>OY987311.1:31622978-32271937 GCA_963920655.1 Geranium rotundifolium | reverse complement strand
TGATGTTATACACCTATTTTTAGTGTGAATCATTGAATGATCGCGATTTAAATACGCGATCACGCTTTAAATGCGCGATCAGCACACACAATATGATGTTATACACCCCAACACAGAAAGTTATACATCACATCTGATATTGGAATGACGAGCGTGACCTCAGCTCTCCGTCTGTTTGTCACTAACGGGGTTAGCGAACCGCTCCGCCATGTGTCGCTTGATCCTTGCTCGCAAAAAAATGGGTCGCCAGATGAAGGTTTGGACGTTTGGACATTTTGGGTGAGTTTGTATTGGAGTGCATCCTTATATATATATATATATATAGAGAGAGAGAGAGAGAGTAACAATCACATACAAATCGGGTGAAGTGTCCAAACTGTCCGAACTAGTGACACTTTTGTGCTTAGGGTGGAATGTATGGATTCAGGTGCAACTTTTGCACTGAGGGTGGAACTTTTGTGACCCTGAAAAACACCACGGGTCAGCCTTCTTGGCCACGTGTTGCGCGCTGAGTCAATGCGCAAGCAGGTTTTCAATGATCCAACGCTTGAGATTAGTTTTGACAGTTTGGACGTTTGGGCTGGCTTATACTGGAGTGTATCGTTATATATATATACATAGGGAGAATAACTCATATACAAACTTGGTTTCTTGTCAAAACTGTCCAAACGCGCCCAAATCCGCGCGTATAATATCTATGATATCTTCGCCCAAACTTGGTTTTTTGTACTGGAGTATCACTATAATATCTTCGTTCATTCCTCGAAAGCCCAAACCACGTGACACGTGTTTTAACGTGCCTGTGAATCGCGTAATGGGAACTGGCGAAAAGTTAAGGGTATTCGAGTAATTTTGCACAAAACCTAACTGCGCGACTATTAAACTAACCGAGAGAATCAAATTGGAGTTCTATTTTATTGAATTTTGCACTGATTTGTCGCGCAAATTCATCTTGAGAGCTCATTGTGTGTCGAACTGTTGTTGTTGAAGCTAAGTCAGGTTGCGTTGATTAGAGAATTTCAGTTTTTAAAGTCATAAATCATCTATAAGTGTGTGTTCTTCTTGATCATGATATTGTTTTCGTTTTTCTGGTTTTCGAGTTTTGAAATTTGGTATCCCAGATTATAATGACTTGCTTGGAGAAGATTAGAGTACGGAGCTAAGTATGTGAACTCGTTGGCCGGTAGTTTTGCTAGTGGTAAGTCCATCTCAAACCATTCAGTTTATAGGGTTCATGTTCCAGATCTTTGTTGCGGTGTAGTTTATGAGATTTGCGATTTTATTTGTGAGTTGAATTAATTATAGTTAGTTATAGTATTGGTTGTCCTCAAGACACGACTTGGTTATTGTTCGACTTCAAATGTTTAATGTTCCACAAACAAGTACTAATTTTCCACTCATTTAATTGACGATTTATATGATAAGTTTATTGTTTAAACCATCATATGATTATGTAGAGATGCAATCTTTATACACTACACTTGCAAGTGATGCACCTCTTGCTGACTTTACGGCGAGGGTAAAGTTTAGGGCTCAGGATGCGTTGAAGATGAAGAGGCATGTACTTTGTGGGGAGGCTGGGATTAACGATTTCGAGGAAGAAGGCCTTACTGTTCGGAAGAAAACAACCAACGTAGGCGCACGCATCCATAGTAACGGGAGAGGTAATAAGTGTCATGTGGTGTACCTTCTATGACTCTGGTCCAGCTCTTATTTGGCTACTACGCGGAGGCGCACACATCCAAATAGAACTGATTACCTTATTCAGCTCGCATCTCAATGAATACTACGCGGAGGCGCACGTATCCACAGTAATGGGAGACAGAATGACTGTCACAAGGTGTACTATCGTTGTCTTCATCGGAGCCCGATTCAAAATGAATGCGGCCGTTTCGAGAGTCAATTATTAGTTCAATTCTCTTCTAGCCTGAGTACTCATAGGTCCACATTCGTCGGAATGTATTAGACTTAATAAGTCACTCGCCTTTCACATAAACCTGTGAAAGGTGCCTTTGTCGTTTTGCCCATTAGGCGAGACTTGCATCTTTCAGTTTGAGTGAATTCAAACGGACTTAAAAGTCCACACTTGTGAAGTGTAGAAATGCGTTTCTCGCACATTAGGCAAGACTTGCATCTTTCAGTTTGAGTGAATTCAAACGGACTTAAAGTCCACACTTGTGAAGTGTTGAAATGCGTTTCTCCCCTATGTGCCTTAAATGACAATGCCAGATTATAACTTGGGTTAAATCATCAGATTTAAGCCTTTTCTTATTTGCGTTATAGCGATTAATCTTACCAACGTAAATATCTGATCCTGAAGACGTGGATACCCACTCTTCTTCACATGATCCTTGTATTGCGAACAATCCCTTATTCCTGTGTACTGGCTCATTACAGTGATGGCATATCTCCTCCATTTTTTCCTCAATCTTCACAGCAGTTTTGGGAGCTGCTTTAACTTTTGGACGCTTGGGGTGTCTGATCTGCCCTGCAAGGTGCTCAAAAGCATTACCCTTACCCTGATCAGCTTTCTTGAAGTTGACCTACTTGTTGACCATAAGGACCTCCTTGGTCTTGCCCTTGAGGTTCTTTTCAGTGGTCACAAGTATCCCATGAAGCTCTGTTTAGGACTTGTCCATGTCATGCATATTGTAACTTACTATGAAATCACTATATGTATCTAGAAGTGACTGCAACATAAAACCTTAGGCCAGAAAACTACCGAATAATTTTCAATTTGACTATATTTAAAACCTGATCCTCCCAATTTCCATCCATAACTATCGTGCTTAATGCGTGTGACCCTCTAGGCTCACGAACAGTTGGCAGACTGGTAAAATTACTATTTTACCCTTTCCATCATAAGTGGTCTCTAGCAAGACATTATGATTACCTAGCGTTCGTGATTATCGATTATTCGACTTAACCTGTTATCGTACATGTCACTGTCCTTTTATCAAACCGATATCCAGATTGATCAATAGGCATAGAATCGTAATCCTAATTTATCAATCACTGTTTCTTGATATCTGAGATGACTGAAAACTGATACTAAGGTATCACCTGCACGGCCATGCTATTCCTTCAGTCATACTCATCAAGTGGCCTAAACGGATAACTTTCTCATACCGAAGTATGAGTGATAAATCCCTCAGACGCCTTTCGAGTTCACTAATGCAATAAATATCCAAGCCAATCGAAGCCGTTATAGTTACCCTTTTACAGATAACGTTAGACTAGGTCAAACATAGGTAATTGTTACATAGTGTACACAAAGACTCCTTGGTCTTAGGATATAATGACAAGCTACGATCTGTGAGTATCTCATGACTGGATCTATGCAGCATACTCACAATCGGGTTGTCCGATATCATCGACCTGATGATATCTATGATATAACTCCGGCACATACTTTGCCATGATCAGTAGAGCGTGATCACAAGGAGTTGGTCCTATACTGATCGCTTGATAAAGAAGCTTAGCTGATCAGGGACTCATCAAATGTAATTCTTTCTGATCTACAGTTCTACTATTAGTGGTTACACACGTAATGACATAGATCAAATTACATTCGATATATTACTACAACACATTAGTAATATATGCCGATTTATTTATTCGGAAAGATTATAAAACATTACATCTGTAGATCACTTTTATATTGGACTGGGGCATAACACTAACACTCTCTTCTCTCCCTCTTAGCTCTTGGCCGAACCTTCCTAGGTGGCTCCCCTCTTCCATTTTTCTCTCAAACTTCACACTATACTCTAGTAGGTAGTAGTGTGTAAGGATCATTCAAGATCATCCCATCCGTGTGGACTACTTTGGAGTTGAAGATCTCAAACGTTCTTCAAGTTTCGATTCGAGCAAACCGAAAGGTAAAGACTTGTGATTTCATTTTTGCCTTGGGATTTAATGGTTTCACGATCTTTGACAGATTTTGGGGTTTATATATTCTTTCTTCTGTTGCGATGGTGTTCTTGGTAGCCCCAAAGTTTCAACAGTGGTATAAGAGGACGGTTACCCTCTTATAATTATGTTTGAATTGTTTTCGGTGTTGTTTTGCATGCCTTGTTGCTATAGTACGATTATTTCTTGTATATGGGTATTTTATGCCATGAAAATGAAGTTTTAAATATATTATCAAGGGGACTCTCGGAGAGCTGGAAAAGGGGACCGGGCGGGGGCTCCGGCTTGCCGGAGCAGGTCTGTGCCGTGGCCATTAGATGGTCACAGTGACGTGCTCGCCCCGCTTCTGCTCCGGCAGTGGCCAGCAAGTGACCGAGGCCGGCGGTGGAGGCATGACGGCTAGGGTTGCCAAACCCTAGCGCGTCGGTGCATAGGGGCTCGATCCAAGTGGGTTTCGGCCCACTTGGTTTGGGCCCGAGTGGTTTGTTGCACGATGTTTGATCCGTGGCATAAACCCGCAATCCAATGTCTTGAAAATTTTTAGATTTGAACGGTTTCGATAAACCCGACCGAGCAACTTGGACATGAAAATTAAAACCAGACTTGCATCTTGTTTGACAATATGCTTGTGTGATAACAAATTGTGTGATGAGATGATATGCATGGTGCATAGATAGCCCATCGACAAAACTGTTTTGCTCCAGACGGAGGTCCTGCCATCCGAGTTGGGTGTAGAACAAAACATAAAAGTTGTAGAGAATTGGCTGAGGTTCACTATCGAGAAAGAACCAAAGAATTTGGAGATTTGTAGCTCGAGATATGGAGCTTCAAACTCGCGTTTTCTGCAGGGCAGATTCACGATCAAACCGTAAGGTAAAATCTTGTGATTTGGTTTTTCCTTGGGATTTAATGGTTTCATGATCTTGGGCAGATTTTGATTTATGCTTCCGCTGCCATGACTTTTGGTGAGCCCAAAATCCCTATAGTGGTATCAGAGGACGGTTAACCTCTTAAATATTCGGTTGAATTGATTTCGGTGTTGTTTTGCTTGTCATGTTGCCTTAATATGTTTATTTCATGTTTATAGGTTTTATATGCCATCAAAATGAAATTTTAAACATATTATCAAATCTGAAAATTTTCGAAAAAAATTGGATTTGTTGGGTTGCCAGAAACGGGACTCTCCGGGAGCCGGAAAAGGGGACTGGGCGGAAGCTCCGGCTTGCTGGAGCAGGGCTGGGCCGTGGCCATTACATGGTCACGGTCATATGTCCATCCCGCCCCTTCCTCAGCAGTGGCAAGATTCTGGCCGAGGCCGGTGGTGGAGGCCTGACGGCTAGGGTTGCCAAACCCTAGCGCGTCGGTGCGTAGGGCTCGGCCCAAATGTGTTTTGGCCCACTTGGTTTGGGCCCAGGTGGTTTGTTTCATGGTGTTTGATTTGTGGCACAAACCCGCAATCCAATGTTTTGAAAATTTTTAGATTTGAACGGTTTCGATAAACCGATTTTTTGAAAAGGTATAGTTTCGATAAACCCGACCGAGCAACTTGGACATGAAAATTAAAACAGGAAATGTATCTTGTTTGACAACATGCTTGTATGATAACATGTTTTGTGATGAGTTGATATGCATGGTGCATAGATTATTCTTTTAAAACGGTCTGCTAACCGTTAGATTGTAACGTGTAATTATTCTTTTATGCGGACTGCGAATCGCTAGTGATAAAGTGTAATTATTCTTTCATCCGGGCTACGAATCGAGTATTAATTGTAATTAATTGCGCAAGTCGAGAAGGATGGAAACCGAGAACGGTGACAATCTTGGAGGACGTACACGAGCTAGTGGGAGCGACCCTAAGTGGTGATGACGAGAAGAGCTCAAGGAGTCTTCGTCTCATAGAATACTTAGGACTTTAGCTTGGGCTATTTGTGCGAATTTAACGCTTTGATTCATGCTAGAATTTATTTAAATGATAAATTTAATTGCGAGCATACTTACCTTAATCTTAGTTTAAGCTATCACCAACATGCAAAGATTAAAACCGGATTAATTGTTTGCATGATTAAAGCGTTGTGAACCATCGTCGTACAGGTTGTGATGGATGTGTTCAAATTTGAAGACGTCTTTGAACGGGTTGTAAATGACGGTTTCGGCAAAGATAATGTGAGATAAATTAGAAACGTCAGTACACGGGTTGTTGATGACGGGTTCATAATTGTATCAAACAAAATTGATTTAAAATCAACCAATCACAAATAATTTTAAGTCAAGTGAGACACCAACCCAAAATAATAAGCTTGTATAGTTCTCCCCTTTTTTGATGTCGTGCGCTTTAGCGGAGCATCTTCGAAAGTGCGCTCTATACAAGTTTGCTAAAGTTCTATATAGATGTCGTGCGCCTTAGCAGAGCTTCTTTCTCGGACTTTGCATACTTGATTTGGTTAACTTAACTACGATTCTCGACCAGGGTCGAGCGAGGGTGTCAGAAAGGGTTTGCCGTGTGCAACAGCACAGACCCTTGCCAAGAATTACACAGGTTGTAATTGGATGCATGACCTACCTAAATAAGTGAGTCGGAGTGGTGCGCCTTAGCGTACTTCGGTTCATGAATCATGGGTCTTGGTTTTAGATTCTATTAAGTTAGAATCGAATGGTTGATGTTTATTCAGGATCTTCGTAAATTTATTCAAGTTTCTGATTAAATTTACTTTCCTCGAGTAGATAAATGGCTAATAAACACGAACAGTTTATCATTGAGGCCTATTTTAAAGAAGGTTAAGCTCAATGAAGCAAACTATCTAGACTGGGATAGGAACTATTGTGTTCAAGTTGGAACGCAAGGAATACGTCCTTGACCAGGCTATCCCTGGGGAACCAACACCCAACGCCATAAGGGCCGTCAAGGATGCATTCAGGATGCACCTTAGCGATTATGGGGATGCGGCGTATGTGATGTTGGGCTGCTTGGAGGGAGACCTCCAAAAGAAGTTTATGGAACTGTTCGATGACTCTTTTGCCATGCTGAGGCAAATAAGGCTCAACTCGAAAGATTCGTCATTCTCAAGGAATTCCTCTCCTACAAAATATCAGCAGGCAGCTCTTTTAGTCCCCACGTCCTAAAGTTGAAGGGACATCTCGAACACCTGACAAGACCGAGTCTTGAGATGGAACAGGAGATGGCATTGTAGACTTCGTTCGACAATCCCTTCCTCGTGCATATGATAGCTTCTTTATGAACTATAATATGCATGATATGGACAAGATCATCTCAGAGTTGCAATGAAAGCGTGTAACGGCTGAGAAGAACGTCAAGCTTATACCAGGGGATGTTCTAATGGTCAGTAAGGGAGCTAGCTTCAAAGCTGGAGGTGATAAGGGTAAACCCCCTATGCATGCAGCAGCAAAGATGAGGCTAGCTCGAGTTCCTAAACCTCCTAAAGTCGGGGAGGCTAAGGGAATCAGTCTGCTTCTACTGCCAACAACCCGGTCATTGAAAAAGAGACTGCAAGAAGTTCCAGGATTATCTGAACAAGGGTGGCAGATCCATGCCTTCTGGTATTCTCGTTATTGAGCTTAATGTTTCTACTTCTGATTCATGGGTATTTATACTAGGCATGAATGTGTACGGATGAACAGAAACTGAAAGGTAGAAGAGATTATGGGAAACACAAGGTGGACCTAAGAGTTGGGAACAGAATCAGGGTTTTCCGTTGTAGGCTCCATTATTCTTGTTTTGCCCAGTAGACTTGTATTAGTACTTCATAATGTGGATTACATACTTATGAAAGTTCTAATAAAGTCGGTGGTTTATACATATTGAATATGGAAAACTTAAGATCATAATATAACATTAACACTAAAAGGTTTAAATTCGATGATTTAAACAAAACTCTAATTTGGCACTGTCATTTGGGTTGCATAAATGAGAAGCGTAATTCAGCACTTCACAAGTGCGGACTTTTAAGTCTATTCGAGTTCTATTCGATGAAGGGTGCGAATCTTGTTTGATGGGAAAAATGTCTAAAGTGCCTTTCATCGGAAGAGGTGAAAGGGCGGGTAACCTATTGGATCTAATACGCAACAGTATGCATGTAGGCCAATGAGTTCACTAGCCATGAGTGGTGTAAGTTACTTTATCACTTTTACTGCCGATTGCAGTGGATTTGATTTTGTCTATTCAATAAGACATAAGTCTGATACTTTTGATAAATTCAAAGAATTTAAGAATGAAGTACAAAACTAGCTTAGGGAAAGTATTAAAGCACTTCGTTTATGTAAAAGTGCAGAATACTTGTCCACAGAGTTTCATGATAATCTTGAGGGATATGAGATCTTATCATAGTAGACTCTGTTAGGAACACCGCAACAGGATGATGTGTTCGAAGGCTCGAATCGAACATTTTGGGATATGGTTCGTTTCATGATGAGTCACTCTGATCTCCCAATCTCCTTCTGGGGTTATGCTTTAGAACACCCGCATTCATTATAAATCGGCTGTGACGAAGGCTGTGGGAGGACTATAGATCTGCATGATATTCCAGAGGATTTAGTTTCTCGGGAACAACTAGAAATCCCCGTAGAAGAGTTGGAGCCAGAGCGGGTAGTAGAGTAGGAACCACCCACTATAGTTCTTCTGGACGGTCCAAGGTGATCAAAAGGACCAGTCGTCCACCTATAAGACATGGAATTTATGTAACTCAAGGTGACGAGCTGGTATTGTTGGATCAAGTTGATAAGCCCACCACCTTTCGAGAAGTCATGTTAGGATTATGCCCTAGTCCAATGTAATTCCTCAATCTATATTGTAACGAACATCATTTTTCGATATAATAAAAGACATTATATTACTAATGTGTTGTAGTAGTATATCTAATGTGATTTGATCTATATCATTATGTGTATAACAACTTATAGTAGAACTATATATTAGAAAGAATTGCATTCGTTAAGTCCCTGATCAGCTAAGCTTCTTCTGAAGCAATCAGTATGAGACTAACTCCTTGTGATAATGCTCTAATGATCATGGCAAAGTGCGTGTCGGAGTTATATCATAGATATCATCAGGTCGATGATATCGGACAACCCGATTGTGAGTATGCAACATAGATCTAGTCATGAGATACTCACAGATCGTAGCTTGTCATTATATCCTAAGACCAAAGAGTCTTTGTGTACACTGTGTAACGAATACCTAAGTTTGACCTAGACTAACGTTACCTGTAAAAGGGTGGCTATAACGGCTTTGATTGGCTTGGATATTAATTGCATTTGTGAACTCGAAAGGCTTCTGAGGGATTTATCACTCATACTCCGGTACGAGAAAGATATCCGTTTAGGCCACTTGATGAGTATGACTAAAGGAATAGCACGGCCGTGTAGGTGATACCTTAGTATCAGTTTTCAGTCATCTCAAATATCAAGAAACAGTGATTGATAAATTAGGATGACGTAACTATGCCTATTGATCAATCTGGATATCGGTTTGATAAAAGGACAGTGACATGTACGATAACAGGTTAAGTCGAATAATCAATCGATAATCACGAATGTTGGGTAATTATAATGTCTTGCTAGAGATCACTTATGATGGAAAGGGTAAAATAGTAATTTTACCAGTCTACCAACGGGTCATGAGCCTAGAGGGTCACACGCATTAAGCACAATATGTGAAAAATAAGCATGGATGGAAATTGGAAGAATCCGGTTTTCAGTTTACTCAAATTGAAAACGATTTGATTGATTTCTGGCCTAGGTTTTTGAAAGAGATCAACATGGGTTCCATTCGATAAATTTCATGCAGCGGAAGTTATGTAACCATGGTGATCGATAAATGGAGAGATCTTAATGAAAATTCAACATGCTATCAACCTTTCAAATTTGAAAATACCTTTATGAATCGATGAAAATGCAACGTTAATGTTTCTCTATTAGGTCCACACAAGCACCACAACCGAAAATGGTTTTCTCTCACACTTTTGCTATGAATGTTCTTGAGAAGATTTGACAAAAATGGTGGATGAAGATGGAGAGAGGATTCGGCCAAGAGAGGGAGAAGAAGAGGGGAAGTGGTTGCCAATAGTTGGAGAAAAAAATGGAAGATATTTTGGAATTTTAATTTGAAGTAAAATTAAATTTCAAATTAATAATTGCATATCTACCCTTCTTAAACTCTTATTTGCACTTCTTCCCCATTCGTCATTTGAATCCCTAAATGGGCTTTAATTTACAAATAAATAAATCAGCATCATATTACTAATGTGTTGTAGTAATATTGAAAGGGATCACCATGGGTTCCAATAAATCGGTTATGTAACCATGGTGATCGAAATAAAACTTTATCTTAATGAAAAATTCAGCATGATAGGGTTTTGGAGCGTTATAGATCAACGAGATAGCGGAAGCGTTTTACAAATCTACTCCAAACCTTGTCCAAGAACATAAACCGTTAAATCCCAAGGAAAAATCTATTCCACAAGATGTTTACCTTTAAGTCTTTGTTGAATCGATAAAGAAGAACTTTCGGATCTTCTTCTCTAAACCAAGTCCACACCAAGGAGATGATCTAGAAGATCCTTCACTTAATTGCCTACTAGAACAATTAAATGAAGAATAAGAGAGCAAGATAGAGGAGAGAGGAAGCTTGGCCGGCCACAAGAGAGAGAGAGAGGAGAGCTTTTGTGAGTTGTGTGATTATTTGATTAATTAATGAATGTTAGATATTTCAATTCATCATCCAACTCATAAGCATGTGTCAAAAGTGATTGGTATGGGCTTAAAGGTGCTTTAACCCATACCCCTTAAATCACTCACCTCTTAATCCACAATCACCAACTAAGCATGGTGTTGTGTGGCCCCCACATATGGACCCACCATGTGGGCCGGCCGCATAGGGCTTATTGGGCCCATAATGGGCCCTTGTTGGGCCGGCCATGAGATCTTATGGGCAAAGCCCAATGGGCTCGCCCATGTGGTTTCGTGCCGTGCCCTAACGTCGTCCGATGCGACATCGACGAAAAAAGTGAGTTTTCTCGATTCGCTAATTATTCTCTCAAACCGAACCCATGGCACAAAACCTCCAGTTTTGTCCATGTATTGCTCCTCAAGAAACGTTAAGGTTTCCTTGTCTCAAGTTATCCGTCTTGAATGTGTGTGACTCTTCAGGCTCATGCCACCGTTGGCAGATCGGCGCAAAAGATCGCTCTTGCCCGATCCATCATAAGGGGCCTCTAGTAAGACGTTATGATTACCCAAAGTGCATGAAGATCGATGATTCGACTTAACCTTGTGCGTACAAGTCACTATCCTATTATCTCTAGATATCCCGATTGATCACAAGGCATAGAGTCGTCACCCTTGTTTAATCAATCATTGTTACTTGATATGTGAGATGGCTGAGAACTGATAACCCTTATCACCGGCATGGCCATGCTCTTACTCTCAATGAGTCTCGATCAAGAGGCCTTTAACGGATATCTTTCACATACCGTAGTATGAGGGATAAATCCCTTAGCCGTCTTTCGTGTCACTCATGCAACCCGTTCCGCCACTCAAACATGCCCGTTATTGCAATCCTGTTACAGAAAGCGTTAGGCGCAAGTTAAAGCCGCACGTACATTGCATAGTGATCACAAAGACTCCTTGGTCTAAGGATATCGTGACAAGCTATCACATTTGAATATGTACATGACTTAATCTATGAAAACACTATTCAAAGCGGGTTGTCCGATATCAATCACCTCATGATATCTATGATATGATTCTGGGATCCCTCAGCCCTATGACAAGTAGAACTACGTCGTTAAGAACCATCCCCATACTGGTCGCATCTATGGAAGCATTTTTTGACCAGGGACTCGTTAAGTGTGATCCGTGCAGATTTATGGTTCTACTACTTTAGTGGTCATAAATTTAGATCATGCTTAACATATTACTTCAACACATAAGTAATACAAAGCTGTTTTATATATATTACTAACAATGATAATGTACATAGACGTTTACAGGCTACTAGCAATTGGACTAGGGCACAAAATGCTATCAATCTCCCACTTGCCCCTAGTTCTAATCTAAGTCCCAGTCTATACCCATTGACCTAATATGTTTATCATGTTTTGCTTGTGAAAGAGCCTTGGTCAAGGGGTCGGCTTTGTTATCATCAGATGCACCTAGTGGATCTTCACGTCACCTCTAGCAACAATGTCGCGGATGATGAGATACTTTCTGAGTACATGTTTGGATTTGTCATGTGCCCTGGGTTCCTTAGCTTGCGCAATGGCCCCGCTGTTGTCACAATATAAGTCTATTGGGTTCGATGGGTTTTGAATTACACCTAACCCAGCCATGAAACTCCTGATCCATACAGCCTCTTTTGTCGCTTCCGATACAGCAATGTACTCAGCTTCGGTCGTAGAGTCGGCAATGGTGTCATGCTTCTTGCTTTTCCAGCTGAATGCTCCACCGTTCAACGTAAACACATATCGCAACTGACTTTTAAAGTCATCGGGGTCTGTCTGGAAACTAGCGTCGACATATCTTTTGACGATTAGATCCTCATTTCTTCCCTCGTAACAAGAAAAGCGTCTTCGATTTTTCTCAAATATATGAGAATCGCCTTGACGTCAATGGATTGATGTCTACTGGTACAGCTTAGGGCAAACGAGACATCCGGTCTCATACATATCATGGCATACATTATGGACCCTATAGCCGAAGCATATAGGATCTCATTCATTCTTGCTAGCTCTGCAGGTGTCTCAGCACACTGCTTCTTGCTAAGCTTCATGCCATGACGCATGGGCAACAATCCTTTCTTTGAATCTTGCATTGAAAATCGTCTCAACACTTTGTCTATATAGGTGCTTTGACTTAAGCCCAAGACCCTCTTGGCACGGTCTCTATATATCTTGATCCCCAAGATGTAAGAGGCCTCGCCTAAGTCCTTCACTGCAAAACACTCACCTAACCAAATCTTTGTTAAGAGCAAGGTACAGACGTCGTTTCCAATGAGCAGTATGTCATCAACATGAAGCATTAAGAAGACTACTTTGCTCCCATCTGCCTTTTTATATACGCAAGGTTCATCATCGTTCTTGATGAAGCCAAACTGTTTCACAACTTTATCAAAACGCTAATTCCAACTCCGAGATGCTTGCTTCAAACCATAGATTGATTTGAGCAACTTGCAAATATTTCCCTTATTCTTTGGATCCTTAAAACCCTCAGGCTGGGACATACCATCGATCGAACCATATCAAACAATGTCCGATTCCTCTGCTCGGACACACCATTGAGTTGCGGTGTTCCTGGCGGAGTCCACTGAGATAGTATTCCACCTTCAGTAAGATGACTAAGAAACTCCTTGGATAAGTATTCTCCACCCCGACCAGAACTGAGTGCCTTGATACTCTTTTCGTGTTGGTTTTCTACTTCAGTCCTAAACTCCTTGAATTTATCAAAGGCTTCGGACTTATGTCTCATGAGATAGACATAACCATATCTACTGAAATCATCAGTAAATGTGATGAAATAGCCTAAACCACCTCTGGCTGGTGTACTCATTGGTCCACATACGTCTGAATGTATTAAACCCAATAGATCACCTGCCATCTTACCTAAACTAGTGAAGGGCGCTTTAGTCATCTTGCCCATCAAACCAGCTTCGCATCTATCAATCGTTTGGAATTCGAATTGACTTAGAAGTCCACGCTTATGAAGCGCTGAGATGCGTTTCTCATTTATGTGACCTAGACGACAATGTCATTTTAGAGTTTGGTCTAAATCATTAGCTTTAAAACTTTTAGCATTTATGTTATAGAGCATGTTGGATCTCGAGTCTTGCATATTCAATATGTATAAACCTCCAACTGTGTGAGCATTTCCATAATACATGTTGTTGCGCATAATATTAAAAAACCCGTTCTTAATATCAAAATAATAACTTTCTTTTTCAAGAAGAGAAATTGATACAATATTCCTGCTGAAAGCAGGTACACAAAACACATCTGAAAGTTCAATTACAAGCCCACTGGGCAAAACAAGGTTCACAGAACCCACAGCAGTTGCGGTAACTCTCACGTTGTTCCCAACTCTTAGGTCCATCTCGTTTTCCCCCATATCTCTTCTACTATGCAACACCTGCACATCCGCACAGACATGAAACTCAGCTCCAGTGTCTAGTACCCAAGTATTTACCGTAGAAAGATATAGCTCTAATGGAATACCTAATGAAGTAGCGGCCCCACCGCCCTTCTTCTGATCCTCCTTCAGCCAGGCTTTCTTCCAATGACCAGGCTTTTGACAGTAGAAACAGACCGACTCTTTTGCCTTCCCCTTTCCTTTTACGGGCATGGAAGGTTTAGGAACAAATGGTCGTCTGATCTTTCCTGCCAGGTACGTTGGGGCTTTACCCTTTCCACCACCAGCTTTGAAGCTGGATCCATTCTTGACCATAAGAACACTTTTGGGCGAACTGCCCCTTATGCTCTTCTCGGCAGTCACTAGCATGCTGTGCAACTCCGACGCTGGCTTGTCCATGTCATGCATGTGATAGTTCTTGACGAACCCACCATATACATGAGGAAGGGATTGCAGAATAAAATCCGCAGCCATTTCCTTTTCCATAGACATACCGATACTAGTCATATGGTCGGAATGTCCCTTCATACGTAGGACGTGTGGACCTACGGAGCTGCCTGCTGACATCTTGCAGGCAATGAGTTCTCGGAGAACAGTATTTTTCAATACGTACTTTCTCTTTGAACATATCCTTGATCTCTGCAAACATTGCACAAGGATTATGGGATAGCTCCATAAACTGCTTCTGGAGATCCGCCTCCAAGCAGCCCAGCATGACACACGCAACGTCGATAGAGTCGCGAAGGTGTTTCTGGTACGCATCCTTAACGACCCTCGTTGTGTAGGCAGCTGGCTCCACCGAGATAGCCTTATCAAGGACGTAGTCCCTGCGTTCCAACTTTAACACAAGTCGTAAATTCCTGTCCCAGTCTAGATAATTTGTCCCGTTGAGTTTACACTTTTCGAGTATAGTCCTCAACTACAAATTAGACGAGTTTGTTGAATTACTAGCCATTTTTTACATGAAGAAAGTAAATTTAATCAGCAAAGTTGAATAAATTTACGAAGATACGAATTAAACACCAACCATCCGATTCTAAGGTTTAGAACCTTTAAACCAAGATCCCTTATTCGTCATTTGAAGTACGTTAAGGCGCACCTCTCCAATTGACTTATTTAGGTAGGAAGTCCGTCCAATTACAACCCGTGTAACTCTTGGTCAGGGTATGTGCAAAAACACACGGCTTACCCTTCCGATGCCCCAGCTCGACCTAAGGCCAAGAATCGTGGTCGAGTCAACCAACCTTCACTAACGAGTTAACTTTTGTGCAGATGCTCCGCTAAGGCGCACGACATCCCACAAAATTTACCATTCCCATATAGAACCCATTCGATCGATGCTCCGCTAAGGCGCACGACACAAATAAAATGTTTTTACATGGGTGTGAATTTGGGTGGCATCTCACTTGACTCAAATTATGTTGTAATTTGGTTGTGTTTAATAATTCGAAAGTATTTGGCACAATTACGAACCCGTCATCAACAACCCGTGTTGTGACGTTTCTAATTGTATCACATACTATCTTCATTTGAACCCGTCATTTGCAACCCGTGCAAACACGTTTCAAATTTGAACTCATCCATCACAACCCGTGCGATGATGGTTCACAACGCTTAAACATGCAAACAATTAAAATCGATTTTAATCTTTGCATGTGAGCTGATGGCTTATAAACTTATAAGCTAAGCATGCAAGCATGTTATTATTTAAATAATACAAGCCAGCAAACATAAAGCGTTAAATATGCATTTTATAGCCCATCCTAATCTTAGGATTCTACGAGTCACCATTTCTTCTCGTCTTTCTCATTCTGGCTCCCACTAGCTCTTGGATTTCCTCCAAGATCGTCAATATGCTCGATTTTCCATCCTTCTCGTCTTTGAGTAGTAATTACAATTAATACTCGGTTCGTGGACCGGATAAAAAATAATTACACTTTATGGGTTTGAATAAAAGAATAATTACACGCTAACACTAACGGTATGCAAACCGTGAAAGCGATAAAATCTAATGGGCTACTAATGCATCATACATTTCATCACATCATCCAACATGTTATCACACAAACATGGTATCAAATAATATGCAATTATTCCGGTTTTAATTTTGCCAAGTTGCTTGGTCGGGTTTATCGAAAATAGACCTTTTCGAAAAACGGTTTATCGAAACCAATTAAATTTTGAAAGTTTTCGAAATATTGGATCGCGGGTTCGTGCCACGGATCAAACACCGCGCACGAACCAAGTCGGGCCAAGCTAATAGGCCGAGCCCAACATGTCACGGCTCGGTTTGGGCCTTGAAAGGCCCAAGCCGAGCTTGCCTCCACTCTCGGCCTCGGCCAAAAGTGGGGACGGCTCCGGTCACCGCAGGCCTCCAAGGCCTCTGGTGACCTCAATCCGATACCCCCGATCCGGCTCCCCGAGAGTCTCTTCTCGGACCCGACAAATCCAATAATTTTCGAAAAATTCCAAATTCAATATATTTTCAAAAATAACATATTTCATGCAAATATCCCAAAAAGCATGAAAATCATGTTATCAACAATTATGGCATGCAAATAATCATAAAACCGAAACAAATTCAACAAGACAAAGATTAAGAGGGTAACCACCCTCTGACACCACTGTAGGGTTTTGGAGCGTTCTAGATCAACGAGATAGCGGAAGCGTTTTACAAATCTACTCCAAACCTTGTCCAAGAACATAAACCGTTAAATCCCAAGGAAAAACCTATTCCACAAGATGTTTACCTCTAAGTCTTTGTTGAATCGATAAAGAAGAACTTTCGGATCTACTTCTCTAAAGCAAGTAAACACCAAGGGGATGATCCTGAAGATCCTTCACTTAATTGCCTACTAGAACAATTAAATGAAGAACAAGAGAGCAAGATAGAGGAGAGAGGAAACTTGGCTGGCCACAAGAGAGAGAGAGGAGAGCTTTTGTGAGTTGTGTTACATAGAGAGCAAGATAGATTAATGAATGAATGTTAGATATTTCAATTCATCATCCAACTCATAAGCGTGGGTCAAAAGTGATCGGTATGGGCTTAAAGGTGCTTTAACCCATACCCCTTAAATCACTCACCTCTTAATCCAATATCACCAACTAAGCATGGTGTTGTGTGGCCCCCACACATGGACCCACCATGTGGGTAGGCCATATAGGGCTTATTGGGCCCATAATGGGCCGGCCATAAGACCTTATGGGCCGAGCCCAATGGGCTCGCCCATGTGGTTTCGTGCCGTGTTCAAAAGTCGCCCGACCCTTTTTGTCGTTACTTATCAAACAAAGTCCGACGTGACACCGACGAAAAAACTCAGTTTCTCGATTCGGTAATTATTCTCTCAAACCGAACCCATGGCACAAAACCTCCAGTTTTGTCCATGTATTGCTCCTCAAGAAACGTTAAGGTTTCCTTGTCTCAAGTTATCCGTCTTGAATGTGTGTGACCCTTCAGGCTCATGCTACCGTTGGCAGATCGGCGCAAAAATCGCTCTTGCCCAATCCATCATAAGGGGCCTCTAGTAAGACGTTATGATTACCCAAGGTGCATGACGATCGATGATTCGACTTAACCTTGTGCGTACAAGTCACTATCCTATTATCTCTAGATATCCCGATTGATCACAAGGAATAGAGTCGTCATCCTTGTTTAATCAATCATTGTTACTTGATATGTGAGATGGCTGTAAACTGATAACCCGTATCTTTCCCGTACCTTGGTATGAGGGATAAATCCCTTAGCCGTCTTTCGTGTCACTCATGCAACCCGTTCCGCCACCCAATCATGTCCGTTATTGCAATGCTGTTACAGAAAGCGTTAGGCGCAAGTTAAAGCCGCACGTACATTGCATAGTGATCACAAAGACTCCTTGGTCTAAGGATATCGTGACAAGCTTTCGCATTTGAATATGTTCATGACTTAATCTATGAAAACACTATTCAAAGCGGGTCGTCCGATATCAATCACCTTATGATATCTATGATATGATTCTGGGATCCCTCAGCCCTATGACAAGTAGAACTACGTCATTAAGAACCATCCTCATACTGGTTGCTTCTATGGAAGCATTTTTTGACCAGTGACTCGTTAAGTGGGATCTTCATTTGAAACCATCATTTGCAACCCGTGCAAACACGTTTCAAATTTGAACTCATCCATCACAACCCGTGCGATGATAGTTCACAACGCTTTAAACATGCAAACAATTAAAGTTGAATTTAATCTTTACATGTGAGGTGATGGCTTATAAACTTATAAGCTAATCATGCAAGCATGTTATTAATTAAATAATTCAAGCAAGCATACATAAAGCGTTAAATATGCATTTTATAGCCCATCCTAATCTTAGGATTCTACGAGTCTTCACATCTTCTCGTCTTTCTCATTCAGGCTCCCACTAGCTCTTGGACTTCCTCCAAGACCGTCATTATGCTCGATTTTCCATCCTTCTCGTCTTTGAGTAATAATTACAATTAATACTCGGTTCGTAGACCGGATAAAAAATAATTACACTTTATGGGCTCGAATAAAAGAATAATTACACGCTAACACTAACAGTATGGGCTACTAATGCATCATACATTTCATCACATCATCCAACATGTTATCACACAAACATGTTATCAAATAATATGTAATAATTCCGGTTTTAATTTTGCCTAGTTGCTTGGTCGGGTTTATCGAAACTAGACCTTTTCGAAAAACGTTTTATCGAAACCGATTAAATTTTGAAAGTTTTCGAAATATTGGATCGCGGGTTCGTGACACGGATCAAACACTACGCACGAACCAAGTCGGGCCAAGCCAATGGGCCGAGAGCCCATTGGGCCGAGCCCAACTATGACACGGCCCGGTTTGGGCCTTGGAAGGCCCAAGCCGGGCTTGCCGCCACTCTCGGCCTCGGCCAAGAGTGGGGACGGGCCCGGTCACCGCCGACCTAACCGGCCTCCGGTGACCTCCGTCCGGTACCTCCGATCCGGCTCCCCGAGAGTCTCTTCTCGGACCCAACAAATCCAATAATTTTCGAAAAATTCTAAATTCTCAAAAATAACATATTTCATGCAAATATCCCAAAAAGCATTAAAATCTTGTTATCAACAATTTGGCATGCAAATAATCACAAAACCGAAATAAATTCAACAAGACAAAGATTAAGAGGGTAACCATGCTCTGATACCACTGTAGGGTTTTGGAGCGTTCTAGATCGTCGAGATAGCGGAAGCATTATAAGAAAATTTACTCCAAACCTTTGTCCAAGAATATAAATCATTAAATCCCAAAGCAAAATATATTCCACAAGATGTTTACCTTTAAGTCTTGTTGAATCGATAAAGAAGAACGTTCGGGATGATCTTGATGATCTTGATGATCCCTCACTTAATTGCACACCAAGTGGATGATCTTGATGATCCCTCACTTAATTGCCTACTAGAACAGTTAAATGAAGAACAAGAGAGCAAGAACAAGACGAGCAAGGAGTGTGGCCGGCCAAGCAAGAAGAGAGAGAGTTTTTGTGAGTTATGTGATTAAATGAATAATGAATTAAAGTCTTGTATTTGAATTCATCATCCAACTCACAAGTATGGGTTAAAAGTGATTGGTATGGGGTTAAAGGTGCTTTAACCCATACCCCTTAAATTACTCACCTCTTAATCCACAATCACCAACTAAGCATGGTGTTGTGTGGCCCCCACAGATGGACCCACCATGTGGGCCGGCCAAGATGTCTTGTTGGGCCCTTAATGGGCCGGCCATGAGGCTTCATGGGCCGAGACCAATGGGCTCGCCCGTGCGGTCTCATGCCGTGCCCAAAAGTCGCCCGACCCTTTTGTCGTTACTTATCAAACAAAGTCCAACCCGACATCGACGAAAAAACTCAGTTTTCTCGATTCGCTAATTATTCTCTCAAACCGAACCTATGGCACAAAACTTCCAGTTTTGTCCATGTATTGCTCCTCAAGAAACGTTAAGGTTTCCTTGTCTCAAGTTATCCGTCTTGAATGTGTGTGACCCTCTAGGCTCATGCCACCGTTGGCAGACCGGCGCAAAAGATCGCTCTTGCCCGATCCATCATAAGTGGTCTCTAGTAAGACGTTATGATTACCCAAGGTGCATGACGATCGATGATTCGACTTAACCTTGTGCGTACAAGTCACTATCCTATTATCTCTAGATATCCCGATTGATCATAAGGCATATAGTTGTCACCCTTGTTTAATCAATCATTGTTACTTGATATGTGAGATGGCTGAGAACTGATAACCCGTATCACCGGCATGGCCATGCTCTTACTCTTAGTCAGTCTCGATCAAGAGGCCTTTAACGGATATCTTTCCCATACCGTAGTGTGAGGGATAATTCCCTTAGCCGTCTTTCGTGTCACTCATGCAACCCGTTCCGCCACCCAATCATGCCCGTTATTGCAATCCTGTTACGGAAAGCGTTAGGCGCAAGTTAAAGCCGCACGTACATTGCATAGTGATCAAAAAGACTCATCGGTCTAAGGATATCGTGACAAGCTATCGCATTTGAATATGTTCATGGCTTAATCTATGAAAACACTATTCAAAGCGGGTCGTCCGATATCAATCACCTCATGATATCTATGATATGATTCCAGGATCCCTTATCCCTATGACAAGTAGAACTACGTCATTAAGAACCATTCTCAAACTGGTCGCTTCTATGGAAGCATATATTGACCAGGGACTCGTTTTCTCGATTCGCTAATTATTCTCTCAAACCGAACCCATGGCACAAAACCTCCAGTTTTGTCCATGTATTGCTCCTCAAGAAACGTTAAGGTTTCCTTGTCTCAAGTTATCCGTCTTGAATGTGCCATGGGTTGGCAGATCGGTGCACAAAGATCGCTCTTGCCCGATCCATCATAAGTGGTCTCTAGTAAGACGTTATGATTACCCAAGGTGCATGATGATCGATGATTCAACTTAACCTTGTGCGTACAAGTCACTATCCTATTATCTCTTGATATCCCGATTGATCACAAGGCATAGAGTCGTCACCCTTGTTCAATCAATCATTGTTACTTGATATGCGAGACGGCTGAGAACTGATAACCCGTATCATTGGCATGGCCATGCTCTTACTCTTAGTCAGTCTCCACAAGAGGCCCTTTTAACGGACATCTTTCCCATACCGTCATGAGATACTCATATATCGTAGCTTGTCATTATATCCTAAGACCAAGGAGTCTTTGTGTACACTATGTAACGAATAACTAAGTTTGACCTAGTCTAACGTTATCTGTAAAAGGGTAACTATAACGGCTTCGATTGGCTTTGATATTTGTTGCACTAGTGAACTCGAAAGGCGTCTGAGGAATTTATCACTCATACTTCCTTATGAGAAAGGTATCCGTTTAGGCCACTTGATGAGTATGACTGAAGGAATAGCACGGCCGTGCAGGTGATACCTTAGTATCAGTTTTCAGTCATCTCAGATATCAAGAAACAGTGATTGATAAATTAGGATGACCATTCTATAACTATTGATCAATCTGGATATCGGTTCGATAAAAGGACGATGACATATACGATAACAGGTTAAGTCGAATAATCGATAATCACGAACATTGGATAATCATAATATCTTGCTAGAGACCACTTATGATGGAAAGGGTAAAATAATAATTTTACCAGTCTGCCAATTGTTCGTGAGCCTAGAGGGTCACACGCATTAAGCACGATACATGACAACTATTATGGATGAAAATTGAGAACGATTCAGTAGTTTTCTGGCCTAAGGTTTTAACCAGACGGTTGAAGAAATTAATTCGAGGAAATTGAGCCGTTTTGTCTAAACCAAAATTAGAACTCAAGTTAATGTGTTTAATTTGGGTTTTTAGTTAAACGGGCTTGAAGCCCATTTAGGGATTTAAGTTACGAATGGAACAAATGCAAATAAGAGTTTATGAAGGATAGATATGCAATTTTAATTTGAAATTCAATTTTAATTTTCAAATTAAATTACAATATATCTTCCATTATCTTCGAATGTGTTTCTGGAAAATCTCCAAATGTGTACATGACTTTTGGGAAGTCTTGAATATGTAATGACAACTGAAAACTTCATGCCGTGATAGAGATTCTGCAAAGATATTCGGCAACAATAATTTGGGAAAATAAGATCTCTAGATTAAGGAAACCCTAATGTGCTCCGGGAGTTATTTGGAAGCTGCTGTAAGAATTCAGGTTCCGTCCTTAGTAGCGGTTGGTTCTTTTGAGAGAAGATACAGAGCTCTTAGACGTGAAAGACTTGCGGGTTGAGAGGTTGTGTATTCTTCGAAGGACATTGTGTATCACTACCAGAATCAAAAGATCAAGCCTGAGTGATTGTGTTTTTGTGTGGATGTGCGACTGAAGATTCAAGCGCAACAATGAAGAACGACTTGTGACATCCGAGCAAGAAGAGTGCTCGTAGAGTGGAAACAAGACGGGGGTCTAGGATTCAGGGTGAGTCCCTAAGATAGGTTTGCACTTGTAATAGTAGCATAGGGTTGTGATCTGTGTGATTATTACCGATACTTGTATGTTGTGACTTATTACCTCATAGTGAAACCTTTCTACAGGCAAAGTGCCCCCAGATGTATGTGAGTTAGCACCGAACTAGGTAAATATTTACTATGTCGTTGTTTACTGTTTTTATATACTATGTTATTCGTATCTGATCTAGTTGTTAAAAACATTGTCTCGACATTGTTCTAGACATCATGTCTGACATAAGAAATCAGAATTTCAACTGTGTTCGGTTTAAACTCAGACTCCGGCAAGTTTTTCTGGTCTCCGGTGGTCGGAGGGGCTGTCCGAGCAAAGTGTGGTGGGTCGGGAGTCGACCTCAGGAACCAGGCCAGTGAGAGTCTCATCTCGACTTTTACAAATTCAAGTCCGACTTGGTCCGCCGTGCATGGTGCTCATCTCCGCCATAAAGCACCTTCTAGAACCGCCTCCTTCTAGATCTTTCAGTGGTTTCGAATCTGTGTGTTGGATCTTCACCTCGATTGGAGCTTTTGGGTTTTTCCTAGTTATGGGTTTGATATGTCTAGACTGGATAATTGTCTAGAAATTTTAAATTTGATTTGAATTTTAAGACGTGGATTTGATATGGTAATTGATACGGTACTTGTGGATTCGATTTTATTTAAAGTGGTTGCTGGCTTTGTTTTGTTATGGATTTGATTTAAACTTCTTACTGTCTATGGTCATCTAAGAATCGAGAAGAAAAATTGATGATTAAGGAATTTAAATATGGTATTTGTTGGAAATTTAATAATTATTCATAAATAAAAGTAATAATATTAAAAATATTGTATTTATATTTATTAAATAAAAAATTAACAAGACTTTTAAATTTGAATATTTTTTATTTTTAATTATTAAAAATATTGTAACTATTATTTATTAAATAAAAGTAAGAATTTTTTAATTTGAATTGGTCAGACCGATTTTAAATCGGTCAGACCAGTCTGATTTTAAATCAAAACTATTGAGAGCATTTTACACTTTTTAACAATTAAATTCAGTTAGATTTAACATAAGTTGGGTTACGTGTCGCTTATTTAATTTTTGAAAGTCTAGGTATTAAATTTGAAACGTCACATAATTGGATATAACCAACTGCTTATACACACTTTCCATACAAAGCTGGAATTTTTAACCCTTATTTTAAAAAAAATAAAACATCTGTTTATAATTTTAAAACAACCCAAAATACTCTTATTCTACAAACTAATATGTGTGCATTATCGTTTCTTTTTTAAAAAAATACAATAAAAAAATAATATGCAAACGTTCTGGTCATCATCAAACAATTGTCATTACGAAGAACCTCTATAAAGCAATTGTCATTACTTGGAACCGCTATCAATATCTCTCCATGAAAAACCATACTTTCAGTAGTGATACACACAAAACAAGCTAATATGTGGAGAATAAGGGGAAGATAAAATTTTATAATTCTAAACAATTTATAATTAATGCCCCATATATGCATATTGTCATTTATATGTGATTTTCATCATAGAAAGTTAGAAATTGCTAATACTCGGAGCAGTAATTGAGAGAATCATATATACATATAAGTAGCAACCAATTTTGCGCTGAAAAATCAAATATCCAAAAATGGGAATATATGATTCCAAGCTAGTGCATGCCATAACATATGCAATACAAGAACATAATCAGCTGGGAGAATCTGAATGGCTTGAAGAGCCACTGTGCTCATGCAGCTCCTCTCTATATATGCGAAAGAAGATACAGCTCATGTGCAATCACACATAGAGACTTCAACAAAGTTAGTTTTTGCTGAATATTCTCTGATTTTTGTCTCGCAATTTTGATCCTCAAAGCATCCCTTGGCATGCAATTGATGATCACCATGTTTTGTTTTCTCTCCAATAAGAAAATAACATGTGCATTCTGTTAGATAATATGTTAGTCCATATACGTAAATCGAATAATTAAAATAATTAAATCGAACACTCACACAAGATGGAAAAAGTAAATCACATGATACAAACACAATTAAAATAATACATCAATTTTATTAATAATACTCATACAATAAAAATAATAGTATAATTATTGCCGGTTGATATAGACGAAATTGAATATCATCGAGTCATAGTAATCCGATTTCCTTAGACAATTATTACCCCGTATGGGCAACTCGCTCTCAGGATAAAACGACGATCAAAGTCGAACTCTAACCGGGCTATAGAGAGTAATCGAGGAGGAATGAATTTGACACAGGTTGGACGGCTAGGGTTTGTGGTGTGCTTTAGCTCTAGCGATTTTTCTCCACTTATAGAAGAAAAATAATTATTCATTATTGAAAAATATATTTTTAAGGAAAATATAATTCTACTAAGAAAATATTTTTTTAGGAAAAAACACTCTTAAGGAAAGAACTTAAAATTTGTAAAACAAGGAATGAAATAACTTATCAAATCATTCTTTTGGGAAAGTAGGATTTTGCATAATTTATTTCTCAATAGAAATTAATTATTAATAACTTTTCCACGTTTTATTTTTTTCTTGAATTTAAAATTAAATTCAAATTCTTATTGTTGGGTCACATTTATGAGCCCAACTAAACGTGGCGGGCTTCGGGTTCAATTTCTCATTCACCCATTTACCCATCTTGAGCTTTTGATATATCATTGGAAAGATCTCATTTCATATAATATGTAAACATATTTCACATTATTTTATGACGAGTCTTGGTATTCCGAATCAAGGCTCAAGTTAACGTACTCACAAGTTAATACACTTATTAACTTAGCCATTTTGTACTTAATTGTACAATTTGTCCAACAATCCCCCACATGAATGAAATTGAACGTGTAAGCATTCCGACGTGGTGATTACTCTTTACAGTCGATATCTGCATAGGATAAGTAGGTTACCCCCTTTGAACTTTCCTTGTGAGGGTATACATATCTTACTGACGGATGAGTAGACGCGATGTCCTTGAACTCTCTGTCGTTTTGTGTAAGAGATCATATACTTCACACAGATACCAACGAACCCGATGTTTAGGTTCTCATGGTTGGGTTCGTTATGGTCATGAACACCTCCAGGTTCTATAAGAGCTTAAGAGAACTACGCCCCATTAGTCTCCCTTGAAGCGACCCCACTTTGCTCTCACGTAGGTGATATCTTTTGCTCAACTCTGTGATACACAAAGTATCATTAAAAGCATAGCTTAACCTGATCCATTTTTATGTCACTATTTGACATCATAGGAATGGTCTTGGGGTTACTGCCACAGTGACCGCGCAAGGTTCATGCAATCAGGCTGTGTAGGGTTTTGGAGCGTTCTAGATCATCGAGATAGCAGAAGCATTTAATAAAATCTACTCCAAACCTTGTCAAAGAACATAAACCGTTAAATCCCAAGGCAAAATCTATTCCACAAGATGTTTACCTTTAAGTCTTTGTTGAATCGATAAAGAAGAACTTTCGCATCTTCTTCTCTAAAGCAAGTCCACACCAAGGGAATGATCTTGAAGATCCTTCACTTAATTGCCTACTAGAACAATTAAATGAAGAACAAGAGAGCAAGATTGAGGAGAGAGAGATGTGTGGCCGACCAAGCAAGAGAGAGAGACGGTTTATTTAGTTATGTGATAATTTGTGTAATGAATCAATATTAGATATTTCAATTCATCATCCAACTCATAAGCATGGGTCAAAAGTGATTGGTATGGGCTTAAAGTGTCATCACCCATACCCCTTAAATCACTCACCTCTTAATCCACAATCACCAACTAAGCATGGTGTTGTGTGGCCCCCACCATTGGACCCACCGACGTGGGCCGGCCACAAGAGGCTTATTGGGCCCATAATGGGCCCTTGTTTGGGCCGGTCACGTGACCTCATGGGCCGAGCCCAATGGGCTTGCCCATATGGTTTCGTGCCGTGTCCAAAAGTTTGCCCAACCCTTTTTGTCGTTACTTATCAAACAAAGTCCGACGCAACATCGACAAAAAAAAATCAGTTTTCTCGATTCGCTAATTATTCTCTCAAACCGAACCCATGGCCCAAACCCTTCAGTTTTGTCCATGCATTGCTCCTCAAGAAACGTTAAGGTTTCCTTGTCTCAAGTTATCCGTCTTGAATGCGTGTGACCCTTCAGGCTCATGCCACCGTTGGCAGATCGGCGCAAAAGATCTCTCTTGCCCGATCCATCATAAGGGCCTCTAGTAAGACGTTATGATTACCCAAGGTGCATGACGATCGATGATTCGACTTAACCTTGTGCGTACAAGTCACTATCCTATTATCTCTACATATCCCGATTGATCATAAGGCATATAGTTGTCACCCTTGTTTAATCAATCATTGTTACTTGATATGTGAGATGGCTGAGAACTGATAACCCGTATCACCGGCATGGCCATGCTCTTACTCTTAGTCAGTCTCGATCAAGAGGCCTTTAACGGATATCTTTCCCATACCGTAGTGTGAGGGATAATTCCCTTAGCCGTCTTTCGTGTCACTCATGCAACCCGTTCCGCCACCCAATCATGCCCGTTATTGCAATCCTGTTACGGAAAGCGTTAGGCGCAAGTTAAAGCCGCACGTACATTGCATAGTGATCAAAAAGACTCATCGGTCTAAGGATATCGTGACAAGCTATCGCATTTGAATATGTTCATGGCTTAATCTATGAAAACACTATTCAAAGCGGGTCGTCCGATATCAATCACCTCATGATATCTATGATATGATTCCAGGATCCCTTATCCCTATGACAAGTAGAACTACGTCATTAAGAACCATCCTCATACTGGTCGCTTCTATGGAAGCATATATTGACCAGGGACTCGTTAAGTCTGATCCGTACAGATTTATGGTTCTACTACTTTAGTGGTCATAAATCAGATCATGCTTAACATATTACTTCAACACATAAGTAATACAAAGCCGTTTTATATATATTACAAATGATGATAATGTACATAGACGTTTACAGGTTACTAGCAATTGGACTAGGGCACAAAATGCTATCAGGTTGTCCCTTTGAATCTAGATCTTGGGATCTCTAGTCAACTAGGTTGGGTTTTCCTTCACATGACGCCTTAATTATATGGGCTTGAGCCCTATTCCTTTCGATGTTTATCGACTTGATCTCTGTTTAACTCAACGGTTAGCGGATCCGCAATATTATCTTTTGACCTTACCAAGTCACCATAGATAATTCTTGTAGAGATCAGTTGTCTAACGGTGTTATGTCGACGACACATGTGTCGACCTCTACCAATTTTCTCATGCTTTGTGCACTACAAATAATAGCTTGGTGATCACAATGCACACACATTTTAGGCACAAGCTTTCTCCATTCAGGAATATCCTCTAGGAAGTTACGTAGCTCCTCGGCTTCTTCCACAGTTTCATCCAAAACTTCAAACTTAGATTTAAATGTTAATATGGTTATTATCGTTTGTCGTGAGGATTTCCATGACACAACTCCTCTTGCTAGGGTTGAGACGTTTCTCCTTTTGCCTTTGGAATTCTTTACATTAGATATCCAACAAGTATAAAGTTATACCTCTAGCACGATAGGTTCTCTTGCATAGTCCAATCCATAGTTATGGGTTACTCGTAGACACCTCAGTACTCTTACGATTCCCTTTTTCATAGACACACATGTTCAGAGAATTAAACATTCTTTGATCCACTTATCGTGTTCTTGTGTATTTCACAATCTGTTATATTCATACACCAATAATCGATACCACTATGCAAAGCATATGCAATAGAAATATAATCCAACGTTTTTGGATCTATTTCCATTTCCTTTTGTAGAGGGTTGTTACCTTAGCAAGGTACCCCCGCATTCTTAGGCAATTATTGGAAGGTTCATTTCATTTCCATAATTTCTACAGTATCTTGTCTGATTTCTTGTGGGGTTACTTTATTTAAAAAGTGATTAACTGACACACAGTGTCCCCCCACATGTATCGTGACATCCATAATAGGTTAAATGAGACGTTTTTCTTTGTGACATAAGGAAAGAAGATCTCGTTGGTTTTGTAACTTATCATAAATTCACACTTATGGTGCCATAAGTGAGGAAATGAAATCCATGTATGACAGCCAAGTATGGTGCTTGGTGGATTAAACCCCTTGGATAAAAACCATCGGTTGTAAATAGGTCTATAAACTTAAGACCGACATGGATGGAAAACCTCAGACCTATAAAGCTAGATTGGTTGCGAAAGGTTATCGCCAGATCGAAGGTATCGATTATGATGAAACCTTCTTACCAGTAGCTATGGTGAAATCTATCCGGATCATTCTAGCCATAGCAGCATACTATGACTATGAGATATGGCAGATGGATGTCAAAACCGCCTTCCTTAACGAGAACTTCAAAGAGGATGTGTATATGACACAACCTAAGGGTTTTGTGATAGCATTTTTGTGCCCTAGTCCAATTGCTAGTAGTCTGTAAATGTCTATGTATATTTATCATCGTTCGTAATAAATGGAACGGCTTTCTATTACTTATGTGTTGAAGTAATATGTTAAGCATGATCTGATTTATGACCACTAAAGTAGTAGAACCATAAATCTGTACGGATCACACTCAACGAGTTCCTGGTCAATATACGCTTCAATAGAAGCGACCAGTATGAGGATGGTTCTCAATGAAGTAGTTCTACTTGTCATGGGGATGAGGGATCCCAGAATCATATCATAGATATCATGAGGTGATTGATATCAGACGACCCGCTTTGAATAGTGTTTCGTAGATTAAGTCATGAACATATTCAAATGTGATAACTTGTCACGATATCCTTAGACCGAGGAGTCTTTGTGATCGCTATGCAATGTACGTGCGGCTTTAACTTGCGCCTAACGCTTTCCGTAACAAGATTGCAATAACGGGCATGATTCGGTGGCGGAACAGATTGCATGAGTGACACGAAAGACGGCTAAGGGATTTATCCCTCGTACTAAGGTATGGGAAAGATATCCGTTAAAGGCCTCTTGGTCAAGAGTGACTGAGAGAATGAGCATGGTCATGCCGGTGATACGGGTTATCAGTTCTCAGCCATCTCACATATCAAGTAACAATGATTGATTAAATAAGGATGACGACTCTATGCCTTATGATCAATCGGGATATCTAGAGATAATAGGATAGTGACTTGAACGCACAAAGGTTAAATCGAATCATCGATCATCATGCACAAACCTGGAGGGTCACACACATACAAGACGGATAACTTGAAACAAGCAAACCTTAACGTTTCTTGAGGAGCAATACATGGACAAAACTGAAGGATTGGGGCCATAGGTTCGGTATGAGAGAATAATTAGTGAATCGAGAAAACTGAGTTTTTTTGTCAATGTCGCGTCGGACTTTGTTTGATAAGTAACGACAAAAGGGTCGGGCAACTTTTGGACACAGCACGAAACCACATGGGCGAGCCCATCTGGCTCGGCCCATGAGGTCACGTGACCGGCCCAAAAAGGGCCCATTTTGGGCCCAATAAGCCCTACATGGCCGGCCACTTTGGTGGCCCCAAAGGTGGGGGCCACAACACACCATGCTTAGTTGGTGATTGTTGATTAAGAGGTGAGTGATTTAAGGGGTATGTGTAATGACACCTTTAAGCCCATACCAATCACCTTTTGACCCATGCTTATGAGATTGATAAAGTAGAGAAATATCAAGTGAATTAATTACACAACACACTCTCACATCTCTCTCTCTCTCTCTCTCTCTCTCCTTGGCCGGCCACCTCTTGTGCTCTCTCTCTTCTTGCTCTCTTGTTCTTCACTTGATTGTTCTATTAGGCATTAAGTGTAGGATCTTGAAGATCATCCCCTTGGTGTGGACTTGCTCTAGAGAAGAAGATCATAAAGTTCTTCTTTATCGATTCAACAAAGACTCAAAGGTAAAATTCTTGTGGAATAGATTTTGCCTTGGGATTTAATGGTTCATGTTCTTGGACAAGGTTTGGAGTTGCTTTATGTTAAATGCTTCCGCTATCTCGATGTTAAAGAACGCTCCAAAACACTACATTTTGTTGATCTTGAGAATCCTAGAAATATTTGGAACCTTCGTTTATGGATCCATTTATGGATTGAAGCAAGCTTCACGGAGTTGGAACCTTCGTTTTGATGAAGCGGTAAGGGAATTCGGTTTTATCAAAAACGATAGTGAACCTTACGTATATAAGAAAGCGAGTCGGAGTAATATTGTATGTCGATGACATATTGATCATTGGGAATGAAATTGTCAGGTTTGTGCCCTAGTCCAATGTAATTCCTTAATCTATATTGTAACGGACATCATTATTCTACATAATAAAAGGCATAATATTACCGATGTGTTGTAGTAATATATCTAATGTAATTTGATCTATGTCATAATGTGTGTAACCAATTATAGTAGAACTATAGATCACAGAGAATTGCATTCCTTAAAGTCCCTGATCAGCTAAGCTTCTTTTGAAGCGATCAGTATGAGACTAACTCCTTGTGATCATGCTCTACTGATCATGACAAAGTGTGTGCCGGAGTTATATCATAGATACCATCAGGTCGATGATATCGGACAACCCGATGGTAAGTATGCTACATAAATCCAGTCATGAGATACTCACATATCGTAGCTTGTCATTTTATCCTAAGACCAAGGAGTCTTTGTGTACACTATGTAACGAATACCTAAGTTTGACCTAGTCTAACGTTATCTGTAAAAGGGTAACTATAACGGCTTCGATTGGCTTTGATATTTATTGCACTAGTGAGCCAGCCCTGAACGCCTCAAGGGCACTAAGGGATGCCTACCAGAAATTACTTAGCGACAGGATTGACGTGCAATGCATCATGATGGGCAGTATGGTGCCTTGCAGAAAACGTTCTTGGACATTTCCGATGATCCCAAACCCTGTATGGCACAGATCGAGAATATGTTCAAAGAGAAAGCGCGTGTCGAAAGATACGACACTTTCAGTGAACTGATGTCTAGCTAGCTGAAGGCTGGAGCTCCTGTAAGTCCCCATGTCCTTAGGATGAAACTTCTTTTGGAACACTTGACCAGACTCGGTCATCCTGTGGATAAGGAAATGTCTGCAGACTTTGTGCTGCATTCACTTCCAGAGACATATCGTGATTTCGTTGGAAATTACAATATGCATGACATGGATAAGACTGTTACAGAGCTTCATGGTATGCTCGTGACTGCTGAAAAGAATCTCAAGGGCAAGACAAAGGAGGTTCTTATGGTCAACAGGCAAGTGAGCTTCAAGAAAGCCAGCCTGGGCAAGGATAAGGCCCCTATGCACCTAGCAGGGAAGATTCGACAACCTAAGGGTCCAGCAACTCCAAAGGCTGTTGAGAATCCTAAGGATTGTCATCTGCTTCTATTGCCAAGGACAGGGGCACTGGAAAAAGGATTGTAAGAAACACAGGCTGTTTCTTAGGAAGAGTGGAGCTTCCACATCTTCAGGATCAGGTATTTTTGTTATTGAGCTCAATCTCAGTTTATCTACTTCAGATTCTTGGGTACTTGATACCGGTGCAGAATCTCACATTTGTGTTAATGTGCAGGCTCTGGGAAGTAGAAGAGAAGTGGGCAGGGGTGAGGCAGACCTACGAGTTGGTGACGGCAATCAAATCTTGACAACTGCAGTAGGAGATATTAGTCTTAGTTTGCCTAGTGGGCTAGTTTTGTTATTGAACAATGTTCATTGTGTACCTGCGTTTCGCAGGAATATTATTCTATTTCCTTGCTAGACAATGAAGGATATTGTTTTTCTACTGACAATGGAATTTTCAATATTTTTAAGAATAATATATTCTCAATAATATTTTCAATATCTTCATTGGTTGGTGGTTTATATATTCTTAATATTCAAAACACTGACACTAGCTCGATTTATAAAATAAGTAACAAAAGGGTTAAATCCGATGATTTAAACCAGACTGTGATATAGCACTGCCGCTTAGGCCATATAGGCCAGAAACGCATCTCAACACTTCACAAGTGTGGACTTCTAAGTCCGTTTGAATTCACTTCAATTGAGAGATGCGAGTCATGCCTTATGGGCAAAATGACAAAGGCACCTTTTGCCGGTTTAGGTAAAGGGGCAAGTGACTTATTGGGTCTCATTCATTCCGATATATGTGGGCCTATGAGCACTCAGGCCAGAAGAGGTTTTCACTACTTCGTTACATTTACTGATGACTTCAGTAGATATGGGTATGTTTATCTTATGAGACATAAATCGGAAACCTTTGACAAGTTCAAAGAGTTCAAGAACGAAGCACAAAACCAACTTGGTAAAAGTATAAAGGCGCTTCGATCTGACAGAGGCGGTGAGTACTTGGACCAAGAACTTCACAGTCATTTAAAGGAGTGTGGGATCCTCTCTGAATTGACTCCACCTAAAACACCTCAAATTAATGGTGTATCCGAACGGAAATATCGGACCCTTCTTGACATGATTCGATCAATGATGAGTCAAGCTGACCTCCCTATCTCCTTCTGGGGCTGTGCCCTAGAAACGGCCGCATTCATATTGATTCGGGCTCCTACAAAGGCAGTGGAAAGCACTCCATACGAAGTATGAAACGGGAAGAAACCCTTATTAGCTTTCCTTAAGATTTGGGGATGTGAATCTTACGTCAACCGTCTGCTAGGCGATAAGCTAAAACCCAAATCAGATAAATGTGTCTTTGTGGGGTACCCCAAAGAAAAAAGGGGGGTACTATTTCTACAAATCCAGCGAGAATAAAGATTTTGTTGCTCGAGGAGGGATATTTTTGGAAAATGAATTTATTTCCAAAAGTGCTAGTGGGAGTGTCGTGCATCTTGAAGAAATTCAAGAAGATACGGAACAACCTACTATGCCGGATTTAGAAATACAGGAGCCAGAAGAGGCCATTGATCAAGAACCAATCCCCACACCTATTCCAGATGGTCCAAGAAGGTCTGAGAGATCTCGTCAAGAACTCAATTTAATGGGTTTGATTTGGGTTTTGGTTAAACGGGCTTAAAGCCCATTTAGGGATTTAAGTGATGAATGGGAACAAATGAAAATAGAGGGTTTATGGAGGATGGATATGCAATTTTGATTTGAAAAATTCAATTTTATTTTTTCAAATTAAAATTCCAATATTTTCATAACTTCCTCTAATTTTCAGCAACCATTCCCATCTTGCTCCCCCCTTCTAGGCCGACTTCTCTCTCTCTCTTCTTCCTCCGTTGTTGTCAAGCTTCTCTCAAATTCATAGCAAAAATTTGAGTGAAAACCTTCTTCGGTTGTGGTGCATGTGTGGACCTAATAGAGAAACACTAAGCTTGTGTTTTCATCGATTAGAAGAGGTAATTTTTAGATTCACAAAGGTATATATAACATGTTGAATTTACATTAAGATCATAGCTTACATCGATCACCACGGTTAAATAACGTCCGCTGCATGATATTTATTGATTGGAACCCGTGGTGATCTCTTTCAGTGGTATCAGAGCCATGGTTGTTATGTATCCTTCTACATGTTTAAATCTGATTTTTTTTTAGTTTATATGTGTTCATCACCTTATCATGCATGTGAATTGAAAAAAAATTTCAGATTAGATTGATTTTGGAAAATTGTAAAATACTTTTTTTTGGTGTTTCGGGTTAGCCATGGCCGACCAGGTCGAGACCCTTGGTGGACCATGGAATGCCCTAGGGCAGACCGTGGTCAGCACCACGGGCCGACGAGGGTCGCTTACGGGCGACCATGGCAGCCCTCGCGGGCGACCATGGTCGTTGCCGCGGGCCACCATGGTTGCCTCGCGGGCGACCAGGGTCTGCCCTAGGGGCGACCATGGCTGGCCTCGCGGGCTACCATGGTCGTTCCCGTGGCCGACCACGGTCAGCCCCGCGGGCGACCTCGGCAGCCCTTACGGGCCACCGTGGTTGCCTCCGCGGGCGACCTCGGTTGAGCTGGTTCGGCTCGACCAGATTCGAGCTGAACCGGTTGGTTAGCGAGAATATTTTTAAAACCTAAAAAATTAATTTTCAGATTTGGTTCGGTTTCGATAAACAAGCGAGAACCGGTTCAAAATTCAATTAATCAGTTAAACCGTCCGGTTTCGATAAACCGAAATTTTCCACACTTAAGAAGATAAAATTTGGAAAATTTATTTGTTTGATAAGCATTTTGATTGTATACATTATCTTTGATGACATGATGTTTTCCACATGATGCTAGCTAAGCCCATTAGATTTGCATTTTAATTTCGGTTTTGCAACATGTGTGTTGCTTAGTTTTGGGTTGTAATAAATACGGCATGCGTGTCGTGATTTGTATTTCATTTTATTTATTTATATTTGTAATCACGAAGACCGACACAAGAATCAAGTCAAGAGGAAGACTCGGATTGGAGGAGGCTCGAAGCCAGTGGGAGTTCACAAGAATGGAGCAAGTTTGGATCTTGAAGACCATGTCTTTAGGATCAGTATTGCTAGATTTTTAGGAACTTAAGATGGGCTTAGCTATGCATATTTTATCGTTACATTTATATGTTTGAATGTATGAATGTATGATAGTTTAAATATACAAGTTTATGTATGATTTGCTATCACCCACATGCGAAGATTAAAATCGGAATTTAATCAGACTCGCATGTAACCGACTAAGGGATCATCTTTGCATGGATTTGCAATTGATGATTCCAGATTAAGATTGTATTGATATACAATCAGACTTTTATAATTCACTTAAACGCAAATAATTACAAGTCAAACGTGATACCATCCAAGTTTGGGCACTCAAAAGGGCTTTAACCCTATGGATGTCGGTACGCCTCCGCGTAACATTCATAGAGAAAAAGTATGGATGAGATGGGTAGTTCTGTGTGGGTGCGTGCGCCTACGCGTAGTAGCCACATTAGTTCTATCCATATTTCAAGCTTGGTAGACTTGTCTACGATTGTCAGCTAGGACTGACCTAGGGTATCAGTATAGGGTATGCCGTGTACTTTTACTACAGACCCTAGCCAGGAATTACATGGTTTTGTAAATGGATGTATTCCTACCTTGATGCTCTCAATTGGAGCCGTGAGCCTCCGTTCACTTCAATTGAGGGTATGAGAGGATCCTGGTTCAGATTCTAATGTTAGAATCAAACAAGTGTTTTGTAACTTAATCTCCAACTTGAATTTTAATTAATTTTACCATGTAGAACTAAAAGGCAAACACAACACAAAGGAGTAATAGGGCACTGAGAGTCCAGATTGAGGACAGACTCAAGGGCGTGAATTACTCAGATTGGAATAGAAACTTGAGGCTTGTACTCAAGCATGACCGCAAGTAGTATATCCTTACCAAGGAACATCCTGCTAAGCCACCGCTGAACGCCGCTAGGGCACTAAGGATACTTATCAAAGTTCCTTAGTAACCAAATCGACGAGTCATGCATTATGGCGGGCAGTAGGATGCTAGAGTTGCAGAAGCAGTTCAGGAACGTTTCAGATCACCCTCATACCTGTAAGGCAGAGGTCAAGGAAATGTTCAAGGAGAAACCTCGTGTCGAAAGATATGATACTTTCAGAGAACTACACACCTGCAGGCTTAAGGCTGAAACCCTGTTAGTCTCCATGTCACGAAGAAGAAATGTCTTCAGGAACATCTAACTAGACTCGGTTTTGATGATCAGGTGAAAATGGCTGCGGATTTTATGTTGCAGTTACTTCCAGATACATATAGTGATTTCATAGTAAATTACAACATGCATGACATGGAAAAGTCTCCTTAACATAGCTTCATGGGATGCTTATGACCGCTGAAAAGAACCTCAAGGGCAAGACCAAGGAGGTCCTTATGGTCAACAAGAAGGTCAGCTTCAAGAAAGCTGATCTGGGTAAGGGTAAGGCTCCTAAGCACCTTGCAGGGCAGATCAGACACCCCAAGCGTCCAAAGGTTCAAGCAACTCCCAAAGCTGCTGTGAAGACTAAGGACAAAATGGAGGAGGTCTGCTATCACTGCAATGAGCCAGGACACAAGAATAAGGGATTGTAAGTAATATAAGGATCATGTGAAGAAGAGTGGGTATCCACGTCTTCAGGATCAGATATTTACGTTGGCAAGCTTAATCGCTATAACGTAAATAAGAAAAGGCTTAAATCTGATGATTCAAACCAAATTATAATCTGACATTGTCATTTAAGGCACATAGGCTAGAAACGCATTTCAACACTTCACAAGTGTGGATTTTAAGTCCGTTTGAATTCACTCAAACTGAAAGATGCAAGTCTTACCTAATGAGCGAGAAACGCATTTCAACAGTTCACAAGTGTGGATTTTAAGTCCGTTTGAATTCACTCAAACTGAAAGATGCAAGTCTCGCCTAATGGGCAAAATGACAAAGGCACCTTTCACAGGTTTATGTGAAAGGCGAGTGACTTGTTAAGTCTAATACATTACGACGTATGTGGACCTATGAGTACTCAGGCCAAAAGAGAGTTGAACTAATACTTGACTCTGGAAACGGCCGCATTCATTTTGACTCGGGCTCCGATGAAGACAACGATAGTACACCTTGTGACAGTCATTCTGTCTCCCATTATTAAGGATGCGTGCGCCTCCGCGTAGTATTCATTAGGATGCGAGCTGAATAAGGTAATCAGTTCTATTTGGATGCGTGCGCATCCGCGTAGTAGCCAAATAAGAGCTGGACCAGAGTCACAGAAGGTACACCATATGGCACTTATTACGTCTCCCGTTACTGTGGATGCGTGCGCCTCCGCGTAGTATTCTTTTGGATGGGAGCGGGATGAGATGGTCATTTCTATTTGGATGCGTGCGCCTTCGCGTAGTAGCCAAATAAGAAATGGACCATAGTCATATATGGTGTGGGAAACATTCTAGTATGTTTTTCCTAAAAGATTTAGGTAGCAGAGATGCAGGCATCCAAATCAGACAAATGTGTCTTCATAAGGTATCCTTAAGAAACTAAGAGATACAACTTCTACATATCCAGCGAGTAAAAAGTCTTTGTTGCTCGAGGAGGGGTATTTGAAAGAGATCACCACGGGTTCCAATCGATAAATATCATGCAGCGGACGTTATCTAACCGTGGTGATCAATGCAAGCTATGATCTTAATGTAAATTCAACATGTTATATATACCTTTTTGAATCTGAAAATTACCTCTTCTAATCGATGAAAACACAAGCTTAGTGTTTCTCTATTAGGTCCACACAAGCACCACAACTAAAGAAGGTTTTCACTCAAATTTTTGCTATGAATTTTTGAGAGAAGCTTGACAATAATGGAGGAAGAAGAGAGAGAGAGAAGTCGGCCTAGAAGGGGGGAGGAAGATGGGAGTGGTTGCTGAAAATTAGAGGAAGTTATGAAAATATTGGAATTTTAATTTGAAAAAGTAAAATTGAATTTTTCAAATCAAAATTGCATATCCATCCTCCATAAACCCTCTATTTTCATTTGTTCCCATTCATCACTTAAATCCCTAAATGGGCTTTAAGCCCGTTTAACCAAAACCCAAATCAAACCCATTAAATTGAGTTCTAATTTCGGTTTAGACGAAACGGTTCATTTTCCTCGAATTGATTTCTTCAACCGTCTGGTTAAAACCTTAGGCTAGAAATCTACCGAATCGTTCTCAATTTTCATCCATAATTAATTGTCATGTATCGTGCTTAATACGTGTGACCCTCTAGGCTCACGAGCAATTGGCAGACTGGTAAAATTACTATTTTACCCTTTCCATCATAAGTGGCCTCTAGCAAGACATTATGATTATCCAATGTTCGTGATTATCGATTATTCGACTTAACCTGTTATCGTACATGTCACTGTCCTTTTATCAAACCGAATCCAGATCGATCAATAGGCATAGAATGGTCATCCTAGTTTATCAATCACTGTTTCTTGATATCTGAGATGACTTAAAACTGATACTAAGGTATCACCTGCACGGCCGTGCTCTTTCTTCAGTCATACTCATCAAGTGGCCTAAACGGATATCTTTCTCATACCGAAGTATGAGTGATAAATCCCTCAGACGCCTTTCGAGTTGACTAGTGGAATCAATATCAAAGCCAATCGAAGCCGTTATAGTTACCCTTTTACAGATAACGTTAGACTAGGTCAAACTTAGGTATTCGTTACATAGTGTACACAAAGACTCCATGGTCTTAGGATATAATGACAAGCTACGATATGTGAGTATCTCATGACTGGATCTATGCAGCATACTCACAATCGGGTTGTCCAATATCATCGACCTGATGATATCTATGATATAACTCCGGCACATACTTTGCCATGATCAGTAGAGCATGATCACAAGGAGTTGGTCTCATACTGATTGCTTCTTAAAGAAGCTTAGCTGATCAGGGACTCATCAAATGTAATTCTTTCTGATCTATAGTTCTACTATTAGTAGTTACACACATAATGACATAGATCAAATTACATTCGATATATTACTACAACACATTAGTAATATATGCCGATTTATTTATTCGAAAAGATGATAAAACATTACATCTGTAGATCACTTATATATTGGACTGGGGCATAAGTCTAACAATCTCCCACTTTCCCCTGGTTCCAATTTAAGTTCTGATCTACTCCCATAGACTCTGCATAGTCCTCATGCGTAGGCTGCGACCAAGCCTTTGTCAAGGGATCGGCCATATTATCATCAGTCGAATAGTGTTTAATCTCCACATCACCTCTATATGTGACAACTCTCACGAGGTGATGCCTGCTGAGTATATGTTTGGATCTGTTGTGGAATCTGGGCTCTTGAGCAATAGCTACGGCACCTGTGTTGCCCCACAACAAGCTTATCGGATCAGACGCTCGCGGCGTTGCATCTAATCCGATCAGAAAGCTTCTAATCCATACGGCCTCTTTAGCTGCTTTTGTTGCAGCTATATACTTAGCATCCGCTGTAGAGTTGGCAATTTTGGCTTGCTTAAAGTTTATCCAGCTGAAAACGCCACCACTAAACACAAATTGTATCCTGACTGAATTTTGAAGTTATTTGGATATGTCTGAAAACTAGCATCGACTTGTCATTTGACTGCTAGTTCTCTATCTATATCCCCATACACTATGAATGCATCCTTGGTCCTCCTCAAATATTGGAGGATGACCTTTGACAACAATCCAGTGTAATCGGCCGGGGTTAGATTGGAATCTGCTGGTACAACTTAGTGCAACCGAGACTTCCAGTCTTGATGGATCCCACAGCCGAAGAATAAGGGATCTTACTCATCCTGCTATGCTTATCAGGAGTTCTAGGACTCTGTAGCTTGATGTCATGACGCGTGGGTATGTATCCTTTCTTAGAATCAAGCACTGAGAGTCTTCTCAACACTTTACCTATGTACAAGTTCTGTCTTAGGCCCAAAATCCTTTTGGAATGATCTGTAGAGATCCTGATGCCTACGTTAAATGTAGCATCACCTAAGTCCTTCATCGATAAGTACTTCCCTAACCAAGCTTTGGTGGCAAGGTCGGGATGTCATTCCCGATGAATAAATACCAAGAATACAATATTACTCCCACTCGCTTTCTTCTGTACGCAAGGCTCACTTTTGTTTTTGATGAAGCCGAGTTCCCTTACAGCTTTATCAAAATGACGGTTCCAACTCCCTGAAGCTTGCTTAAATCCATAAATGGATCTTTGCAGCTTACATATCTTTCCGGGATTCTTTGGATCTACAAAACCCACAGGTCGTGTGATATACACGCCATCTAGTAAGTTCCTGCTAAGGGAAGGGGTTTTGAAATCCATCTAATAATCCGGATCAATCTGACCATTGCTACTGGTGAAAAGGTGTCATCATAATACATGCATTAAATCTGACGATAACCTTTTACAACCATCCTAGCCTCATTGGTCTGAGGATTTCCATTCATGTCGGTGTTGATCCTATAGACCCACTCAGAACGATGGGTTTTATCCCAGGGGTTTGATCAACCAAGCACCAAACTTGGTGGTCTTACATGAACATAATTTCCTCATTCATGGCGTTCTGCCATCTTTTGGAGTCTGGACTAATCAAAGCTTGTCTGTAGGTTTCTGGATCATCCTGATCCACCAACATCAAGTCATTTCCATCAGTGGCTGTGAAGCCATATCTGTCTGGAATATGACGAGATTTTTCAGACCTCCTTGGACCATCTGGAATTTATGTAGGGACGGATTCTTCATCTACGACCATATGAGGCTCCAGTACTTCTACATCTTGCATAGCAGGCTCCTGAATTGCTTCAGGCTGTTCGGTATCCTCACGAATTTCTTCGAGATGCACGGGACTCCCACTAGCTATTTTGGAAAAATATTTCTCCAAAAATACCCCTCCTCGAGCAACAAAGACTTTGTACTCGCTGGGTATATAGAAGTTGTATCTCTTAGTTTCTTAAGGATACCTTACGAAGACACATTTTGTCTGATTTGGATGCCTGCATCTCTGCTACCCAAGTATTTTTAGGAAAAACATACTAGGATGTTTCCCACACCATATATGACTATGGTCTATTTCTTATTTGGCTACTACGCGAAGGCGCACGCATCCAAATAGAAATGACCATCTCATCCCGCTCCCATCCCAATGAATACTACGCGGAGGCGCACGCATCCACAGTAACGGGAGACGTAATGAGTGTCATATGGTGTACCTTCTGTGACTCTAGTCCAGCTCTTATTTGGCTACTACGCGGAGGCGCACGCATCCAAATAGAACTGATTACCTTATTCAGCTCGCATCCTAATGAATACTACGCGGAGGCGCACGCATCCTTAGTAATGGGAGACAGAATGACTGTCACAAGTTGTACTATCGTTGTCTTAATCGGAGCCCCATTCAAAATGAATGCAGCCGTTTCCAGAGTCAAGTATTAGTTCAACTCTCTTCTGGCCTGAGTACTCATAGGTCCACATACGTCGGAATGTATTAGACTTAACAAGTCACTCGCCTTAAACATAAACCTGTGAAAGGTGCCTTTGTCATTTTGCCCATTAGGCGAGACTTGCATCTTTCAGTTTGAGTGAATTTAAACGGACTTAAAGTCCACACTTGTGAAGTGTTGAAATGCGTTTCTCGCTCATTAGGTAAGACTTGCATCTTTCAGTTTGAGTGAATTCAAACGAACTTAAAATCCACACTTGTGAAGTGTTGAATGCGTTTCTCGCCTAAGTGCCTTAAATGACAATGCCAGATTATAATTTGGTTTAAATCATCGGATTTAAGCCTTTTCTTATTTACGTTATAGCGATTAAGCTTACCAACGTAAATATCTGATCCTGAAGACGTGGATACCCACTCTTCTTTACATGATCCTTGTATTACTTAGAATCCCTTATTCCTGTGTCCTGGCTCATTGCAGTGATAGCAGACCTCCTCCATTTTGTCCTTAGTCTTCACAGCAGCTTTGGAAGCTGCTTGAACCTTTGGACGCTTGGGGTGTCTGATCTGCCCTGCAAGGTGCTTAGGAGCCTTACCCTGATCAACTTTCTTGAAGCTGACCTTCTTTTTTACCGTAAGGACTTCCTTGGTCTTGCCCTTTAGGTTCTTTTTAGCGGTCACAAGCATCCCATGAAGCTCTGTTAAGGACTTGTCCATGTCATGCATATTGTAACTTACTATGAAATCACTATATGTATCTAGAAGTGACTGCAACATAAAATCCGCAGCCATTTTCTCCTGATCATCAAAACCGAGTCTGGTTAGATGTTCCTGAAGACAATAAATCTTCGTGACATGGGGACTAACAGGGCTCCAGCCTTAAGTTTGCAGGAGTTAAGTTCTATGAAAGTATCATATCTTTCGACACGAGCTTTCTCCTTGAACATTTCCTTGACCTCTGTCTTACAGGTATAAGGGTCATCTGAAACGTTCCTGAACTGCTTCTGCAACTCTGGCATCCTACTGCCCACCATAATGCATCACACGTCGATTTGGTTACTAAGGAACTTTGATAAGTATCCTTAGTGCCCTACCGGCGTTCAGCGGTGGCTCAACAGGAGGTTCCTTGGTAAGGATATATTACTTGCGTTCATGCTTGAGTACAAGACTCAAGTTTCTATTCCAATATGAGTAATTCACGCTCTTGAGTCTATCCTCAATCTGGACTCTCAGTGCGCTATTACTCCTTTGTGTTGTGTTTGCCTTTTAGTTTTACATGGTAAAATCAATTAAAATTCAAGTTGGAGATTTAGTTATAAAACACTTGTCTGATTCTAACATTAGAATTTGAACCAGGATCCTATCACACCCTCAATTGAAGTGAACGGAGGCTCACTGCTCCAATTGAGAGCATCAAGGTAGGAATACATCCATTTACAAAACCATATAATTCCTGGCTAGGGTCTGTACTAAAAGTACACGGCATACCCTATACTGATACCCTAGGTCAGCCCTAGCTGACAATCATAGACAAGTCCACCAAGCTTGAACTATGGATAGAACTAATGTGACTACTACGCGGAGGCGCACGCACCCACAAAGAACTACCCATCTCATCCAGACTTTTTCTCTCTGAATGTTACGCGGAGGCGTACCGACATCCATAGGGTCAAAGCCCTTTTGAGTGCCCAAACTTGGATGGTATCACGCTTGACTTGTAATTATTTGCGATTAAGTGAATTATAAAAGTCTGATTGTATATCGATACAATCTTAATCTGGAATCATCAATTGCAAATCCATGCAAAGATGATCCCTTAGCCGGTTACATGCGAGTCTGATTAAATTCCGATTTAAATCTTTGCATGTGGGTGATAGCAAATCATACATAAACTTGTATATTTAAACTATCAAACATTCATACATTCAAACATATAAATGTAACGATAAAATATATGCATAGCTAAACCCATCTTAAGTTCCTAAGAATCTAGCAATACTGATCCTAAAGACATGGTCTTCAAGATCCAAACTTGCTCCATTCTTGTGAACTCCCACTGGCTTCGAGCCTCCTCCAATCCGAGTCTCCCTCTTGACTTGATTCTTGTGTCGGTCTTCGTGATTACAAATATAAATAAATAAAATGAAATACAAATCACGACACGCAGGCCGTATTTACTACAACCCAAAATTAATTAACACGCAGGTTGCAAAACCGAAATTAAAATGCAAATCTAATGGGCTTAGCTAGCATCATGTGGAAAACATCATGTTATCAAACATGCTTATCAAACAAATAAATTTTCTAAATTTTATCTTTCTTAAGTGTGGAAAATTCAGGTTTATCGAAACCGGACGGTTTAACTGATTAATTGAATTTTGAACCGGTTCTCGCTGGTTTATCGAAACCGAACAAAATCTAAAAATTAAAATTTTTTTTAGGGTTCCAAAATATTCTCGCGAACCAACCGGTTCTCCTCGAATCTGGTCGAGCCGAACCGGCTCAACCGAGGTCGCCTACGGAGGCAACCACGGTGGCCCGTGAGGGCAGCCGAGGTCGCCCGCGGGGCTGACTGTGGTCGGCCACGGGAACGACCATGGTAGCCCGCGAGGGCAGCCATGGTCGGCCCTAGGGCAGACCCTGGTGGCCCGCGAGGCAACCATGGTGGCCCTCACGGGCTGCCATTGTCGCCCGCATGGGCAGACCGTGGTGGCGCTCACGGGCTGCCATGGTCGCCCGCATGGGCAGACCGTGGTCACCCGCGGCAGCGACCATGGTCGCCCGCGAGGGCTGCTATGGTCGCCCGTAGGCGACCCTCGTCGGCCCTTGGTGCAGACCATGATCTGCCCTAGGGAATTCCATGGTCCACCAAGGGTCTCGACCTGGTCGGCCATGGCTAACCCGAAACACCCAAAAAAAATATTTTCCAATTTTCTAAAATCAATCAAATCTAAAAATTTTTTCGATTCACATACATGCTAAGGTGATGAACACATATAAACTCAAAAAAAAATCAGAATTAAACATGTAGAAGAATACATAACAACCATGGCTCTGATACCACTGAAAGAGATCACCACGGGTTCCAAACGATAAATATCATGCAGCGGACGTTATCTAACCGTGGTGATCAATGCAAGCTATGATCTTAATGTAAATTCAACATGTTATATATACCTTTTTGAATCTGAAAATTACCTCTTCTAATCGATGAAAACACAAGCTTAGTGTTTCTCTATTAGGTCCACACAAGCACCACAACCGAAGAAGGTTTTCACTCAAATTTTTGCTATGAATTTTTGAGAGAAGCTTGACAACAATGGCGGAAGAAGAGAGAGAGAGAGAAGTCGGCCTAGAAGGGGTGAGGAAGATGGGAGTGGTTGCTGAAAATTAGAGGAAGTTATGAAAATATTGGAATTTTAATTTGAAAAACTAAAATTGAATTTTTCAAATCAAAATTGCATATCCATCCTCCATAAACCCTCTATTTTCATTTGTTCCTATTCATCACTTAAATCTCTAAATGGGCTTTAAGCCCGTTTAACCAAAATCCAAATCAAACCCATTAAATTGAGTTCTAATTTCGGTTTAGACGAAACGGTTCATTTTCCTCGAATTGATTTCTTCAACCGTCTGGTTAAAACCTTAGGCCAGAAATATACCGAATCGTTCTCAATTTTCATCCATAATTAATTGTCATGTATCGTGCTTAATGCGTGTGACCCTCTAGGCTCACGAGCAATTGGCAGACTTGTAAAATTACTATTTTACCCTTTCCGTCATAAGTGGCCTCTAGCAAGACATTATGATTATCCAATGTTCGTGATTATCGATTATTCAACTTAACCTGTTATCGTACATGTCACTGTCCTTTTATCAAACCGATATCCAGATCGATCAATAGGCATAGAATGGTCATCCTAATTTTTCAATCACTGTTTCTTGATATCTGAGATGACTGAAAACTAATACTAAGGTATCACCTGCACGGCCGTGCTCTTTCTTCAGTCATACTCATCAAGTGGCCTAAACGAATATCTTTCTCATATCGAAGTATGAGTGATAAATCCCTCAGACGCCTTTCGAGTTCACTAGTGGAATCAATATCAAAGCCAATCGAAGCCGTTATAGTTACCCTTTTACAAATAACGTTAGACTAGGTCAAACTTAGGTATTCGTTACATAGTGTACACAAAGACTCCTTGGTCTTAGGATATAATGACAAGCTACGATATGTGAGTATCTCATGACTGGATCTATGCAGCATACTCACAATCGGGTTGTCCAATATCATCGACCTGATGATATCTATGATATAACTTCGGCACATACTTTGCCATGATGACATAGATCTACTATTAGTGGTTACACACATAATGACATAGATTAAATTACATTCGATATATTACTACAACACATTAGTAATATATGCCGATTTATTTATTCGGAAAGATGATAAAACATTACATCTGTAGATCACTTATATATTGAACTGGGGCATAAGTCTAATAGTATTTTGGAGAAATATTAGTGGGAGTCCCGTGCATCTCGAAGAAATTCGAGAGGATACGGAACAGCCTGAAGCAATTCAGGAGCATTCTATGCAAGATGAAGAAGTACTGGAACCTTAGATGGTCGTAGATGAAGAATTAGTCCCTACAGAAATTCTAGATGGTCTAAGGAGGTCTAAAAGATCTCGTCATGTTCCAAACAGATATGGCTTCATAGCCACTGCGGGAAATGACTTGATATTGATGGATCAGGTGATCCATAAACCTTCAGACAAGCTTTGACCAGTCCACACTCCGTAAAATGGCAGAACGCCATGAGTGAGGAAATGAAATCCATGTATGACAACTAGGTCTGGTGCTTGGTGGATCAAACCCCTGGAATAAAACCCATCAGTTCTGAGTGGGTCTATAGGATCAAGACCGACATGGATGAAAGTCCTCAGTCCAACATGGCTAGGATGGTTGTAAAAGGTTATCATCAGATTGAATAAATGGATTATGATGACACCTCTTCACCAGTAGCAATGTTCAGTTTAATCCGGATTATTTTTAGCCATAGTTATGGCAGATGGATGTCAAAACCCCTTCCTTAGCAGGAACTTAAAAGAGGATGTGTATATGACACAACCCGAGGATTTTGTTGATCCAGAGAATCCTGGAAAGATTTGTTAGCTGCTTAGATCCATTTATGGATTAAAGCAAGCTTCACGGAGTTGGAACATTCGTTTTGAAATTTTGAACCGTAGCCGAGTCAGGAAGTCAAACACAAAGTAACTTGTGTATCGACTTCTTGTGGAAACCGTAGGCAAAGTAATAGATAGATAATAATCACGACACCAGAGATGATTACCCAGTTCGGTGACTCCGCACCTACGTCTGGGGGCACTTTGCCAGTGGAAAGGTTTTTCACTATAGGTAGTCAATAGTACAACTTCAGGCCCAACTAGCTATCACACAAGCTATTTTCCTAAGCTACTATAGATCTCACCGTGAATCACCTCGACCCGGAGCCTCTCCCCCTGTCTTTGAGATTCCCTCAATTCCACCCTTCGAGCAAGTCCATGCTCGGTGTCGTTGTCTTCTTGGACGGAGTTGTGAATCTTCAATCACAAACAAAAACTCTAACTGACCCAAACACTTAGTCTTCGCGACTCAAGGTTTGATCGGAGCAAAAGGTCCGTTCTATCGAATCTTAATTAGATTCTCAACACGCCGATGGTGCACGGTTAAGAGCTCTGAGAAATCTTGCAATTTAGAACAAGAACGGATACTGCTAATGGGAAGCCAAGGGCTTTTTATAGCAGCTCACATTCCTAATCCTTCTTGGATCAGGAACAGGAAAGTCAGGCAAGTTGTTGCCGCCTTCCTTCGTCAGCTGGAATTCGTCTTGCCTGTTTCTGACTTCCTGAATAAATCAGGTAAGTATAGTTGCCGCCTTAGTTGCCTCTTTTCGCTGACGTGTAACTGCCAGCTGGAAGTCGCTTGACTTGTCGACATCACTCTCTTGCGCTCCAAGTCTTCGTGGCGCCTTTCTTCTTTTGCTCCAAGCTTTGTCGAAATAGGAAAGCTTCAGACTTTCCTAATCTGCGACTCGTAACAAGTCGCTCCATATGTCATGTAACATGTTGCTCGACTTCTTACTTTTGCGCTAAAAAATCATGTCAACTATTAAACGTAGCAACAATCTCCCCCTTTGGCAATTTTTTAGGCAAACACCTTTTTGTAAGCCCATCGTCATCTTGTGGCAGTTACGCACAGCAAGTGATTTATCTTGTGGCAGTTACGCACAACAAGTGATGTGACTTCTTTACTCCAAGCAGGCACATCGTTGTCACCTTGAGGCAGTTACGCACACAGCAAGTTTCGTGACTTCCGATGCGACTTCTTGTGCGGCTTCTAGTGTATCTTCTGGAGCGACTTCTGGAGCTTAACTTCTTGATTGGCTTCTGGAGCTTAACTTCTTGAGCGGCGACTTCTATGTACATCTTTCGGCGCAACTTCTGGCGTAACTTCTGGCGTAGCTTCTGGCGTTGTATCACATTTATCTCCCCCTGTTTGTCTAATAATATTGCAAAAGGCAATCGCATAACCAAAGTTGACTAAACAGCAGGGTAAAAGAAAACCAGCTCACGCCATGAACAAATAAACGGCTCAAACATGAGCACAAATCCAGCTCAATCAAAAGCAAATATCCCAAAAAAAAACAGTCATAATGTGCGGAAAGTAACTTGAACAAACACCGAGAATTTAATAGTGTGTGTGGGACAAAGTTATCATAGCAAATTTCAGAGAAATATTAAAACGACATGGAGTCGTTATCATCTTCTTCAGCAGTAGCAGCAGCAGCAGCAGATCGGAGGTCTTCTAGAAGGACTTCACATGCGACTTTGCGAGTTGAGAGCGTGGCAATTGACTTCTCCAGATCAGCAATCATTTCTACCAATTCTTCCTCCATCCTAGCGCCAATTGGTCCTGAGGGTCGAGAGCTTGATCCAGCTCCTGGGGTTTTGGCCATAGGAAGTCCGAGGTCCTTCAACTGCTTCCCTTCAAAGTTCTTGAGGTTGATGGCTAGGGGCAGTGGCTTCTTACCCGGAATATCCGATTCTCGAACAATGTTAGGACATTGTTGGAGAAGGATACCGGTGATTAGCGAAGGAAACCCGATCGGAAGTTTGATAGCACATGATTTGGCGTGCTTAACTAGATGGTCAATAACGTATGCGCCAAAATCAATAGAAGACTACGTACCTATTTGGTAAATGAGTTTTTCCAGCTCGGTTTTGATGCTTGACCCATGCGTAGAGGGTGCCCAATTAGCCAGACCGATGCGGTAGAGAATAGAGTATTTTGCTGTGAGCTCGGTTGCCGCAATGGTGTCCTTGACTGGCCAGCCCTTCATACTATCGAGCTCTTGTGCGAGAGTTCTTTGTTAATCTCTTCGAGACATACAACAATCCAGCCAGTCCTGAATTCAGACAGGTATATGTAAGAGGGAAATGCTTCGATTTCTCTGTCAAACTAATCAACATCTACCTAGAAAGAGAAGTGATATACAAAGCTCAACACAGTCCATCCATGGACCGCATTGCACAAGAAGTCACTGGAGGCAGAAAGAAGGCATGGCCAGCAAAGGGATTATTGCTTCCTCGGAGCTCACAGCCAAATATTCCATTCTCTATCTAATTTACCAAATAGGTATGGACTCTCCTCTCAACTTCGGGTCTTTTATAGTTATGCCATTAAGTTACCCATCGGCTTCCCATCCCTTATATGTGGTATGATGATCCAACAATGTCCTAACATTGTTCGAGACGATCATCTCGTTGGAAAGAAGCCGTTGGAGCTTAACATAATCCCGAAGCTGTTCGAAGGGAAACATGCTAAGGATGTTCCACGACCTTCTACAAAAACCTATGAAGCCAGAAGCAGCTCAAGAGTACCAGGGTTCATCAGTGATAGGACAGTGCATGAACTCATGGAAGGAATTGCTGATCTGAAGAATTCCATTGCCACTCTAACAAACCGAAAGGCTACCTTTGAACAGCTCCTCCATGACTTGTTGGCTGCTCCAACAGAAGGTCTTGATGCTGAAGAAGATGATGCTTGCTCCTCCTCCTCCTAAAGTCTATCTAGTTTACCTATGTTTCTAAAAAACTTATGGGTCTTGTTTAAGACTTAAATCCCCGGGATATGTCCGGGTTAACTTTTTTGTTTGTAGGGATATTTGTCTCATGTATAGAGGCTGGATATTTGCTCTCCACGATAGAGCTGGATATTTTTATTTTGGTTTTAATTCTTCTCTACTTACCATTTTCCATTTTTTGAGGCAATAAGGGGGAGATAATTTGGACCTTACGCGATCAATCTATGTGAAAGAGATCACCAAGGGTTCCAAACAATGAATATCATGCAGCGGACTATATATAACCGTGCTGATCGTGAAAAACTTGATCTTAATGCCATTTGAACATGTAATAAACATAATTAAAATCTGATATTTACCTCTTGTAATCGACAAGAACACAAGCGTAGTGTCCTCTCTATCAAGTCCACACAAGCACACAACCGAAATGGTTTTTCACTCAAACTTTTTGCTAGAAAATTAGAGAGAAAACTTGAGCAATAATGGAGGTAGAGAGGGTGAGTGATTTCGGCAATGAGGGAGAGAGAGAGGAGGAGTTGGTTGCTGAAAAATTCAAAGGATAAGATAAATAAGATATTATGTAATTTTTAATTTGAAATTAAATTGAATTTCAAAATAAAAATTGCATTATCTATCCCTTTAATCCTTCTTATTTGCATTTGACCCCTCTCTTATCTTAAACCCTAAATGGGCTTTAAGCCCGTTTAACTAAAACCCAAATTAAACCCATTAACTTGAGTTCTAATTTCGGTTTAGTCAAAACGGCTCAATTTCCTCGAATTGATTTCTTCAACCGTCTGGTTAAAACCTTAGGCCAGAAAACTACCGAATTGTTCTCAATTCTCATCCATAATTATTTTCATGTATCGTGCTTAATGCGTGTGACCCTCTAGGCTCACGAATAATTGGCAGACTGGTAAAATTACCATTTTACCCTTTCCCACATAAGTGGCCTCTAGCAGGACATTATGATTATCCAATATTCGTGATTATCGATTATTCGACTTAACCTGTTATCGTACATGTCACTGTCCTTTTATCAAACCGATATCCAGATTGATCAATAGGCATAGAACAGTTATCCTAATTTATCAATCACTGTTTCTTGATATCTGAGATGACTGAAACCTGATACTAAGGTATCACCTGCATGGCCATGCTATTTCTTCAGTCATACTTATCAAGTGGCCTAAACGGATATCTTTCTCATACCGAAGTATGATTGATAAATCCCTCAGACGCCTTTCGAGTTCACTAGTGCAATAAATGCCAAAGCCAATCGAAGCCGTTATAGCTACCCTTTTACAGATAACGTTAGACTAGGTCAAACTTAGGTATTTGTTACATAGTGTACACAAAGACTCCTTGGTCTTAGGATATAATGTCAAGTTACGATATGTGAGTATCTCATGACTGGATCTATGCAGCATACTCACAATCGGGTTGTTCGATATCATCGACCTGATGATATCTATGATATAACTCCGGCATATCTTTGCCATGATCAGTAGAGCGTGATCACAAGGAGTTAGTCTCATACTGATGGCTTTAGAAGAAGCTTAGCTGATCAGGGACTCTATCGAATGCAACTCTTCTAATCTATAGTTCTACTATAAGTGATTACACACATTATGACATAGATCAAATCACATTAGATATATTACTACAACACATTAGTAATATTATGCCTTTTCTTATGTAGAATAATGATGTCCGTTACAATATAGATTGAAGAATTATTTTGGACTAGGGCACAAACCTAACACTATGGTCATCAAATGATGGTGACTTGTAATAGTGTCTGGTCTGGTCTATAACATGTGTAACATCATGTTAAAGACTTGTGTCATCTGTCACCTTTAACACGTGTAACAACATGTTAGAGTAGTGTTGGCTGAAACGTGTGTAACAACATGTTTCAACTTACTTTGTGACACGAGGAACGACATGATTAGAACATGCGTAACAAACATGTTGCAACTTGTTGGTACGTCATTGGTTGGAACATGCGTCACAAACATGTTGCAACTTGATGAACACTCCTTACCAGAAAGGTGATAGAGATCACCATAGGTTCCAAACGTTAAATTTCATGCAGGGGATACATATGTAACCATGGTGATCGAAACAAGACCAAGATCTTAATGAAAAATTCAGCATGTTCTTAACCTTTTCAAATCCTAAAATTACCTTTATAAATCGATGAAAACACAATGTAGTGTTGCTCTATTGAGTCCACACAAGCACAACAACCAAAACTGGTTTTCTCTCACACTTTTGCTATGAATGTATTTTGAGAATTTTGACAAAACAATAATGGAGGAAGAGGGAGAGAGGTTCGGCCAAGAGGGAGAGAGAATGAGGGGATGGTTGCCAAAATAGTTAGAGAAAAATAAGGGAGATATTTTGCAATTTAATTTGAAATTAAAACTAAAAAATCTTAATTGAATTTCAAATCAATGAATTGCATATCTTACCCTCTTAAACTCCTATTTGCACTTTTCCCCATTCATCACTTAATTCCCTAAATGGGCCTTAAGCCCATTTAACTAAAACCCAAATTAAACTCATTAAATTGAGTTCTAATTTCGGTTTAGATAAATCGGTTTAATTTCCTCGAATTGATTTCTTCAACCGTCTGGTTAAAACCTTAGGCCAGATAACCACCGAATCGTTTTCCATTTGACTATATTGAAAACCTGATTCTCCGAATTTCCATCCATAATTATTTGTCATGTATTGTGCTTAATGTGTTTGACCCTCTAGGCTCACGAACGGTTTGCAGACTGGTAAAATTACTATTTTACCTTTTCCATCATAAGTGGTCTCTAGAAAGACATTATGATTGCCCAACGTTCGTGATTATCGATTATTCGACTTAACCTGTTATTGTACGTGTCAATGTCCTTTTATTAAACCGATATCCAGATTGATCAATAGGCATAGAATGGTCATCCTAATTTATCAATCATTGTTTCTTATATCTAAGATGACTTGAAATTCTGAATCGTAGCCGAGTCAGGAAGTCGAACACAAAGTCTGTAACTTGTGTATCGACTTCTTGTGGAAACAGTAAGCAAAGTAATAGACAGATAATAATCACGACACCAGAGATGATTACCCAGTTCGGTGACTCCGCACCTACGTCTGGGGGCACTTTGCCAGTGGAAAGGTTTTTCACTATCAGGTAGTCAATAGTCCAACTTCAAGCCCAACTAGCTATCACACAAGCTATTGTCCTAAGCTACTATGGATCTCACCGTGAATCACCTCGACCCGGAGCCTCTCCCCCTGTCTTTGAGATTCCCTCAATTCCACTCTTCGAGCAAGCTCCTATGCTCGGTGTCGTTGTCTTCTTGGACGGAGTTGTGAGTCTTCAATCACAAACAAAAACCCTAACCGACCCAAACACTTAGTCTTCGCAACTCAAAGTTTGATCGGAGCAAAGATACGTTCTAATGAATCTTACTTAGCCTCTCAACACGCCGATGGTGCACGGTTAAGAGCTCTGAGAGATCTTGCAAGTGTTAGAACAAGAACGGATACTGCTAATGGGAAGCCAAGGGCTTTTTATAGCAGCTCATATTCGTAATCCATCCTGGATTCGGAACAGGAAAGTCAGGCAAGTTGTTGCCGCCTTCCACGACAGCTGGAAGTCGTCTTGCCTGTTCTGACTTCCTGATGAAATCAGGCAAGTCTAGTTGCCGCCTTAGTTGCCTCTTTTCGCTGACGTGTATCTGCCAGCTGGAAGTCGTTTGACTTGTCGACGTCCCTCTCTTGCGCTCCAAGTCTTCGTGCCACCTTTCTTCTTTTGCTCCAAGCTTTGTCGAAATAGGAAAGCTTCAGACTTTGTCATGTAACAAGTCGCTCCACATGTCATGTAACATGTTGCTCGACTTCTTACTTTTGCGCTAAAAAATCATGCCAACTATTAAACGTAGCAACAATCTCCCCCTTTGGCAATTTTTTAGGCAAACACCCTTTTGTAAGCCCATCGTCATCTTGTGGCAGTTACGCACAACAAGTGACTTCTCTTGTGGCAGTTACGCACAACAAGTGATGTGACTTCTTTACTCCAAGCAGGCTCATCGTTGTCACCTTGAGGCAGTTATGCACACAGCAAGTTTCGTGACTTCCGATGCGACTTCTTGTGCGGCTTCTAGTTTATCTTCTGGAACAGCTTCTGGAGCTTAACTTCTTGAGCGGCTTCTAGAGCGGCGACTTCTATGTACATCTTTTCGGCACGCGACTTCTGGCGTACATCTTTCGGCACGCGACTTCTGGCGTCGTATCATATCTCCCCCTCTTTGTCGAAAAATATTGCCAAAGGCAATCTCATAACCTAGATTTGTCTAAACAGTAGGGTAAAAGAAAAATAGCTCACACCTTGCGCAAATAAACGGCTCAAACATGAGCTCAAACCCAGCTCAATCAAGAGCAAATATCCCAAAAATAAACGGTCAAATTGTGCGTAAACTAACTCGGACAAACCCCGAGAATTTAAGAGTGTGTGTGGGACAAAGTTATCATAGCAAATTTCAGAGAATTACTAAAGCGACGTGGAGTCGTTATCTTCTTCTTCAGTAGTAGCAGCAGCAGTAGTGGATCGGAGGTCTTCCAGAAGGACTTCACAGGCGACTTTGCGAGTTGAGAGCGTGGCAATTGACTTCTCCAGATCAGCAATCACTTCTACCAATTCTTCCTGCATCCTAGCGCCAATTGGTCCTGAGGGACGAGAGCTTGATCCAGCTCCTGGAGTTTTGGCCATAGGAAGTCCAAGGTCCTTCAACTGCTTCTCTTCAAAGTTCTTGAGATTGATGGCTAGAGGCAGTGGCTTTTTACCCGGAATATCCGATTCTCGAACAATATTAGGACATTGTTGGAGAAGGATACCGGTAATGAGCGAAGGGAATTCGATTGGCAGTTTGATTGCACATGATTTGGCGTGCTTAACTAGATGTTCAATAATGTAAGCGCCAAAATCAATAGGAGATAGTGTACCTATTTGGTAGATGAGTTTTGCCAGCTCTGTTTTGATGCTTGACCCATGCGTAGAGGGTGCCCAGTTAGCCAGACCGATGCGGTAGAGTATAGAATATTTTGTTGTGAGCTCTGTCGCTGCAATGGTGTCCTGGACTGGCCAGCCCTTCCTCCGTCCTCCGGTTATTTCGACCGCTACTCTGTCCAAGTGCGGGACTTCCGGAGTGACTTCTGGGTCATCTCTGCCAAGATAGGTGTTGATGGTAGAGGCAGAGATTTCAAAGCATTCCCCCTGAACAAACACCTTTCGGTATTCAGCATCTTCAGGTTCATCGAACTCGCTTGATAGGTTGACAATAAACTCCTTTACCAAAGTTGGGTAGAATGACCCAATATTTATGACAGTGTTGGTCAGGCCTGCTCTACGTATAAGCTCTACAATCGCATTTATCCCTTGTGCTTTTGTGGAGAGTTCTCTTTCTGGGTAGATCTTCCGTTGATAGACATACTGCCACTTAACGACATTGTCTATAGAGTGGAAAGAGACATTGTCTGTAGGTGCCTTTGGTACATACTTGGGAAGTTTCTGCCCTCCTAATGTCTTCTTCACCAGTGGTAGCACAATCAGGGTGTCTTCTTCTTCAGATTCTCCTTCTTCAGGGACAACGGTTACTGTAGTGATCAATGACTTCTTTCTTGACTTCTTCGGCTGTTTGGACGCCGAAGCTTCTCCTTTTTCTGTTGCTTTTCTCTTTGGGGTCAATCTCTTCTGAACTTGAGGTTCTTCTTCTTCATCAACCAACCTTCCTTCTCTCAGCCCTTTTGGGCACAGCTTCTTCCTTTTCCATGGTTTCAATGTCGACACTTTCTTCATTGTTGACAGGTTCCTCTAACAGTTGAGTGACTTCTGGAATGGCTTCAGGATTTTCATCACGCCCTGAATCACTGTTCGGGGCGACATGGGAACTTCCTTCCTTTTACAAGTCCTCGTTTAGCGGAGATTTCTCTAGTGCGGGTGTCGACTTAGAGAGGCTAGGTTGGTCCTTAATGCTAGTGCCGTGGACTTTAGGAACAAGGGTTTCTAAACCCTCTACAGGCAGGCTTTCTTCTATGTTTTCTTCAGAGAGGATAGCAGATTTACCTCATGTTGGAATCGGAGTAGAGAGAGAAGCTTTTTCTTCAACCTTCGCCGAACCGGCTAGAGCGTCGTCCTTTTCAACGACGGGGATTGTGTCTTCCAGTGTGATAGATGGAGGCGAACTTGTTACTTCCTGAGGTGCTGCCGAAGTTTCTCCTACCCCTCTTCCTCCTCGGATCCTCACTCCATGCTTGGTCCTTGTCGATTTGGAGGCTGATAATTTCTTGGCAATGACTTTTGCCCTCATTTTTGCTCGAACTACTTTTGAAGCAGATGGTATTCGTCCGCTGCGAGTACCAACCATTTAGCTAGGATTTGTTCTTTGTGGGGAGAAAGCAGATTCTTTGCTGAACTTTTTGATCTGAGAAACCCTAGCGATTTCAAATGGTGGAGGAGGTGCAGAGTCTGTGGGAGTTGAACAGAATGATTTCTGATAGGTGGATAGTCAGATCGTAATCATTCTCCAAATTCAAAAAGACTAACGGGCTTTTGATAAAAGGATTTGGGCCCTGCTTGATTTTGTGGACCCTGTTTGGTCTTGATCGAGAGGAAGAGTAAAATCAACTAAAAGCTCTTCCTCTTCTTGCTTGACTTCTGGCTATTCTAGACAGCAAAGTCCGAGGGTTGACCTCAGACTTTCGAACCTTTTAGCATCTAATGCTTTTGTAAAGATGTCTGCGACTTGTTTCTCATTGGGTAGGTATTCGAGCTTTATTTTCTTGTCTTCTACAAGCTCTCGAATAAAGTGGTGTCTGATGTCAATATGCTTTGTCTTGCTATGTTGCACTGGGTTCTTCGAGATGTTCATTGCACCGATGTTGTCACAGAACAAAGTCATGACTTCTTGCTTGACTCCATATTCTGCCAACATTTTTTTCATCCAAAGAAGCTGAGTACAGCTACTTCCAGCTGCAATATATTCGGATTCAGCAGTAGATAAAGCAATACAATTTTGCTTTTTGCTGAACCATAATACAAGGTTGTTCCCCAGGTAGAAACAACCTCCAGAGGTGCTTCTTCGATCTGGTGTGCTTCCCGCCCAGTCAGCATCACAATATCCAACCAGAGTAGGAGAGGTATCAAAAGAATATAGTAAACCTAATTCAGAGGTTCCCGAGATGTACCTTATGATCCTCTTTGCATTAGCCAAATGACTGACTTTTGGATTGGCTTGATATCGAGCACAGACTCCCACAGAGTAAGCAATGTCGGGTCGAATTGCTGTTAGATAGAGGAGACTTCCTATTATGCTTCGATAAAGACTTTGATCAACTGGTTCTCCCATCTCGTCCTTTGTGCACTTGTCATGTGTGGCAATAGGAGTCCTCTTATGCGAAGCCTTTTCTAACCCAAACTTCTTGACAATGTTCTTTGCGTATTTGCTCTGGGAGATAAATATTCCATCTGACATCTGCTTGATCTTGAAGCCTAGGAAATATGAGAGCTCACCGACCATACTCATCTCAAATTCAGACTGCATGTGTTGAACGAAGCGTTTCACCATCTTGTCTGACTTCCCTCCAAACACAATGTCGTCGACATATATTTGAGCAATCATGATGTCCTTTCCTTCCTTCTTCACAAAGAGAGTTTTGTCTACTCCCCCTCGAATATAACCATTCTGTACAAGGAATTGGGTAAGACGTTCATACCATGCTCGTGGAGCTTGTTTGAGACCGTAGAGGGTTTTCTTTAGCTTGTAGACATGGTGCGGAGAGTCATGGTCTTCGAATCCCTTTGGTTGGGCTATATAGACTTCTTCGTTTAGATTTCAATTAAGGAAGGCACTCTTTACATCTATCTGATAGAGTTTGAAGCGCAGATGACATGTGATGCCAAGAAGAAGTCGTACGCTTCCAGTCTGGCTACTGGAGCAAAGGTTTCTTCAAAGTCGACTCCTTCGACTTGTGTGTAACCTTGAGCCACTAGTCTCGCTTTGTTTCGAGTGATGTTTCCTTGCTCGTCAGACTTGTTTTTGAATATCCATTTTGTCCCGATGACATTGACATTGTCAGGCTTGGGTACAAGTTCCCAGACTTCATTCCTTGCAAACTGAACCAACTCTTCTTGCATCGCGCAGACCCAATATTCATCATTGATGGCCTCTTGTATATTCTTTGGCTCAATTTTGGAAATAAAGCAGATGTTACCTATCATCTCTTGGTGGTCAAGAGATGCCTTTTGTTGAGTCCGAACTCCCTCATTAATGTCTCCAATCACATCCCGGGGTGGATGATACTTCTGAATTCTTCTTGACGGAGCTCTTTGCCTTGTAGGGGTTGCCTCTTCATCCGGGATGAGTTGGCTTTCGTCTTCAGACTCTTTTGTGCGCTCATCGTCCTTGACTTCCGGTCTGACTTCTCTTCTGACATCTGGTCTGGCTTCTCCTCTGACCTCTGGTCTGACATCTCCTGAGAGATTCAGGACTTCTTCTTCCTCGTCACTTGATTGCTCGTTATTGTCATCATAAATCACGACATTGATGGATTCCATGATAGTCCGGGTGCGTTTGTTGAATACCCGAAACGCCCGACTATTTCAGGAGTATCCGAGGAAGATGCCTTCGTCGCTTTTAGGATTCAACTTGCGTCGAGGTTCCCTATCTGCAAGTATGTAGCAGACCGATCCAAAGACATGGAAGTATTTGACATTCGGCTTTCTCCCCCTCCATATTTCATAAAGAGTGAGCGAAGTCCCAGGGCGAAGAGTCACTCTATTATGAATATGGCATGCCGTATTCAAAGCTTCAGCCCAGAAGTGTTGCGGCATGTCTTTGGCTAACATCATGACTCTTGCCATCTCTTGAGGAGTGCGATTCTTTCTTTCAACGATTCCGTTTTGCTGAGGAGTGATGGGAGCAGAAAATTTGTGGGCAATTCCTTCAGCATCACAAAAGTTTGCGAAGCTGATGTTTTCAAAGTCCTTTCCATGATCGCTCCGAAGTCGGACGACTTTCCCAATGACTTCTCCCTTTTCTCGTTGAACTCTTCGACATAAGGCTTCAAAGACTGAGAAGGTATCTGACTTCTCTCGAATAAAATCTACCCATGTGTACCTCGAGAAGTCGTCTACACATACAAATATGTACTTCTTCCCTCCTAGACTTTCTACTTGCATGGGTCCCATAATGTCAACATGAAGAAGTTCTAGAACACGAGAAGTAGTAAGATGTTGTACCTTCTTGTGTGACGTCTTGACTTGTTTCCCAATTTGGCATTCTTCACAGATTTTTCCTTCAATGATCTTGAGGTTGGGAACTCCAATGATCGCCTTTTCAGAAAGAATTTTTTGCATACTCCTCAAATTGACGTGACCAAGTTTTTGATGCCATAGTTTTATCTCTTGAGCTTTGGATAAAAGGCACTTGGTTGGCAAGGTATTGACTGTTGGAGACCATAGATAGCAATTGTCAAGGGACCTGTGGCCTATCATGACTTCCTTCTGTTGTTCGTCTTTGACCGAGCACTTGTCACGAGTGAAGTGGACATCCAGATTTAAATCACATATCTGGCTTATACTGATGAGGTTTGCTGTGAGGCCTTCTACTAGTAGAGCTTCTTTCAGACATGGAGAGTTCGGAAGATTGAGTTTTCCTTTCCCGAGCACTCTAGCTTTTACTCCATCTCCAAAAGTAACAAAGCTATTTGTGCATGGTGTTAGAGTGACCAAGAAAGAGATATTACCCGTCATATGTCGAGAGGATCCACTATCGAAGTACCAATCGTTGCTGGTTGAGGACTTTAAAGCGGTGTACGCGATGTTAGCTCGATAGTTGACGTCTTTGACACGCCATTCCTTTCGAGGTTGGCTTTTCTTGACGGTGGTCCTTTTCTTGACCGAGCTCTTCCCATATATCCGATAGCAGAAGGGTCAAATATGTCCTCTTCGTCCACAGTGATGACAAACCCAGTTATGTCTTTCGTTCTGGGTTTTTGACGCGGCCAGGGTAGAAGGCTTTTTGGTCGCTTGGTCAGCCGTGAAGTTAGGAGACTTTTGGCGAGACTTCTGGGAGACAGACTTCTGAGGAACGAAGATGGTGTGCGATGATGAGGCTTTTTTCGAATATCCAAGACCTTCCATATTCCTTGATGGTTTCCCGATCGAAAGTATTTGGTCCAGAGTGTCAGTACTTGGATTCATCATCTTTACAGACTTGGTGACCTGCTCTAACTCGCCTTTTAGTCGAGCAACTTCCTTTTTGAGATCAATAGTCGTCTCAAGAAGTCTTGACTTGTCTTCATTAAGAGTAAGAATGAGAGCGTTCTGTTTTTCGATTACCTGAGAGTCTTCAAGCCACTTGACATACCATTCGTTGTAAGCGTTGTTGAGAGTCTCATCAGATAGCTCATCATCATAGTCATACTTCTTTGAGCTTTCAGCTGGTTGATCTATTGTGGAGGAAGTGAAAGCCACTTAGTTACTTGTATGCTTAAGGTCACTGTCTTCCTCATCTTCATCGTCAGTTAGAGAGGCAATGAATCCCTTCTTCTGTTTCTTTAAGAAGTCGGGACATTCTCTCTGCATATGTCCATACCCCTCACACTCAAAGCACTGTGCTCCTTTACCTGATCGTTCTCCTCGTCCTCCATCGTTAGCTGTGTTGTCGAGCTTCTGAAACTTGTGTTGTGGCTTGTCTCTGACTTCTCGGGTGACTTTTCTTCCTGTCATCTGGCCAAATCTTTTCATGACTCTGTTATAGTTTTTGGCCAGCATGGCGATAGTTTCCTCGATGTCACTATCCGACTCAGAGTGTGATGAGTTCTTCCGATTAGAACTTTTGAAAGCCACACCTTTATGTTTCTTCTCAATAGGAGGTAGGGAGAGCTCGAAAGTCATTAGTGAGCCCATGAGTTCATCAAACTTCAGTGTCTTCAAGTCATGGACTTCTTCGATGGCGCTGATCTTCATCTTGAATCTTGGACTTAGGGCTCTCAGTGTCTTTCTGACCAAATCTTCATTGGTCATAGGCTTGCCAAGTGAATATGATTCATTGGCCAGATCCTTGATGCGCACATTAAACTCCGCAATAGTCTCGTCGTTATTCATGGTCAGAGCCTCAAAGTTAGTCGTGAGGTACTGTAACTTCTGCTCTTTGACTTTTGAAGTACCCTCGTAAGCAACCGCAAGTGTGTCCCAGGCAATTTTGGCACTTGTGCATGTGTTGATGAGTCGAAACACATTCTTCTCTACTCCATTAAAGAGAGCATTGAGTGCACGAGAATTACCTAGGGCGGCTTCATCTTCTTGCATGCTCCACTCCTTTTCTAGTTTGATGCTGGTTTGATTTCCATAAGTATCAGCATAGTAAGGTTCCTCCCATCCATTGATGATAGACTTCCAGGTTTTGCTGTCGAGGGACTTCAGGAGAGCACACATCTATGCTTTCCAATATCCATAGTTTGTTCCGTCGAGTTCCGGCGAACGATTGACAGATCCTCCTTCCTTTGAATCCATATTAGCTACTCAGAATTTTACAGGAAAATCACCTAAGAGATTAAGGTGCCTCCTCTGATACCAATTATAATTCTGAACCGTAGCCGAGTCAGGAAGTCAAACACAAAGTCTTTAACTTGTGTATCGACTTCTTGTGGAAACCGTAAGCAAAGTAATAGATAGATAATAATCACGACACCAGAGATGATTACCCAGTTCGATGACTCCGCACCTACGTCTGGGGGCACTTTGCCAGTGGAAAGGTTTTTCACTATAGGTAGTCAATAGTACAACTTCAAGCCCAACTAGCTATCACACAACCTATTGTCCTAAGCTACTATAGATCTCACCGTGAATCACCTCGACCCGGAGCCTCTCCCCCTGTCTTTAAGATTCCCTCAATTCCACCCTTCGAGCAAGTCCATGCTCGGTGTCGTTGTCTTCTTGGACCGAGTTGTGAATCTTCAATCACAAACAAAAACCCTAACCGACCCAAACACTTAGTCTTCGCGACTCAAGGTTTGATCGGAGCAAAAGGTCCGTTCTATCGAATCTTAATCAGACTCTCAACACGCCGATGGTGCACGTTTAAGAGCTCTGAGAAATCTTGCAATTTAGAACAAGAACGGATACTGCTAATGGGAAGCCAAGGGCTTTTTATAGCAGCTCACATTCCTAATCCTTCTTGGATCAGGAACATGCAAGTCAGGCAAGTTGTTGCCGCCTTCTTTCGTTAGCTGGAAGTCGTCTTGCCTGTTTCTAACTTTCTGAATAAATCAGGTAAGTATAGTTGCCGCCTTAGTTGCCTCTTTTCGCTGACGTGTAACTGCCAGCTGGAAGTCGCTTGACTTGTCGACGTCACTCTCTTGCGCTCCAAGTCTTCGTGGCGCCTTTCTTCTTTTGCTCCAAGCTTTGTCGAAATAGGAAAGCTTCAGACTTTCCTAATCTGCGGCTGGTAACAAGTCGCTCCATATGTCATGTAACATGTTGCTCGACTTCTTACTTTTGCGCTAAAAAATCATGCCAACTATTAAACGTAGCAACACGTTTTGATGAAGCTGTAAGGGAACTCGGCTTCATCAAAAACAAAAGTGAGCCTTGCGTACATAAGAAAGCGAGTGGGAGTAATATTGTATTCTTGTTATTTATTCATCGGGAATGACATCCCGACCTTGCCACCAAAGCATGGTTAGGGAAGTACTTATCGATGAAGGACTTAGGTGATGCTACATTTAATGTAGGCATCAAGATCTCTACAGATCATTCCAAAAGGACTTTGGGCCTATGTCAGAACATGTTGCTAAGTCAGAACATGTACATAGGTAAAGTGTTGAGAATATCTCAATGCTTGATTCTAAGAAAGGATACATACCCATGCGTCATGGCATTAAGCTCAGCATGCTACAGAGTCCTAGTACTCCTGATAAGCTGAGTAGGATGAGTAAGATCCCTTATGCTTCCGCTGTGGGATCCATCATGTATGCCAAGATGTGCACGAGACTGGAAGTCTCGTTTGCACTAAGTTGTACCAGCAGATTCCAATCTAACCCCGACCAATTACACTAGATTGCTGTCAAAGGTCATCCTCAAATATTTGAGGAGGATCGAGGATGCATTTTGGTGTATGGGGATGAAGATAGAGAACTAGCAGTCAAAGGACAAGTCGATGCTAGTTTTCAGACATATCCAGATGACTTTAAAATTCAGTCAGGATATATTTTGTGTTGAGTGGTGGCGCTTTCAGCTGGATAAGCTTTAAGCAAGCCAAAATTGCCAGCTCTACAATGAAGGCTAAGTATATAGCTGCAATCAAAACAGCTAAAGAGATCGTATGGATTAGAAGCTTTCTGATCGGATTAGATGCAACGCCGCGAGCGTCTGATCCGATAAGCTTGTTGTGGGACAACACAGGTGCCGTATCTATTGCTCAAGAGCTCAGATTCCACAACATATCCAAACATATACTCAGTAGGAATCACCTCGTGAGAGTTATCACATATAGAGGTGATGTGGAGATTAAATACTATTCGACTGATGATAATATGGCCGATCCCTTGACAAAGGCTCAGCCGTAGCCTAGGCATGAGTAACATGCAGGGTCTAGGGGAGTAGATCAGAACTTAAATTGGAACTAGGGGCAAGTGGGAGATTGTTAGAGTTATGCCCCAGTCCAATATATAAGTGATCTACAGATGTAATGTTTTATCATCCTTCCGAATAAATAAATCGGCATATATATTACTAATGTGTTGTAGTAATATATCGAATGTAATTTGATCTCTGTCATTATGTGTGTAACCACTAATAGTAGATCTTTAGATCAGAAAGAATTACATTTGATGAGTCCCTGATCAGCTAAGCTTCTTTAAGAAGCGATCAGTATGAGACCAACTCCTTGTGATCACGCTCTACTGATCATGAAAAAGTATGTGCCGGAGTTATATCATAGATACCATCAGGTCGATGATATCGGACAACCCGATTGTGAGTATGCTGCATAGATCCAGTCATGAGATACTCACATATCGTAGCTTATCATTATATCCTAAGACCAAGGAGTCTTTGTGTACACTATGTAACGAATACCTAAGTTTGACCTAGTCTAACGTTATCTGTAAAAGGGTAACTATAACGGCTTCGATTGGCTTTGATATTGATTGCACTAGTGAACTCGAAAGGCGTCTGAGGGATTTATCACTCATACTTCGGTATGAGAAAGATATCCGTTTAGGCCACTTGATGAGTATGACTGAAGAAATAGCACAGCCGTGCAGGTGATACCTTATTATCAGTTTTCAGTCATCTCAGATATCAAGAAACAGGGATTGATAAATTAGGATGACCATTCTATGCCTATTGATCGATCTGGATATCGGTTTGATAAAAGGACAGTGACATGTACAATAACAGGTTAAGTCGAATAATCGATAATCACGAACATTGGATAATCATAATGTCTTGCTAGAGGACACTTATGATGGAAAGGGTAAAATAGTAATTTTACCAGTCTGCCAATTGCTCGTGAGCCTAGAGGGTCACACGCATTAAGCACGATACATGACAATTAATTATGGATGAAAATTGAGAACGATTCGGTAGATTTCTGGCCTAAAGTTTTAACCAGACGGTTGAAGAAATCAATTCGAGGAAAATGAACCGTTTTGTCTAAACCGAAATTAGAACTCAATTTAATGGGTTTGATTTGGGTTTTGGTTAAACGGGCTTAAAGCCCATTTAGGGATTTAAGTGATGAATGGGAACAAATGAAAATAGAGGGTTTATGGAGGATGGATATGCAATTTTGATTTGAAAAATTCAATTTTATTTTTTCAAATTAAAATTCCAATATTTTCATAACTTCCTCTAATTTTCAGCAACCACTCCCATCTTGCTCCCCCCTTCTAGGCCGACTTCTCTCTCTCTTTTCTTCCTCCATTGTTGTCAAGCTTCTCTCAAATTCATAGCAAAAATTTGAGTGAAAACCTTCTTCGGTTGTGGTGTTTGTGTGGACCTAATAGAGAAACACTAAGCTTGTGTTTTCATCGATTAGAAGAGGTAATTTTCAGATTCAAAAAGGTATATATAACATGTGTAATTTACATTAAGATCATAGCTTGCATCGATCACCACGGTTACATAACGTCCGCTGCATAATATTTATCGATTGGAACCCGTGGTGATCTCTTTCATGGACAGGGCAACACAGTTTTGCTTTTTACTAAACCATGATATGAGGTTGTTGCCAAGGAAGAAGCATCCTCCAGATGTGCTCTTCTTATCTCCTGTGTTTCCAGCCCAATCGGCATCACAATACCCCACCATGTTAGAGGATGTGTCGAATGAGTATAATAAACCTAAGTCTGTAGTACTAGAGATATATCTTATAATTCTTTTAGCTTGGGAGAGATGACTAACCTTAGGATTAGCTTGATATCGTGCACATACTCCCACAGAGTAGGCAATATCAGGTCGATTGGCAGTAAGGTAGAGAAGACTACCAATAATGTTTTTGTATAGGTGTTGGTCAACGGCTTCTCCTGGATCATATTTAGTTAGCTTGATATGTGTAGCTGCAGGTGTTCGTTTATGTGAAGCTTTCTCTAGCCCAAATTTCTTGACAATATTCTTCGCATATTTGCTCTGAGAGATGAAGATGCTATCTTTTAGCTGTTTGATTTGAAAGCCTAAGAAATAGGTAAGCTCTCCCACCATGCTCATCTCGAATTCTGATTGCATCTGTTGAATAAATTGCTCTACCATCTTTCTTGACATCCCTCCAAAGAGAATGTCATCGACATATATTTGGGCGATCATTAAATTCCCGTCCTCATTCTTCACAAATAGAGTCTTGTCAACTCCCCCTCTAGTGTAGCCGCTTTGAATTAGAAATTTTGTGAGCCTTTCATACCAGGCCCTTGGTGCTTGTTTCAATCCATAGAGAGCCTTCTTGAGTTTATACACATGATCAGGGGAGTGAGGATCAATAAATCCTTTAGGTTGCGATACATACACTTCTTCGTTGAGATCTCCATTTAGGAAAGCACTTTTGACATCCATCTGGTAAAGCTTAATTTGTAGATGACATGATATCCCTAGTAGGAGTCTAATTGCTTCAACTCTTGCTACTGAAGCAAAGGTCTCATTGAAGTCGACTCCCTCAATTTGAGTATACCCTTGAGCAACTAACCTGGCTTTGTTGCGAGTGATGTTACCAAGCTCATCGGACTTGTTCTTGAAGATCCATTTTGTGCCAATGATATTTCCTTCAATTGGCTTGGGCCCCAGTTCCCACACCTGGTTCTTCTCAAATTGAATCAGTTCCTCTTGCATAGCATTGACCCATTACTCAGCATTGATGGCTTCATTGATATGTTTGGGTTCAATCTTTGAAACGAAGCATATATTACCAATCACCTCGTTGTAGTCTTCAGGAGTTTTTGACCAAGTCCGTATGCCTTCATTTAGGTCTCCAATTACTCCAGAGATAGGATAATTAGCCTGGATTCTTCGCAAGGTATTCTTGTTGCTGGTTTCAGGAACTGTCTCATCGTTATCGACATTTGACTAGCATCATTGTTTTCTGATTTGCTGCTAGCATCTTCTCTGACATCAGTAATAGCATCCTTTCTACCATTGTTGGGATAGACTCCGTCTTCGTCCGTCGCATCTTCTGAGGCATCTTCACAATCATCATCAACAACAACATTGATTGATTCCATCATGGTCTTGGTTCGTTTGTTGAAGACCGGTACGCACGACTATTCCTTGAGTAACCAAGGAAGATGCCATCATCACTCTTTGGATCAAGCTTTCGACTAGGCTCTCTATCAGCCAGGATATAACAAGTGGATCCAAAGATATGGAAGTACTTAACATTGGGCTTTCTCCCCCTCCATATTTCATAATGAGTTACTGACATACCTGGTCGGAGAGTGACTCGATTGTGGATATGGCAAGCAGTGTTAAGTGCTTTTGCCCAAAAGTGAGTTGGTATGTCCTTGGCCCGCATCATAACTCTAGCCATCTTCTGTAGAGTTATGTTTTTGCATTCAACAATGCTATTCTGTTAGGGAGTGATTGGTGCTGAAAACTCATGAGCTATCCCTTCTGAGTTACAGAATTCTGCAAATTTGCTGTTCTCAAACTCTCGACCATGATCACTACGAAGGCGAATTATTTTGTCAATTGTCTCCCCTTTTTCTTGTTGGACCTGGATGCATAGATTCTTGAAGATCAAGAAGGTATCTGATTTGTCACGAGGGAAGTCAACCCATGTGTATCGTGAGTAATCATCTACACACACAAAGACATAGCGTTTTCCTCCAAGACTTTCTACTTGCATTGGCCCCATGAGGTCAACATGTATTAACTCAAGCACTCGAGAGGTGGTGATATGCTGCAGCTTCTTGTGTGACATCTTGGTTTGCTTTCCAATTTGACATTCTCCGCAGATTTTTCTTTCCACGATTTTTAGGTTTGGAATTCCAGTAATGGCCTGTTCGGAGATCGCCTTCTGCATACTTCTAAGATTTAGATGTCCAAGCTTTCTGTGCCACAGTTTGGTTTCTTCGGCTTTGGAAAAAAGACACTTTGCTGCTTCGATATGGGATTCGGGCGACCAGATGTAGCAATTATCCGTTGAGCGAACTCCTTGTAGAATAGTGACTTGATCAAAGTTTTTAAATATACAGGCTTCTTTAGTGAATTTCACTTATGAACCCAAATCACAAATCTGGCTGATGCTAATCAGATTTTCCTTAAGTCCTTCTACAAGTAATGCTTCAGTTAGTCAACTGGCTCCTGGATGCTTGAGTACTCCTTTTCCAATGATTCGAGCTCGAATCCCATCTCCAAAAGTAACATATGAGTTTGTATATAATTTGAGATTGGAAAGAAACTCTGGAGTACCTCTCATGTGTCGAGAACATCCACTATCGAGATACCAGTCTTTGTTTGTTGAAGCACTTAAGGATGTATATGCAACATTAGCTCGATAGACTAGATTTTTAGGTCTCCATTCAAGGCGAGATGTTTTCTAAGGAGTTGAGAGATCCCTTTGATGTCTCCTTTGTTTCTGTGGTAGTTGAGCTTGCTTCCTCCCATGGAGTTGAAAACAAAATGGTCTGATCTGACCTCGTTGACCACAGTAGTGACATATCCACTGATATTGATAAGCTGGTTTTCTGTAGTATTGTTGTCTGCGTGGAGGATGTCTTTTGATCGTTGCTTGACAAGAACATGTTGTAGACGATGTCATGACATTTGTTGTTGGTCGTCCTGTAGGATATGTTGGGGCATCTAGTGGTTTCTAGTCAACCATGGCTTGTTGTGGGACAAACTTCGTCACTGTTGTTGAGGGGATATTGTGTGTGTACCCCAGTCCCGTTGTATCCTTGGACTGCTTTCCTACTGATAGGATTTTTTCAAGACATTCTGTGCTAGGATTCATCATCTTTACCGATTTAGTCATGAGACTGATTTCTCCATTGAGTCTGGTGATTTCGCGTTTTAGCTCCATGATCGTCTCTAGAAATCTAGATTTGTCGTTGGTAAGACTGATGATCCGTTCTCCTTGTTGGTCAAGGATCAGAGTTTCCTTGATCCATCTGGTGTGTAAGCTTTTGTATGCCTCGACTAGTTGCTCTTTAGTCCAATTCTCATTTGGAGTTGGATGGTGGAGATCAATATTGGCAGAATTATCAAGTTTACATGTAGAAACAGTAGTAGTGAATGCAACAAAGTTGCTTACCTCTTCAGATCCACTCTCTTCATTGTCATCATCTGATAGGGTGGCATTATATCCTCGTTTTTGTTGTTTGAGGAAATTTGGACATTCTCTCCGAAGATGGCCGAATCCTTCACATTCATAGCATTGAAGTCCTTTGTTCTTGTTGTTTTCTTCTCCACTCCTATTTGGTCTGTCAAGACTTTCTCCTGTTTGAGCTTTTTGTGGAGCTTTGTTTCTGGCATTTGTTGTGACATTCCGTCCACCCATTCGACTGAATCTTCTCATGACTTTGTTGTAACTTTTTGTGAGAAGGGCCATTGTAGAGTCGATGTCTTCTTCGGAATCAGAATACTCAAGTTCTGGTTGCTTGTGTGTTGAGCTTTTGAAAGCAACTCCTTTATTCCTATTGTCGATGTTGGGCAGAGATAACTCATAGGTCATTAGAGACCCCATTAACTCATTGAATTTTAAGATCTTGAGGTCATGAACTTCCTCAATTGCAGTGATCTTCATCTTAAATCTAGGGCTAAGAGCACGTAAGGTTTTTCTTACCAGTTTTTCATCAGACATGGGTTCTCCCAGAGAGTAGGATTCATTGGCTAGATCACGAATACGAACATTGAATTCTGCAACTGATTCGTCTTCTTTCATGAAGAGGGCTTCGAAGTTGGGTGTCAGGTATTGTAGTTTTTGTTCTCGAACCTTATTTGTTCCTTCATATGCAATAGCCAGGATATCCCATGCGGATTTGGCAGTTGTGCATGCGTTGATTAGTCTGAATACGTTTTTGTCAACACCGTTGAAGATAGCATTCAGAGCTCGAGGATTTCCCAGTGATTCTTCGTCTTCATCATCAGTCCAGTCTTTTTCTGGTTTTGGACCGATAGGGTTACCATCATTGTCACTGAGTTGTGGAGCATTCCAACCATTGATCACGGCCTTCCATGTTTTGTTGTCAAGTGACTTCATGAAGGCACACATTCGAGCCTTCCAATAGCCGTAGTTGCTTCCATCTAGAACAGGTGGTCGATTGATGGATCCTCCTTCTCTAGTATTGTTCATCTTGATCAAAATATTTGTTTAGGAACTCACCTAAAGCTGTAGGTGCCCCCTCTGATACCAATTGAAATTTTGATCAGCTAGTCGTACAAGATGTCACACATAATGTTACGTATGAAGCTATAACACTGTGTATGACTTCTTGTGTAGATAACGCGGGACCGAAAATATAAAGCTATAAACAATGACACAGCAGATTGTTTACCGAGTTCGGTGCGACGTCACCTACGTCTAGGGGCTCTCAGCCTAGTGGAAAGATTTCACTTATCAGTAATTCGTCAGAACATACAAGTACCTATGATCAACCCTAGATCTATACTTTATGCTACGTTTTACAGTGCAATCTATCTCAGGGTCTCCCCCTGAATCCAAGACTCCGTCTTGATTCCACTCTTAGAGCAATCGCCTTGCTCTGTCGGTTCAAGTCTCCGTTGAACTTGGTGGTTGCGTGCAGTCTTCACTCACGCGATTAGCAAACCCTCAATCACCTAACTCTCAATAGTTATGTGATGCACAATATCCTTAGCTCAATCTGCAATCTCTCAGCCCTCAAACCTTCACGTCTAAGAGCCTTGCAAATTATTGCAAGGAAACAAATAAAGAACCACACGATTGCTAAGGGGGTAGCCTAAACTTTTATAGCAATCAAGGATGAGTCTAACCCTAATGGGTTTCCTCTTAATCACCGTCTTTCTTCTTTCCAGAATCGGAGTCGTTCTGGAATTTCCTAATCGTCTTCGAACTTTTCTGCTGAAACTGCACTTTCCTGATTTCTGTCGATCAGGATGTTTGCCGAGACGCCGTCAGCAATGTTACACAAGATGTCGCAGAAGATGCTTCGACATTCTTTGTAACATGTTCTTCAGTTCCTTTAAAAATCAGCCAATCTCTAAAACCGTCGTAACTACATCACTCATACTTCGGTATGAGAAAGATATCCGTTTAGGCCACTTGATGAGTATGACTGAAGGAATAGCACGGCCGTGTAGGTGATACCTTAGTATCAGTTTTGGTCATCTCGGATATCAAGAAACAGTGATTGATAAATTAGGATGACCATTCTATGCCTATTGATCAATATGGATATCGGTTTGATAAAAGGATATTGACATGTACGATAACTGGTTAAGTTGAATAATCGATAATCACGAACGTTGGGTAATCATAATGTCTTGCTAGAGACCACTTATGATGGAAAGGGTAAAATAGTAATTTTACCAGTTTGCCAACTGTTCGTGAGACTAGAGGGTCACACGCATTAAGCACGATACATGACAAATAATTGTGGATGAAAATTAAAAACGATTCGGTAGTTTTCTGGCCTAAGGTAACCAGACGGTTGAAGAAATCAATTCGAGGAAATTGAACCGTTTTGTCTAAACCGAAATTAGAACTCAAGTTAATGGGTTTAATTTGGGTTTTAGTTAAACGGGGTTAAAGCCCATTTAGAGATTCAAATGATGAATGGGGAAGATGTGCAAATAGGAGTTTAAGAAGAGTAGATATGCAATTATTAATTTGAAATTCAATTTTATTTCAAATTAAAATTCGAAAATATCTTCCATCTTTTTGTTCAACTATTGGCAACCACTTTCCCTCTTCTTCTCCCTCCCTTGGCCGAATCCTCTCTCCCTCTTCATCCACCATTTTTTTTGACAAAGCTTCTCAAGAACATTCATAGCAAAAGTGTGAGAGAAACCAATTTCGGTTGTGGTGCTTGTGTGGACCTAATAAAGAAACACTAACGTTGTGTTTTCATCCATTCATAAAGGTATTTTCAGATTTGAAAGGTTGATAGTATGTTGAATTTTCATTAAGATCTTTCTATTTCTTGATCACCATGGTTACATAACTTCCGCTGCATGAAATTTATCGAATGGAACCCATGGTGATCTCTTTCAAAATCCCAACCTTGCTTGAGGTTAAAGCTTGGTTAGGGAAATGCTTCTCGATGAAGGACTTAGGTAATGTTGCTTTCCTTCTGGGCATCAAGATCTACAGAGATCGTCCCAAAAGAATATTGGACTTAAGTCAAAGCACTTACATAGATAAGGTGTTGAGAAGATTCTCAATACTTGATTCTAAGAAGGGATACATACCCATGCGGCATGGCATTAAGCTTAGCAAGCAACAGAGTCCTAAGACTCTTGATGAGCTGAGCAGGATGAGTAAGATCCCATATGCTTTGGCTGTGGGATCCATCATGTATGCCATGATATGCATGAGACCGGACGTCTCGTTCGCACTAAGCTGCACCAGCAGATATTAGTCTAACCCAGGCCAGGAGCAATGGATTGCTGTCAAGAGTATCCTCAAATATCTGAGGAGAATTAAGGACGCATTCCTAGTGTATGGTGGGAAAGATGGAGAACTAGCAGTCAAAGGATATGTTGCTAGTTTTCAGACAAATCCTGATGATTTCAAATCTCAGGCTGGATTTGTATTCGTGTTAAATGGTGGAGCATTCAGCTGGAAGAGCTTCAAGGAAGCCACAACTGCCGATTCTACAAAAGAGGCTGAATACATAGCTGCAGCAGAAGCAGCTAAGGAAGTCGTATGGGTTAGAAGCTTTCTAACCAGATTAGATGTAATGCTGCGAGCGTCTGATCCGGTAAGCTTATTGTGTGAGAACACGAGGGCCATAGAATTAGCTCAACAGCCCAGATTCCACAGCAAAACTAAACACATACAGAGGGAGTATCACATTATCAGGGAGTATATCGATAATGGTGATATGGAGATTACTTATGTACCGACTAATGATAACGTTGCTGATCCCTTGACGAAAGCTTTACCGCAGCTTAAGCATGAGGAACATGTGAAGCACGGTCATGCAGGTGTTACCGTATTATCAGTTTTCAGTGATCTCAGATATCAAGAAACAGTGATTGATAAATTAGGGTGACGGGTCTATGCCTATTGATCAATATGGATATCAGTTTGATAAAAGGACAGTGACATGTACGATAGCAGGTTAAGTCGAATAATCGATAATCACGAACATTGGGTAATCATAATGTCTTGCTAGCGATCACTTATGATGGAAAGAGTAAAATAGTAATTTTACCAGTCTGCCAACGGATCTTGAGCCTAGAGGGTCACAAACTTTAAGTACAATATGTGACAAACAAGCATGGATGGTAATTGGGAGAATCCGCTTTTCAATTTAGTCAAATTTAAAATGATTCGGTTGATTTCTGTCCTAGGTTTATTAACCAAACGGTTGAAGAAATCAAATTAGGGAGATTGGACAGGTTTAGCTAAACCAAAATTAGAACTCAATTAAATGGGTTTTAATTTTGATTTGGCTAAATGGGCTTAAAGCCCATTTAGGGTTTTAATTTATGAATGGGGCTTAAATGTGATTATGGGATTAATGGGTTTATTGTGTAATTAATTAAAGATATTAAAAAATAAGATTTTTAATAATTACACAATATTTCTTTCCCTGATTTCTCACTCTGATTTTCGGCAATCCCATTCATTCTCTCCCATAATTCGGCCGACCCTCTCAATACCCATCCCCGATTGTTTTTGTCCAATTCTTCACCAATTCATTAGCAAGAGAGTGTGAAGAAACCTCCTAAGGTATTGTGCTTGTGTGGACTTGCTAGAGAAACACTAAGCTTGTGTTTTTACATCGATTTAAATGTAAATTTAAAGATTTGAAAATTATATGCATGCTCAATTTTAACAATAAGATCCTATGTTCTTCATCGATTCTCATGGTTATTTCAATCCGATGCATGAAATTAATCTATGGAACCCATTGGAATCCCTTTCACACGGGACCACATGGCCGAAGCAATTGGGCTTCGGCCCAAGGTGGCCGGCCCAATTGTTGGCTCACATGTGGGTCCACACTTACATCTAACATTCTTGATAAGATGGTGATTTGCCAAGGTATGGGCAAGGTATACATTCTTGATAAGATGGTGATTTGCCAAGGCATGGGCAAGGCATGGGCTAGGCATGAGCTAGGCATGACAAGTGGGGTTTGGTTTGCAATGATACTTTATGCCATGCTCCCATCACCAACTCATCTATCTAAGACAAAGAGAGAGAGAGAGAGAGCATTATGTCATAACACACAACACAAAAAGGAAAAAGGTGGCTCTCTCTCCCTCTTGGCTAGCTCTCGGCCGAGACCAACACTCCCCCTCTTTCTCTTTCTCTTTATCTTCACACACAACTCTAGTCGATTGTGTGTATGGATCTTTGACCATCCTATCCATGTGGATACCGTTAGAGAGAAGATACAAACATGTTATTCTTGTTTGATTCGATCAACCAAAGAAACTGTCTAGCTCTGTCAAGTTCCGGCGACGGATATTGTGTGAAGTGTAGCTCTATGGTTCGAAGTCTGTTTCATATGAAACTAGCTTAAGATTAAAGAAAACTCTAATTTGTACAAGTTTTAGTGAAATAGTAATTTCGCATTAGAGACCTGGTTTGGGAGCTACAAAGACGACAACCGAAGAACCCGGTAAGCACTGTCCAGCACCGTCAACCAAACTGTTTTGCTCAAGACGGAGGTCCTTCCATCCGAACTGGGTGAAGAGAAAAACATGAAAGTTGTAGAGAACTGGCTGGGCTTCACGCTAAAGAATAAACTGAAGCATTTGGACGTCTTTAGCTCCAGACACGAAGCTCCAAAGTCACATTTTTCTGCTAGGCAGATTCACGATCAAACCGAAAGATAAAATCTTGTGATTTAATGGTTTCACGATTTTGGAAAGATTTTGAGGTTTATATTATGTTGCTTCCATTTCCATTGTGTTTTTGGTTACCCCAAAGTTCCTACAAGAACGACCCACAATCAACATGGCATCAAGGTGCGTGGAGCAGAATTTACTGAAGAGAAATATGAACCACAACATTCAAAACCATTCTCTGCACCATTGCATGTCTCGGAGGGAGAAGTGAAAAAGAGATTTCTCCTCTCAGAAGGAGATCAGGTAACCCTAAAACTTCATCTAAGCCTTCGATTCCAACCCTTAAGGAATCTTCACCTGAAAAATAAAAGAGAGAAGAGCAACCTAAGGAGCAGAATGCCCCGACGTCTCCAACCATTCCTGATAGATCTGTGGAGGACATTTGCGAAGACTAGTCAGAAGAATCTGAATCACAAAGTGAGGACAATATCTCTCTTAAAAAAATTGTTGACCAAGAAGAATATAGAAGTGACACCTGATAGGAGAGGAAAAATAAAAGCTTCAGAAAAGAGTGAAGCATCTGTGCCAACATCTGGCAGAAGCAAGAAGAAGAGAACTATCAAATTGGAGGAGCCAGAAGAAGAAGAGAGGATGCACACCCTCAGTGGCAAGAAGAGGCTAAGGCTGCCAAAAGACGTTCCTAACGTACCCATAGACAATGTTTCGTTCCACTGCGTTGAAGGCGCTAGCAGATGGAAGTATGTGTGCAGTCGCACAATATACCCAGAAAAGAAATTGTCTGCTAATACTAAAGGAATGAAAGTTATCATGGAGCTTCTACAAAATGCACAGCTCATGAAACTGTCTCAGATATCGGGTCATACTATCGAGCTCTTGTGCGAGAGTTCTTTGTTAATCTCTTCGAGACATACAACAATCTAGCCAGTCCTGAATTCAGACAGGTATATGTAAGAGGGAAATGCTTCGATTTCTCTGTCAAACCAATCAACATCTACCTAGAAAGAGAAGTGATATATAAAGCTCAACACAGTCCATCCATGGACCGCATTGCACAAGAAGTCACTGGAGGCAGAAAGAAGGCATGGCCAGCAAAGGGATTATTGCTTCCTCGGAGCTCACAGCCAAATATTCCATTCTCTATCTAATTTACCAAATAGGTATGGACTCTCCTCTCAACTTCGGGTCTTTTATAGTTATGCCATTAAGTTACCCATCGGCTTCCCATCCCTTATATGTGGTATGATGATCCAACAATGTCCTAACATTGTTCGAGACGATCATCTCGTTGGAAAGAAGCCGTTGGAGCTTAACATAATCCCGAAGCTGTTCGAAGGGAAACATGCTAAGGATGTTCCACGACCTTCTACAAAAACCTATGAAGCCAGAAGCAGCTCAAGAGTACCAGGGTTCATCAGTGATAGGACAGTGCATGAACTCATGGAAGGAATTGCTGATCTGAAGAATTCCATTGCCACCCTAACAAACCAAAAGGCTACCTTTGAACAGCTCCTCCATGACTTGTTGGCTGCTCCAACGGAAGGTCCTGATGCTGAAGAAGATGATGCTTGCTCCTCCTCCTCCTAAAGTCTATCTAGTTTACCTATGTTTCTAAAAAACTTATGGGTCTTGTTTAAGACTTAAATCCCCGGGATATGTCCGGGTTAACTTTTTTGTTTGTAGGGATATTTGTCTCATGTATAGAGGCTGGATATTTGCTCTCCACGATAGAGCTGGATATTTTTATTTTGGTTTTAATTCTTCTCTACTTACCATTTTCCAGTTTTTGAGGCAATAAGGGGGAGATAATTTGAACCTTACTCGATCAATCTATGTGAAAGAGATCACCAAGGGTTCCAAACAATGAATATCATGCAGCGGACTATATGTAACCGTGCTGATCGTGAAAAACTTGATCTTAATGCCATTTGAACATGTTATAAACATAATTAAAATCTGATATTTACCTCTTGTAATCGACAAGAACACAAGCGTAGTGTCCTCTCTATCAAGTCCACACAAGCACACAACCGAAATGGTTTTTCACTCAAACTTTTTGCTAGAAAATTAGAGAGAAAACTTGAGCAATAATGGAGGTAGAGAGGGTGAGTGATTTCGGCAATGAGGGAGAAAGAGAGGAGGAGTTGGTTGCTGAAAAATTCAAAGGATAAGATAAATAAGATATTATGTAATTTTTAATTTGAAATTTGAAATTAAATTGAATTTCAAAATAAAAATTGCATTATCTATCCCTTTAATCCTTCTTATTTGCATTTGACCCCTCTCTTATCTTAAACCCTAAATGGGCTTTAAGCCCGTTTAACTAAAACCCAAATTAAACCCATTAACTTGAGTTCTAATTTCGGTTTAGTCAAAACGGCTCAATTTCCTCGAATTGATTTCTTCAACCGTCTGGTTAAAACCTTAGGCCAGAAAACTACCGAATTGTTCTCAATTCTCATCCATAATTATTTTCATGTATCGTGCTTAATGCGTGTGACCCTCTAGGCTCACGAATAATTGGCAGACTGGTAAAATTACCATTTTACCCTTTCCATCATAAGTGGCCTCTAGCAGGACATTATGATTATCCAATATTCGTGATTATCGATTATTCGACTTAACCTGTTATCGTACATGTCACTGTCCTTTTATCAAACCAATATCCAGATTGATCAATAGGCATAGAACGGTTATCCTAATTTATCAATCACTGTTTCTTGATATCTGAGATGACTGAAACCTGATACTAAGGTATCACCTGCATGGCCATGCTATTTCTTCAGTCATACTTATCAAGTGGCCTAAACGGATATCTTTCTCATACCGAAGTATGATTGATAAATCCCTCAGACGCCTTTCGAGTTCACTAGTGCAATAAATGCCAAAGCCAATCGAAGCCGTTATAGCTACCCTTTTACAGATAACGTTAGACTAGGTCAAACTTAGGTATTTGTTACATAGTGTACACAAAGACTCCTTGGTCTTAGGATATAATGTCAAGTTACGATATGTGAGTATCTAATGACTGGATCTATGCAGCATACTCACAATCGGGTTGTCCGATATCATCGACCTGATGAAATCTATGATATAACTCCGGCATATCTTTGCCATGATCAGTAGAGCGTGATCACAAGGAGTTAGTCTCATACTGATGGCTTCAGAAGAAGCTTAGCTGATCAGGGACTCTATCGAATGCAACTCTTCTAATCTATAGTTCTACTATAAGTGATTACACACATTATGACATAGATCAAATCACATTAGATATATTACTACAACACATTAGTAATATTATGCCTTTTCTTATGTAGAATAATGATGTCCGTTACAATATAGATTGAAGAATTATTTTGGACTAGGGCACAAACCTAACACTATGGTCATCAAATGATGGTGACTTGTAATAGTGTCTGGTCTGGTCTATAACATGTGTAACATCATGTTAAAGACTTGTGTCATCTGTCACCTTTAACACGTGTAACAACATGTTAGAGTAGTGTTGGCTGAAACGTGTGTAACAACATGTTTCAACTTACTTTGTGACACGAGGAACGACATGATTAGAACATGCGTAACAAACATGTTGCAACTTGTTGGTACGTCATTGATTGGAACATGCGTCACAAACATGTTGCAACTTGATGAACAGTCCTTACCAGAAAGGTGATAGAGATCACCATAGGTTCCAAACGTTAAATTTCATGCAGGGGATACATATGTAACCATGGTGATCGAAACAAGACCAAGATCTTAATGAAAAATTCAGCATGTTCTTAACCTTTTCAAATCCTAAAATTACCTTTATAAATCGATGAAAACACAATGTAGTGTTTCTCTATTGAGTCCACACAAGCACAACAACCAAAACTTGTTTTCTCTCACACTTTTGCTATGAATGTATTTTGAGAATTTTGACAAAACAATAATGGAGGAAGAGGGAGAGAGGTTCGGCCAAGAGGGAGAGAGAATGAGGGGGTGGTTGCCAAAATAGTTAGAGAAAAATAAGGGAGATATTTTGCAATTTAATTTGAAATTAAAACTAAAAAATTTTAATTGAATTTCAAATCAATGAATTGCATATCTTACCCTCTTAAACTCCTATTTGCACTTTTCCCCATTCATCACTTAATTCCCTAAATGGGCCTTAAGCCCATTTAACTAAAACCCAAATTAAACTCATTAAATTGAGTTCTAATTTCGGTTTAGATAAATCGGTTTAATTTCCTCGAATTGATTACTTCAACCGTCTGGTTAAAACCTTAGGCCAGATAACCACCGAATCGTTTTCAATTTGACTATATTGAAAACCTGATTCTCCGAATTTCCATCCATAATTATTTGTCATGTATTGTGCTTAATGTGTGTGACCCTCTAGGCTCACGAACGGTTGGCAGACTGGTAAAATTACTATTTTACCTTTTCCATCATAAGTGGTCTCTAGAAAGACATTATGATTGCCCAACGTTCGTGATTATCGATTATTCGACTTAACCTGTTATTGTACGTGTCAATGTCCTTTTATCAAACCGATATCCAGATTGATCAATAGGCATAGAATGGTCATCCTAATTTATCAATCATTGTTTCTTATATCTAAGATGACTTGAAATTCTGAATCGTAGCCGAGTTAGGAAGTCGAACACAAAGTCTGTAACTTGTGTATCGACTTCTTGTGGAAACAGTAAGCAAAGTAATAGACAGATAATAATCACGACACCAGAGATGATTACCCAGTTCGGTGACTCCGCACCTACGTCTGGGGGCACTTTGCCAGTGGAAAGGTTTTTCACTATCAGGTAGTCAATAGTCCAACTTCAAGCCCAACTAGCTATCACACAAGCTATTGTCCTAAGCTACTATGGATCTCACCGTCAATCACCTCGACCCGGAGCCTCTCCCCCTGTCTTTGAGATTCCCTCAATTCCACTCTTCGAGCAAGCTCCTATGCTCGGTGTCGTTGTCTTCTTGGACGGAGTTGTGAGTCTTCAATCACAAACAAAAACCCTAACCGACCCAAACACTTAGTCTTCGCGACTCAAGGTTTGATCGGAGCAAAGATCCGTTCTAATGAATCTTACTTAGCCTCTCAACACGCCGCTGGTGCACGGTTAAGAGCTCTGAGAGATCTTGCAAGTGTTAGAACAAGAACGGATACTGCTAATGGGAAGCCAAGGGCTTTTTATAGCAGCTCATATTCGTAATCCCTCCTGGATTCGGAACAAGAAAGTCAGGCAAGTTGTTGCCGCCTTCCACGACAGCTGGAAGTCGTCTTGCCTGTTCTGACTTCCTGATGAAATCAGACAAGTCTAGTTGCCGCCTTAGTTGCCTCTTTTCGCTGACGTGTATCTGCCAGCTGGAAGTCGTTTGACTTGTCGACTTCACTCTCTTGCGCTCCAAGTCTTCGTGCCACCTTTCTTCTTTTGCTCCAAGCTTTGTCGAAATAGGAAAGTTTCAGACTTTGTCATGTAACAAGTCGCTCCACATGTCATGTAACATGTTGCTCGACTTTTTACTTTTGCGCTAAAAAATCATGCCAACTATTAAACGTAGCAACAATCTCCCCCTTTGGCAATTTTTTAGGCAAACACCCTTTTGTAAGCCCATCGTCATCTTGTGGCAGTTACGCACAGCAAGTGACTTCTCTTGTGGCAGTTACGCACAACAAGTGATGTGACTTCTTTACTCCAAGCAGGCTCATCGTTGTCACCTTGAGGCAGTTATGCACACAGCAAGTTTCGTGACTTCCGATGCGACTTCTTGTGCGGCTTCTAGTTTATCTTCTGGAACAGCTTCTGGAGCTTAACTTCTTGAGCGGCTTCTAGAGCGGCGACTTCTATGTACATCTTTTCGGCACGCGACTTCTGGCGTACATCTTTCGGCGCGACTTCTGGCGTCGTATCATATCTCCCCCTCTTTGTCGAAAAATATTGCCAAAGGCAATCTCATAACCTAGATTTGTCTAAACAGTAGGGTAAAAGAAAAATAGCTCACACCTTGCGCAAATAAACGGCTCAAACATGAGCTCAAACCCAGCTCAATTAAGAGCAAATATCCCAAAAATAAACGGTCAAATTGTGCGGAAACTAACTCGGACAAACCCTGAGAATTTAAGAGTGTGTGTGGGACAAAGTTATCATAGCAAATTTCAGAGAATTACTAAAGCGACGTGGAGTCGTTATCTTCTTCTTTAGCAGTAGCAGCAGCAGTAGTGGATCGGAGGTCTTCCAGAAGGACTTCACAGGCGACTTTGCGAGTTGAGAGCGTGGCAATTGACTTCTACAGATCAGCAATCACTTCCACCAATTCTTCCTGCATCCTAGCGCCAATTGGTCCTGAGGGACGAGAGCTTGATCCAGCTCCTGGAGTTTTGGCCATAGGAAGTCCAAGGTCCTTCAACTGCTTCTCTTCAAAGTTCTTGAGATTGATGGCTAGAGGCAGTGGCTTTTTACCCGGAATATCCGATTCTCGAACAATATTAGGACATTGTTGGAGAAGGATACCGGTAATGAGCGAAGGGAATTCGATTGGCAGTTTGATTGCACATGATTTGGCGTGCTTAACTAGATGTTCAATAATGTAAGCGCCAAAATCAATAGGAGATAGTGTACCTATTTGGTAGATGAGTTTTTCCAGCTCTGTTTTGATGCTTGACCCATGCGTAGAGGGTGCCCAGTTAGCCAGACCGATGCGGTAGAGTATAGAATATTTTGTTGTGAGCTCTGTCGCTGCAATGGTGTCCTTGACTGGCCAGCCCTTCCTCCGTCCTCCGGTTATTTCGACCGCTACTCTGTCCAAGTGCGGGACTTCCGGAATGACTTCTGGGTCATCTCTGCCAAGATAGGTGTTGATGGTAGAGGCAGAGATTTCAAAGCATTCCCCCTGAACAAACACCTTTCGGTATTCAGCCTCTTCGGGTTCATCAAACTCGCTTGATAGATTGACGCTGAACTCCTTAACCAAAGTCGGGTAGAATGGGCCAATATTTATGACCGTGTTGGTCAGGCCAGCTCTACGGATAAGCTCTACAATCGCATATATCCCTTGTGCTTCAGTGGAGAGTTCTCTTTCTGGATAAATTTTCCGTTGATAGACATACTGCCACTTAACGGCATTGTCTACAGAGTGGAAAGAGACGTTGTCTGTGGGTGCCTTCGGTACATACTTGGGGAGCTTCTGCCCTCCTAATGTCTTCTTCACCTGTGGTAGCACAATTAGGGTGTCTTCTTCTTCAGATTCTTTTTCTTCAGGGACAGAGGTTGCTGCTGTGGTTACTGACTTCTTTCTTGACTTCTTCGGCTGTTTGGACACCGAAGCTTCTCCTTTTTCTGTTGCTTTCCTTTTTGGGGTCAATCTTCTCTGAGCTTGAGTTTCTTTTTCTTCATCAACCAAGCTTCGGGTTGGTAGCTTCCTTCTTTCAGCCCTTTTGGGCACAGCTTCTTCCTTTTCTACGTTTTCAATATCGACACTTTCTTTGGCAAGTTCCTCTAGAAGTTGAGTGACTTCTGGAATGACTTCATGATTTTCATCACGCCCTGACTCACTGTTTGGGGCGACATGGGAACTTTCTTCCTTTTGCAAGTCCTCGTCTAGAGGGGACTTCTCTAGTGTGTGTGTCGATTTAGAGAGACTCGGTTGGTCCTCGGAGCCAGTGTCGTGGACTTCAGGAACAAGGGTTTCTAAACCCTTTACAGGCAGGCTTTCTTCAATGTTTTCTTCAGAGGGGATAGTAGATTTACCTCGTGTTGGAGTCGGAGTCGAGAGAGAAGCTTCTTCTTCAATGTTTGCAGAAATGGCTAGAGCGTCGTCCTTCTCAGCGACAGGGATTGTGTCTTCCAGTGTGACAGATGGGCCCGGCTTGATTTTGTGGACCCTGTCTGGTCCTGATTGAGAGAAAGAGTAAAATCAACTAAAAGCTCTTCCTCTTCTTGCTTGTCTTCTGGCTATTCTAGACAGCAAAGTCCGAGGATCGACCTCAGACTTTCAAACCTTTTGGCATCCAGCGCCTTTGTAAATATGTCTGCGACTTGTTTCTCGGTGGGTAGGTATTCGAGCTTTATTTTCTTGTCTTCTACTAGCTCTCTAATAAAATGGTGCCTGATGTCAATGTGCTTTGTCTTGCTATGCTGCATTGGGTTCTTCGAGATGTTGATTGCACTGATGTTGTCACAGGACAAAGTCATGACTTCTTGCTTGACTCCATATTCTGCCAACATTTGTTTCATCCAAAGAAGCTGAGTACAGCTACTTCCAGCTGCGATATATTCGGACTCAGCAGTAGACAAAGCAATACAATTTTGCTTTTTGCTGAACCACGATACAAGGTTGTTCCCAGGTAGAAACAACCTCCAGAGGTGCTTCTTCGATCTGGTGTGCTTCCCGCCCAGTCAGCATCACAATATCCAACCAGAGTAGGAGAGGTATCAAAGGAATATAGCAAACCCAATTCAGAGGTTCCCGAGATGTACCTTATGATCCTCTTTGCATGAGCCAAGTGACTGACCTTTGGATTGGCTTGATATCTAGCAAAGACTCCCACAGAATAAGCAATGTCGGGTCGATTTGCTGTCAAATAGAGGAGACTTCCTATTATGCTTCGATACAGACTTTGATCAACTGGTTCTCCCATCTCGTCCTTTGTGCACTTGTCATGTGTGGCAATAGGAGTCCTTTTGTGCGAAGCCTTTTCTAACCCGAACTTCTTGACAATGTTCTTTGCGTATTTGCTCTGGGAGATAAATATTCCATCTGACATCTGCTTGATCTGGAAGCCTAGGAAATATGTGAGCTCTCCGACCATACTCATCTCAAATTCAGACTGCATGTGTTGAACGAACCGTTTCACCATCTTGTCTGACTTCCCTCCAAATACAATGTCGTCGACATATATTTGAGCAATCATGATGTCCTTTCCTTCCTTCTTCACAAAGAGAGTTTTGTCTACTCCCCCTCGAATATAGCCATTCTATACAAGGAATTGGGTAAGACGTTCATACCATGCTCGTGGAGCTTGTTTGAGACCGTAGAGAGCTTTCTTTAGCTTGTAGACATGGTGCGGAGAGTCATGGTCTTCGAATCCCTTTGGTTGGGCTACATAGACTTCTTCGTTCAGATTTCCATTGAGAAAGGCACTCTTTACATCCATCTGATAAAGTTTGAAACGCAGATGACATGCGATGCCGAGAAGAAGTCGTATGGCTTCCAGTCTGGCTACCGGAGCAAAGGTTTCTTCAGAGTCGACTCCTTCGACTTGTGTGTACCCTTGAGCCACTAGTCTCGCTTTGTTTCGAGTGATGTTTCCTTGCTCGTCAGACTTGTTTTTGAATATCCATTTTGTCCCGATGACATTGACATTGTCAGGTTTGGGTACAAGTTCCCAGACTTCATTCCTTGCAAACTGAACCAATTCTTCTTGCATCGCGCAGACCCAGTATTCATCATTGATGGCCTCTTGTATATTCTTTGGCTCAATTTTGGAAATAAAGCACATGTTACCTATCATCTCTTGGTGGTCAAGATATGCCTTTTGTCGAGTCCGAACTACTTCATTAATGTCTCCAATCACATCCTGGAGTGGATGATACTTCTGAATTCTTCTTGATGGAGCTTTTTTCCTTGTAGGAGTTGCCTCTTCATCCGGGATGATTTGGCTTTCGTCTTCAGACCCTTTGTTGTGCTCATCGTCCTTGACTTCCGGTCTGACCTCTCCTCTGACTTCTGGTCTGACTTCTCCTGAGAGATTTAGGACTTCTTCGTCCTCGTCACTGGATTGCTCGTTGCTGTCATCGATCACGACATTGATGGATTCCATGATAGTTCGGGTTCGTTTGTTGAATACACGAAAAGCCCGACTATTTCTGGAGTATCCGAGGAAGATGCCTTCTTCGCTTTTAGGATCCAATTTGCGTCGTGGTTCCCTATCTGCGAGTATATAGCAGACTGATCCAAACACATGGAAGTATTTGACATTCGGCTTTCTCCCCTTCCATATTTCATAAAGAGTGAACGAAGTTCCAGGGCGGAGAGACACTCTATTATGAATATGGCATGCCGTATTCAAAGCTTCATCCCAGAAGTGTTGCGGGATGTCTTTGGCTAACATCATGACTCTTGCCATCTCTTGAAGAGTGCGATTCTTTCTTTCAACGATTCTGTTTTGCTGAGGAGTGATGGGAGCAGAAAATTCGTGGGCAATTCCTTCAACATCACAAAAGTTTGCGAAGCTGATGTTTTCAAACTCCTTTCCATGATCGCTCTGAAGTCGAACGACTTTCCCAATAACTTTTCCCTTTTCTCGTTGAACTCTTCGACATAAGGCTTCAGAGACTGAGAAGGTATCTGACTTCTCTCGAATGAAATCTACCCATGTGTACCTTGAGAAGTCGTCTACGCATACAAATATGTACTTCTTTCCTCCTAGACTTTCTACTTGCATGGGTCCCATAAGGTCAACATGAAGAAGTTCTAGAACACGAGAAGTAGTAAGATGTTGTACCTTCTTGTGCGATGTCTTGACTTGTTTCCCAATCTGGCATTCTCCACAGATTTTTCCTTCAATGATTTTGAGGTTGGGAACTCCAATGATAGCCTTTTCAGAGAGAATCTTTTGCATACTCCTCAAATTGATGTGACCAAGTTTTTGATGCCATAGTTTTGTCTCTTGAGCTTTGGATAAAAGGCACTTGGTTGGCAAGGTACTGACTATTGGAGACCATAGATAACAGTGGTCAAGGGACCTGTGTCCTATCATGACTTCCTTCTGTTGTTTGTCTTTGACCGAGCACTTGTCGCTAGTGAAGTGGACATCCAGATCTAAATCACATATCTGGCTTATGCTGATGAGGTTTGCTGTGAGGCCTTCTACTAGCAGAGCTTCTTTCAGACACGGAGAGTTGGGAAGATTGAGTTTTCCTTTCCCGAGCACTCTCGCTTTTACTCCATCTCCAAAAGTGACGAAGCTATTTGTGCATGGTATTAAAGTGACCAGGAAAGAGCTATTACCCGTCATATGTCGAGATGATCCACTATCGAAGTACCAATCGTTGCTGGTTGAGGCCTTTAAAGCGGTGTATGCGATGTTAGCTCCATAGTTGACCTCTTTGACTCGCCATTCCTTCCGAGGTTGGCTTTCCTTGACGGTGGTCCTTTTCTTGACCGAGCTCTTCCCATAAAGCTGATAGCAGAAGGGTCGAATATGTCCTCTTCGTCCACAGTGATGACAAACCCAGTTATGTCTTTCGTTCTGGGTTTTTCTACGCGGCCAGGGTAGAAGGCTTTTTGGTCGCTTGGTCAGCCGTGAAGTTAGGAGACTTCTGGCGAGACTTCTGAGGAACGAAGATGGTGTGCGATGATGAGGCTTCTTTCGAATATCCAAGACCTTCCATATTTCTTGATGGTTTCCCGATCGAAAGTATTTGGTCCAGAGTATCAGTACTTGGATTCATCATCTTTACAGACTTGGTGACCTGCTCTAACTCGCCTTTTAGTCGAGCAACTTCCTTTTTGAGATCAATAGTCGTCTCAAAAAGTCTTGACTTGTCTTCATTAAGAGTAAGAATGAGAGCGTTCTATTTTTCGATTACCTGAGAGTCTTCAAGCCACTTGACATACCATTCGTTGTAGGCGATTTTGGGAGTCTCATCGGATAGCTCATCATTAGAGTCATACTTCTTTGATCTTTCAGCTGGTTGATCTATTGTGGAGGAAGTGAAAGCCACATAGTTACTTGTATGCTCAAGGTCACTGTCTTCCTCATCTTCATCGTCAGTTAGAGAGGCATTGAATCCCTTCTTCTGTTTCTTTAAGAAGTTGGGACATTCTCTCTGTATGTGTCCATACCCTTCACATTCAAAGCACTGAGAGCCTTTACCTGATCGTTCTCCTCGTCCTCCATCGTTAGCTGTGATGTCGAGCTTCTGAAACTTGTGTTGTGGCTTGTCTCTGACTGACGATAATTTATCAATCATTGTTTCTTATATCTAAGATGACTTGAAATTCTGAATCGTAGCCGAGTCAGGAAGTCGAACACAAAGTCTGTAACTTGTGTATCGACTTCTTGTGGAAACAGTAAGCAAAGTAATAGACAGATAATAATCACGACACCAGAGATGATTACCCAGTTCGGTGACTCCGCACCTACGTCTGGGGGCACTTTGCCAGTGGAAAGGTTTTTCACTATCAGGTAGTCAATAGTACAACTTCAAGCCCAACTAGCTATCACAAAAGCTATTGTCCTAAGCTACTATGCATCTCACCGTGAATCACCTCGACCCGAAGCCTCTCCCCCTGTCTTTGAGATTCCCTCAATTCCACTCTTCGAACAAGCTCCTATGCTTGGTGTCGTTGTCTTCTTGGACGGAGTTGTGAGTCTTCAATCACAAACAAAAACCCTAACCGACCCAAACACTTAGTCTTCGCGACTCAAGGTTTGATCGGAGCAAAGATCCGTTCTAATGTATCTTACTCAGCCTCTCAACACGCCGATGGTGCACGGTTAAGAGCTCTGAGAGATCTTGCAAGTGTTAGAACAAGAACGGATACTGCTAATGAGAAGCCAAGGGCCTTTTATAGCAGCTCATATTCCTAATCCCTCTTGGATTCGGAACAGGAAAGTCAGGCAAGTTGTTGCCGCCTTCCACGACAGCTGGAAGTCGTCTTGCCTGTTCTGACTTCCTGATGAAATCAGGCAAGTCTAGTTGCCGCCTTAGTTGCCTCTTTTCGCTGACGTGTATCTGCCAGCTGGAAGTCGTTTTACTTGTCGTCGTCACTCTCTTGCGCTCCAAGTCTTCGTGCCGCCTTTCTTCTTTTGCTCCAAGCTTTGTCGAAATAGGAAAGCTTCAGACTTTCCTAATCTGCGGCTCGTAACAAGTCGCTCCACATGTTATGTAACATGTTGCTCGACTTCTTACTTTTGCGCTAAAAAATCATGCCAACTATTAAACGTAGCAACATGACTGAAAACGGATACTAAGGTATCACCTGCACGGCCGTGCTATTCCTTTATTCATACTCATCAAGTGGTCTAAACGGATATCTTTCTCATACCGAAGTATGAGTGATAAATCCCTCAGACGCCTTTCGAGTTCACTAATGTAATAAATATCCAAGCCAATCGTAGCCGTTATAGATACCCTTTTACAGATAACGTTAGAATAGGTCAAACTTAGGTATTCGTTACATTTTGCACACAAAGACCCCTTGGTCTTAGGTTATAATGACAAGCTACGATATGTGAGTATCTCATGATTGGATCTATGCAGCATACTCACAATCGGGTTGTCCGATATCATCGACCTGATGGTATCTATGATATAACTCCGGCACACACTTTGCCATGATCAGTAGAGCATGATCACAAGGAGTTAGTTGCATACTGATCGCTTCAGAAGAAGCTTAGCTGATCAGGGACTTTATCGAATGCAATTCTTTCTGATCTATAGTTGTACTATAAGTGGTTACACACATTATGACATAGATCAAATTACATTAGATATATTACTACAACACATTAGTAATATTATGCCTTTTATTATGTAGAAGAATGATGTCCTTTACAATATAGACTAAGGAATTACATTGGACTAGGGCACAATTTTAACAAAAGGGACAGAAGATGAAGGCTTGCACTATGTACCTTGCTGATGAAGGACGAGAAGACTCAACAAGGAGACATGATCCGCTGTAGTGCACAGAAGTCAAACATGAAGATTGAAAATGGCCGAAGAAGATCGTCTCAGACTGGAGATAGAACTCGACCGAAGATTTCTAAGAACAGAACTCATATCATCAAGATGTGCTTGCCTAAAAAATTGCCAAAGGGGGAGATTGATGTTACGTTCAGTATTGGCAAATTTTTTAAGCACAAGGTAAAGATGTCCGTCAGCATATCGCAACATGTGTAGTATGATATTATGCGCGCAGAATTAGTCAAGTATCGCAGCATTCCTGTTTTAGACAGAGAACATCAGCGCGCATGATTTTTAGGCAACGACAAAATCAGGCAATCTCCAGCTAGCATCAAGACACGTCAGCAAGGCCTGTAGGCGGCAACAACAACTTGCCAAAGTTGTCAAGGACGGCAAGGGCTTGGATTTCCTAATCTATAATGGAAACCGATTAGGCTACTCGAGTTGCTATGAAAACAGGTGCTTCACCCTTTAGCAACTCGTCCCCTTTTAAGTCCTTTCATGTGCTAAATACTCAGAGCTCGTGACTGTGTAAGACTAGTGGATTAGAGGCTGATTTATTTAGAAGGACATTGTCGATCACAAACATCAACTCGCAAGGATTTGACTGTTTTGTAGTTTGAAGGTTTTTCTTCGTGATTGAAGTCTCACGAAGAAATTGTCGAAGACAAACTACGCCGAGCATAGGCTTGCTCGAAGGGTGGAATTGAGAGGATCTAAAAGACACGGGGAGGGGCCCTTGGTCGAGGTGGTTCACGGTGAGATCAATAGTAGCTTAGTACAATAGCTTGTGTGATAGTTAATTGATACTTGAAGTTGTACTATTGACTACCAAATAGTGAAAACCTTTCCACTAGCATAGCGCTCCCAGACGTAGGAGCGGAGTCACCGAACTGGGTAAACATATTGTGTGTCTTCTATTTACTATTCCGCTATTTACTTATCTGTGATCAGAAAAGTTGTCGAACCAACTGTCACAACATTGTGTTCGACATCTTGTCCCTGCCACAACTCAGAATTTCACATACATCAACTCATGCATATAAAACTATTCATATATTCATATCCATAATATAAATGTAAAGCTGCAAGCATAGAATAGCCCGTCTAAAACTAAGGGAAATCGAAATGCAAATCCTAAGATTAAGTCTTCTAGATTTGAACCGATCTCCTCCTCGTGGGCTCCCACTGGCTCTGAGCCTCCTTAGGAACTCTATCAACTCCGTTTTGATTTCTTCTTGCGTCGGTCTTCGTAATTACAATTTAAATGAATAACTGAAATTGCAAAAGTAATGACATGTAGGCTGTATTTAATATAACCCAAATCTAGAAACTCGCACGTTGCAAAATAAACCGAAATATAAACCGGGCTTGGCTATGCTTCATATTGAAACCAACATGTTGTCAAACATCATGTTATCATACATCATGTTATCAAACAACAACATTACTTCTAAATTTTATCTTGCTTAAATGTGGAAAAAAATACAGTTTATCGAAACCGAACGGTTTTACATGATTAGTCAAAATTGAATCGGCTTGCCCCCGATTTATCGAAATCGGAACGGGTCTAAAAATTGTAAAATTGTGGGGAATATCTCGGGGAATCTCCATGGGCCAAAACCGGCCCAAACCCCAAATCTGATCGGCCCGCCTTGGACCGCCCCAAAAGTTGCTCGTGAGCGACCATGGGAATGGCCCGTGGTTGCCGATCTGGTCGCCCGCGACAACGACCATGGACGGCCCGCGGGCCATTCCATGGTCGAGCTGAGGGCTGACCACTAGTCGTCCAAAGCAAGGACTGTGGATGGCCCACGGGCCATTCCATGGTCGAGACAAGGGCTGACTGCTGGTCACCCACGGCAGCGTCCATTGATGGCCCGTGAGCCATCCATGGTCGCCCGAGGCGACCTGAACGGCCTTTGGTGCTGGCCATGGTCGGCCCAAGGGTTCTCCATAGTCCACCAAAGGGCTCTACCCCATAAAACATTCCAAAAAATTCATATTTCAGCTCTAATTTTAACCATAAAAAATATGATTTTTTTTCATGTTTCATGTAAAGTTCAAATCCATAAACTAAGCCCTAATCACTCTCAAAATCAAATCACATATCAACTTAAAGCTCTGATACCACTGAAGGGTTTCCATGGGTTCCATAACATTTAATTACATGTGGAAGCGTAAAAGTAACCATGGATTTCCGAATACTAAACTAATAAAGATCATCATGTGAGTCAATTCACCCTAAGAACATGAATCAAAATCTGGAAATTTTACCGTTCCAATGCTTCAAATCACCAAGCATAGAGGTCTATACTCTCTAAATTTATCCACACAAGCAAGGCTCCTCAAATCCCTAAGGTTTCTTCAATCAAACTTTGCTAGTTTTTGAGAGAAGAAGAAGCAAAATGTGAGAGAAGAGGGACGGCGATTTGAAGGGATTGGGGTGCAGCAAGAGAAAGAGTGATTAGGGATAGACACCGCAAATCAGATATATGAAAATATATTGGATTTTCTAAAAATTAAATCCCTAAAATTTCTCTCAATTATCTTAATATAATTATTAATTATAATTCATATTAAGAATGGGATTAAAGCCCAATTAGCTAATCTTTAATTAAACCCATTTAATTTGGTTCTAATTAAATGGTTTAGATAGATCAATCCAATTCCCTTAAACTTATTTCTGGTTTAAACTAATTCGCTCCGATTTACATAAATCGAAAGGAGAATTATCCCGATTCTATTACTTCTCAAATACTGACTTATACATTTAATGCATCCTTGATCAGTTAAGCTTCATTAAGAAGCGATCAATATGAGGCTAACTCTTTTTGATCACGCACTACCTGAAAGAGATCACCACGGGTTCCAATCGATGAATATTATGCACCGGACGTTATGTAACCGTGGTGATCGAAACAAGGTTTGATCTTAATGCAAATTCAACATGTTATAAATATAAATATAAATCTGAAAGTTACCTCTCTTAATCGATGAAAACACAAGTATAGTGTTTCTCTATCAAGTCCACACAAGCACCACAACCGAAGAGGTTTTCACTCAATAATTTTGCTATTAATTTTGAGAGAAGCTTGACAACAATGGAGGAAGAAGAGAGAGGGAGAAGTCAGCCTAGAAGGGGGGAGCAAGATGGGAGTGGTTGCTGAAAATTAGAGGAAGTTATGAAAATATTGGAATTTTAATTTGAAAAAATCAAATTGAATTTTTCAAATCAAAATTGCATATCCATCCTCCATAAACCCTCTATTTTCATTTGTTCCCATTCATCACTTAAATCCCTAAATGGCCCGTTTAACCAAAACCCAAATCAAACCCATTAAATTGAGTTCTAATTTCGGTTTAGACGAAACGGTCCATTTTCCTCGAATTGATTTCTTCAACCGTCTGGTTAAAATCTTAGGCCAGAAATCTACCGAATCGTTCTCAATTTTCATCCATAATTAATTGTCATGTATCGTGCTTAATGCGTGTGACCCTCTAGGCTCACGAGCAATTGGCAAACTGGTAAAATTACCATTTTACCCTTTCCATCATATGTGGCCTCTAGCAAGACATTATGATTATCCAATGTTCGTGATTATCGATTATTCGACTTAACCTGTTATCGTACATGTCACTGTCCTTTTATCAAACCGATATCCAGATTGATCAATAGGCATAGAATGGTCATCCTAATTTATCAATCACTGTTTCTTGATATCTGAGATGACTGAAAACTGATACTAAGATATCACCTGCACGGCCGTGCTCTTTCTTCAGTCATACTCATCAAGTGGCCTAAACGGATATCTTTCTCATACCGAAGTATGAGTGATAAATCCCTCAGACGCCTTTCGAGTTCACTAGTGCAATCAATATCAAAGCCAATCGAAGCCGTTATAGTTACCCTTTTACAGATAACGTTAGACTAAGTCAAACTTAGGTATTCGTTACATAGTCTACACAAAGACTCCTTGGTCTTAGGATATAATGACAAGCTACGATATGTGAGTATCTCATGACTGGATATATGTAGCATACTCACAATCGGGTTGTCCGATATCATCGACCTGATGGTATCTATGATATAACTCCGGCACGCACTTTTCCATGATCAGTAGAGCATGATCACAAGGAGTCAGTCTCATACTGATCGCTTCAAAAGAAGCTTAGCTGATCAGGGACTTTATCGAATGCAATTCTTTCTGATCTATAGTTCTACTATAAGTGATTACACACATTATGACACAGATCAAATTACATTCGATATATTACTACAACACATTAGTAATATATGCCGATTTATTTATTCGGAAAGATGATAAAACATTACATCTGTAGATTACTTATATATTGGACTGGGGCATAACTCTAACACTACCATCATAAGTTAGATCATAGATATCATCAGGGGAATGATATTGGACAACCCGATGGTGAGTATGCATCATAGATGTTGTTAGAGCATACTCACATATTGTAGCTTGTCATTGTATCCTTAGACCTAGGAGTCATTGTGATCACTATGTGATGAATTTCTAAGTTTGACCTAGTCTAACGTTACATGTAAAAGGGTAGCCATAACGGTTCTAAATGGCTTAGATATAAGTTACATGAGAGAACTCGAAAGACGGCTAGGGGATTTATCTCCTAAACTCTGTTATGCGAATGATATATGTTTAGGCCACTTGATGAGTATGACTGCAGGAAATTTCATGGCCGTGCTTAAGATATTTAGTATCAGTTTTCAGTCATCTCAGATATCAAGAAACAGTGTTTGATAAATAAGGATGACGGTTCCATGCCTTATGATCAATCAAGATATCGAGAGAATAAAAGGATGGTGACATGAACGATAAGAGGTTAAATCAAATCATTGATATTCATGGACGTTGGGTAATCATAATATCTTGTTAGAGACCACTTATGATGGAAAGGGCAAAATGGTAATTTTGCCAGTCTGCCAACGGGTCGTGAGCCTAGATTGTCACACACTTTAAGCAAGGTATAGCAAAAAGGGACTTGTATAAGCCAGTATTTGAGAAGTATGAGAATCAGGATAATTCGTCTTTCGATTTAATAAAATCGAAGCAAATTAGTTTAAACCAGAAATCGGTTTAAGGGAATTGGATCAGTGTAGCCAAACCATTTAATTAGAACCCAATTAAATGGGTTTGATAAAAGTTTAGCTAAATGGGCTTTAACCACATTCTTGATATGAATTATAATTAATAAATATATTAAGATTATTGAGAGATATTTTAGGGATTTAATTTTGGAAAATCAAATATATTTGAATATATGATTTTCGGTTTTAATCCCCAATTCTTTCTCTCTTTGCCGCTATCTAATCCCCCCCTCCCCATTGCTGTCCCTCTTCCTTGCTCTATCTCTCTCAAAATTGCTTCTTCATCCCTCAAAATTAGTATAATTTGTTGGAAGAAATCTCAAGGATTTGAGGTGCCTTGCTTGTGTGGATACATCTAGAGAACACAATAGTTTTTGTGTTGTTTTGATTCAAGGTTTAAAGGTAAGATTTCATATTTTTATTCATGTTCATATGCCTATTCCATTTATATGATGATCCTTATTGTTTATGTATTCGGAAATCCATGGTTATTTTCACGCTTCCGCGTGTAATTAGTTGGTATGGAACCCATGGAAACCCTTCAAAAATTACATCTAATATATTTACAACACATTAGTAATACAATGTCGTTTTTATTAATTCCAAAGATGATATAACATTACATGTAGTAAACTTATTACATTAGACTATGGCACAACTCTAACAACGAGTACTGAGAATCTTGAAGAATTTCGGGATCCCCACTTAGACAGTGTAGAGGTAGAGCCTTAGCTGGAACAAGTGGCACGTGTAGTGCCCAACATAGTTCATGAAGCCCCGCGGTGTTCTAAAAGGCCTCGTCGGGCACCCGTCAAGTTTAGATTTATGGTAACTGAGGATGGTGACTTGGAGATTGTGGATTCTGACGATCCAACAACCTTTCAAGAAGGCATGGGGAGTTCTGATTCCGAGAAATTGTTGAGACCCATGAAAGAGGAGGTTAAATCCATGGATGACAACCAAGTGTGGAACTTAGTTGATCCAACCCCTGGTGTTAAGACCATAGGTTGCAAATGAATCTTTAAGATCAAACACGACATGGATGGAGTTCCCAGACCTATAAGGCCCGACTGGTTGCGAATGGTTTTAGGCAAATCCATGGAGTAGATTATGATGAAAATATCTCGCCAATGGCAATGGTCAAATTGATCCGGATTCTATTCGCATTAGCTGCATATCACGATTATGAGATATGGCAGATGGATGTCAAGACTACTTTCCTCAATGGGAAGCTAAATGAGGACGTGTATATGACACAACCACAGGGTTTTGTCAATCTAGAGAATGTCGGAAAGATTTGTAAGCTGTAGAGTTCTATTTATGAACTGAAGCAGGCTTCTCGGAGTTGGAATCATCGATTTGATGAGGCCATAGAAGAATTTGGTTTCATGCAAAATGAAGACGAGCCTTGCGTGTATTAGAGGGAAAATGGGAGTGTAGTCGTATTCTTAGTGATGCATGTGGATGACATACTTCTTATCGTAAATGACATCCCCACCATGCAAGCCACAAACACTTGGTTGGGGAAGTGTTTCGAGATAAAGGATTTGGGCAAAGCCGCGTATATCATGGGGATCAAGATTTATCAAGATCGCCCGCGGAGGATCATTGGGCTAATCGAGAGCACTTACATCGACAAGATCTTAAAGAGATTTTCGATGCACGAGGCCAAGAAGGGTTTCCTCCCCATGAGACATCGAATATATCGATCGACACCTCTGTTCTCAGAAGTGTTTCGATCGACGCCATAGGCTGAAGGGTCGAGCACTAAAGGCCCTCATCCATGCCTATAAATAGAGGCTTGGTGTGAGAGCCTCCATAAGCTTGATAGAGCACATTTTCTATTCACCCAAAAAGGTTTCTTCTAAATCTCTCATTGAGAATAGAAGAACAAGAGAGAAAGAGAGGCCACCAAGGAAGCTAGTGATTCTTGTGGTGGTCTTAGCTTCGCGAGGTTCGAGCCTGGTTGTGTGTGCACACGTAGAGAACGAGCTCAATTGCTTGCTTGGGATTCGAGAAGGACAAGTTTGATAGACATTTCTAGAGGTAAAAGTTCTCATCTTTCTTGTAGTTTATTATTCATCTAGTGTAAGCACAAGATCGTTGAGGGGTTAGGGTCAATCATTCCAATTCTGCTGCGCTTGACCCGCTATGGAACCCCAACAGAGAACCTTGCATTTGCAAGAAAGGGAGTGGGAGTAATATAGTATTCCTGGTGCTCTATGTCGATGACATACTACTCATCGGGAATGACATCTCGACCAAGCCACCAAAGCTTTGGTAGAGAAGTTCTTCTCGATGAAAGACTTAGGCGATGTTGCATTTATTTTGGGCATCAAGATCTATGGGGATCATTCTGAAAGGAATTTTAGGCCTAAATCGAAGCACTTGCATGGATAAAGTGTTGAGAGGACTCTCAATGCCTGATTCTTAAAGGGTACATACCTGTGTGTCATGACATTAAACTCAACAAGACTCAGTGTCCTAGGACACCCGATGAGCTGAGAAACATGAAGGAGAACCTACATACCTCGGCTATAGGATCTATAATGCATGCCATGTTGTGCACAAGAAAGGAGGTCTCACTCGCCCTCAGCCGTACCAGTAAATACCACTCTAACCTCGGTGAGAAACACTGGATTGAAGTAGAGAACATCCTCATGTACTTTAAAAGCACTAAAGGATATCTTACTATTGTGTTTGGGGTTAGATGAACAGTAACTCATTGGGATATGACAATGTTAGACTAATGATTCAAGATCATTGTGTGGATATGTGTTTTGTTGCAATGGTAGCACTGTCGAGTTGGAACAATTCCAGGCTGGCCACCATTGATATTTTGTAAACAAAAGCCTGAGTATTTAGCTGATGCAGAAGCAACTAAGGAGGCCGTATGATTAGAAGCTTTCAGATCGGATTAGATGCAATGCCTTGCCCGTCTGATCCGAAAAGCTTGTTGTGTAGTAACACTCGGGCCACAACACTTGCTGTAAAGCCAAGATTTCACAACAAATCCAAACACATACTCAAGAAGTTTCACCTTATCAGAGAAATCATTGATAAAGGTGATGTGGAGATAAGTTACGTTCCGACTGATGATAATATGGCCTATCCCTTGACCAAGGCTCTAGTGTAGCCTAAGCATGGAGGGCATGGAGGGCATGTGAGGTCTATGTGAGTAGATTGGGACTTAGGTTGGGACTAGGGGTAATTGGGAGATTGTTGGAGTTGTGCCCTAGCCCAATGGAATAAGTCATCTACAATGTATTGTTTTATCATCTTTAAGAACAAATAAAACGACATAACCTTACTAGTGTGTTGTAGTAATATATCAAATGCGATTCGATCAATGTCATTATGTGTATCAGCAATAATAGTAGAACTGTAGATCGGAAAGAATCACATTTAATGAGTCACTGGTCATACATGCTTCATCATAAGCGACCAGTATGAGGATAATCATGGCAAGGCGGGTGCTGGAGATAGATCATAGTTAAATCAAATCATCGATATTCATGAACGTTGGGTAATCAAAATGTCTTACTAGAGACCACTTACGATGGAAAGGGCAAAATGGTAATTTTGCGCCGATCTGCCAACGTATCATGAGCCTAGGGGGTCACACATTTAAGCAAAGTATATAGAAAACTGGACTTTGAAAGTCCATGAAACAGAAATAAGAGAATTGGAAAATTCACTTTCCGGTTTAGGTGGACCGAAATGGTTCAGGCTAAACAAGAACGATTTAGACAATTTCCGGTCTAGGTTGTAAACCAGACGGTTAAGGGAATTGGTCTAAGTGAATTTTGGGCTGATCTAATTAAGCCATTTAATTATAATTTAAGTCTTAATGGACTTTAGAGATTAGATTAAATGGGGTTAAGTGATTATCCTTGAGGACATTTTATGTTTTATTGATTTTATTAAATTAACTTTTTATTGAAATTATATTGTTTGAGATCCCATGTAATTCCTTCACTTGGACCTTCTGGAATATCGGCAAGATTTGGTTCTGCCTCTACAACTAGCTCCAACTCCACAACTTCTACATCATCAGTATGTTAGAATTGTGCCCTAGTCCATTAGAAAAGTGATCTACAGATGTAATGTTTTACCATCTCTCCGAACAAATAAATCGGCATCATATTACTGATAGCATTTTTGTGCCCTAGTCCAATTGCTAGTAGTCTATAAATGTCTATGTATATTTATCATCGTTTCTAATAAATAAAATGGCTTTGTATTACTTATGTGTTGAAGTAATGTGTTAAGCATGATCTGATTTATGACCACTAAAGTAGTAGAACCATAAATCTGTACGAATCACACTTAACGAGTCCATGGTCAATATACGCTTCAATTGAAGCGACCAGTATGAGCATGGTTCTCAATGATGTAGTTATCCTTATCATAGGGATGTGGAATCCCGGAATCATATCATAGATATCATGAGGTGATTGATATCGGACGACCCACTTTGATTAGTGTTTCATAGATTAAGCCATGAACATATTCAAATGCGATATCTTGTCACGATATCCTTAGACCAAGGAGTCTTTGTGATCGCTATGCGGTCGACGTACGGCTTTAACTTGTGCTAACGCTTTGCGTAACAGGATTGCAATAACGGGCATGATTGGGTGGCGGAACGGATTGCATGAGTGACACGAAAGACGGCTAAGGAATTTATCCCTCGTACTACGGTATGGGAAAGATATCCGTTAAGGCCGCTTGATCGAGAGTGACTGAGAGAAAGAGCATGGCCATGCCAGTAATACGGGTTATCTGTTCTCAGCCATCTCACATATCAAGTAACAATGATTGATTAAACAAGGATGACGACTCTATGCCTTGTGATCAATCGGGATGTCTAGAGATAATAGATAGTGACTTGTACGCACAAGGTTAAAATCGAATCATCGATCATCATGCACCTTCGGTAATCATAATGTCTTACTAGAAACCACTTATGATGGATCGGGTAAGAGAGATCTCTTGCGCCGATCTGCCAACGGTGGCATGAGCCTAGAGGGTCACACACATACAAGATGGATAACTTGAGACAAGGAAACATTAACGTTTCTTGAGGAGCAAGACATGAACAAAACTGAAGGTTTTGGGCCATAGGTTCGGTTTGAGAGAATAATTAGCGAATCGAGAAAACTGAGATTTTTGTCGATATCGCGTTGGACTTTGTTTGATAAGTAACGACAAAAAGGGTTGGATAACTTTTGGACATGGCACGCGACCACATGTGCAAGCCCATTGGGCTCGGCCCATGAGGTCACCTAGCCGGCCCAACAAGGGCCCAAATAAGGCCCAATAAGCTCACATGGTCGGCCACCTTGGTAGGTCTAAGTGTGGGGGCCACACACCATGCTTAGTTGGTGTTGATGATTAAGAGGAGAGTGATTTAAAGGGATTAGGTGATGACTTGCCTTTAACCCATGCTTTCATCATTTGTTACTTTAATGACCCCTGCTTCTCATTAACACTCCCTCACTCTCTCTCTAGTGGTCGGCCACCTCCCTCTCTCCTCTCTTCTTGCTCTCTTGTTCTTCACATATTAGTTCTAGTAGACTCTTTGTGAAGGATCTTAAGGATCCTCCTCTTGGTGTGGACTTTCTCTAGAAAAGAAGATCATATAGTTCTTCTTTCTTGATTCAACAAAGACTAAAAGGTAAATTTCTTGTGGAATAGATTTTGCCTTGAGATTTAATGGTTCATGTTTGTTGACAAGGTTTGGAGTTTCTTTTTTTTATACTTCCGCTATCTCGATGATCTTGATCGCTCCAAATCCCTATAGTGGTATCAGAGCATGGTTAACCCTCTTAATCTTCGTCTTGTTGAACTTGTTTCGGTTTTATGATGATTTGCATGCCATAATTCTTGATAACATGTTTTAATGCTTTTTGGGTAAATTGCATGAAATATATTATTTTTGGAAAATATATTGATTTTGGATTTTTATTGGATTTGTCGAGTCCGAGAAGGGACTCTCGGGGAGCCGGATTGGAGGTACCGGACGGACGTCACCGGAGGCCGGGGAAGGTCGGCGGTGATCGGGGCCGTCCCCCTTCTTGGCCGAGGCCGAGAGGGGAGGCAAGCTCGGTCTTGGGCTTTGCAAGCCCAAACCGAGTCGTGGTGTTGGGCTCGGCCCAATGGGCTTCAGCCCATTGAGCTTGGGCCCGACTTGGTTCGTGCACGGTGATTTTTTTATCCGTGGCATGAACCCGCGATCCAATATTTCGAAAACTTTCAAATTTGATCGATTTCGATAAATAGTTTTTCAACAAGGTCTAGTTTCGATAAACCCGACCAAGCAATTTGGCAAAATTAAAACCGGAATATTACATATTATTTGATAACATGTTTGTGTGATAACATTTTGGATGATGTGATGAGATGTATGATGCATTAGTATCCCATTAGAATTTTATCGGTTTGCATACCGTTAGTGTTAGCGTGTAATTATTCTTTCATTCGATCCCTTAAAGTGTAATTATTTTTTATCCGGTCTATGAACCGTGTATCAATTGTAATTGCTACTCAAAGTCGAGAAGGATGGAAAATCGAGCACAATGACGGTCTTGGAGGAAGTCCAAGAGGTAGTGGGAGCCCGAATGAGAAAGACGAGAAGATGTGATGTCTCGTAGAATCTTAAGGATAGAATGGGCTATTGATGCATATTTAAACGCTTTATGATGCTTGCTTGAATTATTAGATAATAATTGTATGCTTGCATGCTTAGCTTATGAGTTTATAAGTCATCACCTCACATGTAAAGATTAAAAACGATTTTAATTGTTTGCATGATTAAAGCGTTGTGAACCATCATCGCACGGGTTGTGATGGATGAGTTGAATTTGAAACGTGTTTGCACGGGTTGTTAATGACGGGTTCGTAATTGTACCAAAATATTTTCGAATTATTAAACACAACCAAATCACAACATAATTTGAGTCATGTGAGATGCCACCCAAATTCACACCCATGTAGAAACATTCTCTCGGTGTCGTGCGCCTTAGCGGAGCATCGATAGAATGGGTTCTATATGGAATGGTCAACCTTGTGGTATGTCGTGCGCCTTAGCGGAGAATCTGCACAAAACTAATGCATATGTGAAGGTTGGTTGACTCGACCACGATTCTCAGCCTGAGGTCCAGCTGGGGCATCAGAAGGGTAAGCCGTGTGTTTTTGCACATACCCTGACCAAGAATTACACGGGTTGTAATTGGATGGACGTCCTACCCAAATGGGTCAATAGGAGCGGTGTGCCTTAGCGTACTTCAATTGACAAATAAGGGATCTTGGTTTAAAGATTCTAAACCTTAGAATCGGATGGTTGGTGTTTAATTCGGATCTTCGTAAATTTATTCCACTTTTCTGATTAAATTTACTTTCTTCGTGTAGAAATGGCTAGTAATTCAACAAACTCGTCTCATTTGTCATTGAGGGCTATACTTGATAAGTGTAAGCTCAATGAAACAAATTATCTTGACTGGGACAGAAATTTGCGACTTGTGTTAAAGTTGGAACGCAGGGAGTACGTCCTAGACAAGTCTATCCCGGTGGAGCCAGCTGCCAACGCAACGAGGGTCGTTAAGGGTGCGTACCAGAAACACCTTAGTGACTCTATCGACGTTGCGTGTGTCATGTTGGGTTGCATGGAAGCGGACCTCCAGAAGCAGTTTATGGAGCTATCCCATGATCCATTTGCAATGTTTGCACAGATCAAGGATATGTTCAAAGAGAAAGTACGTATTGAAAAATACACTATTCTCCAAGAACTCATTGCCTGCAAAATGTCAGCACGCAGCTCCGTAGGTCCACACGTCCTACGCATGAACGGACATCTCGATCATCTAACTAGTTTCGGAATGACTATGGAAAAGGAGATGGCTGAGGATTTTATTCTGCAATCCCTTCCTCATGCATATGGTGGTTTCGTCATGAACTATCACATGCATGACATGGACAAAACCGCATCGGAGTTGCACAGCATGTTAGTGACTGTCGAGAAGAGCATAAGGGACAGTGCACCCAAAGGTGTTCTTATGGTGAAGAAGGGATCCGGCTTCAAAGCTGGTGGTGATAAGGGTAAAGGCCTAATGCACCTAGCAGGGAAGAACAGACGGCCTTTTATTCCTAAACCTTCCATGCCCATGAAGGGCAAGGGGAAGGTAAAGGAGTCGGTCTGTTTCTACTGCCAAAAGCCTGGTCATTGGAAAAGGACTATCAGCAGCTGATGGAAGATCAGAAGAAGGGCGGTGGGGCCGCTACTTCGTCAGGTATTCCATTAGAGCTAAATCTTTCTACTATAAATGCTTGGGTAATAGACACTGGAGCTGAGTCTTATGTCTGTGCAGATGTGTAGGTACTACGTAGTAGAAGAGATGTGGGGGAAAACGAGGTGGACCTAAGAGTTGGGAACAACGTGCGTGTTACCGCAACTGCTGTGGGTTCGGTTGATCTTGTTTTGCCTAGTGGGCTTGTAATAGAACTTCTTGATGTGTTTTGCGTACCTGCTTTCAGCGAGAATATTGTATCAATATCCCTTCTTGAAAAAAAAGGTTATTATTTTGATATTAAGAACGGGTTTTTTAATATTATGCGCAATAACATGTTTTATGGAAATGCTCACACAGTTGGAGGTTTATACATATTAAATATGCAAAACTCGAGATCCAACATACTCTATAATGTTAATGCTAAGAGGTTTAAAGCTAATGATTTATACCAAACTCTAATCTGGCATTGTCGTCTAGGTCACGTAAATGAGAAACGCATCTCAGCGCTTCATAAGCGCGGACTTCTAAGTCAATTCGAATTTCAAACGATTGAAAGATGTGAGGCTTGTTTAATGGGCAAGATGACTAAAGCGCCCTTCACTGGTATAGGTGAGAGGGCAGGTGGTCTATTGGGTCTAATACATTCAGACGTATGTGGACCAATGAGTACACCAGCCAGAGGAGGTTTAAGCTACTTTATCACATTTACTGATGATTTCAGTAGATATGGTTATGTCTATCTCATGAGACATAAGTCTGAAGCCTTTGATAAATTCAAAGAGTTTAGGACTGAAGTAGAAAACCAACTCGGAAAGAGTATCAAGGCACTCTGTTCTGATCGGGGTGGAGAATACTTATCCGAAGAGTTTCTTAGTCATCTTACAGAAAGTGGAATACTATCTCAGTGGACTCCGCCAGGACCACCGCAACTTAATGGTGTGTCTGAGCGAAGGAATCGGACATTATTGGATATGGTTCGATCGATCTCCTTCTGGGTTACGCTCTACAAACGACCGCGTTCATAATAAATAGGGCTCCGTCGAAAGCAGTGGAAGGGACATCATTCGAGAAATGGTACGGGAAGGAACCCGTTTTGCCCTTCCTAAAAATATGGGTTTACGAGGCTTTTGTAAAACGGTTGCTTGCAACCAAGCTCGAACCAAGATAAGATAAGTGCACTTTCGTTGGATATCCAAAAGAAACAAAGGGATACTACTTCTATAAACCGAGCGAAAACAAAGTATTCGTCGCCCGATGTGGGATATTCTTGGAAAATGAATTTATTTCCAAGACAGTCAGTGGGAGGACTATTCATCTTGATGAAATTCTAGATGAGATAGTCGCTCAGGAACCACTGGACGACCCCTTAGAAGAAGTAGAGCCAGAAGTGTTCGTTGAGGAAGAACCAATAGCTACAGTTAATGAGGACGGTCCAAGGCGGTCTGAAAGGACAAGTCATGCACCTATCAGATACGGTTTCCTAGTAACTGGAGGTGGTGATTTGGTGTTAGTGGACAATGATCCAGCTACCTTTCGAGAGGCCATGGATGGAACCGACTCTGAGAAATGGTTGGAAGCCATGAGCGTAGAAATGCAATCCATGTCAGATAATCAAGTGTGGGACTTGGTGTATCAAACCCCTGGCGTAAAAGTCATTAGGTGTAAATGGATCTTTAAAATAAAGATACACATGGATGGCAAACTTCAGACCTATAAAGCAAGACTGGTAGCAAAAGGTTATAGGCAAGTCCACGGAATTTACTATAAGGAAACCTTTTCTCCAGTAGCTATGGTCAAATCTATTCGCATTCTACTTGTCGTAGCAGCTTATCATAATTTTGAGATATGGCAAATGGATGTCAAAACCGCTTTCCTTAATGGGAGGTTAGCTGAGGACGTTTAAATGTCCCAGCCTGAGGGTTTTGAGGATCCAAAGAATAAGGGAAAGATTTGCAAGTTGCTCAAATCAATTTATGGTTTGAAGCAAGCATCTCGGAGTTGGAATCAACGTTTTGATGAAGTAGTGAAATAGTTTGGCTTCATCAAGAACGATGATGAACCTTGCGTGTATAAAAAGGCAGATGGGAGTAAGGTAGTCTTTTTGGTGCTCTATGTCGATGACATATTACTCATTGGAAACGACGTCCCTACCTTGCTCTTAACAAAGGCTTGGTTAGGTGAGTGTTTTGCAATGAAGGACTTAGGCGAGGCTTCTTACATCTTGGGGATCAAGATATATAGAGATCGTGCCAAGCGGGTCTTGGGCTTGAGTCAAAGCACCTATACAGACAAAGTGTTGAGAAGATTCTCAATGCATAATTCAAAGAAAGGACTGCTGCCCATGCGTCATGGCATAAAGCTTAGTAAGAAACAGTGTGCTGAGACACCTGAAGAGCTAAAAAGAATGAATGAGATCCCATATGCTTCGGCTATAGGGTCCATAATGTATGCCATGATATGTACGAGACCGGATGTCTCGTTTGCCCTAAGTTGTACTAGTAGACATCAATCCAAACCCGGTGAGGAACACTGGACTGCAATCAAGGCAATTCTCAAATATTTGAGAAAAACCAAAGACGCTTTTCTTGTATACGGGGGAAGAAATGATGATGATCTAGTCGTCAAAGGATATGTCGACGCTAGTTTCCAGACAGACCCTGATGACTTTAAGAATAAGCTCGGATATGTGTTTACGTTGAATGGTGGAGCATTCAGCTGGAAAAGCAAGAAGCATGACACCATTGCCGACTCTACAACGGAAGCTGAGTATATTATTGCATCGGAAGCAGCAAGGGAGGCTGTATGGATCAGGAGTTTCATGGTTGGGTTAGGTGTAATTCAAAACCCATCTAACCCTCTAGACTTATATTGTGACAACACCGGGGCCATTGCGCAAGCTAAGGAACCCAGGGCACGTGACAGATCCAAGCATATACTCAGGAAGTATCACATCATCCGCGACATAGTTGCTAGAGGTGACGTGAAGATCCACTACGTTGCATCTAATGATAACACAGCCGACCCCTTGACCAAGGCTCTTCCTTAAGCGAAACATGATAAACATGTTAGGTCAATGGGGATAGACTGAGACTTAGATTGGAACTAGGGGCAAGTGGGAGATTGATAGCATTATTGTGCCCTAGTCCAATTGCTAGTAGTCTATAAATGTCTATGTATATTTATCATCGTTTCTAATAAATAAAACGGCTTTGTAGTACTTATGTGTAGAAGTAATATGTTAAGCATGATCTAATTTATGACCACTAAAGTAGTAGAACCATAAATCTGTACTGATCACACTTAACGGGTCCCTGGTCAATATACGCTTCAATTGAAGAGACCAGTATGAGAATGGTTCTCAATGATGTAGTTCTGCTTATTATAGGGATGTGGGATCTCGCAATCATATCATAGATATCATGAGGTGATTGATATCGGACGACCCGCTTTGAATAGTGTTTCATAGATTAAGCCATGAACATATTCAAATGCGATAACTTGTCACGATATCCTTAGACCAAGGAGTCTTTGTGATCGCTATGCGGTCGACGTACGGCTTTAACTTGCGCCTAACGCTTTCCGTAACAGGATTGCAATAACGGGCATGATTGGGTGGCGGAACGGATTGCATGAGTAACACGAAAGACGGCTAAGGGATTTATCCCTCGTACTACGGTATGGGAAAAATATCCGTTAAGGCCGCTTAATCGAGAGTGACTGAGAGAAAGAGCATGGCCATGCCAGTGGTACGGGTTATCAGTTCTCAGCCATCTCATATATCAAGTAACAATGACTGATTAAACAAGGATAAAGACTCTATGCCTTGTGATCAATCAGTATGTCTAGAGATAATAGGATAGTGACTTGTATGCACAAGGTTAAAATCGAATTATCGATCATCATGCACCTTGGGTAATCATAATGTCTTACTAGAGACCACTTATGATGGATAAAGCAAGAGAGATCTCTTGTGCTGATCTGCCAACGGTAGCATGAGCCTGGAGGGTCACACACATACAAGATGGATAACTTGAGACAAGGAAATATTAACGTTTCTTGAGGAGCAAGACATGGACAAAACTGAAGGTTTTGGGCCATAGATTGGGTTTGAGAGAATAATTAGCGAACCGAGAAAACTGAGACTTTCGTCGATATCGCGTCAGACTTTGTTTGATAAGTAAGGACAAAAAGGGTCGGATAACTTTTGGACACGGCACGCGACCACATGGGCAAGCCCATTGAGCTCGGCCCATGAGGTCACCTAGCCGGCCCAACAAGGGCCCAAATAAGGCCCAATAAGCTCACATGGCCGGCCACCTTGGTTGTTCCAAGTGTGGGGGCCACACACCATGCTTAGTTGGTGTTGTTGATTAAGAGGAGAGTGATTTAAGGGGATTAGGTGATGACTTGCCTTTAACCCATGCTTTCATCATTTGTTACTTTAATGACCCATGCTTATGAGTTGATGAAGTAGACAAATAACAAAAAGAAATCATTAACACTCCCTCACTCTCTCTCTAGTGGCCGGCCACCTCCCTCTCTCCTCTCTTCTTGCTCTCTTGTTCTTCACATATTAGTTCTAGTAGACTCTTTGTGAAGGATCATCCTCTTGGTGTGGACTTGCTCTAGAGAAGAAGATCATATAGTTCTTCTTTCTTGATTCAACAAAGACTAAAAGGTAAATTTCTTGTGGAATAGATTTTGCCTTGAGATTTAATGGTTCATGTTTTTGGACAAGGTTTGGAGTAGATTTTCTTATAATGCTTCCGCTATCTCGACGATCTAGAACGCTCCAAAACACTACAGTGGTATCAGAGGGTGGTTACCCTTTTGTTTATGCTTCCGCTATTTCGATGATCTTGATCGCTCCAAATCCCTACAATTACTAATGTGTTGTAGTAATATATTACATATGGTTTGATCTGTATCATTATGTGTGTCATTACTAATCGTAGAACTGCAGATCTTAACGAATCATATTTAATGTGCCCCTGGTCTATTAAGCTTCATTAGAAGCGACCAGTATGAGGCTAACTCTTTATGATCACGCTCTACTTATCATGGCAAGATGAGTGCCGGAGTTAGATCATAGATATCACAAGGGGAATGATATTGGACGACCTGATGGTGAGTACGTAGCACAAATGTTGTCATGAGCATACTCACATATCGTAGTTTGTCATTGTATCCTTAGACCGAGGAGTCTTTGTGATCACTATGTAATAAGTATCTAAGTTTGACCTAGTCTAACGTTACCTGTAAAGGGTAGCCATAAGGGCTCTTATTGGCTTAGGTATAAGTTACATGAGTGAACTCGACAGACGGCTAAGGGATTTATCCTTCATACTCCGGTATGAGAATGATATCTGTTTAGGTCACTTGATGAGCATGACTGAAAGAAATTGCATGGCCATGTGGGAAATACTTATTATCATTTTTCAGTCATCTCAGATATCGAGAAACAGTGATTGGTTAAATAAGGATGACGGTTCTATGCCTTATGATCAATCAATAAATCGGGTTATAAAAGGATAGTGACATGGACGATAAGAGGTTAAATCGAACCATCGATAATCATGAACGTTGGGTAATCATAATGTCTTGCTATAGGCCACTTATGATGGAAAGGGCAAAATGGTAATTTTGCGCCAATCTGCCAACGGGTCGTTAGCCTAGAGGGTCACATACTTTAAACAAGTATATAGCAAAAGGAATTGTAAAGTCATTATACGAGAACTTTGAGAATTGGGAAAATTCTCTTTTGGATTTAAGTTAAACCAAAGCGAATTAAATGATTTTCGGCCTAGGTCTTGAACCATATGGTTGTGGAAATTGGTCTAAGAGGATTATGACCGGTCTAGCTAAACCATCTAATTAGAACTTAAGTCTTAATGGACTTAAATTGTTTAAGTATTAAGTTTACTAGATTTGGCCTAAAGCCCATTAGTTTTATAATTCTGGAAAATAAGTAAAACTAATGGATAAAGGGGAGTTATTTTTAGTTCTTCACGAACTATTCTAACTCCCCATTACCCTCAAGTTGGCCATCAGCTTCCCCCTCCTTCTCTTGTTCTTCTTCATTTTCTCGTAGATTTGGTGAAGAAACTTGATATAATTCAAGACCTTGTTTGTGTGGACTTGCTAGAGAACACAAGGTGCATTTTTGTTTATTGATTTTGATCAAGGAAAGGTAAAAATTTCCAGATTTTTCATGTTCTTATACAAACTTAAATTATCATAACATGATGATCCGTTTATAGTTTATAGTGGATTCCATGGTTAATCGATTCCGTTGCATGAGTTTTATTGATTTGGAACCCATGGATTCCTTCAATGGTATCAAAGCATGGTTGATATGTGATGATGATTTTGAGCAAGCTATGATTAGTTTTCAATTCTAGAAAAATTCATGTATGTTTATGGGATTAAATGTTGCATTAACAGGAAGAAAAAAATTAAGATTTTGAGTATATTTTAAAAGACTAAATGAATTATGTTTGGGGTTGTTTTGGGTTAGTCATGGCTAACCAATGTCGAGCCCTTGGTTGACCATAGAGTACCCTCGGGCCGACCATGGTCAGCACCAAGGGCCGACCAGGTCGCCTCGGGTTGACCATGGGCGGCGTCGGGCCGACCATAGGCAGAGCCGCGTGCGACCGGGCTCGGCCATGAGAGGCCCTCGGGCCGACCATGATCGTGGCCCTTGGCCGACTAGGTCGAGTCCAATGGCTCCCCCATGGGAGGCCATCGGGCGCCCATGGACAAGCCATTGGCCGACCAGATTGGTGGCCCACCGTCACTCCAATGGTTGCCCGCGGGCGACTCGTGGGCGAGCCGGGGGTTGGCTTATCAGCCCAGGTGAAAGAGATCACCATGGGTTTCATTCGATAAATTTCATGCAGCGGAAGTTATGTAACCATGGTGATCGAGAAATACGAAGATCTTAATGAAAATTCAACATGCTATCAACCTTTTCAAATCTGGAAAAATACCTTTATGAATCGATGAAAACACAATATTAGTGTTTCTCTATTAGGTCCACACAAGCACCACAATCGAAATTGGTTTTCTCTCACACTCTTGCTATGAATGTTCTTGAGAATTTTGACAAAAAAATGATGGATGAAGATGGAGAGGGAGTTCGGCCAAGAGAGGGAGAAGATGAGAGGAAGTGGTTGCTAATAGTTAGAGAAATAGGTGGAAGATATTTCCTCGAATTGATTTGTACAACCGTCTAGTTAAAACCATAGGCCAGAAAACTACCGAATCGTTTTCAATTTCAATCCATAATTATTTGTCATGTATCGTGCTTAATGCGTGTGACCCTCTAGGCTCACGAACAGTTGGCAGACTGGTAAAATTACTATTTTACCCTTTCCATCATAAGTGGCCTCTAGTAAGACATTATGATTACCCAACATTCGTGATTATCGATTATTCGACTTAACCTGTTATCGTACATGTCAATATCCTTTTATCAAACCGATATCCAGATTGATCAATAGGCATAGAATGGTCATCCTAATTTATCATTCATTGTTTCTTGATATCTGAGATGATTGAAAACTGATACTAAGGTATCACCTGCACGGCCGTGCTATTCCTTCAGTCATACCCATCAAGTGGCCTAAACGGATATCTTTCTCATATCGAAGTATGAGTGATAAATCCCTCAGACGCCTTTCGAGTTCACAAATGCAATAAATATCCAAGGCAATCAAAGCCGTCAGAGTTACCCTTTTACAGATAACGTTAGACTAAGTCAAACTTAGGTATTCGTTACATAGTGTACACAAAGACTCCTTGGTCTTATGATATAATGACAAGCTACGATATGTGAGTATCTCATGACTGGATCTATGCAGCATACTCACAATCGGGTTGTCTGATATCATCGACCTGATGGTATCTATGATATAACTACGGCACGCACTTTGCCATGATCAGTAGAGCATGATCACAAGGAGTTAGTCTCATACTGATCGCTTCAGAAGAAGCTTAGCTGATCAGGGACTTTATCGAATGCAATTCTTTCTGATCCATAGTTCTACTATAAGTGGTTACACACATTATGACATAGATCGAATTACATTAGATATATTACTACAACACATTAATAATATTATGCCTTTTATTATGTAGAAGAATGATGTCCATTACAATATAGATTAAGGAATTACATTGGACTAGGGTATAATCCTAACAATCTCCCACTTGACCCTAGTTTCAACCTAAGTTCCAATCTACCCCCATACACTTCACGTGCGCCTCATGCTTGGGCTGCGGTAAAGCCTTTGTTCAGGGATCAGCAACACTGTCATCAGTCGGTACATAAGTAATCTCCACATCACCGTTATCGATATATTCTCTGATAATATGATACTTCCTCTGTATATGTGTTTAGTTCTGTTGTGGAATCTGGGCTCTTGAGCTAATGTTATGGCCCCCGTGTTGTCACACAATAAGTTTACCGTATCAGACGCTCGCGGCATTACATCTAAACCGGTTAGAAAGCTTCTAACCCATACGGCTTCCTTAGCTGCTTCTGCTGCAGCTATATATTCAGCCTCTGTTGTAGAATCGGCAGTTGTGCCTTCCTTGAAGCTCTTCCCGCTGAATGCTCCGCCATTTAACACGAATACAAATCCTGCCTGTGATTTGAAATCATCAGGATCTGTCTGAAAACTAGCATCAACATATCCTTTGACTGCTAGTTCTCCATCCTTCCCACCATACACTAGAAATGCGTCTTTAGTTCTCCTTAGATATTTAAGAATACTCTTGACAGCAATCCAGTGCTCCTGGCCTGGGTTAGATTGATATTTAAGAATACTCTTGACAGCAATCCAGTGCTCCTTAGGTATCCCTTCTTAGATTCAAGCATTGAGAATCTGCTCAACACCTTATCTATGTAAGTGCTCTGACTTAGGCCCAATATTCTTTTGGGTCAATCTCTGTAGATCTTGATGCCCAGAATGAAAGCAGCATCACCTAAGTCCTTCATCGAAAAGCATTTCCCTAACCAAGCTTTAACCTCGAGCAAGGTTGGGATGTCATTCCCGATGATCGTATGTCATCGACATATAGCACTAGGAACACAATTTTACTCTCACTCGCTTTCTTATATACACAAGGTTCACTTTCGTTTTTGATGAAACCGAATTCCCTTACGGCTTCATCAAAACGAATGTTCCAACTCCGTGAAGCTTGTTTTAATCCATAAATGGATCTAAGAAGCTTACGAATCTTTCCGGGATTCTCTGGATCAACAAAACCCTCGGGATGTGTCATATACACATCCTGTTTTAAGTTCCCGTTAAGGAAGGCGGTTTTGACATCCATCTGTCATATCTCATAGTCATAGTATGCTGATATGGCTAGAATTATCCGGATAGACTTGACCATAGCCACAGGTGAAAAGTCTCGTCATAATCGATACCTTTGATCTGGCAATAACCTTTCGCAACCAGTCTAGCTTTATAGGTCTGAGGTTTTCCATCCATGGTGGTCTTAATTTTATAGACCCATTTGCAACCGATGGGTTTTATCCCAGGGGTTTGATCCACCAAGCGCCAGACTTGGTTGTCGGACATGGATTTCATTTCCTCGTTCATGGCGTTCTGCCATTTTTCGGAGTCTGGACTGGCCAAAGCTTGTCTGTAGGTTTCTGGATGATCCTGATCCACCAACATCAAGTCATTTCCTTCAGTAGCTAGAAAGCCATATCTGATATGAGCTTGACGAGATCTCTCAGGCCTTCTTGGACCATCTGGAATAGGTGCGGGGATTGGTTCTTGATCAATGACCTCTTCTGGCTCCTGTATTGGGTTCGAGCTTATCGCCTAGCAGACGCTTGACGTAAGCTTCACATCCCCAAACCTTAAGGAAAGCTAATGAGGGTTTCTTCCCGTTCCATACTTCGTATGGAGTGCTTTCCACTGCCTTTGTAGGAGCCCGATTCAATATGAATACGGCCGTTTCTAGGGCATAGCCCCAAAAGGAGATAGGGAGGTCAGCATGACTCATCATTGATCGAACCATGTCAAGCAGAGTTCGGTTTCTTCGTTCGGATACACAATTCATTTGAGGTGTTCCAGGCGGAGTCAATTCAGAGAGGATCCCACACTTCTTTAACTGACTGTGAAATTCTTGGTCCAAGTACTCACCACCTCGGTCAGATCGAAACGCCTTTATACTTTTACCAAGCTGGTTCTGTGCTTCGTTCTGGAACTCTTTGAACTTGTCAAAGGTTTCTGATTTATGTAAGATAAACATACTCATATCTACTGAAGTCATCAGTAAATGTAAAGAAGTAGTGAAAACCTCTTCTGGCATGAGTGCTCATAGGCCCACATACATCGGAATGTATGAGACCCAATAAGCCACTAGCCCTTTCACCTAAACCGGCAAAAGGTGCCTTTGTCATTTTGCCCATAAGGCATGACTCGCATCTCTCAATTGAAATGAATTCAAACGGACTTAGAAATCCACACTAGTGAAGCATTGAGATGCGTTTCTGGCCTATATGGCCTAAGCGACAGTGCCATATCACAGTCTAGTTTAAATCATCGGATTTAACCCTTTTGTTACTTATATTAAAAATCGAGCTAGTGTCAGTGTTTTGAATATTAAGAATATATAAACCACCAACCAATGAAGTATTGCAGTAAAACATATTATTCTTGAAAATATTGAAAATTCCATTGTCAATAGAAAAACAATATACTTCCTTGTCTAGCAAGGATACAGAAATAATATTACCTGCGAAACGCATGTACACAATGAACATTGTTTAATAACCAAACTAGCCCACTGGGCAAACTGAGACTAATATCTCCTACTACAGTTGTAAAGACTTGATTGTCGTCACCAACTCGTAGGTCCGCCTCGCCCTTGCCCACTTCTCTTCTACTTCCCAGAGCCTGCACATTAAAACAAATGTGAGATTCTGCAGCAGTATCAAGTATCCAAGAATCTGAAGTAGATAAACTGAGATTGAGGTCAATAACAAAAATACCTGATCCTGAAGATGTGGAAGCTCCACTCTTCCTAAGAAACAGCTTGTGTTTCTTACAATCCTTATTCCAGTGCCCCTGTCCTTGGCAATAGAAGCAGATGACATCCTTATTAGGATTCTCAACAGCCTTTGGAGCTGCTGGACCCTTAGGTTGTCGAATCTTCCCTGCTAGGTGCATATGGGCCTTATCCTTGCCGAGACTGGCTTTCTTGAAGCTCACTTGCTTGTTGACCATAAGAACCTCCTTGGTCTTGCCCTTGAGGTTCTTTTCAGCAGTCACGAGCATACCATGAAGCTCTGTCACAGTCTTTGCTGGGTTCCAGGGCATCCTAATAACGTTCATGGCAGCAGAAGCAACCTATAAACCGCCCCTAACCTGCGCAAGATCGACTACCAAGTTAGATCCTTAGGAAATCGAGTTTTCAGGTTTTACCAGAATCTGCCCGGCAGAAAACCGAGACTTTGTAGCTCTATATCTCGAGCTACAGATCTCCAATTGCTATGGTTCTTTTTGGAGATTAAACCACAGCCAATTCCCTACATTTTTTGTGTTTTGCTCCGAACCCAGTTCGGGAGAGAAGACCTCCGTCTGGAGCAAAACATTTTTTCTGTCTCGTTGGACACTCTGCGGACCAGTCTGCTTCTCGGCCTTGTATCTCCCAAACCAGCGATCTTTTGGAAAATGAGTATTTCAAAAAAGTTGTAGCCCTTGAACTTATCTTTCCAACGCCGCCAGTTTCAGATCAATCAGAGCTCGGACGAAGTGGCTATAGTTCACGCATTGTTGGTCGCCGGAACTGGACAATCTGGACAATTTCTCCATTTTGCATTTAGTCTTTGTTGAATCGATAAAGAAGAACTTTCGGATCTTCTTCCCTAGAGCAAGTCCACGCCAAGGGGATGATCTTGAAGATCCTTCACCTAATTGCCTACTAGAACAATTAAATGAAGAACAAGAGAGCAAAGAGAGGAGAGAGAGAGTTGTGAGAGTTGTAGGATTGATGAGAGTGTGTTGTGTCTTGAATCCCATTTGATATTTCTCTACTTCATCAATCTCATGAGCATGGGTCAAAAGGTGATTAGTATGGGCTTAAAGGTGCTTTAACCCATACCCCTTAAATCACTCACCTCTTAATCCACAATCACCAACTAAGCTTGGTGTTGTGTGGCCCCCACACATGGACCCACCATGTGGGCCCGCCAAGAGGGCTTATTGGGCCCTTAATGGGCCCTTGTTTGGGCCGGCCATGAGACCTCATGGGCCGAATCCAATGGGCTTGCCCGTGTGGTCTCGTGTCGTGTCCAAAAGTCGCCAGGCCCTTTTTGTCATTACTTATCAAACAAAGTCCGACGCGACATCGACAAAAAAACTCAGTTTTCTCGATTCGCTAATTATTCTCTCAAACCGAACCCATGGCACAAAACCTCCAGTTTTTTCCATGTATTGCTCCTCAAGAAACGTTAAGGTTTCCTTGTCTCAAGTTATCCGTCTTGAATGTGTGTGACCCTCTAGGCTCATGCCACCGTTGGCAGATCGGCGCAAAAGATCGCTCTTGCCCGATCCATCATAAGTGGTCTCTAGTAAGACGTTATGATTACCCAAGGTGCATGATGATCGATGATTCGACTTAACCTTGTGCGTACAAGTCACTATCCTATTATCTCTAGATATCCCGATTGATCACAAGGCATAGAGTCGTCACCCTTGTTTAATCAATCATTGTTACTTGATATGCGAGATGGCTGAGAACTGATAACCCGTATCATCGGCATGGCCATGCTCTTACTCTCAGTCAGTCTCCATCAAGAGGCCCTTTTAACGGATATCTTTCCCATACCGTAGTATGAGGGATAAATCCCTTAGCCGTCTTTCGTGTCACTCATGCAACTCGTTCCGCCACCCAATCATGCCCTTTATAGCAATCCTGTCACAGAAAGCGTTAGGTGCAAGTTAAAGCCGCACGTTCATTGCATAGTGATCACAAAGACTCCTTGGTCTAAGGATGTCGTGACAAGCTATCGCATTTGAATATGTTCATGGCTTAATCTATGAAAACACTATTCAAAGCGGGTCGTCCGATATCAATCACCTCATGATATCTATGATATGATTCCGGGATCCCTCATCCCTATGACAAGTAGAACTACGTCATCAAGAACCATCCTCATACTGGTCGCTTCTAAGGAAGCATATTTTGACCAGGGACTCGTTAAGTGTGATCCGTACATATTTATGGTTCTACTACTTTAGTGGTCATAAATCATATCATGCTTAATATATTACTTCAACACATAAGTAATACAAAGCCGTTTTATATATATGTTACAAACGATGATAATGTACATAGACGTTTACAGGCTAATAACAATTGGACTAGGGCACAAATGCTATCAATTTTAACGCTTTATGAATGCTTGCTTGAATTATTTAATTAATAACATGCTTGCATGATTAGCTTATAAGTTTATAAGCCATCACCTCACATGCAAAGATTAAAATCGACTTTAATTGTTTGCATGTTTAAAGCGTTGTGAACTATCATCGCACGGGTTGTGATGGATGAGTTCAAATTTGAAACGTGTTTGCACGGGTTGCAAATGACGGTTTCTAATGAAGTGTCGTATCTTTCGACACGCGCTTTCTCTTTGAACATCTTCTCGATCTCTGCCATACAGGCTTTGGGATCATCGGAAATGTCCAAGAACTGTTTTGGCAAGTCAGGCACCATATTGCCCATCATGATGCACTGCACGTCAATCCGGTCGCTAAGGAATTTCTGGTAGATATCACTTAGCGCCCTTGAGGCGTTCAGTGCTGGCTCAGTAGGTGGTTGTTCCTGGGTAAGGATATAATCCTTACGTTCATGCTTGAGAACGAGTCTCAAGTTTCGGTCCCAATCGAGAAAGTTTACGCCGTTAAGCTTATCATGCTCGATTAGTGACCTAAGCTCGATGTTACCAGAATGATTCGTGTTTGCCATTTCATATCTACATAGTAAACAAATTTTAATCAGTATTAATTACAATTGAGGTTGGAGATTTACTTATAAAACACTTTCTGATTCTAACTTTACAATCTGAACCAGGATCCCATCATACTCTCAATTGAAGTGAACGGAGGCTCACTGCTCTAATTGAGAGCATCAAGGTAGGATAACATCCATCTACAACACCATGTAGTTCCTGGCTAGGGTCAGTACTTGTAAGTACATGGCATACCCTATACTGATACCCTAGGTCAGCCCTAGCTGACAATCGTAGACAAGTCTACCAAGCTTGAACTATGGATAAAACTAATGTGTCTACTACGCGGAGGCGCACGCACCCACACAGAACTACCCATCTCATCCAGACCTTTTCTCTATGAATGTTACGCGGAGGCGTATCGACATCCATAGAGTCAAAGCCCTTTTGAGTGCCCAAACTTGGATGGTATCACGCTTAACTTGTAATTATTTGCGTTTAAGTGAATTATAAAAGTTTGATTGCATATCGATACAGTTTTAATCTGGAATCATCAACTGCAAATACATGCAAAGATGATCCCTTAGCAGGTTACATGCGAGTCTGATTAAATTCCGATTTTAATCTTCCATGTGGGTGATAACAAATCATACATGAACTTGTATATTTAAACTATCATACATTCATACATTCAAACATATAAATGTAACGACAAATATATGCATACTAAGGTGATGAACATATAAACACACACAAAAATCAGAATTAAACATGTTGAAAAAAGTTCATAACAACCATCTCTGATACCACTGAAAGAGATCACCATGGGTTCCATTCGATAAATTTCATGCAGCGGAAGTTATGTAACCATGGTGATCGAGAAATACGAAGATCTTAATGAAAATTCAACATGCTATCAACCTTTTCAAATCTGGAAAAATACCTGTTTGAATCGATGAAAACACAATATTATTGTTTCTCTATTAGGTCCACACAAGCACCACAACCGAAATTGGTTTTCTCTCACACCCTTGCAATGAATGTTCTTGAGAATTTTGACAAAAAAATGATGGATGAAGATGGAGAGGGAGTTCGGCCAAGAGAGTGAGAATATGAGAGGAAGTGGTTGCTAATAGTTAGAGAAACAGGTGGAAGATATTTTGGAATTTTAATTTGAAATAAAATTGAATTTCAAATTAATAATTGCATATCAAACCCTCTTAAACTCCTATTTGCACTTTTTCCCCATTCATCACTTAAATCCCAAAATGGGCTTTAAGCCCGTTTAATTAAAACCCAAATTAAACCCATTAAATTGAGTTCTAATTTCGGTTTAGACAAAACGGTTTAATTTCCTCGAATTGATTTGTACAACCATCTAGTTAAAACCATAGGCCAGAAAACTACCGAATCCTTTTCAATTTCCATCCATAATTATTTGTCATGTATCGTGCTTAATGTGTGTGACCCTCTAGGCTCACGAACAGTTGGCAGACTGGTAAAATTACTATTTTACCATTTCCATCATAAGTGGCCTCTAGTAAGACATTATGATTACCCAACGTTCGTGATTATCGATTATTCGACTTAACCTGTTATCGTACATGTCAATATCCTTTTATCAAACCGATATCCAGATTGATTAATAGGCATAGAATGGTCATCCTAATTTATCATTCACTGTTTTTTGATATCTGAGATGACTGAAAACTAATACTAAGGTATCACCTGCACGACCGTGCTATACCTTCAGTCATACCCATCAAGTGGCCTAAATGGATATCTTTCTCATATCGAAGTATAAGTGATAAATCCCTCAGACGCCTTTCAAGTTCACTAATGCAATAAATATCCAAGCCAATCAAAGCCGTTAGAGTTACCCTTTTACAGATAACGTTAGACTAGGTCAAACTTAGGTATTCGTTACATAGTGTACACAAAGACTCCTTGGTCTTATGATATAATGACAAGCTACGATATGTGAGTATCTCATGACTGGATCTATGCAGCATACTCACAATCGGGTTGTCTAATATCATCGACCTGATGGTATCTATGATATAACTCTGGCACGCACTTTGCCATGATCAGTAGAGCATGATCACAAGGAGTTAGTCTCATACTGATCGCTTCAGAAGAAGCTTAGCTGATCAGGGACTTTATCGAATGCAATTCTTTCTGATCTATAGTTCTACTATAAGTGGTTACACACATTATGACATAGATCGAATTACATTAGTATATTACTACAACACATTAGTAATATTATGCCTTTTATTATGTAGAAGAATGATGTCCATTACAATATAGATTAAGGAATTACATTGGACTAGGGCATAATACTAACAATCTCCCACTTGACCCTAGTTCCAACCTAAGTTCCAATCTAACACCATAGACTTCACGTGCGCCTCATGCTTGGGCTGCGGTAAAGCCTTTGTCAAGGGATAAGCAACATTGTCATCAGTCGGTACGTAAGTAATCTCCACATCACCGTTATCGATATATTCTCTGATAATATGATACTTCCTCTGTATGTGTTTAGTTCTGTTGGGGAATCTGGGCTCTTGAGCTAATGCTATGGCCCCCGTGTTGTCACACAACAAGCTTACCGGATCAGGCGCTCGCGGCATTACATCTAATCCGGTTAGAAAGCTTCTAACCCATACGGCTTCCTTAGCTGCTTCTGCTACAGCTATATATTCAACCTCTGTGGTAGAATCGGCAGTTGTGACTTCCTTGAAGCTCTTCCCGCTGAATGCTCCGTCATTTAACACGAATACAAATCCTGCCTGTGATTTGAAATCATCATGATCTATCTGAAAACGAGCATCAACATATCATTTGACTGCTAGTTCTCAATCCTTCCCACCATACACTAGAAATGCGTCTTTAGTTCTCCTTAGATATTTAAGAATACTATTGACAGCAATCCAGTGCTCCTAGCCTGGGTTAGATTGATATTTGCTGGTACAGCTTAATGCGAACGAGATGTCTGGTCTCGTGCAAATCATAGCATACATGATGCATCCCACAGCTGAAGCATATGGGATCTTACTAATTTTGCTTAGCTCATCAGGAGTCTTAGGACTGTTGTTTGCTGAGCTTAATGACATGCCGCATGGGTAGGTATCCCTTCTTAGATTCAAGCATTGAGAATCTTCTCAACACCTTATCTATGTAAGTGCTCTAACTTAGGCCCAATATTCTTCTGGGTCAATCTCTGTAGATCTTGATGCCCAGAATGAAAGCAACATCACCTAAGTCCTTCATCGAAAAGCATTTCCCTAACCAAGCTTTAACCTCAAGCAAGGTTGGGATATCATTCCCGATGATCAGTATGTCATCGACATATAGCACTAGGAACACAATTTTACTCTCAATCGCTTTCTTATATACACAAGGTTCACTTTCGTTTTTGATGAAATCGAATTCCCTTACGGCTTCATCAAAACGAATGTTCCAACTCCGTGAAGCTTGTTTTAATCCATAAATGGATCTAAGAAGCTTACAAATCTTTCCGGGATTCTCTGGATCAACAAAACCCTCGGGATGTGTCATATACACATCCTCTTTTAAGTTCCCGTTAAGGAAGGCGGTTTTGACATCCATCTGTCATATCTCATAGTCATAGTATGCTGCTATGGCTAGTATGATCCGGATAGACTTGACCATAGCCACAGGTGAAAAAGTCTCGTCATAATCGATACCTTCGATCTGGCGATAACCTTTCGCAACCAGTCTAGCTTTATAGGTCTGAGGTTTTCCATCCAGTCTTAATTTTATAGACCCATTTGTAACCGATGGGTTTTATCCCAGGGGTTTTATCCACCAAGCGCCAGACTTGGTTGTCGGACATGGATTTCATTTCCTCATTCATGGCGTTCTGCCATTTTTTGGAGTCTGGACTGGCTAAAGCTTGTCAGTAGGTTTCTGGATGATCCTGATCCACCAACATCAAGTCATTTCCTTCAATGGCTAGAAAGCCATATCTGATATGGGCTATGCATGTTCTTGAGAATTTTGACAAGGAAATGATGGATGAAGATGGAGAGAGAGTGATAGCATTTGTGCCTTAGATTCCAATTGGAATAGTCTATAAATGTCTGTAATAGTTTGTCATCGTGTGTAATGAATAAATCGGCTTTATATTACTTATGTGTTGAAGTAACATGTTAAGCATGATCTGATTTATGACCACTAAAGTAGTAGAACCATAAATCTGTACGGATCACACTTAACGAGTCCCTGGTCAATATACGCTTCAATTGAAGCGACCAGTATGAGGATGGTTCTCAATAATGTAGTTCTGCTTGTCATAGGGATATGGGATCCTGGAATCATATCATAGATATCATGAGGTGATTGATATCGGACGACCCGCTTTGTATAGTGTTTCGTAAATTAAGCCATGAACATATTCAAATGCGATAGCTTATCACGATATCCTTAGACCAAAGAGTCTTTGTGATCGCTACGCAATGTACGTGCGGCTTTAACTTGCGCCTAACGTTTTCCGTAACAGGATTGCAATAACGGGCATGATTGGGTGGTGGAACGGATTGCATGAGTGTCACGAAAGACGGCTAATAGGATAGTGACTTGTACGCACAAGGTTGAATCGAATCATCGATCATCATGCACCTCGGGTAATTATAATGTCTTACTAGAGACCACTTATGATGGATCGGGCAAGAGAGATCTCTTGCGCCGATCTGCCAACGGTGGCATGAGCCTGGAGGGTCACACACATACAAGATGGATAACTTGAGACAAGGAAACCTTAACGTTTCTTGAGGAGCAATACTTGGACAAAACAGAAGGTTTTGGGCCATGGATTCGGTTTGAGAGAATAATTAGCGAATCGAGAAAACTGAGATTTTCGTCGATGTCGCATCGGACTTTGTTTGATAAGTAACGACAAAAAGGGTAGGACAACTTTTTGGACACGGCACGCGACCACATGGGGTCACCTAGCCGGCCCAAAAAGGGCCCAAATAAGGCCCAATAAGCCCAAGTGGCCGGCCACCTTGATGGGTCTAAGAGTGGGGGCCACACACACCATGCTTAGTTGGTGTTGTTGATTAAGAGGTGAGTGATTTAAGGGGTATGGGCAATGACTTGCCTTTAACCCATGCTTTCATCATTTGTCACTTTAGTAACTCATGCCTTATGTGTTGATGAAGTAGACAAATGAAGACACAACTCACTCTCATCCTCACTTTCTCTCTTCCACACCCTCCTATCTCTTCTCTTTGCTCTCTTGTTCTTCACACATAAGTTCCAGTAGGCTTTTTGTGAAGGATCTTAAGGATCATCCTCTTGGTGTGGACTTGCTCTAGAGAAGAAGATCATATAGTTCTTCTTTCTTGATTCAACAAAGACTAAAAGCAAAAATGGAGAAACTGTCCAAATTGTCCAGTTCCGGCGACCGACATTGCGTGAGCCTTATCCGCTTGGTCCGAGCTCCGATTGACCTGAAACTGGCGGCGTTAGAAAGATAAGTGAAAGGGCTACAACTTCTTTGAAACACTGATTTTCGAAAAGAGCGCTAGTTTGGGAGAAACAAGGCCGAGAAGCTGACTGGTTCGCAGAGTCTGTCCAGCGAGATGGGAAAAATGTTTTGCTCCAGACGGAGGTCTTCTCGTCCGAACTGGGTTCGGAGCAAAACACAAAAGATGTAGAGAATTGGCTGAGGTTTAATCTCCAAAAAACCGAAGTAATTGGAGATCTGTAGCTCGAGATATGGAGCTTCAAAGTTTCAGTTTTCTGCTAGGCAGATTCTGGTAAAATCCGAAAACTTGATTTCCTAAGAATCTAACTTGGTAGTCGATCTTGCGCAGGTTATGGGAGGTTTATAGGTTGCTTCCTCTGCCATGAACGTGATTAGGATTCCCCGGAACCCAACAGTACAGATCCTAGCCAGGAATTACATGGTTTTGTAAATGGATGTATTCCTACCTTGGTTCTCTCGATTGGAGCGGTGAGCCTCCGTTCACTTCAACTGAGGGTATGCGAGGATCCTGGTTCATATTCTAATGTTAGAATCAGAAAAGTGTTTTATAACTGAATCTCCAACTTGAATTTTAATTAATTTTACCATGTAGAACTAAATAGCAAACACAACACAAAGTAGTAATAGCGCATTGAGAGTCCAAATTGAGAAGGGCAAACTCAAGGGCGTGAATTACTCAGATTGTGATAGAAAATTGAGGCTTGTACTCAAGCATGAACGCAAGTAGTATATCCTTACCCAGGATCCACCTGCTGAGCCACCGCTGAACGCCGCTAGGGCACTAAGGATACTTATCAAAATTCCTTAGTGACCAAATCGACGTGTCATGCCTTATGGTGGGCAGTAGGATGCCTGAGTTGCAAAAGCAGTTTATGAACATTTCAGATGACCCTCATGCCTGTAAGGCAGAGGTCAAGGAAATGTTCAAGGAGAAAGCTCGTGTCGAAAGATATGATACTTTCAGTGAACTTAACTCCTCAAAGCTTAAGGCTAGAGCATTGTTAGTCCCCATGTCACGAAGATGAAATGTCTTCATGAACATCTAACCAGACTCGGTTTTGATGATCAAATGGAAATGGCTGCGAATTTTATGTTGTCGTTATTTCAAAATACATATAGTGATTTCGTAGTAAATGACAATATGCATGACATGGACAAGTCCTTTACAGAGCTTCATGGGATGCTTGTGACCGCTGAAAAGAACCTCAAAGGCAAGACCATGGAGGTCCTTATGGTCAACAAGAAGGTCAGCTTCAAGAAAGCTGATCAGGGTAAGGGTAAAGCACCTGAGCACCTTGCAGGGCAGATCAGACACCCTAAGATTCCAAAGGTTCAAGCAGCTCCCAAAGCTGCTGTGAAGGTTAAGGACAAAATGGAGGAGGTCTACTATCACTGAAGAAAGCTAGGACACGGGAATAAGGGATTGGAAGCAATACAAGGATCATGTGAAGAAGAGTGGGCATCCACGTCTTGAGGATCAGATATTTACGTTGTTGAGCTTAATCTCTATAACGTAAATAAGAAAAGGCTTAAGTCTGATGATTTAAACCAAATTATAATCTGGCATTGTCGTTTAAAGAACATAGGCGAGAAACGCATTTCAACACTTCACAAGTGTGGACTTTTAAGTGTTTGAATTCACTGAAACTGAAAGATGCAAGTCTTGCGGAATGAGCGAGAAATGCATTTCAACACTTCACAAGTGTGGACTTTTAAGTCCGTTTGAATTCACTCAAACTGAAAGATGCAAGTCTTGCCTAATGAGCGAGAAACGCATTTCAACACTTCACAAGTGTGGACTTTTAAGTCCGTTTGAATTCACTCAAACTGAAAGATGCAAGTCTTGCCTAATGAGCAAGGAACGCATTTCAACACTTCACAAGTGTGGACTTTAAAGTCTGTTTGAACTCACTCAAACTGAAAGATGCAAGTCTTGCCTAATGGGCGAGTGACTTGTTAAGTCTAATACATTCCGACGTATGTGGACCTATGAGTACTTAGGCCAGAAGAGGGTTCAACTAATACTTGACTCTGGAAATGACCGCATTCATTTTGAATCAGGCTCCGATGAAGACAACAATAGTACACCTTGTGCAGTCATTCTGTCTCCTATTACCGTGGATGCGTGCGCCTTCGTGTAGTATTCATTGGGATGTGAGCTAAATGAGGTGATCAGTTCTATTTGGATGTGTGCGCCTCCGCATAGTAGCCAAATAAGAAACTGGACCAGAGTCACAGAAGGTACACCACATGACACTCATTATGACTCTCCCGTTACCGTGGATGCGTACGCCTTCGCGTAGTATTCATTTGGATGGGAGCGGGATGAGATGGTCAGTTCTATTTGGATGCGTGCGCCTTCGCGTAATAGCCAAATAAGAAATGGACCATAGTCATATATGGTGTGGGAAACAACACAATATGTTTTTCCTAAAAGATTTGGGTAGCAGAGATGCATGCATCCAAATCAGACAAGTGTGTCTTCGTAAGGTATCCTTAAGAAACTAAGAGATACAACTTCTACATACCCAGCGAGAACAAAGTTTTTGTTGCTCAAGGAGGGGTATTTTGGAGAAAGAAATTATTTTCAAAACAGCTAGTGTGAGTCTCGTGCATCTCGAAGAAATTCGAGAGGGTACGGAACAACCTGAAGCAATTCAGGAGCCTGGTATGCAAGATGTAGAAGTACTGGAGCCTCAGATGGTCGTAGATGAAGAATCAATCCCTACAGAAATTCCAGATGGTCCAAGGAGGTCTGAAAGATCTTGTCATGTTCCCGTCAGATATGGCTTCACGGCCACTAAGAGAAATGACTTGATATTTGTGGATCAGGATGATCCAGAAACCTTCAGACAAGCTTTGGATAAGCTTTAAGCAAGCCAGAATCGCCAACTCTACAACGGAGGTTGAGTATGCAGTTGCGACAAAAGCAGCTAAAGAGCCGTTTGGATTAGATGCAACACCGCGAGCGTCTGATCCGATAAGCTTGTTGTGGGACAACACATATGCCGTAGCTATTGCTCAAGAACCTAGATTCCACAACAGATCCAAACATATACTCAGCAGGCATTACCTCATCAGAGTTATCACAGATAGAGGTGATATGGAGATTAAACACAATTCGACAGATGATAATATGGTTGATCCCTTAACAAAGGTTGAGCCGCAGCCTAGGCATGAGGAACATGCAAGGTCTATGGGAATAGATCAGAACTTAAATTGGACCCAAGGGCTAGTGGGAGATTGTTAGAACATGCAAGGTCAGTGCATTATGTAATGAATCTCTAAGTTTGACCTAGTCTAACATTACCTGTAAAAGGGTAGCCATAACGGCTCTGATTGGCTTGGTTATGAATTACAATAGTGAACTCGAAAGACGGCTGAGGGATTTATCACTCGTACTCCGGTATGGAGAAGATATCCGTTTAGGCCACTTGATGAGTATGACTGAAGGAATAGCATGGTCATGCAGGTGATACATTTGTATCAGTTATCAGTCATCTCAGATATCAAGAAACAGTGATTGATAAATTAGGATGACGGTTCTATGCCTATTGATCAATCTGGATATCGTTTTGATAAAATGATAGTGACATGTACGATAACAGGTTAAGTCGAATCGTCGATAATCACGGACGTTGGGTAATCATAATGTCTTGCTAGAGGCCACTTATGATGGAAAGGGTAAAATAGTAATTTTACCAGTCTGCCAACGGGTCGTGAGCTTAGAGGGTCACACACTTTAAGTACAGTATATAGCAAAACAAGCTTGATGGAAATTGGGAGAATCCGCTTTTCGATTTAGTCAAATTGAAAACGGTTCGGTTGATTTCTTGCCTAGCTGAAGACGTGGATGGGATCCTTGTATTGCTTGCAATCCCTCATCCAGTGTCTTGCCTCATTGCAGTGATAGTAGACAACATCCGCCTTGTCCTTAATCTTCACATCAGCCTTGGGAGTTGCTTGAACCTTCCGACACTTGGGGTGTCTGATCTGCCCTGCAAGGTGCCTTGAAGCTATGATTCTTGTTGACCATAAGAACCTCATTGGTCTTGCCCTTGAGATTCTTTTCAGCGGTCACAAGCATCCCATGAAGTTCCGTCACAAACTTGTCCATGTCATATATATTGTAATTCATAATGAAATCACTATATGCATTAGGAAGTGACTGTAGGATGATTTTCGCATCCATTTCCTTCTCTACACCAAGACCGATCCTTGTCAAGTGTTCCCCGGAATGTAAGCATTTTTGTGCCCTATTCCAATTGTATTAGTCTGTAAATGTATTTATATATGGGGTACTTCTACTTAGGTCACCACAAAATTTTGGTGTCTCACTTAGGTCACCATAATTTTAATTTAATTTCTAAGGTCACCACAAAAGTATGTAGTCTCACTTAGGTCACCATAATTCTAATTTAATTTCTGAGGTCACCACAATGAACTTTTGTCTCACTGTTGGTCTATTTTTATTTTGAAAAAACTAAAATGCCCCTCACCTCATTTTCTTCTTCACGACCCCTCCCTCACCTCCTTCATCGACCACGGCCCTCCTTTTGCCACCTCTTCTCCCGCCTCGACCTCGTCGGCGCCGATCACCTCTCCACCGCCTCCCTTCGATGGCGCTGCTGCCCCTTCATCGACCTCACTCACATCGGCACCTTAGACGACGATTTCTTTTCCGGCGAAGACGACCGCTCTGTCTTCGGATCGAGTCGGATGCAACCATCCAATGGCACTTTCCCCTCCTTCTTCTCGCCGATGATGTGGGTCGAGTTGTTGGAAATTGTCTCAACCAGAGACGGACATGCCCACCACGCCGGAGCTAGAAAAAAGATAGGGTAGCTAGGTGGAGGACGTGGGTGAAGGGAACGACGTCGTAGGTGGTGGTCGGGAGAGGAGTGGAAGGTGGTGGTCGGCGGTGGAGTGGAGGGAAATGACATTTTTGAAGAGAAATGACATAATTTGAAATTTGGAAAACAAATGAGGGGCATTTTAGTCTTTTCAAAATAAAGTAGACCAACAGTGAGAAAAAAGTTTATTGTGGTGACCTCAGAAATAAAATTAGAATTATGGTGACCTAAGTGAGACTACAAACTTTTATGGTGACCTAAGTGAGACTACAAACTTTTGTGGTGACCTCAAAAATTAAATTAAAATTATGGTGACTTAAGTGAAAGTACAAACTTTGGTGGTGACCTGAGTGGAATTACCCCTTTATATATTAATCATCGTTTGCAATATATAAATCGACATTATATCACTTATGTGTTGAAGTAATAAGTTAAGTATGATATAATATATGTCCATCAAAGTAGTAGAATCACATATCTGTACAGATTACACTTAACGGGTCCCTGGTCAAATATGTTTCAATGAAGCGACCAAGTATGAGGATGATTCTTCATTACCATTAGAAACTTCTCTAAGGTTTCAGTTCATAATAACATCATTTTTGCTGGTGTATTATTACCCTACATTTTGCTTTTTACTAAAGTAATAAGCTTATCCATGAGTTGTATATGATGTAAACAGATTGCTTTTACTGTAAATTCTTCTAAATCTCATATTAAAGATAATATCAATTCCATGTCTTGGATATTTAACACTTTTGGGGTTTTTCTGATTAAGTATAAAAAATATTTTTTATTTGTTACTCGATACTCAATATCATTTCTTACATTCTGAAGTGTACATCCGTTATTATTTATTTATAATGAATATCTTCTAGAGAAACTTTATAATTTACTCTTATATGAGTCTTTTCTGCCATTTAATCACAAAGACACTTACCACATGAGGTGTACAACAGTGATGTCTAGTGTTCTATATTTGTTTCATTTTCATTATCAGGTGAGGTGGGTAGGTCTAAGCTCAGTCGTCCGAGAAGGCTAGGTTTAGGTATTGTAACCGATATTGAAGCTTTTTTGTTTGTCAACCGGAATTTATTCAGTAAAATTACAATTATATCCTTATTTGAGTTCAATTTGTTGACATCATGCGTTTATCCCTCCCCCTTTCCGTCCACTAGGATGCTATCGTAACGTCCATATATAGGTTTTGTTTCCTTCATTACACAAATCTTAAGTTAACTGTAGTTAAATATGAAGATTAATGAAATGATGTACACTGATTAGGGACATTTCTTATTCCAAGAAATTTGACAAATGACCTTAAGTGGAAATTGATTAGCAAAAAATTCTAATTTATTTGAAAATCAGAATGAGAATGGAGTAATAAGTTGACTTGGGTTTTATCTGTAGAAACTAAACTAAATAAGAAAGATTCAGTATCAGCGTACCGGATTGGAAAAGAAAATGACAATGAAGTATACAATGAAACCAGCAATGAGAATTCCCCCATAGATCAAGGTTTGCATTGACTGCACAGCAAATTTGTACTCAATGTTGCAGCATCTCATTTTTTCCCTTTCACTGGCCATTACATGATCCACATACCTGTACACGTACATACATTCATTATCACTACTTAAATATATTTATATTTATCAAAATTATATACGTTGCTTTTGGTGTGGGGCTTACTGCTGGGTGAACATCGAACTCTGCAGAATCTCTGAACTGTTCAGATGTGCTTCTTGCAACCGGTGATCGTACAGCAACGAAGACAGATCCACGAGCTGTTCCTCAAGGCTCTGCCATTTCGAAAGAAATATATAGATATATGTTAATGATATTGGAGATGTTTCAGTAATAAGTTGTTGATATATTGAGTGGCTTGCTTACATCCAAGTACATCTCCAGCCGTTCCACTAATTCATGTGGGAAAGGTTCGGGCAAGTTTGTTGTTTTCTTATAAAACTTTTCCAACCATAACTCAGTGGTTGTCTTGTTTTTCTTGCCCTTCACTGGTTCCCCAAGGGGTGTCTTGAGATATTCTGTAGCAAAATCTTGAACAGTCTGCACATACATTATTCACATAAACAAGTATCAAATCATAATCCTATCATATCTAATCCAACTACAACAAGAGCAAAATACCTCTGATGTTTGACGAATCTTTCCAAGTGCAGAATCTACACGTGCATATATTGTGTTTCTCTGGAAAAAAAAACATATGAGAGAGCCTGTCAGTACAATTCTTGTACACATACAGACATGTGCGTGCAAGGACAATATCATACTTACCAGAGCAACATCATGAAGCATTTGACTTATTTTAGAAGCATTCGAGAACGGTCCAAATGGGTGGCAACCAGTTGCCCATAACCAGTTCACAACAGGTCGTTCATGTATATGAGAAGCTTTTTCAAATGGTGCACTCAATCCACCAACAGCAGAAGCTAGCCCGGCCAATATGTGCCGTTGTGCTTGTGATGGAATGGCATACCTTCTCTCTGTTTCTGAAACATAACTATTCAACAAGATATGCATTATCAAGATTCTATGGAGAAAACTAACAATAAAACCAATTGGAATGTGTTAAAATGATACTGCACATCAACAATGTCCTGTTTCAGTACATTATTACATGGGGTATGCATACTGATGAATTTATCAAAAGGTGCTGAGTTGAAAACCCATTAGGAGAGTGGGAAGGACAGATAGGCCAAACCCAAGTACATATTCCGCGCATATCTACGACTACTACAGCACACTTTATTGATCGTCTTTATCAGTAATTAAAACTACTTTATCTTTTGATATTATCCATCTTTGTTTGAATTTTCAATTTAAATGGATATGTCCTCATTATCTATATCGAGAACTTGAATTGTTGAATGAAGTTCATCCTATAAGATAAATAGTTCGAAGCACAGATACGGACGGACAACTACTATTTTCAGAAAATAGTCAAATATGGCAAACCATATATTGACCATTTCTTCTATGCCACATCAATCTTAAGAGAATTGGTTGAACAAATGAATACATGACATCCTAATCCTATGTATACACTATACAATAAGGTGATTTGGTTAACCTTACTGTTAGTTCATCACAAATTTAAACATGGGTTAATTACACTTTGCCCATACTAAAGTGGTCCGTTTAACACTTTAATACAGCTAAAGAAAAAAGTTTCCATCGAAGTCAGCTAATTGCGTTTTTTCACACTTTACTCTAATGGTATTAGATTTTGGATGGAAAATTTTTATTTTAAAAAAGACCAAAATACCCCTAGGTTCTTCTTCCCCATGAGTTTTTTATTTTTAAAAAAAACCAAAATACCCTTGGGGTATGCTCTAACCGGTTTAATTATTAATAATTAGAATAATATTAATTAATAATTAAAATAACAATAGTTATTAATAATATATAGAAACTTTCGAATGACATAAGTCTGATACGAGCTCTGTTTTAGGCTCATAGTACATCAAATCGAAGAGAATCATAAGATCAACAATCTCGAATAAAGAAGTTTTCGTCAAAAATTCCATCCAACGACAACAAATTTTTTACTCTTTAAAAAAACTTCATCCAACATCATTTAACAGTGTTAGAGCAAAATGTTAAAAAAAATTATTAATAATTAATTATTTATATTATTAATACCATTGGTAATAATTTTTTATCAAGTAAACTTAAATCAATTGTTAATAATATATAGACAAAAACTTATTTCTTCAAAGTTGTTGATTTTCCAATTCTCTTCAATTTGATATACTATGAGCCCCAAACGAAACTTGTATGAGAGAGTTATGTTATTTGAAAGTTTCATTATATTATTAATAATTAATTTACTTTTAATTTTTAATATTATTTTTATTATTAATAATCAATGATTAAAAATTAATTTACTTTTATTTTTATTAAATAATTATAATAATTATTATTAACAATAATAAATTAGTTTTATTAATAAATATTATAATTTGATGAATTATGAATAATTTGAAACACATAAACACTATAATGACTTTAAAGTGTAATTAACCCCTTAAACATTAAGGATACAACAAATCCAATTTAACTTTAGTATGGAAAAAGTGTAATTAACCCTTTAAACGTTAAGGATACAACAAATCCAATTTAGAAGTTAGTGGATCAGGAAAAGAGTAGTTGGCTACACATAAAAGGCTATGAACATAACCTAATGTGTTCATAGAAAGATATAAAGAACTAGCATCAGTTAGAAGCAATCCCAGCTTGAAATTACACCAAAAATACCACGTTAAAAAACACTTTTGAGGAAGTTTGAAAGAGAATAGTGGTTTAAAATTAAATAAAATATAGTGTCCTGTGTCAAGCAAGCCATCTGAATAATTTATGGAAATGAGTTTTCCTTATTTTCTTTCAATTTATCTATCTGTGTGGTTCCACTAGCTTTTGAAACACATAAACACTATAATGACTAGCATACAATAAAGCTCTGTAGTAAAATGGTAAGCACTCACCTTAATGGTATCTGTTCATTTTGATGCTGGAGTACAATGACAGCATCCCTACTGGTCCATACAAGACTATCATCTTCCATTAATAGGTTTTTGTCTACATCAGCAAGCGACAACACAAACCTGTAGAAAAGAATATAACCACATAAAATATGTCCCATTTCAACTCTTAAATTGAATTAAACAGCACGCATGTTGCAAATTCACATGGTTACATCAAGCAAAATCTATGCATTCACGCATCACTTTGACCCAAACCATTGCGAAGACATGCACAGCTTCCATACAGGATACAAACTGACAGAAGAAAAATACCTATTATTGCAGGTTGATTTCCAGTGGGAAACATACATGTATAAATTCCCAAAAACGCAGTTGAATTGCATCATACATATTGAGGCTATTATTTCCTGTGTTAGAGGATTCTAGAAGTTATGACAAACATTACACATTGAAACTCAAATCCTTCAAATACTTTGTCACAGCTTAATTACTTTAGGCTTCCCAGACCATATCAAAATGGCAAATCCTAGTTAAACTAAAACAGAAAAAAAGAACTAAATAAACATCTTGTTCCATTTTATTATATAACTATAGTTTTAACTCTAGAAAATATAATGCAACACGTGAAATGAAAAATAAATAGAATATCAATCCTTAAAAAATAAAAATCCACAGAATAGAAGAACAAAACATTCATTAAAATATGCAGCTGATCAGGAGCTGGAGCAACCAAATGGAGAAAAACTTCACAGGAATCTGTTTTTAGTCATTAGTTAGCCTTGGCTATTTTACTAAAATGGTGGATTCAATGAACTACTATGGCGCGCATTATCACAAGTTAAATTTTAGTGGTTATTTATTCCACACAGAGCAGTAGCCAACTAAAAATGTCTAACAAGAATCAAGCAAGATATATTTGAGAAGAAATGCATGACAAACACAACACTCAATAAGGTAGGACGCTCACACAGGAATAACTCTTGTTCCATAAGTCCTGTACAGATTGCCTTGTTTCTTATCCTTTTTTGCTTTCTTCTTGCCGCGTTGGGAGTCATAGGAGGTTGCCCAAATAGGCTTATGCTTTAGTACGGAATCAGTTGAAACATCAGAATCGTCCATCCAGTGCTACATTATAAAATTTACAAATAAGAGAATATAAGATGAAAGGAAAAAAGTACTTTGCAATTTCCCAGGACTGGAAAGTCAACAATTCACTAAAACAAGGGTAATTACGGACTTTCCCAGAGGTGTCCCAAATAACAAGAACCACCCCTCTAATTGACTATTTACATTTTTACCTTACAACCTCATACATCTAGAAAAACAAAGATTCTGCTTTTTCCACAATTCTAACACCTACCAACCATTTATTCAAGGTTCTGAAAATCAAGATTGGGGAGAACTCAGTGAGATGAAAAATAAAGAATTCTATGAACTCGGGGAGAAATTGGCAAAACTCGTTTTGTTAACTTTAAAAGAAAAGAGTTTGTCTTAACACCAAACATGTTGGTACTAGATAAAAAAAGGGTAATTATAAAAATTTCTTTGTCCTCAACGCCCACTAATTCCTGGTAATTGCGCACTTCAACAGTCTTCAATGGTTATACGTGTATACAAAGTACGAACGAGATGGATGTTTTTTGTCCCAACCATTCTTCTTCGGCCCGATCCCGATATGGGCAAGGGATAATTTATAACATAAAATCCGCGATTTTACCTAGCTCATAGTGAATAATAATCAGCATTGGCCTCATTATCGAGCGTATACTATATATAGTAACTCCCACTATAATGAGACATAAAACGCTCGTTCTCGCATACTTTAAGTACACGCAAAGCGGTGGGATCAGGCCCTCAACTAGAACTTCCCTAAAAACAGGAAGGATTCTTTGTTCGAAGGATGTTCCCTCGCGTTTTTGATAAAAAAAAACCCTCTAGTCAAAGCCTTCCTATACAGATTAATATGTCAGAAATAGTGTCCTTGCTCATGATAAAGGCAAACTCCTTTTATTGAAAAAATGAAATATATATTACTTACGCAATATTATATCACAGTTTCCTAAAAGTCCCTTTCTTCAAATTGCGAGTGCAATTTGAAATAGAAATGAAGTGTGGATTGAGTTCGTATAGGCATTTTGGACCCAGCTATTGAAATAGCCTTTCTGGCTATATTTTCGGTCACCCTGCCCATTTCATAAAGTATTCTACAAGGAGTTTCAACAGTTACCAGAAAAGATTGAAAAGAAGCGCGATGACAAAAAGAATGACATGGAGAAGGCGACAGCAGCAATCGAAGAGCTCTTAAATAAATATTGTATATACTTTTATGACATAATCATATATAGTCACATGAAAGACAAAAATAACAATATTTTAGAATAATAAGATAATTTCAAATAATTTAATAGGTTTCAAGGCATGTGTGAGAAAATAAAAATTGACCAACTTTGACCGAGCTGAAGCAATGAAAACTCTATAAAACTAAATCACCGAAAACGAGTTTGAAAAATCAGTCCAAAAATCGGCCAACTCAATTTTACTGGGAGTTTTAGGCCACTACGTTTATTATTGGGTCAGTGTATTAAGCAATTGAGTCAACCAATTCACTAACTGCAATTAGCATAGCATAATAATTAACTGCAGTCTGCAATTCAAAAAATGATACTCCATAAAATAGTAGGCAGCTACAAAAGCATATTTCATTATCATATTATGCTATGTGGCATTTGAGTTCGTCAAAACCAAATGTTGATTAATTTGCAAAAACATAAGATCCCTCGCATACCATATGGAAATTTTATGCTCCAAATTTTTTCCTATTAACTCATAAGTTTTAATGCATCTCTTCATTATTGGTTCTATAAGGATTTGATGGATAATCGTATCACCCACAAATACATGTGAATGACCCAATGTGATCTGTTTATGGTTCATGGAAACTAAGACGACCTAGAACCGGAGCCCCATAAAGAAAGGAGGCAGAGTCCCTCAGCCTAGTAAAAAATGGGCCTGCATGACGGTAGGGACTTCTCAAAGTCTTTGATACATCTTGGGGGTGATGCCATACTCCAAAGAAAGAGATAAAGCACGTCATCCATGAGGAGTAGTTGTCGAATCAGAGAAACAAGTCACCTCGAAAACCTAAGGTACCGTAAGGTGAGGGTGGTCCAGATTAACAAGCATCCCCCGCCCAAGCCTGTGGCTGAGGCAAAAGCAAAGTCATACTCTTGCAAAACTCGCATAAGTAAAGGAGAATGAGCAGAACATCTTCTATCTTCGTTTCTTGTATCAAAGCCAGGGAGGGGACTTAAGTTGCGGGCTGCGACCAAATGTTTGGGGCCACTCCAAAAGAACTTCTCAGCCTCAGTGCAAGTAGTCTGAACCAAAACCAGTGGTCCCGCGTCTGACTTGGAGTCACTGGTAGATTGAGTCATGGCCGAATCAGTTAAGGACGTTCCACTCAGCCCCTAGGTAGGGAATGACATTGTCCCAACTTGAAATTAGTTACTTAGGGCAGGAATAACCAATGATGATGTGCTTAAGTCAAAACCATGAGTTGAGCTTGTCACATCTGAGACAGCAAAGGGCGGCAATGGGCCCAGGGGATCAGTCACCGCGGCAATGAGGAGAGGTCCTGTAGATCTGAAGTCCTCGCCCCCACTACAATCGTCCTCATTCTCATTGCAAGAGTTGAGGATGATTACGGGTTTTTATCAGCTTGAGGTGGGCTAAGTGAGCCAGACCTAGTAACTCCGATATTCGGGGGTATTGGGTACACCGTACTCTATTCCGCTATTGGGTACAAAATATATTTGAATCACACACCTGATGTCTCCTATCATGTTAATACATGGCATATTAACCCTAGTTAATTGCTCTCCTATAAATTTACAGTATAAGGAAGATCAGTGGTATTAAAACGTTGGAAAGTGGTATAATGTTTCTAAAAATGCTGAGATAATGTTGTAATTTGCCAGAAAATGCATTAACTCCTGACATGCACAGACATCCCTCAAAAAATATAGTAGATCTACACCAACCTGTTTAAGAAAGAACTTGCTTGAAAGGGTTGGATCAGCAACCTCTAGCAGACCAGCAGCAAGCACATCCGTAGATCGTTCCATCTCCTGTTTTCCGAAATGATAATAGTAAAATATCCATAGCTAAATTTAAATGCATATAAACTTATTTAATAAGCACAGAACAAAATACTCAATAGATTCAACCCAATCCACATTAGTGGCTGCTTCACAGCTAAAATCATTGTGTTAAGTGACAGCCATAGTGAAAATTTGGGCTATGTACCAAAGACTGAAAATGAAAAGTTCCTTTCCCGGAACCACCAATGGCTAACTGAAAATATATTGAACCTCAATAAGATACTATCCATCATCAGAGGTCGGAAAACTCAACTATTTCCCAATTATCGTTGTACTTGGCAAGACAAATCAATTTGTTGACTAACTGACAGTATCTTAACCCATTAACAGCAATAACAATGAACATATGGGCAACATGCAGAAATAATAGTCTATCCAATATCAATGGAATGAATTGATTTCTATGTCCAGGTATTTTACAACACTTATGGTGTCCCCAAGACAAGTAGTTTAATTCATTCTCACTGTGACGATTGGAAAGTGAAATAGATATAAGAATTTCAAGCAAATGAAAACCATTGGCATGCAATATTTTTTTGTTTTTCTAGACATGAGACTGAGAAATGTAGAGCAGCATTTAATTAGAAGGTGATCCAAAAACTAGACAATAGAGTAAAGAGAATAACCCACTTCTTTAAGAATAGCACCATCAAGATATGTTTTGGTATGAACATGGAAACGCCCATCCTTCTTTGTTTCTTGTAGGGAATGGCCTCGCATAGCCTTTGAAACTGCAATAGCCAACTTCTCATGGCGATGTAATGCATGAGAACCCCCGACAATAACAACTTCCTGTCCATCGTGAACCATTTTTTTTACCTGAATGGAAAAAAAAAGACAAACATATAAATACAACTATTAATTGGTTTATTAACAAGCGCACCGAACAGTACTCTAAGTAAAGTGGAAGACCCCAAAAATTAAGAACAATTTATTGTTGCAACCAAAAGATCACTCACCTCTGCCTCAATTGCTCCAATGTCTATACTATAGTTATGACCTTTGTCCATAATATTGTAGCGGTTATGATTTTGGAGGACAATGATTGGTATAAGTAATCTTGTTGTCATATCAACAATTTCAAACCTGTTTGCATAGAGAATGAATATGATTAAATCGTGAAAAGGTACAGGACCAAGTAGTAATTGCAGTACTGAGGTAGCCTAATCATAGATCCTCCTTCCATAGACAATTTAATGTCATATATCTCCAAAACTCAAGGAGGGTGATACAATGCAAGCACTAATTAGAGTGTGCCACAACAGAACAAGAATACCTTGCATCTGGTGCTATAACATGCTCAACAGTGGTTGATATTAAAGCTGCAAGTTGTCCATTAAAAATGTTATGTGTAGAACCAGTGGCTGCAGTTGAACCTTTTGGAAGCATCACATTACGCAACCTTGGTAGAGTTTTAGGGCTTACACTACCCTCTTCAGTTTCAATCTTTCCATATGTGCAGGGGCCTGCTGAGAGGTCAATCACAACAAATCTGAACAGTACAGGGAGAAAAAATTTAAAGTTTGATCTTTGTGGAATTATATAATAGAATAGTATTATTGGTGAATACTTGATATTGAATTACTATAGGAGGTTTCCTTATATAAGAAACATTTGAAAAGAAACTAAACAAGAAAACATAATACTAATAAGTAACAAAGAAAACCCTAATACTCAAACCCTATATTCCTTAATTATTCTAACGATCCCCCTCACAAGCAAACCGATAACACGAGTTATTCACGTGGACCAAGAATTGTTAGGGAATCAAACATAAACATAAAACTACGTCAAACTACAACGGTGCAACACATCTTCAATCGTGCAATTTTATAAATCATCAAAACTTTTTAAGCAACTACGTGACATAATGACAGTGCTACAACTATGTTGCATAGTGACAGTGCAAGGTGATTTTGAGATAAATTACCAAACTTTTCAAGCAAATATGTCATATAATGATGGTGCGGCAACTAAATCGCATAACGACGGTGCAAAGTGATTTTAAGAACTTTTTAACAGCTGCGACGGAGTAAAACAACTTCAAACAACTACGACGGTGTGAAACAACTTCTTGACACCAAATTAAAACTCATATGATGGGACGAACAAGTGATTTTGAGAAAAATCACCAAACCCTCCAAAAAAAACTCCAATGAACAGTGTCATGAAGAATGTCGGATGAACAGCGGTTGTGAACAAAACTCCGATGAATAGTGTCTGGAACAGTGCTTGAACAATACCCCTTTTTGGAGAAAAAGAAAAGCAAAACAATAATATCTTGCCCATGCTAAACCATAATTAACGAATGAGGAAAGCCATATACGACTGGGATCGAACCTAACGCTCTGATACCAAGTAGAATTCTAAAAATATAATATTACAATTGATGAATACTTGAAATCATTACAATAGAAAAATTCCCTGTATAGGGGACTAAAGAAAACAAACCAAGGAAACATAATACTAATAGGTGACAACGTAAACCTTAATACTCAAACCCTATATTACTCAACTATTCTAACAAATCTATTCAATGTGAATTATATTAAACCTAGTTAGATTTTTTCAAATGCTCGGGAATAATAAAAACAAATTGGAAACAAAACTTTCGCCAGCTAACCTAAAAATAAATGAATCAGACAAAAAAACTGGGCATCCTAACTATGGTTTGCAACAAAATTTATTATTGTAAAATAATCATACCTGCCAGCGCCCAACCAAACTTGAGATGCTCCTCCTCCATTATATCGATAATGGTAAATGTAGTCGCCCTCTTGCTTTTTCATTTCTTCCTCTGTTAGCTGGGTAATTTGGCCATACATCAAGTTGTCAAGATCAATTTCCTTATTCCTAGGATCCATTCTGGCCTGTAAACGCAAAAGAATAACCCAAAACAAAACATTCATACAACCATGAGAAGCATTAACAAACAATTAGGAAATATGGAAAACTATTTAGCCATTCATCAATAAGAACAAAGGTTAGCTATTCTGTTGGTTGTAAGTTCAAGCACATGAATCTTGGTATGCAATGATTATCGAAGAACACAGAAGAAATCAGTGGAGGCAAATAAAGATACCTTGTCAAAGTTGACTACGAATATTGCACTTGGTGCAGGTCTATCCACATCTGGTGCAGCAAACTGCTCATTATCCATGCCGAATATATAGGAATACAGCTTCTGGAATACAGGCTCCACGGATGTAGCATTTACCTCGAACAAAGGCACATCTCTCCCAAAATCACTCTACAAGTGAAAGGAATTTCAGAACTTCAAATCAAGTAAATAAACTCACACGACTGCCTCGTAGGCAGACAAGAAAAGCCAGATGTCAGGATATAGCAGTCACCTCTCTGGCAGTTCCAGCAGGAACCATTGCCTCTTTCAGTGCCTTCTCAAGTGATATCAATTCTGCCTGCCCAGCCTGCGGCAAGAACAAGAGTGATAAAGAAATATATATCATATATGTCGTAATATATTTGGTAGTTGAGTCACACTTCAATTGTGTAGAGTTTTCAGATAGAGGTTATTTCTAGAAACCAATATCATTATAAAACAAAATTAAATTCTCTCCACAGCTAATTTGCAGTTATGCTGTACAAAGTGCAAATGCTACATAAAAGTTGAAGAAGAGTTACAGGCTTTATCTACTGCTTCTACTTCATATTTCAAAGTTAATGATCACCCAAAGAGTAGTCTCTCTTCTAGCTTATTCCTTCTTTTCTATAGAGAAAAACCACTTAGACATTTCATATAATAACATATGGAAAAAAGAATGCAGAAACTTAAATTGAAGCTTAGAAATGAATAGAATAGTTACAGGAAATGCATTATAGACGACATGGTGCTCAATATCAAGAGGCTCCCCGGTCTCTAAACAGGAAGGCCTGTGAGTAGGAAAACCAATTCTCAAGAACTCCTCCAGTTTATGCGAATCTAAGTTGAACCTGTAGCCTCCATCGCCATTGAAGCCAACCAGGACCACGTTAACCTCAAGCGGCACCTGGAATGGGACCTGCACAATTCATATGATCAGGCAAACAGATTGTAAGCAAATGAATCAGAAAATCGCAGACCTCGGCGCGAGAGTGTAGCATGCTGCGAACGTCGGATCGAACGGAGTCGCGGACATCGTGAAAGGCGTTGTGGTGCCACTGGGGATGGCCAGGATCTCTGCGGAAAGCTTGATGTGAAGCTGAGTGGGAGTGAGTAAGGAACAAGCTCAGAGCGAGTAACAGGGAGGAGGAGGAGAAGAAAGCCATGGGTCAGCAGAGGTTTCAACCAAATCTAGTCATGGGATGGCTTCTTCTTCCTCTATCTCTGCCAGAGATCCACGAATATTAGGGTCTTTACATTAGGGGAAAATCAAATTTAATACCCATAATTACGCCTAATTTAATCAGATAATTCTACTTACCTCTCCACCTAAGTTTTCGGAAATCCCACTTATATTCTTCAAAAAAAAAATATTAACTCAAAGTCCCCTTTAAGTTTTCTAAAGTACCATTTAGCCTAATTATGTCAAGTTTTCTATTAATTTTCTGAAAAATTGCGAAAATGTACTTTTATTTAAAAAATTATTAAAACTTTTAAATGACATAACTCTCTCATATGAACTCTATTTTGGGCTCATAGTATATCAAATCGAAAATCGAAGAGAATCGAAAGATCAACGACCAAATTTGTTAACTTTTTTTGAAATTTTGTTACTTTTTTGGAAATGACGAAAATGCCCCTATATTTAAAAAATTATTGAAACTTTCAAATGACATAACTCTCTCATACGAACTTCATTTCGGGTTCATAGTATATCAAATCGAAGAGAATCGAAAGATCAAGGACTTTGAAGAAATATTTTTTATTAATAATTAACATTATTTTAATAGTTATAATTATTATTATTATTAATATATTTAATTATTAATAATATATCAAAACCTCTGAATGACATAACTCTCTCATACGAGCTTCATTTTAGGCTCATAGTATATCAAGTAGAAGAGAATCACAAGATCAACAATCCCGAAGAAATAAGTTTTTTGTCCAAAATATCATCCAGCGACAACAAATTTTTTATAATCTTTGAAATAATAATTAATTATTTATATTATTAATATTTATGGTAATAATTATTTATCAAGTTAAATTAAATCAACTATTAATAATATATAGACAAAAAGTTCTTTTTCAAAATTGTTGATCTTTCTCTCTTTAATTTGATATACTATAAGTCTGAAATAAAACTCGTATGAGAAAGTTATGGTATTCAAACATGAAAAACTGTTTTTAAACATCGATTTTTAATTTTTAAAATTATTTTTATGCAAAACTAATTTTTAATTATTTACTTTTTTAAAATTAACATTTATACTAAAATTATTTTAAAGATTATAAAAAATTTGTTGTCGTTTAATGAAATTTTGGACAAAAACTTATTTCTTCAGAATTGTTGATCTTATGATTCTCTTCGACTTGATATACTATGAGTCTAAATTGAAGCTCGTATGAGAGAGTTATGTCATTCGGAAGTTTTGATATATTATTAATAATTAAATATATTAATAATTATTATTATAACTATTAAAATAATGTTAATTATTAATAAAAAAATATTTCTTCAAAGTCGTTGATCTTTCGATTCTCTTCGATTTGATATACTATAAGCCTGAAATGGAGTTTGTATGAGAGAGTTATGCCATTTGAAAGTTTCAATGATTTTTTTAATATATGGGCATTTTCATCACTTCCAAAAAAATTAACAGAATTTTCAAAAAAAAACTATCAGAGTGGGCCGTTGATCTTTCGATTCTCTTCGATTTGATATACTATGAACCCAAAATGGAGCTCGTATAAGAGAGTTATGCCATTCGAAAGTTTCAATAATTTTTTAACTACAAGGGCATTTTCTTCATTTTCAGACAAATTAACAGAAAACTTAACAAATTTAGGCTAAGTGGTACTTTAGGGAACCTAGGGGCTGTGAGTTAGCATCTTTTTTTCGGGGGATGTAAGTGGAATTTCTGGAAACCTAGGTGGAGGTAAGTGGAATTATCCCTAATTTAAAATACATTTTTGGGTTAATTTTCTTGTAAATAATAGGGTTGGGCACAGTTCTGGAATCGCACCGAACTGGCCAGAACCGGGCCAGACCAAATCAATCGGTTCTTAATTTTGGAGACCCAAATCCGGAACCAATAAGTGGGTATTGGTCCGGTTCGGGGCATAGTTCTACGGTCCGGTTCTCGGTTCTATCCAATTCTATCCAATTGAATGATTAATTGTGAAATTAAGGGTCCAGTTCTCTGGTATAGTTGTATAGTTTTGTCTAATTAATGTGATATTCATACATTGTTCAATTTAGGGAAAAGGACACTTTTGTGCACCTAAATATACACTTTTGACACTTACATACCCTACCTTTTTTTTTCTCTTTTTTCCATACCTGAATATTATTTTGAGACAGTTTTCTTCAGACATTTCAAAATACCGAAAATACCCTTGAATTGAGCCGGTTCAATTTCAACCAGATCCAACCATATTTTAATTAATAATGAAATTACTTTTTTACCCTCCATTGAATAACGAAATTATCACACAATTTAAGGGTATATTGGTCTTTTCAAATAACAAATTAAAAATTGAAAAGTAAATTATTAAATTACATTTTGCCCCTCTCTCCTCACTGTTCATCATCTTCTCCGGCAGCCCAACCACCCATCTCCGCCGTGTTTACCGTCCGCCTCCGCCTCCGGCCCTCCGTCGCATCGTATCGTCTCCGACGCAACCCTCTCCCTCTACGACCACCTCCACCTCAACTTCTCCTCCTCTATCCCTCGCCCCTTTCTCGAGGACCTCGCCTCTGAAACCCTAGGCTCCGCCGCCAACTGTGGATTTGCATCATAATCGGCACCACAACAAGAGTAGAGGAGCTGGCGGTTCTCGACGAGGAACATGGCGGTGGCGCGCGATGTTGGGTGGAGATGAGGCAGATCTCGTAGAGGAGCTCGGCGCCGCCGGTGTCGAAGGAGGCGACGACGTCGAGGTCGATGGAGGATTCGCTGAGGGAGTCGCGAACCCTGGAGGCGACGACGAGGTGGTTCTGCTCGTAGAGGAGATGCCGGTGGCCTGGGGCGACGACGAGGCGGTTCTTCCTGGTGGCCGTTGATGGAGGCGGGGACGGGAAGGATTTAGGGTTGAAGGTAGAGAGGAGGGGCATTCAATTGAAAATTTGATGAACATGTGAGGGTAATTTCGTCATTTTACCCTCTTTAAAAGTTGGACCGGTTCTCTCTATCAGACCAGATAGGGTATGTAAGTGTCAAAAGTGTATATTTAGGTGCACAAAAGTGTCATTTTCCCTTCAATTTATAGTGAAAATTATGCACCATTAAACTCTATTTAGGCTAAAAACATAAAATTGAAATACAAAAAATACTAATTAAAACCCCCAAAATTGATTTGGTTCTGAATCGGTTAATTAGCAATTATGCACTCTCAGAACCGGACCCGAATTGATTTGGTTCTCAATTTTCAGACAAAAATCAGATATGATACCCACGGTTCTCGGTTCTTCAGATCAGATTCGGTTTGAATCCCAGTTCAGTTTTGGTTTTGGGTAGAAAGTTCCCACCCCTAGTAAATAACAGGAAAAGTACATATATAGCCACACCTAAATATGATCGAAAGACACTTAGACCCTCCAACTATAAAAGTGGACACTTACCTACACTCAGCTTGAACCATTAGGTATTTGGATTAGGAAAAAGTTAATTTTTGAAGTAAGAAGACGAAAATCTCCTTGGTATGACTTTAAATTTTCAAAACATATCATTCTCATTTTTTTTTCATCACCCTTCCTCTGTTTCTTCGTCTGCCTCGTCTTCGACCTTCTACCGACTACGCTGCCCAGCCTCGCCCTCCTCGTCGATGACCGAGAGGCTCGCCGATGGCCAAAGGTTCGCCGAAAGTCCATGCTGGAAGAAGGAAGATGTTGGTATGAATGAGAAATAATTTCTTGAGAGTGCATTCTTGAAATTATTATGTAGGTTCCAAATATTATTTTACTATATTTTCTTCTAGAAAATTAATAGTTCTTGAAAGTGCCTACATCCATGCATTCTTCTAAAAATTTTACAGTTACTTAATTTGCAACTTTTCATACAAAAAGATATGAGATGTGTTGCTTCAATTGTACGTGTCTGTTATGAATGGTCGTCATTGTTGCTATAAACTGTGGTCAAATCTGACCAAATAAACACACAATTTTATTTCAAGAAAAACAATCTTTCCTTCAAAAAATTTCATTTTTGTTCCTTTGTCTTCTTGTCGAAGAGACATTCATATCTTGCTCGCCGTTGCTTAGTATTTCAGTGCATATTACTTGAGCGATAAACTGTTGTATCTTGGGAGAATACTCACCGGTAAAAACGTGTACACCAGAAACGTGGTGAAATATTGTCTTAAGGAAATTTATTTTGCACGCCTCAGTCTTATTTTCTTATATAGTTTCAATTTTGTACAGTAAGTTATTTATTAATTTAATTATCTTATTATATCTTATGTGGAGCATTTCTTTATTGTAGTAACACAACAATATAAAAAATCTTTTGATTTTTCTTGTTATATTTTTGTTGACCAAGATTATTGTGTGGAGAAATATTTCTGGTAAAACATAAATAAATTATACTTCGGCATTTCACACAGATTGTTTCCAACAATCTTAAGACAATAGGTTTTTGATTAATCTATGTGGTTTAACCTCTTGTAGATGGGTAACTCTCCAAGAGATGTTGTTTTGACTTCGGTCACTGGAATGCCAAAAGTTCCCTGAAACTCCAAAGTTGATCACTCATGCGGAAAAACCTGAGAACATCAAAGGTGTGGACTTCAAGACATGACAGCCCAAGATGTACTTTTATCTTCTTTTTTTTGCTCATCGAAAAAATTGATGATTTATAAAATGAGCCCACATAGGCTTCCAAGTAGGAAACAAAGGCGGGGAAAGTGAGGTTACAACTTACAACGATGCAACAAAAATGAAATTGACAATTGAAAATGAGAATCAATCAGACCGGGGGAAGACTTGCAGAATTAGATATTATTCCAATTCGGTCCAAAATTTTGACCAAGTAGCTTTATTCTCTTTTATGAGGGCTTTCTTGCACTTTTACTTGGGCTGACCAGAAGGTTCGAAAGGACAATTACCAGAACCCAACAGATCATAACTCTTGGCAAATTGGGCTTGAGGAGAAGGTCCAAAAGGAGGCTTCATGAGCATTTCGCGGAAAGGCAAAGGAGACCCATAGGAAAAGTCAACCCTCTCAATAGCAACGCGTGCCTCGGATAGAAACGACTAAGGAGAAACGAGACCACGCCGCGACGCTTCGAGAGTCGAGGTCGGATTCGGAATCGAGGTGGCCTCGGGACCGAGACAACCTCGACCTCAGGGACTAAGGCGTCGCGAGGAGAGGCTGGCGGATCGAGATTCGAGTCGACGTTCGGAGGGAAGACACCGAGAATCGAGGGAGAGGAGGGCGTCGGAGAATCAGAAACGCTGTCGGAGCTTGTAGAAAAAGCTTGAAGACAGACCGACAAAAGGGCGCCGGAGCTAGATGAGCCAATCGTCGGCGCAGGCGGAACCACCCCCTCCTCCAAGTCTTGAATCGAATCCCAGGAAGACTCGACAATCAAGAGTCCAAAACTGAATAAGACCCTACCGACGACAAAGAAGAGGGTTGGGGCAAGCTAGGTGTAGGGAGGTAGAGCTACCAAGATGAATACAATAGCGGAAACAACAACAATATAAACTCCAAAATATGTTCAAGAACATAAACCATTAAATCTCAAGGAAAAAACAATTTCACAAGAATCTACCTTTGCCTTGTTGAATCAAGAAAGAAGAACAAGATGATCTCCTTCTCTAGAGCAAGTCCACACCAATAGGATGATCCTTTTGATCCAACACACTTAGCCTACTAGAACTTGAGTGTGAAGAACAAGAGGGCAAGGGAAGGAAATGGAGGGAGGTGTTCGGACGGTTGTGAGGAGAAAGGGAGTGAGAGCAAAAAAAAACTTGTGTATTTTTGTGAGAACCCAAAATTATATATTATATGTTGATTTGGTAAATCAACAAATGATGAAGGCATGGGCTTGAGTCATTCCATCACCTAATCCCACAATTTGCTCTTCATCCAAATCAACAACACCAACTAAACATGGTGTGTGGCCCCATATGTGGGTCGGCCATACAATGGCTAATTGGCCTTTTATGGGCCTTTAATGTGCTGGCCTTGTGGCCTCATGGTCCGAGCCCAATGGGCTAGCCCATGTGGTCGCGTGCCGAGTCTAAAAAATATCCGACCCCTGTCGGCACTTATCAAACAAAGTCTGACGCGATATATCCGAGCCCATGGCCCAAAACCTCCAGTTTTGGCCATGTCTCGCTCCTCAAGAAACGCCAACCTTTCCTTATCTCATGTTACCCATATTGTATGTGTGTGACCCTCTAGGTTCATGCCACCGTTGGCAGATCGGCGTAAAAGATCTCTCTTCCCCGATCCATCATAAATGGCTTCCAGTAAGACATTATGATTACCCAAGGTGCATGATGATTGATGATTCGATTTTACCTCGTGTGCACAAGTCACTATCCTATTATATCTAGACATCCTGATTGATCACAAGGCATAGAGTCGTCATCCTTATTTAATCAATCATTGTTTCTTGATATGTGAGATGAATGAAAACTGATAACTCGTATCAATGCCATGACCATGCACTTCCTCTCAGTCACTCTCGATCAAGTGGCCTAAACGGATATCTTTCCCATACCGCAGTATGAGGGATAAATCCCTTGATCGTCTTTCGTGTCACTCACGCAATCCGTCCCGCCACCCAATCATGCCCGTTATTGCAATCCAGTTACGGAAAGCGTTAGACACAAGTCAAAGTCGTACGTCGACTGCATAGTGATCACAAAGACTCATTAGTCTAAGGATATTGTGACAAACTATCGCAATTGAATATGTTCACGGCTTAATCTATGAAGCATTATTCAAAGCGGGTCGTCCGATACCAATTCCCTCATGATATCTATGATATGATTCCGGGATCCCGCATCCCTATGATAAGCAGAACTACATTACTGAGAACCATCCTCATATTGGTCGCTTCAATTGAAGCATATTTTACCAGGGACTCGTTAAGTGTGATCCGTACAGATTTATGGTTCTACTACTTTTGTGGTCATAAATCAGATCATGCTCAACATATTACTTCAACACATAAGTAATACAAAGTCGTTTTCATTGCAAACGATGATTAATATACATAGACATTTATAAACAACTATCAATTGGACTAGGGCACAAAAATGCTATCAATCTCCCACTTGCCCATAGTTCCAATCTAAGCCCCAGTCTATCCCCATTGACCTAACATGTTTATCATGATTTGCTTGAGGAAGAGCCTTAGTCAAGGGGTCGGATGTGTTATCATCAGATGCAACGCAGTGGATCTTCACGTCACCTCTAGCAACTATGTCCCGGATGATGTGATACTTCCTGAGTACATGCTTGGATCTGTCATGTGCTCTGGGCTTCTTAGCTTGCGCAATGGCCCCTGTGTTGTCACAATATAAGTCTACTGGGTTAGATGGGTTTTGAATTACACCTAACTCAACCATGAAACTCCTGATCCATACAGCCTCCTTTGATGCCTCTGATGCATCAATGTACTCAGCTTCCGTTGTAGAGTCGGCGATGGCGTCCTGCTTCTTGCTCTTCCAGCTGAATGCTCCACCGTTCAACGTAAACACATATCCTAACTGACTTTTAAAGTCATCAGGGTCTGTCTGGAAACTAGCGTCAACATATCTTTTGACGACTAGATCATCATCACTCATTCCCCCGTATACAATAAAAGCGTCCTTGGTTTTTCTCAAGTATTTAAGAATTGCCTTGACCGCAGTCCAGTGTTCTTCACCGGGGTTGGATTGATGCCTATTGGTACAGCTGAAGGCGAACGAGACATCCGGTCTCGTGCATATCATGGCATACATTATGGACCCTATTGTCGAAACATATGGGATCTCATTCATTCTTTTTAGCTCTTCACGTGTCTCGGCACACTGACTCTTGCTAAGCTTTATGCCATGACGCATGGGCAGCAGTCCCTTCTTGGAATTTTGCATTGAGAATCTTCTCAACACTTTGTCTATATAGGTGCTCTAACTTACGCCCAAGACCCGCTTGGCACGATCTCTATATATCTTGATACCCAAGATATAAGAAGCCTCGCCTAAGTCCTTCATTGCAAAACACTTACCTAACCAAGCATTCGTTAAATGCAAGGTAGGGACGTCGTTTCCAATGAGCAATATGTCATCGACATATAGCACTAAAAAGACTACCTTACTCCCATCTGCCTTCTTATATACGCAAGGTTCATCACCGTTCTTGATGTAGCCAAACTGTTTCACAGCTTCATCAAAACGTTGGTATTAACTCTGAGATGCTTGCTTCAAACCATAAATTGGTTTGAACAACTTACAAATCTTTCCCTTATTCTTTGGATCCTCAAAACCCTCAGGCTGAGACATATAAACGTCCTCAGCTAACCTCCCATTAAGGAAAGCGGTTTTGACATCCATTTGCATATTTCATAAGTATGATAAGCTGCTATGGCAAGTAGAATGTGGATAAATTTGATCATAGCTACTGGAGAAAAGGTTTCCTCATAGTCAATTCTGTGGACTTGTCTATAACCTTTTGCTACCAGGCGAGCTTTATAGGTCTGAGGTTTACCATCCATGTCTATCTTTATTTTAAAGATCCATTTACACCCAATGACTTTTACGCCATGGGTTTGATTTACCAAGTCCCACACTTGATTATCCGACATGGATTACATTTCTTCCCTCATGGCTTCCAGCCATTTCTCAGAGTTGGGTCCGTCCATGTGTTAGGATTATGCCCTAGTCCAATGTAATTCTTCAATCTATATCGTAACGGACATCATTTTTCGATATAATAAAAGACATTATATTACTAATATGTTGCAGTAGTATATCTAATGTGATTTGATCTATATCATTATGTGTATAACCACTTATAGTAGAACTATAGATCAGAAAGAATTGCATTCGATAAGTCCCTGATCAGCTAAGCTTCTTCTGAAGCGGTCAGTATGAGACTAACTCCTTGTAATCATGCTCTACTGATCATGGCAAAGTGCGTGCCGGAGTTATATTATAGATATCATCAGGTCGATGATATTAGACAACCCGAATGTGAGTATGCAACATAGATCCAGTCATGAGATACTCACAGATCATAACTTGTCATTATATCCTAAGACCAAAGAGTCTTTGTGTACATTGTGTAACGAATACCTAAGTTTGACCTAGTCTAACGTTACCTGTAAAAGGGTAGCTATAACGGCTTTGATTGGCTTGGATATTAATTGCATTTGTGAACTCGAAAGGCGTTTAAAAGGGATTTGTCACTCATACTCCGGTATGAGAAAAATATTCGTTTAGGCCACCTGATGAGTATGACTGAAGGAATAGCACGGCCGTGCAGGTGATACCTTAGTATCAGTTTTGCGTCATCTCAAATATCAAGAAACGGTGATTGATAAATTAGAATGACGATTCTATGCCTATTGATCAATCTGGATATCGGTTTGATAAAAGAACAGTGACATGTACGATAACAGGTTAAGTCGAATAATCGATAATCACGAACGTTAGGTAATCATAATGTCTTGCTAGAGACCACTTATGATGGAAAGGGTAAAATAGTAATTTTACCAGTCTGCCGACGGGTCGTGAGCCTAGAGGGTCACACGCATTAAGCACAATACGTGACAAATAAGCATGGATGGAAATTGGGAGAATCCGGTTTTCAGTTTAGTCAAATTGGAAACGATTCGGTTGATTTCTGGCCTAGGTTTTTAACCACACGGTTGAAGGAATCGAGTTGGGGAATTTGAACCGGTTTAGCTAAACCATAATTAGAATTCAATTATATGGGTTTTAATTCATGAATGTGGCAATAGTGCAATTATGAGTTTAAAGGGGGTAAGATGTGTAATTATTTATTTGAATTTTAAAATCAGATTTTTTGATATAATTATACAATAATTACACAATATCTTCCTTCCATTTTTAGCTCATATTTTCGGCAACCTCTCCCCCCATCCCTCTCTCAATTGCCGATCCTCTCATTCCCTCCTCCATAGCCATTTTGTTCAATTCTTCTTACACCCATTAGCAAGTGCGTGAAGAGAAAACCCACCGTGGTTGTTGTGCTTGTGTGGACTCGATAAAGAAACACTATTTTGTGTTTTAATCGATTAACAAGGTAAAATTTCATATTGTAAAAGTTTTATAACATGCTGAATTTCTCATTAAGATTCATGTTTTCTTTTGATTCCCATGGTTCAATTACGCTCCGCTGTATGAAATTATTGTTTGGAACCCATGGGAATCCCTTTCACTATGGCCTCTCGAAAGGTAGCTGGATCATTTTCCACTAACACAAATTCATCACCTCCAGTTACAAGAAAACCGTATCTGATAGGTGCATGACTGGTCCTTTCAGACCGCCTTGGACCGTCCTCAATAACTGCAGCTATTGGTTCTTGCTCTACGACCACTTCTGGCTCCACTTCTTCTATGGGGTCGTCCAGCGGTTCCTGAGTGACTATTTCATCCAGAACTTCATCAAGATGAATAGTCCTCCCACTGACTGCCTTGGAAACAAATTCCTTTTCCATCAATATCCCACCACGGACGACGAACATTTTGTTCTCGCTTGGTTTATAGAAGTAGTATCCCTTTGTCTCTTTGGGGTATCCGAAGAAAATGCACTTATCTGACCTTGGTTCGAGCTTGGTTGCTAGCAACCTTTTTACAAAAGTCTCGCAACCCCAGATCTTTAGGAAAGACAAAACGGGCTCCCTCCCGTACCATTGCTCGAATGATGTCCCTTCCACTGCTTTCGACGGAGCCCTATTTAATATGAACGCGGCCGTTTTTAGAGCGTAACCCCAGAAGGAGATCGGGAGATCAGTGTGACTTAACATCGATCGAACCATATCCAACAATGTCTGATTCCTTTGCTTGGACACACCATTCAGTTGTGGTGTTCCTGGCGGAGTCCACTAGGATAGTATTCCACATTCTGTAAGATGACTAAAAAACTCTTCGGATAAGTATTCTCCATCCCGATCAGAACGGAGTGCCTTAATACTTTTCCCGAGTTGGTTTTCTACTTCAGTCATAAACCTTTTGAATTTGTCAAAAGCTTCGGACTTATGTCTCATGAGATAGACATAACCATATCTACTGAAATCATCAGTAAATGTGATAAAGTAGCCTAAACCACCCCTGGCTGGTGTACTCATTGGTCCACATACGTCCGAATGTATGAGACCCAATAGATCACCCGCCCTTTCACCTGTCCCGGTGAAGGGTGCTTTACTCATCTTACCCATTAAACAATCCTGACACCTTTTAATTGATTGGAATTGACTTAAAAGTCTGGGCTTGTGAAGCGCTGAGATGCGTTTCTTGTTTATGTGACCTAGACGACAATGTCATATAAGAGTTTGGTCTAAATCATCGGTTTTAAACCTCTTAGCATTAACATTATAGAGCAAGTTGGAATCCGAGTTTTGCATATTCAATATGTATAAACCTCCAACCGTGTGAGCATTTCCATAATATATGTTATTGCGCATAATATTAAAAAACCTGTTCTTAATATCAAAATAATAACCTCCTTTTTCAAGAAGGGATATTGATACAATATTCCTGGTAAAAACAGGTACGCAAAACATACTTAGTAGTTCTATTACAAGCCCACTGGGCAAAATAAGATCAACCGAACCCACATCAGTTGCGGCAACACGCACGTTGTTCCCAACTCTCAGGTCCACCTTGTTTTCGCCCACATCTCTTCTACTGCGCAGTACCTGCACATCCGCACAGACATGAGACTCAGCTCTAGTGTCCAGTACCCAAGTATCTTTAGTAGAAAGATTTAGCTCTAAGGGAATACCTGACGAAGTAGCGGCCCCACCGCTCTTCTTCTAATCTTCCTTCATCTGCTGACAGTCATTCTTCCAATGACCAGGCTTTTGACTGTAAAAACATACCGACTCCTTTACCTTCCCCTTGCCCTTCGTGGGCTTGGAAGGTTTAGGAACAAAAGGTCGTATGTTCTTTCCTGCCAGGTGCATTGGGCCTTTACCCTTGTCACCACCAGCTTTGAAGCCGGATCCCTTCTTTACCATAAGAACACCTTTGGGCGCATTGCCCCTTATGCTCTTCTCGGCAGTCACGAGCGTGATGTGCAACTCCGATGCGGTTTTGTCCATGTCATGACGAAACCACCATATGCATGAGGAAAGGGATTGCATAATGAAATCTGCAACCATCTCCTTTTCCATAGTCAACCCGAGAATAGTTAGGTGATCGAGATGTCCCGTCATTCGTAGGACATGTGGTATCAGAGTCGGTCTACTCACTAGATCTGAGGTTAGATTTGTGTGTTTCGATGTTTAACAAGCCGTATGATCTCTGATTTATTTATTTTTTGAATATGACGTTAAATCTGTCATGAAAATTGAATATTTTGGAAAAATATCAGATCTGGAATTTTTGAGACATTATTGGATTTTTCGGGTCATCGGATCGAGACACTCGGGGAGCTTGAAAAGTGACTGGACGGGAGCGCTGCTTGCCGGCGATGGACTGAGCCGTGGCCATGCAATGGCCACAGTCATTAGGCCAACCCGTCTCTGCCTCGACATGGGCCACTTTGTGGTTGTGGGTGAAGGTGGAGGCACGACGACTAGGGTTTTCGAACCCTAGCGCGTCGGTGTTGTGGGTCTCGGTCAAATGGGCTTCACCCCATTAGAATTGGGCCCAATTGGTTTTTGTCACGGTTTTTGATCCGTGGCACAAACCCGCAATCCAATATGTTAAAATTTTCAAATTTGATCGGTTTCGATAAACCGTGTTTCGAAAAAGTTTAGTTTCAATAAACCGGACAAGTAACTCGGCATAGTTTTAAATCGGAAATCTTGCATCATGGTTTGACAATATGTTTGTGTGATAACATGATTGTGTGATGCTTGATATGCATAGTGCATAGTTAGCTCGAAACCGCTTTAAATATTTACCGTTTTAATTTACGGTATGTGAACCGTTAGTGTGAAAGTGTAATTATTTATTCATGGTGGTCTTCGTACCCTTGATGTGTAATTATTCTTTTATTGCGGGCTACGAACCGATAGGATTAAAAGTGTAATTATTATTTTATCCGGTCTACGAATCGAGTATCTTATGTAAGGATTGCTCAAGCGGTCTTGGAGAACGGAACATCAACTTGAAGTTGGTCGGAGTCCAAAAGAAAGTGAGAGAACCCTAATGAAGACTGTCAAGAGGCGTTCAAGATAATGGTCTTCTAAGGCCATTTGTAATGCTTGACAGTTAGGGCGACCCTAGTGGCTTAACTTTGCACATTACCTCTTTGATGCATATTAGATTTGCATGCTTACATTTATATGTGTAAAATATGTATGAATGTATGCTTAGCTTATTTACGTTTAAGCTATCACATCACATGCAAAGATTAAAATCGGTTTTTAATTGTTTGCATGTGGTTAACCTTTGAACCATCTTTGCATTATATGTAGTTATGGGTTCAAGGATGATTGTTGATACAAGTTGAAACGTCAATGCATTTTATGTAGTTGATGGGTTCAAGCCAAGAATTTTAAACACAACCACTCACAAGTAATTCAAGTCATATGAGATACCACCCAGACTCATGCTCATAATAGCGCCCGTTTTGTGGGAGTCGTGGGCATTAGCGGAGCTCCTTCCAGAATTCGTTCTATTATTAGGTGGCCAGTTTTATATAGATGCCGTGCGCATCAGAGAATCGTCTTTATAAGAACTGACGCACACTTGAAGATCTGGTTAACTTGAATGCGATTCTCGGCCAGGGTGTCAGAAAAGGTGTGTCGTGTACGTAAGTACATACCCTTGCCAAGAATTACACGGTTTGTAATTGAACCCAATTACACGGGCTGTAATTGGATGATCTCCTACCTACAAAAGCTCGATTCGAGCGGTGCGATTAACGAACTTCAATCGAGTGAAATCAAGGATCTTGGTTTAGGTTCTAAATGGTTTTAGAATCGAACAGTTAGTGTTTAATTTAGATCTTCATTTTTTCCGTGTAGATCAAATGGTAAATAATTCACTGAACAGTAATAGTTTATTATTGAGGCCTCTTCTTGAGAAAGTGAAACTCAATGGAATAAACTATCTAGACTGGGACAGAAATTTGAGAATAATCCTCAAGCTTGAACGCAAGGAATACGTCCTTGACCAGACTATCCCTAGGGAACCAGCACACAACGTTATAAGGGTCGTTAAGGATGCGTGCCAAAAGCACCTTAGCGAGTCTATCGACGTGGATTGTGTGATGTTGGGTTGCATGGAGGGAGACCTCCAAAAGCAATTTAATGAAGTTGTTTGGGGAACCTTTTTTATGTTCAAGGAGAAAGATCAGATCAAAAGATTCGACATTCTCAAATAACTCCTCTCCTGAAAAATGTCAGCAGGCATCTCTGTTAGTTCTCATGTCCTTAAGTTGAAGGGGCATCTCGAACACCTAACAAGACTCAGTCTTGAGATGGAAACGGAGATGGCTGCAGACTTTGTTCTGCAATCCCGCAATCCCTTCCTCATGCATTTGATAGCTTCATTATGAACTATAATATGCATGATATGAACAAGATCATCTCAAAGTTGCATGGTATGCTTGTAATAGCTGAGAAAAGCATCAGAGGTATGACACCTAAGGATGTTCTAATGGTCAAATAGGGATCCGACTTCAAAGCTGGTGGTGATAAGAGCTAACCCTTAAACACCTGGCAAGTTAAATGAGACTGCCTTTTTGTTCCTAAACCTCCTTCGACTTTTGAGGCTAAAGGGATGGCTAAGGATGTAGTCTGCTTCTACTGCCAAAAGTCCGCTCACAGGAATAAGGACTGCAAGAAGTTCTAGCATGATCTGAAGAAGGGTGGTAGGGCCACACCTTCTGGTAATTTCATTATTGAGCTTAATCTTTCTACTTCTGATTCATGGGTATTGATATCAGGCATGAATCACACATTTGTATGGATGAACAAATGCTGGAAGGTAGAAGAGATTATGGGAAACACGAGGTAGACCTAAGAGTTGGGAACAGAGTTCGTGTTGTCGCAACTGCCGTAGGCTCCAGTAGTCTTGTTTTGCCTAGTGGGCTTGTATTAGTACTTTATAATGTGTATTGTGTACCTACTTTTAGTAGAAACATTATTTATGTATCCTTGCTTGACAATGAAGGTTACACTTTTGATATAAGTAACATATTTGCAATATAAATCGCAATCACATAAATTATGCAAGTTCTAATAAAGTCGATGGTTTATACATATTGAATATGTAAAACTCAAACACAAGCTCAATATATAACGTTAATACTAAGAGGTTTAAATTCGATGATTTAAACCAAACTCTAGTATGGCACTGTCGTTTAGGTCACACAAATGAAAAGCGCATTTCAGCACTTCACAAGTGCGGACTTCTAAGTCTATTCAAATTCCATTCAAATGAAAGGTGCGAAACTCATTTGATGGGCGAAATGACTAGAGCGCCCTTCATCGGGAGAGGTAAAAGGGTGGGTGACCTATTGGGCCTGATAAACTGGGATGTGCGCGGGCTAATTAGTTCACTTGCCAAAAGTGGTTTTAGCCACTTTATCACTTTCACTGATGATTACAGTAGATTTGATTATGTCTATTTAATGAAACATACATTTTTGATAAATTCAAAGAGTACAAAACCAACTCGGGAAAGGTATTATCCCCAATTGATTAATCTAGTAATTTGCATATGATTCTGACAGGATCCTACATTCCCCAGCATACTCTACCAATCCCAATCTCCCCTATAATCAATATTCAAAATCAAGATTAAGATCTTAGCAACAAATTCTGAGATGACCATCCTCTGTTCCAACAGCAAATAACCGAGAAAATGGTAGAATACTGATACACGATAGAACAGACATATTTCTTGTCCCTTGATCTTCCATGTACAGTTTGTGAGGTACAACCCGATGCTGCCCATCCTGTCATTTTAGAGATGGAATTCTCAATATTAGTACTTCCTACCATCACTTCCTCCCAATTGCAATGCAATTATGATTATGATTATGAAAGGAAAACAAATGCATGAAAATGTTCATTTGCATAATCAATTTAACATCTTTGCAAGTCATTCCTACTGTACTGATTAGCAAGTAATGTGTTCTAAGAGTGAACAGATCTCATGTATTCACACCTAGTTTTACTTATATAGCAACACTGCCAATTATTAATTTAGTTAATTCCTCAAAGGTAGAGTAGAGATTACGTACTTCATCAGCAGATTTAGATAATGAAAAGAGTCCGATCTTATTCCTCGAAATGGAAATAACATCTTGGCCCCAAACTGAGAATCCAGATACACCCTCTGTATGACCTCGGAAAACAGTGGGCTGAGATGGTGACATCCTGCAGAAAAACTAGAGACCATCAGATTGGAAGGAGCTTGACCTAACCTAACCTAATCTATTTTAGATAGATTCAAATTGCTCCTTTAGAATAAATGCAACAAAGTTTCACATAATAGATAATAGGGAAAATGGCAAAAACATACACTATACAAGCACACTTTTGCAAGAACATGCCCTGTACTTTGCTAATTGCAAAAATGTGATGTGAACTTTGAATTTTTGTGCAAAATAAATGTGATGTGAACTTTGAATTTTTGTGCAAAATGTGTAAATGACGTGAAAATATGGCAAATTAAATTACTTTAGGAATGAAAAGAGAACTGACGAGTCACCAACACTTACCATAGCATTGACTTCAGGTGATTATAATAGTTTGTCTACATAAATCTATTTCAAACTAATAGGGATGAAGATTAACTATCTATATACCCAACACGGCAACAAAACAGCGGAGTAGTATGACAAATTCACTGGTAGGTATCAGATCAAAATTTAAACTCTTCTTCTTTATGACCACCCACGTACAGGGTAACAAACTTTGGGGCCTGGTAGAGAAGTTAACCAACTATAGTACAGTTGCCAAGAAAATGGATGTACTGGAGGTCTTTTAACAGGGGATGAACAACTATACCCAATTCACAACCCCGTGAACATTGGAAAGTGGGTTTCAAATGTATGTGGAATAAACAGAACACATTTCTCATCAGCCAGAGGTAACTTTTGTTAGGAAAAGATGGACAAGTCATCTAAACCTATTTATCCTTTCCGAAATTACCATTACACCCACACCAGGCATTCCTGGTCATGCAGAAGTAGGACAAAAGAAAAGATGAATAAGAAGAGGACATGACTTCCAAGATTTGAATAAGAAACTAGTAAGAGATGGAGCTGGTTGATAAAAAAGTACATTTAAGCATGAAAGCCGGGTGGTTATTGTTGAAATATTCTCAAGTTAATTCTGTCTGATGAGTGAAGTGGTAGGTTGAGTACAAAGAAATATTCAGCAAGAAGCTTCAACCGTCAAGTAGACGATAAATAAACTATAAAGATTGTTTAGCAATACCTTCTCAAATCCCAGACCCGCACAGTCCTGTCAAGGGAGCTGGAAACAAGCAAATGGTCTTCTGGTGCAGCTAACTGGCAACAACAAAGTTTAACGAAACTCCACGTAAAATAAAAAGCCTCTTTTGTAATGCAATTTAAACATACCTTTGTCACCAACCCATCATGAGCTCGCCAAGAGGCAATAACATTTCCACTTCTCGCGTCAAACAATCGACAATAACCAGAACTTTGTCCAGCAGCAATCCAAGACGGTGAAGCTGAAACTTTAGTCGCTTGCATTTTGTCTGACCCACACGAGCAGATGGCAGACACAAGGGAAGAAAAACCAGATTCAACAGATTCTCCTTTCCACAAATGAAGCTTTTGACCTTTGGTAATGTCAATAAATCTGTGGTGATAGGGAAATTCATAGAGACTAAAATTAATCAGAATGAGACCATTTATCTAATCAGCTTTAAACAAATTATCAATGTACCAATATATCTTAACCTGAGTGAACCATTTCCAGTGCCGGCTACAAGATTACCAACAGATTCTAGATGATGCATACAAGTGTACAGTCTCACATCAAATGCACCAGTTAACAGTCCACTTGCTAATGCATTGGAGTTCAGCATACTGAGGTTATCTGAACTAGTCTTTGAGGCAGGAGATGAAAGACTCAAAAGATGTGGTGTATCTGCTGATGGTTCAGCAAATACCGATATCAGTTTTCCTGTTCGACTATTCCAAACATGTATAGTCCCATCACAAGATGCCATCTTCCCATCAGGCAAGATACAGATGTCATTCACAACCTGAAAGTTGCCCCAGCAATTAAAGATATTCATAACGCCAATAACAGAACACATTCCATGAAAACAAGAGGACCCATAAGCACACACATTGAAGCTGTCAGAATAGTCAAGTATAAGGGTTTGAATTTAGTTGATTATCCTACTCTAGTTGGTTTCCTATTGTTCCCTATATATAGGAACCTCAACTTTAGGTTTGATCTTAGTTCAACTTTAGTACGAGTATTGCTTTGCTCACTTGTTAATTTCTGATTTAGTGGGTGGGCAGTGCATTACTGTTTTCATTTCATGTTGTCATGTTACAAGTAGTGTTTTAACTTTTGTTTGCAATTTTCCGGCAACCCATCACATTTCCAACAAGAAGCTACTTTTTTGGGTGTTGTTTCTTGTTTCGGTAACCTACAATTATCGGTTATCATGACCTCCATTCTAGTTAGGCTTAGAAGCCTCCGACAAATGAAATTTGAAAAGATTCGTCGTTGTCTGGCCAGCGGTTATTCCACACACCACCGCCAGCGCCTCTGGCCAAGCCCAGACTGTATAACTGCAGGTGATAAATACCTAGCAGAATCATTGAATAAAGTTATGCATTATTTGGAAAACTGATACGGTCCCGGATCTTGGATCGAGTGATGGGGCCTGTATATGTGGATCGGGAAGCGCTTGGCACCATTATGAGCTCCTCTTCCAATGGTCGCCAATAGAATTCGTTATAGAGAGAACTCAAGATCTCATACTAACAATTAGGGTTTTTCTTTTATTAATGCATACTTTATTCAATGACTTCTTCAGGTATTTATAACCTACTTTCAATCCCATTAAGACTCAAACCCAAAGCTATGATGACGCAAACTAGACTCTCAACTAAATAATTAAAGCTAATAACAATTAGAATATTGGGAAAATTTCACTTAGCATCTCTTAACTATAGTCAAGTTTTAGTTTACTCCTTAAGTTCAAAAACAATTTGTGGAGTCACCTAAGTTTGAAAATATTTCACTTTACCTTTTTCAGTTAATATTTTCGAAAATTCTATTAATTTTTTGTTAAATGACAAAAATACCCTCGTATCAAAAAAATGATTTTGAACTTTTTCTTTCTCATTTTTTTTACAAAAACATAGAATAGATACAATATTTTAGTATCAACTTTTTAAAATAAAATTCATAAAAAATATGTATAAATAAATAACGATGTTTAAAAATCATTTTTTATTTTTTTATTATTTTTATAAAAAAACTTTTTTAAAATTATTTTTACTACTAACATAATTTGATTCTTTATTTTTATGAATAAAAATAGAAAAAAAGTTCAAAATCTTTTTTATTTTATTTTTGTCAATAAAGGGTATTTACGTCATTTTGTAAAAAATCAACAAAATTTTCAAAAAAAATAAAGTGAAACTTTTTCAAAGTTAGGGGACTCTACAAATTGACTATAGTTAAGGGATGCTAATTGAAATTTTTCCTAAAATATTTAATAGGAATAGGATTCCTATCATTTTAAATTTAGAGCATCTCCAATGCAGTAGGCAAAACTGCAAATATTTGCAATTTTGCTTACTTCTTCCAATGCAATATGCATATCCCTATCTGCATCTTCAAATTTGCCAACTCTTCAAATTTGCCAACTTGCTACAGTAAGTCCTCAACGTAGCAATCCCCAAATAATAAAACTGATTATTTTATATAATTTCTTTCCCTTTTCTATTTACAAAATCAAACGCAAAATAGAATCACAAATATAGTCATTTTGTATATATATATATATATATATATATATATATATATATATATATATATATATATATATATATATATATATATATATATGTATGTATGTATGTATAAAATTAATAGTCATTAATTTTCCTTAAAAAAATAAAGTAATTAATTTTAATTTAATGATCATAATTAGGCTTTATTTCATTAATTAGTTAACTAATTGAATTTATTCTTTTAAGTAATTAATTTTAAAAAATTTATCATAATTAATTAATTTTAATTAACTAATTGAATTATGGGAGAGTAAAATTAGGGAATTTTTTGTTTTTAATATTCATATAAAATTAGGGTTTTTTAATTTTAATTTAAGAATCACGAATTTTAAATAAACACTTGGTGATCGGAACCAAAAATATCGTTAGGAAAAAATTGGATTGGACAAAAATAATTATAAATCAAAAAATATTATATAACAATTTATTTATATATGTTATAAATGTATAATATTTGAAACAATTTATCATCAAGTATGATAACAAAAAATGAAAAAAAATATGTAAAAAAAAATTTATTATTAAAATATTGAAAATTATTGTTTGATGTGACAAATACATATATTTTTGGAGACTGGGTTGGAAATGTATGAGGATGGAGACTTGCTTTTTGATAATGATTGGGTAATAAGTAATGGGAATATGTGGATAGGATTGGAGATGCTCTAAGGGGATGAGTGAAGCTCGCTTATAGTTATGGGATGCTAATTGGAATTTTCTCTAAAATATTTAATAGGAATAGGATTCCTATCATTACTCACTCCTTCAAACCGCGATTGATTGCAAGTGCTCAATTCCTGGGCCACAGACGTCAGGAAGCAACTCCGCATCCCCATCCTCTTCTTCGACGGCTTCGAGCCAGAACAATCTTTTGCAACGATGTCCGGGCTCATATTTTTGTCACAGTTAAAACATAGTCGTCGCCATTGGGAAGGCTGGAGAGATGGTCGCCGAGGACTTGGGCAGCAGGAGCTGCTGTGCGTCGTTGTGATGCTTGAGCGTCCCCGGTACAATTCCACAATTGGACCGGACCAGTTTCGATGTTTGGACCTGTTCAAATTTTCAATTAGACTGGTTTTTTGGGTTTAGGGTTTTCTTTTTCCTCCGCTTTTTACGATGTAATTTTTCATCCGCTCGGGCTTGCTTGTAATTTCTTTACCTGCATTTATATATTTTTGCTAATAAAAAAAGATTCTTGGACATTCGTTCTGATCTTTCTTCCCGAGATATTCGCTACACATAGGGTGTTTGGCTTGGTCCCGGTTCCATTGGACTCGCTGGATATCGAGCTTTCTTTCGCGATCCTGGTTATAATGCGGTTTATACATTTGAGCCAAACTCATGGTAGATCCGTCGGCCTTTGTTCTCCCACGTCTATAGTAAGCGACCCTTAGAGCCCGCTGATAAAAATGGAGACTTCTTGTGCCGCAGTCAAGTCGGAATTTGCGCCGAGAACTTTTCAAATTGTTTATGGTATTGCTCAAGCGTTGTCGTGTGCTTAGTTTCGACAGCCCCATCTCCAGCCACGCCCAGCGTCGGAGAGAATGCCACCGTCGAAAACAGAGAGTGTTCCCTCATTCCGGCGAGTGTGGCCTCGAGATCAAAGAACGAGTCCAACCACCACAACGAGACCATCGAAACGAGGCTAAAGACGACCGGAGGCCTGAGACAAAGCCGTCTGAGGCCAGAGACAGGCCGTCGTAGGCCAGAGGTCGTCCACAGACAAGAGAGGAGGGAGTGGCATTAGTTTGAAAATTAGATGAATAGGTGAGAGCATTTTTGTCTTTTCAGTCCAATTATAATAATTCAAAATACCCTTAAGGGTATTTTAGTCATTTCACATGTCAAAAATGAGTAACGGTGAGACAAATGAAATTCTTGAATACTTACCCTAATACGAAAAATTCTAGGGTATGTCATGTGATAATGAGACATATCCAGGGTATGTCATCTGGAATTATCCCTAATTAAAATATTTGATAAGAATAGGATTTCTATCAAAAACCCTAAACTATTACTATGAGATCTTGAGTTCTCTATATAACGAATTCTACTTGCAATGATAGGAAAAGGGAAGAAGCTCAGAACAGCTCTGAGCGACTCCCGATCCATCTATGCAGGCCCATCACTCAATTCAAGACTCGGGATGGTATCAAGATCCCATCCCGAGACACCCCCCTTCATTTGATAAAATCCCTTATTGTTGATGATAAAAAAACTTAGGTCTGCCCTGCCATCCCTTGTATACTTTTAGTTGAACTTAAAAGAAAGAGATAATGTCACCTGACTACCCCTAAAGTTGACGTTTATTTTATTCGGGTACCCTAAATTTTTTTTTTGGTATTGTGGGTACCCTAAATTTGCAAAATTGTCCCCGTTAGTAACCAAAGACATTTCCGTCCATTTTTTTCAAAAATCTGTTAAATTTTGAGGTGGAGCTGTGGCGGTGGTGGTTTATGGGGATTGGGGCGGTGAAGTCATCGGAGACGGTGGTGGTGCAGGTGGCGGGAGGGTGGTGGGTGTGAGAGAGAAGTGGAGAATAGAAGAGGGCACATTTTGAAAATTTAAAACACTTACAGGGGCATTTCGGTCTTTTCACCTCAAAATTTAACAGATTTTTGAAAAAAAATGGACGGAAATGGCTTGTGATACTAACAGTGACAATTTTGCAAATTTAGATTACCCACAATGCCAAAAAAAAATTTAGGGTAACCTTTAGGAATAGTCAGATGACATTATCCCTAAAAGAAACACTCATAACAAAAAATAACATGACAGACAGTGTCGTAAAGGTCAATTTGAGAGCAACCTAAAAAGACATACCTCCTCATGACCATAGTAGCCAGATACACAACTAATTCTAGCTAGTTCCCATTTTTGAACAGTTCCTTTGAAGCCTGAACCAATTCCTGCAGTAAAAACTGTAGATTCATCTTCACAAACAGCTACGGATCTTAATGCTCCCTGATGTGCACGAACTGAATATATGACAGATGCTCTGATCTTCCATGGAAGTTCATCTTTCAAACCCCCAACACGGCCAAGGAAATCAGGCCCGTCCCAGTTAGCAACTGGGCTAGGGAACCAAAACCAGGGTTCATTTTTGAAAAAATTTGAAGCTACTTCATGCCTTTCAACCAGACGCTTATGTGCAACGTCAGACTGTCTTTGAGGCACCAAGTTTTTGGCACCTCTAATTCCTTGTGATTGTGGAATTGACCACCCAACCCCATTAAGCAACAGCTTTGCAGGATTGTAATCAGATGCGGAACCCTTGATGGATTGAGGCCTTTTACTGAAAATATTTTCTGCAAGGCTTCTAGACGACTCTCCTGTGTATTCCCACTGCATCATAATAGGTTCAGGGATAAGAAGCTAAATATTGTAGTGTCAGGAGGCATGTAATAGATCATCAGGGCAACAAACATAATGCAGACCACTCTGTAAAACCCACAAGACAACATACCTTCCAATTATGGTTACGTAAAAGAAATTGCTCAAGAAGTAACCATGTAGCACAACCCTGGCGGAGTTTTTCTATTCCAAGTAGGGATGCAAATGAAGGATACAGAAGCAACCTACAAAACATGCTACAATATGTCAAATGCATAACAGAAAAAAGTTTCTGTATAAATTCAGATTTTATGAGGAGAAAGGTTTTAGCACCCACACAAGGTCCATGCGGCATTCAATTTGAGCCTCCCCATTAAGTTTTGATTTGGTAACCTTCAACCTCCGGCCAACAGAAGCAGCCCCATTTACACTTTGTTCAGAGAAAGCAAGTTCATCAAATAGCTCCTTTAGTTGTGGAAGAACATGCAACGCTGTCAAATCTGGTCCAATCCGATGACACACTTCCATGAGAGTTGTGGCAGCAACCTGCCAAAGAAAAGCATATTGCTTTTTTTTAAATAAGAATCAGGTAGCATACTTGCGGTTGCGGGATGCATAATAAACATGAAGGTAGAATGCTAAGATCATATTTAAGAGAAGAATCAGTGTAAAATCATGATAAATAATCAGATGGAGATATTTGAACACCTGAAGCAAGTTAATTTCTAAATTGGTCTGCATAAGAACCTTAACATGTAGGCAAACCCGATCCTGCATAATCAAAGAAGTCTTCCCATTAATTCAAGGAACAGTATTCAAAGTTGATAGTAAATTAAACGTGAGCTAAATTCAGAGCAAAATCAATACTTCAATCAACTCCTTTACAACCACTTCACTTGGCAAAAGCACAATAAGACCATCCAATGTCATTAGACAATCGACTAGGGCTAAAGCATTCCAGCTCTGCACAGGCTCAGGCTTATTCATACACGAAACATCAATACAGCAACGAACAGTGTGTTTGAGAAAAGGTAGCAACTGTCGGACAACAAAGGACTCCCCAAAAAGACCACCTGAAAATTCGAACCATAAATGAAACTTTTAAAAGCTCAACAGACCATTCCAAAAAAGAATCCCAACCCCATAGTCAATGGACTGAAAATACCAATTCTAATAGGAACGTCGATTCCATCAGAACAGAGTCCTTTCCCAAAGCAGTGAATCAGAGGTAAGATTGTCTGTGAGAATCATCAGTAATTGACCACAAAGAGTTTTATGCACCCGAAGCCATGAGCAGAAAAAGAAACAGCAAATGAATGAGCCTTTTAAGGGTATTCTTCAATGGAAATAGAATTGGGAATACGTAGCTGTCTAACCTGATGAACTGTAATAGGCACGCCAAACTCTTCACTAGAGCCAATCAGCAGAACGGAAGCAGCAGCAGCAGCTGAACTCTTAAATGGAACAATTTGCAAATTTGATATGACCAAAGGATGCAGCAATTCCAAATATTCCTGTTTACCAATCTGGTTCCATATCTCTCGCACAAAAGAGTCTTGGAGAAGAGAGACTTTCAAGTGTGAATAACCTGTCGTCTGAAATAAAGTCTCTATAAGTAGAAATTAAACAGAAAAGTTCCTTGGCACTGTAAAGATCTTAAACAACAAAGTTCAGAACTAGCCTGCAGGATCTTCTGGACAGCAGGTATGATCAGTTTCTTCACTGCTTTAGGCTTTAAACATTTTATGAATTCTTTCAGCAGAATATATGCCCATTCAGCTTCAATATCAGATAAATGAGTCACTAGAAGTGGCAAGCAGTATGGAGCACACATCTCAGCTGAAAATGACCCCATAGCTTTCAACGCTCCCTGTTTTGCAAGATTGGACGCATAACGAAGACGAGATACATCTTTAGCTAAAAGCTGGAGAGGAGCAATAAATAAGTAGGATGACTTGATCGTTGCAGGAAAATATGGAGAATCCAATAAACTTCTGACAGATGGCCTCCTAATTAATTTGGGAATAAAATAAGAGTTACATTCAGATACAAGACAGTGATAAAAAAATCAGATACAAGAGGTCAAAAATAAATGGATATTCATCAAAATTCATCGTGTGGATAAAACAAACAAACAAAGACAAACCATAAAAGATTACAAGATACCTCATCCAGTCCTTCTCAATGCATGCTTCTACAACAATTCTTGCGTGAGGGGAAAGTTTGTGCATTAAGGCAGGTAAGATCCCACACTCCAAGTATGCAGTTAATGAGGTTGTATCAAAAAGTGGTCTCCCCAAATAAAGCTCGGCCATGACACAACCAACAGAAAATACGTCCAGTGAAATATTTTCAGATAGCATCTTTGAATGAGATGTTTTGTTCTTCCACAGCAACAACTCTTGGTATCCAATGGAAAACTCGTCATCCACTTCAATACATTCAAGAAGATAGTTTAAATCAAGATCCGATGGTACCTTACAGCCTCGGCCAATATCAAGTGGTATGGATGTGTGGACTTTAAGACTCTCAGTCAGTGGCTCCGCTGTAGAATACATGTCACTGGCAGGATGTTCAGGATGGTAAGAATAAACAGGACTCAAATGCCTAGCGTGTTCAGAGAACGCAGATACCTCTTCTAATTCCTGTAAATGAGTCATTTCAGGAAGAAAGGGGTTCTCCATCTCAATTCCATTAACTTGGCAATGGAACAAACCTGATACACAAGTGTTGTCCTGCATTCTACGGGTAAATCCACGGCGAACAGGGTGTGGTCGGGTAAAAAGCTGGCGACGTCCCACTGATCTTGGCTTTTTTGGTTCTGATGAAGGCAACATAACATTCTTTGCTGCAATTGCTGCATGACCGGACATTTTGTATCCAAAAGTGATATCTATCCAATTTTGAATTTGAGAGGAAACCCTGTCACTTTCCAAAGCATCTCGATGCAGTTTAATGAACTCCTCCTGACTCCCCGCCCAATACGGTACTGCTAAATCAGACATGCCATCATGTTGGGAACAAAATATTTGGGGATCACAGTAAAACTCTGGAATGCACTCATCAGGTGTCCATTGGTAGAGTCTCTGCATTGTGGAAGGATACTCATTAGGTTCATAGACTGATCGGACGGCCAAGCGTAGAACACTCAAAGGTAACCTTCTTGCTTTGTAACTACAGACTGCCAATTCAGAAAGACACTCATCTGATACATGATGAGGGATTTCAGATGTTGAATAGGTGAAGTCCAACTGCTCATCACCTTTTGCCAGCCGCCATTTGCTCTTGCTTAAATCCCTCCATCCTGCGTCAGAATTCTCATCTGGCTTTGTGCTAAAATCTATTACCCAAGGCAATACAGGATGAAAAGTGTGGTCTCCCCACCTTCTACCAGACAGTCGATTTAAGATGAGTAGATACTCAAAATTACTAAGTTCTCCCCTCCACCAGCGATAAAACTCAGCTGCCCAGTCTATGGTAGAGTTTAATGTCAAATTAGCATAAAGAGCTTGAGAAGAACAGGCCTCAGTGCAGTAACTTATCCCAGGTGAGGAAAACACAGTAGTACATCCATCATCTCTTGACCTTAAAGTTGAATGAAATCCTAAATTTGGCTTATCACAAATGTGCAGCCAAGACCAACAAGAATTGGTCATCATTATCTTGGATGGGCATATATTACCATGGGAAACCCCTAAACCGTGCATATAAGCTAGGGACGATAATAACTGATAGATTAAAAAATTAATATGCCACTCAGAGTTTAAAGCATTAGGGCTATAGTGAAGAATATTTTCTAAGGTAAATGGTGTCTTTGGAAGAATTAAATTGACACGGCCAGATTTTTTTAACATTCCAATAATAGGAACTACGTTCGGATGCCTCACTGAACCAGGGAATCTGACCTCATCAAAACAGGGCAGCCCAATTAAACTCAGAAAATTTGTGCCGTCCCGCCCTGTTGTTTTTCCTTCAACCAACAGACTGAGCGAACAGAGGACGTGGTCTTCCAGGGATCCTGAGACGTAGTCGGAAGCAATCTCATCAAATGTAGATGGCAAACAGTTGCCAACATGAGCAATCGGAGCCAGTGCAGTGACAGTCCTCGAGCAAGAATATCTTGCAGAATAGGCGCAACCAGAAGAACATCCAGAGCCTAGACGAGCTAAGAATCTATTTGTTGTTACAGCTTCACAATTGAGGATTCCAACACCAACCTCTGCTTTATCTTGAATTACTTCACATAAATTTGCATTACCATTCCCATGATTATCATTCCTATCAGGAACATCGATGGTATACTCCTCACTGCAAGGAAGTGTACATACCCTTAGTTTCATATCCTCGTTTATCTAGAATTGCAGGTATATCCCTCAAAAGGTACATGTTAGTTTACTACCTTAAGGTATCCAGCAAGGCAAACATTTGAAAAATGTCTATATAAGAACTCCCAATATGTAACATAAACAACAGAGCAATATGAAATAAGGAAATTTGAAGCCTGCGATCCAGGCAGCAGCACTCAACAACCTCCGATTTCATTCGTTTTAGCTATTATCAGCTAGGGACAACAATTAGTCTCTCAAACCTTAGATAATTGAAGGGGAAAAAGAGAGTAAAAAGGGTAAATGATCTTACACGTATTTGTTGAAGCAAGGCTGCTCATTAGCAGAAAGGCACTGCACTATAAACTGAGGAGCTGAAGCGTCCCCTGTGGAATCAGCCATCTGTACCAAACAAAACAACAATACAAATAAAGAATTAGACAAACACAATTCAAGCAAACACCAACACAGTAGATGGGAAGAAACCTGAACAATGGCGGTGGAACCGAAGGGGAGAGGGGAATCTGAAATTCCATAGGAGAAGAGGAGCCGGTCCGAGAAATCGGACTTGATTCGGCTTTGAAGACACTCGAAGCAACTGTGCTTCGCCATTTTCGATTCGACCAGCTATCATCTATGAAACCTCCATCTCTATCATCTTCTTCACCATCAGTTTGGGAAATTGGAAACTGGCAATCCAATATTTTGGCGGTCTTCGCCCTTGAATCCTGATAGATAGGTGAACTGAAGAAGAGAGTCTGGAGTCTGGACCAACTCTCTCTGGGGCAGAGGTGACATGAGTTTAAGCAACTAAAAACGGTGCGTTTCATGTCTTAGACCATGCCATTTTGTCATATTCTTTTGCAAAAGTGACAACGTTCGTCTCCGATCAAGTTGGCATAAAATGATGGAACAATTTCAGGTATCTCTTGGACTTTACAACATTTTCACTCGAAAATAAAATTTAATGAAACCCCTAATTTTACCTAACGTTTCACTTCATTCTTAGTATCAGTTTTTGGTCACGTAACTATCATGTGAAAATTCATTTCTATAAAAATGGCATAAATACCCTTCTATTTATTGATTTCTTCTACATCTTCTTCCCCAAATTCCTTTATCTCCTTTGTTCTCCAAATAAACCTTGTTTTCTAACTCACTCACAACTTTTTTTCATTTTTCTATGTAGTTGATTAAATAATTTTATCAAAAGATATCATGATATAACAATCCATTTAATCTAGTCTCTATATCACCGTTCTCCGCATTACCTATTATGACTATTTCGATCCAAACCAATTCAGAACACCAAAACAACAACGAACCATTAACCAATTAATTCCTTACAAAACAATGAAAAATGCATACCCCAAAGATCTATACTTGGCCAAAAAATGAACCACCAACACATCCCGACCACTGCTATTTGGATCGACACATATTTTTCTATCTCTTCTACTACATCATCGTCGTGGCGATCAAGATCCAACGTGAAGGAATTCCATGGGTTCCAAACAATTAAATTTATGCAGCGGACTTGAATATAACCACGGAATTCGAAAAACAAATCTTATATGAAAATTTTCAGCATGCAATTATGAAATCAAATCTGAAAAAATACCTTTTGCAAATCGATCAAACACAAAGTTTATGTGTTCTCTAGATCGTCCACACAAGTACATCACCTCTACCAAGGATTCTACACACAAATTTACTAGTATTGTGTGTAGAAGAATAGCAAAATAATCAACAATAGAGGAAGAAGAGAGGGGCGGCTATGGATAGAGGCTTGGCCGAAATTATGAGGGTTTAGGGTTAGGAAGTATGTAAAAAATCTGATTTTTATTTATCAGTAATTTCACATAATTAAAACCCTTAAAAACCTCTTAATTAACTCAATCTCAATCTTAATTAAAATCAAGAATGGGCTTGAAGCCCAATTAGCTAAAACTTAATTAAACTCATTTAATTTGGGTTCTAATTAAATGGTTTAGCTAAACTGGTCCAATCTCTTTAATATGATTTTCTCAACCGTCTGGTTATTAAACCTAAGCCAGAAATCAACCGAATCGTTTTCAATTCGACTAAATCAAAAAGAGGATTCTCCCAATTTCCATCGAAGTTAGTTTTGCTATATACTGTATTTAAAGTGTGTGACCCTCTGGGCTCACGACCCGTTGGCAGACTGGTAAAATTACTATTTTACCATTTCCATCATAAGTGGCATCTAGCAAAACATTATGATTACCCAACATCTGTGATTATCGACAATTCGACTTAACCTGTTATCGTACATGTCACTATCCTTTCATCAAACCGATATCCAGATTGATCAATAGGCATAGAACTGTCATCCTAATTTATCAATCACTGTTTCTTGATATCTGAGATGACTGAAAACTGATACAAAGGTATCACCTGCATGGCCATGCTATTCCTTCAGTCATACTCATCAAGTGGCCTAAACGAATATCTTTCCCATACCAGAGTACGAGTGATAAATCCCTTAGCCATCTTTTGAGTTCACTAACGTAATTCATAACCAAGCCAATCAGAGCCGTTATGGCTACTCTTTTACAGGTAACGTTAGACTAGGTCAAACTTAGAGATTCATTACATAGCGCACACAAAGAATCTTTGGTCTTAGGATATAATGAGAAGCTACGATCTGTGAGTATCTCATGACAGTATCTATGCTGCATACTCACCATCGGGTCGTCCAATACCATCGCCCTCATGATATCTATGATATAACTCCAGCACTTACTTTGCCATGATCAATAGAGCGTGATCACAAGGAGTTAGTCTCATACTGATCGCTTCTTAAAGAAGCTTAGTTGATCAAGGACACATCAAATGTAATTCTTTCTGATCTACAGTTCTATTATTAGTGATTATACACATAATGATATAGATCAAATTACATTCGTTATATTACTACAACACATTAGTAATATGATGTCGTTTTATTTATTCAGAAAGATGATAAAACATTATACCTGTAGATCACTTTTATATTGGATTGGGGCATAACTCTAACACAATGGCGACGCCAAACCGCCCTCAACGAGCGCGAGATCTGCTAGGCGTGCGAGATGGAGATTTGCGTCGAATGAGAGATACGTATGGTTCGCAAACAAGAAGTGCTCGGGCAGATCGTGGCGAGGAAGATGAGGGTCATGTCGAGAGAGACGACGAGGTTAATCTGCTGGGCGTCAATGCCAGAGAGAGGTTTGGGGTCTGATTATGATGGAAATTTGAGTTCGGTATGTGCTAGGGTTTTAAGGGACTGGGAATTGAGGGCGGCGAGTAATAGTGGTAGCGATTTGATCGGTCATGATGAAAATGTCGAGATGTTCCTCGATTGAGTGATGGCTACGTGATTGGAAGAAATCGTGATCGTGATTCAATGTTTGAAGAGCGAGGATCAAATTTAGGATGGTTCTGAATCAATAGTTCGAGAAATTTGGAGTTGTTAGATTTGTGCCCTAGCCCAATCAAAGCTAGTATGTAATTTGTATCATCTGTTTGCAATTAATAAAATTGGCATTCATATTACTATTGTGTTGTAGTGATATATTATATGTGGTTTAATCTATTTATTGAGTGTATCATCACTAATAGTAGAACTGTAGATTGTACGAATCACATATAATGAGTCATTGGTCATTAAGTTTCGTAAGAAGTGACCAGTATGAGAATGACTCCATATGATCACACTCTACTGATCATTGGTGATGGGATTGTCGGAGTCAAATTATAGATATCATTTGGAAAATGATATTGGATAACCCGACCTGAATATGCGACATAGATCCAGTCATGTAGATATTCAGTTGTCGTGGCTCGTTATTGTATCCTTAGACCAAGGGGTCTTTGTGATCGCTATGTAGTCAACATCCAAGATTTGACATACGCCTAACGTTATCTGTAACATGATATCCATAACGGCTACGATTGGCTCAGGGACAGACTGCATGAGTGATACGAAAGATGGGTAAGGGATTTATCCCTCATACTCCAGTATGAGAATGATATCCGTTTAGGCCACTTGATGAGTATGACTGAAAGGAAACGCATGGCCATGCACATGACACGGGGTATCATTTTTTCAATCATCTCGCATATCAAGAAATAGTGATTGATTAAATAAGGGTGACGACTCTATGCCGTATGATCAATCAGGATATCTAGCGATACAAGGTTAATGACGTAGGCGACATATGGTTAAGTCAAATCAATCGATCATCATGCTCGTTGGGTAATCGTAATGTCTTGCTAGAGGCCACTTACAATGCATAGGTTGAAATGGGATTTCAAGCCTATCTGCAAACCGAGACATAAGCCTACAGGGTCACACACAAAAGGCACGACCCGAAGCGTGTAGGAGCATATGGGTAAAAGAAGAGAAAAGGCAAAGAGGCAAGGACCTTGGCCATTGGCCACAGGTCCGTGGCGAAACCGTGGCGGGTGATAGGTTCTCCGTGGCTAGGTTGACCACGGGACCGTGTCCAAGTAATCGGCCATGGACCCGTGGCCGAACCAAGGAATTGGCCACGGACCGTGGCGCCTTAAAAAGGGCCACGGTGTTGTTTAGATTGGACACGGCCCCGTGGCAGGGTCTGTGGCGAGTCGAAACGCTACAGTGTCGCTGATCGTGGAATGAAGTTTTAGCGAGCGTGAACTGTTAGGTTTGTGCCCTAGTCCAATGTAATTCCTCAATCTATATTGTAACGAACATCATTAGTTTACATAATAAAAGGCATGATATTACTAATGTGTTGTAGTAATATATCTAATGTAATTTGATCTATGTCATAATGTGTGTAACCACTTATAGTAGAACTGTAGATCAGAAAGAATTGCATTCGATAAAGTCCCTAATCAGCGAAGCTTCTATTGAAGCGATCAATATGAGACTAACTCCTTGTGATCATGCTCTACTGATCATGGCAAAGTGAGTGTCGGAGTTATATCATAGATACCATCAGGTCGACGATATCGGACAACCCGATTGTGAGTATGTTGCATAGATCCAGTCATGAGATACTCACATATCGTAGCTTGTCATTATATCCTAAGACCAAGGAGTCCTTGTGTGCTCTATGTAACAAATACCTAAGTTTGACCTAGTCTAACGTTATCTGTAAAAGGGTAACTATAACGGCTTCGATTGGCTTTGATATTTATCGCACTAGTAAACTCGAAAGGCGTATGAGGGATTTATCACTCATACTTCGGTATGAGAAAGATATCCGTTTAGGCCACTTGATGAGTATGACTGAAGGATTAGCACGGTTGTGCAGGTGATACGTTAGTATCAGTTTTCAGTCATCTCAGATATCAAGAAAGAGTGATTGATAAATTAGGATGACCATTCTATGCCTATTGATCAATCTGGATATCGGTTTGATAAAAAGACAGTGACATGTACGATAACAGGTTAAGTCGAATAATCGATAATCACGAACATTGGGTAATTATAATGTCTTGCTAGAGACCACTTATGATGGAAAGGGTAAAATAGTAATTTTACCAGTCTGCCAATTGTTCGTGAGTCTAGAGGGTCACACGCATTAAGCATGATACATGACAACAATTATGGATGAAAATTGAGAACGATTCGGTAGTTTTCTGGCCTAAGGTTTTAACCAGACGGTTGAAGAAATCAATTCGAGAAAATTGAACCGTTTTGTCTAAACCGAAATTATAACTCAAGTTAATGGGTTTAATTTGGGTCTTAATTAAACGGGCTTAAAGCCCATTTAGGGATTTAGGAGATGAATGGGGAAGAAGTGCAAATAGGAGTTTAAGAAGGGTAGATATGCAATTATTAAGTTGAAATTCAATTTTATTTCAATTTAAAATTCCAAAATATCTCCCATTATTTTCTCCAACCATTAGCAACTACTCCCCTCATCTTCTCCCTCTCTTGGCCGATTTCTCTCTCCTTCTTCATCCACCATTTTTGTCAAGCTTCTCAAGAACATTCATAGCAAAAGTGTGAGAGAAAACCTTCTTCGGTTGTGGTGCTTGTGTGGACCTAATAGAGAAACACTAAGCTTGTGTTTTCATCAATTAATAGAGGTATTTTTCAGATTCAAAAGGTTGATAACATGTTGAATTTACATTAGGATCAAACTTCAATCCATCATCATGGTTACGTAACTTCCGCTGCATGAAATTTATCGTTTGGAACCCATGGTGATCTCTTTCATTGGTATTAGAGCATGGTTGTTATGTACTTTTTCAACATGTTTAGTTCTGATTTATTTTGAGTTTATATGTTCATCACCTTAGCATGCATGTGAATTGAAAAAAAGTTTCAGATTTGATTGATTTTGAAAAATTGAAAAATATTTTTTTTTGGGTGTTTCGGGTTAGCCATGGCCGACCCGGGTCGAGACCCTTGGTGGACCATGGTCAGCACCAAGGGCCGACAAGGGTCGCCTACGGGCGACCATGGCAACCCTCGCGGACGACCATGGTCGCTGCCGCGGGCGACCATGGCAGCCCTCGCGGGCCACCATGGTTGCCTCGCGGGCGACCAGGGTCTGCCCTAGAGGCGACCATGGCTGCCCTCGCGGGCTACCATGGTCGTTCCCGTGGTCGACCATGGTCAGCCCCGCGGGCGACCTCGGCAGCGCTCCCGGGCCACCGTGGTTACCTCCGCGGGAGACCTCGGTTGAGCCGGTTCGGCTCGACCATATTCGAGCTGAACCGGCTGGTTCGCTAGAATAATTTGAAACCCTAAAAAAATTTAATTTTCAGATTTGGTTCGGTTTCGATAAACCAGCGAGAACCGGTTCAAAATTCAATTAATTAGTTTAACCGTCCGGTTTCGATAAACCGGAATTTTTCCACACTTAAGAAAGATAAAATTTGGAAAATTTGTTTGTTTGATAAGCATGTTGAATGTTCACATGATATTTGATAACATGGTGTTTTCCACATGATGCTAGCTAAGCCCTCTAAACTTGCATTTTAATTTTGGTTAAGCAACCTGCGTGTTGCTTAATTTTGGGTTGTAGTAAATACGGCCTGCGTGTCGTGATTTGTATTTCATTTTATTTATTTAAATTTGTAATCACGAATACCGACACAAGTAGCAAGTCAAGAGGAAGACTCGGATTGGAGGAGGCTCGAAGCTAGTGGGAGTTCACAAGAATGGAGCAAGTTTGGATCTTGAAGACCATGTCTTTAGGATCAGTTTTGCTAAATTCTTAGGAACTTAAGATGGGCTTAGCTATGCATATATTTATCGTTACATTTATATGTTTGAATGTATGAATGTATGATAGTTTAAATATACAAGTTCATGTATGATTTGCTATCACCCACATGCAAAGATTAAAATCGGAATTTAATCAGACTCGCATGTAACCTGCTAAGGGATCATCTTTGCATGGATTTGCAATTGATGGTTCCAGATTAAGATTGTATCGATATGCAATCAGACTTTTATAATTCACTTAAACGCAAATAATTACAAGTCAAGCGTGATACCATCCAAGTTTAGGCACTCAAAAGGGCTTTGACCCTATGGATGTCGGTACGCCTCCGCGTAACATTCATAGAGAAAAGGTCTGGATGAGATGGGTAGTTCTGTGTGGGTGCGTGCGCCTCCGCGTAGTAGTCACATTAGTTCTATCCATAGTTCAAGCTTGGTAGACTTGTCTACGATTGTCAGCTAGGGCTGACCTAGGGTATCAGTATAGGGTATGCCACGTACTAACAAGTACAGACCCTAGCCAGGAACTACATGATCTTGTAGATGGATTTATTCCTACCTTGATGCTCTCAATTGGAGCAGTGAGCCTCCGTTCACTTCAATTGAGAGTATGATAGGATCCTGGTTCAGATTCTAAAGTTAGTATCAGAAAGTGTTTTATAACTTAATCTCCAACTTCAATTTTAATTAATACTGATTAAAATTTGCTTACAGTGTAGATATAAAATGGTAAACACGAATCATTCTGGTAACAGCGCGCTTAGGTCACTAATCGAGCATGATAAGCTTAACGGCGTAAACTTTCTCGATTGGGACCGGAACTTGAGACTCGTTCTCAAGCTTGAACGTAAGGATTATATCCTTACCCAAGAACAAGCACCTACTGAACCAGCACTGAACGCCTCAAGGGCGCTAAGGGATACCTACCAGAAATTCCTTAGCGACCGGATCGACGTGCAGTGCATCATGATGGGCAGTATGGTGCCTGACTTGCAGAAATAGTTCTTGGATATTTCCGATGATCCCAAAGCCTTTATGGCTGAGATCTCGAAAGGTACGACACTTTCAGTGAACTGATGTCTTGCAAGCTGAAGGCTAGAGCTTATGTTAGTCCACATGTCCTTAAGATGAAACGTCTTTTGGAACACTTGACCAGACTCGGTCATCCTGTGGACAAGGAAATGTCTGCAGACTTTGTGCTGCATTCACTTCTAGAGACATATCGTGATTTCGTTGGAAATTACAATATGCATGACATGGATAAGAATGTGATAAACCTTCATGGTATGCTCGTGACTGCTGAAAAGAATCTCAAGGGCAAGACCAAGGAGGTTCTTATGGTCAACAAGCAAGTGAGCTTCAAGAAAGCCAGCTTGGGCAAGGATAAGGCCCCTATGCACCTAGCGGGGAAGATTCGGCAACCTAAGGGTCCAGCAACTCCAAAGACTGTTGAAAATCCTAAGAAGGATGTCGTCTGCTTCTATTGTCAAGGACAAGGGCACTGGAAGAAAGATTGTAAGAAACACAAGCTGTTTCTTAGGAAGAGTGGAGCTACCACATCTTCAGGATCAGGTATTTTGTTATTGAGCTCAGTCTCAGTTTATCTACTTCAGATTCTTGGGTACTTGATACCGGTGCAGAATCTCACATTTGTTTTAATGTGCAGGCTCTGGGAAGTAGAAGAGAAGTGGGCAAGGGCAAGGCGGACCTACGAGTTGGTGACGACAATCAAGTCTTGACAACTGCAGTTGGAGATATTAGTCTCAGGTTGCCCAGTGGGCTAGTTTTGTTATTAAACAATGTGTAGTTACGACGGGTTTAGAGATTGGCTGATTTTTAAAGGAACTAAAGAACATGTTACAAAGAATGTCGAAGCGTCTTCTACGACATCTTGTGTGACATTATTGACGGTGTCTCGGCAAACATCCTGATTGATAGAAATCAGGAAAGTGCAATTTCGGCAGAAAAGAAAGAAGGCGATTAGGAAATTGCAGAACGACTCCTAATCTGAAAAGGAGAAAGACGGTGATTAAGAGGAAACCCTTTAGGGTTAGTACTCATCCACGATTGCTATAAAAGCTTAGGCTACCCCCTTAGCAATCGTGTGGTTCTTTATTTGTTTCCTAGCAACAATTTGCAAGGTTTTTAGACGTGAAGGTCTGCGGGCTGAGAAATTGCAGATTGAGCTTAGGATATTGTGTATCACATAACTATAGAGAGTTAGGTGATTGAGGGTTTACTGAAGTCGTGAGTTTTGACTGCACGCAACCACCAAGCTTGAAGAAGACTTGAAGACGACAGAGTAAGGCGATTGCTCGAAGAGTGGAATCAAGACGTTCTTGGATTCAGGGGGAGACCCTGAGATAGATTGCACTATAAGACGTAGCATAAAGTATAGATCTAGGAGTGATCACAGGTACTTGTATGTTCTGACGGATTACTGATAAGTGAAATCTTTCCACTAGGCTGAGAGCCCCCAGACATAGGTGACGTTGCACCGAACTGGGTAAACAATCTGCTGTGTCATTACTTATAGTTTTATATTTACTGTCTTGCATTATCAACGCAAGAAGTCAGACACAACGTTATAGCATCATGTGTAACATTGTGTGTGGCATCTTGCACGACTAGCTGATCAGAATTTCACAATGTTCATTGTGTACATGCGTTTCGCGGTAATATTATTTCTGTATCCTTGCTAGACAAGGAAGTATATTGTTTTTCTATTGACAATGGAATTTTCAATATTTTCAAGAATAATATGTTTTACTGCAATGCTTCATTGGTTGGTGGTTTATATATTCTTAATATTCAAAACACTGACACTAGCTCGGTTTTTAATATAAGTAACAAAAGGGTTAAATCCGATGATTTAAATCAGACTGTGATATGGCACTGCCACTTAGGCCATATAGGCCAGAAACGCATCTCAACACTTCACAAGTGTGGTCTTCTAAATCCGTTTGAATTCACTTCAATTGAGAGATGCGAGTCATGCCTTATGGGCAAAATGACAAAGGCATCTTTTGCCGGTTTAGGTGAAAGGGCTAGTGGCTTATTGGGTCTCATACATTCCGATGTATGTGGGCCTATGAGCACTCATGGCAGAAGAGGTTTTCACTACTTCGTTACATTTACTGATGACTTCAGTAGATATGAGTATGTTTATCTTATGAGACATAAATCGGAAACCTTTGACAAGTTCAAAGAGTTCCAGAACGAAGAACAGAACCACCTTGGTAAAAGTATAAAGGCGCTTCGATTTGACCGAGGCGGTGAGTACTTGGACCAAGAATTTCATAGCCATTTAAAAGAGTGTGGGATCCTCTCTGAATTGACTCCGCCTGGAACACCTCAAATGAATGGTGTATTCGAACAGAGAAATCGGACCCTGCTTGACATGATTCGATCAATGATGAGTCATGCTGACCTCCATATCTCCTTTTGGGGCTATGCCCTAGAAACGTCCGCATTCATATTGAATCGGGCTCCTACAAAGGCAGTGGAAATCACTCCATACGAAGTATGGAACGGGAAGAAACCCTCATTAGCTTTCCTTGAGATTTGGGGATGTGAAGCTTACGTCAAGCGTTTGCTAGGCGATAAGCTCGAACCCAAGTCAGATAAATGTGTCTTTGTGGGGTACCCCAAAGAAACAAGGGGGTACTATTTCTACAAACCCAGTGAGAACAAAGTTTTTATTGCTCGAGGAGGGGTATTTTTGGAAAAGAAATTTATTTCCAAAATTGCTAGTGGGAGTGCCGTGCATCTTGAAGAAATTCAAGAAGAAACGGCACAACCTATTATGCCGAATGTAGAAATACAGGAGCCAGAAGAGGTCATTGATCAAGAACCAATCCCCGCACCTATTCCAGATGGTCCAAGAAGGTTTGAGAGATCTCGTCAAGCTCCTATCAGATATGGCTTTCTAGCCACTGAAGGAAATGACTTGATGTTGGTGGATCAGGATTATCTAGAAACCTACAGACAAGCTTTGGCCAGTCCAGACTCCGAAAAATGGCAGAACGCCATGAATAAGGAAATGAAATCCATGTCCAACAACCAAGTCTGGCGCTTGGTGGATCAAACCCCTGGGATAAAACCCATCGGTTGCAAATGGGTCTATAAAATTAAGACCGACATGGATCTAAAACCTCAGACCTATAAAGCTAGACTGGTTGCGAAAGGTTATCGCCAGATCGAAGGTATCGATTATGACGAGACTTTTTCACCTGTGGCTATGGTTAAGTCTATCCGGATCATTCTAGTCATAGCAGCATACTATGACTATGAGATATGACAGATGGATGTCAAAACCGCCTTCCTTAACGGGAACTTAAAAGAGGATGTGTATATGACACATCCCGAGGGTTTTGTTGATCTAGAGAATCCCGGAAAGATTTGTAAGCTTCTTAGATTCATTTATGGATTAAAACAAGCTTCACGGAGTTGAAACATTCGTTTTGATGAAGCCGTAAGGGAATTCGGTTTCATCAAAAACGAAAGTGAACCTTGCGTATATAAGAAAGCGAGTGAGAGTAAAATTGTGTTCCTTGTGCTATATGTCGATGACATACTGATCATCGGGAATGACATCCCAACCTTGCTTGAGGTTAAAGCTTGGTTAGGGAAATGCTTTTCGATGAAGGACTTAGGTGATGCTGCTTTCATTCTGGGCATCAAGATCTTCAGAGATCGACCCAAAAGAATATTGGGCCTAAGTCAGAGCACTTACATAGATAATGTGTTGAGAAGATTCTCAATGCTTGAATATAAGAAGAGATACCTACCCACGCGGCATGGCATTAAGCTCAGCAAACAACATAGTCCTAAGATTCCTGGTGAGCTAAGCAAAATGAGTAAGATCCCATATGCTTCGGCTGTGGGATCCATCATGTATGCTATGATTTGCACGAGACCGGACGTCTCGTTCGCACTAAGTTGTACCAGCAGATATCAATCTAACCTAGGCCAGGAGCACTGGATTGCTGTCAAGAGTAGAGTATCCTTAAATATCTAAGGAGAACTAAGGACGCATTCCTAGTGTATGGTGGGAAGGATGGAGAACTAGCAGTCAAAGGATATGTTGATGCTAGTTTTCAGACAGATCCTGATGATTTCAAATCACAGGCAGGATTTGTATTCGTGTTAAATGGCGGAGCATTCAGCTGGAAGAGCTTCAAGGAAGCCACAACTGCCGATTCTACAACACAGACTGAATACATAGCTGCAGCAAAAGCAGCTAAGGAAGCCGTATGGGTTAGAAGCTTTCTAACCGGATTAGATGTAATGCCGCAAGCGTCTGATCCAGTAAGCTTGTTGTGTGACAACACGGGGGCCATAGCATTAGCTCAAGAGCCCAGATTCCACAACAGAACTAAACATATACAAAGGAAGTATCACATTATCAGAGAATATATTGCTAACGGTGATGTGGAGATTACTTATGTCCCGACTGATGACAATGTTGCTGATCCCTTGACAAAGGCTTTGCCGCAGCCTAAGCATGAGGCGCACGTGAAGTCTATGGGGGTAGATTGTAACTTAAGTTGGAACTAGGGGCAAGTGGGAGATTGTTAGGTTTGTGCCCTAGTCCAACGTAATTCCTCAATCTATATTGTAACGAACATCATTAGTTTACATAATAAAAGGCATGATATTACTAATGTGTTGTAGTAATATATCTAATGTAATTTGATCTATGTCATAATGTGTGTAACCACTTATAGTAGAACTGTAGATCAGAAAGAATTGCATTCGATAAAGTCCCTGATCAGCGAAGCTTCTTTTGAAGCGATCAGTATTAGACTAACTCCTTGTAATCATGCTCTACTGATCATGGCAAAGTGAGTGCCGGAGTTATATCATAGATACCATCAGGTCGAAGATATCGGACAACCCGATTGTGAGTATGCTGCATAGATCCAGTCATGAGATACTCACATATTGTAGCTTGTCATTATATCCTAAGACCAAGGAGTCTTTGTGTGCACTATGTAACGAATACCTAAGTTTGACCTAGTCTAACGTTATCTGTAAAATGGTAACTATAACGGCTTCGATTGGCTTTGATATTTATCGCACTAGTAAACTCGAAAGGCGTATGAGGGATTTATCACTCATACTTCGGTATGAGAAAGATATCCGTTTAGGCCACTTGATGAGTATGACTGAAGGATTAGCACGGCCGTGCAGGTGATACCTTAGTATCAGTTTTCAGTCATCTCAGATATCAAGAAAGAGTGATTGATAAATTAGGATGACCATTCTATGCCTATTGATCAATCTGGATATCGGTTTGATAAAAGGACAATGACATGTACGATAACAGGTTAAGTCGAATAATCGATAATCACGAACATTGAGTAATTATAATGTCTTGCTAGAGACCATTTATGATGGAAAGGGTAAAATAGTAATTTTACCAGTCTGCCAATTGTTCGTGAGCCTAGAGGGTCACACGCATTAAGCACGATACATGACAACAATTATGGATGAAAATTGAGAACGATTCGGTAGTTTTCTGGCCTAAGGTTTTAACCAGACGGTTGAAGAAATCAATTCGAGAAAATTGAACCGTTTTGTCTAAACCGAAATTATAACTCAAGTTAATGGATTTAATTTAGGTTTTAGTTAAACGGGCTTAAAGCCTATTTAGGGATTCAAGAGATGAATGGGGAAGAAGTGCAAATAGGAGTTTAAGAAGGGTAGATATGCAATTATTAATTTGAATTTGAATTTTATTTCAAATTAAAATTCCAAAATATCTCCCATTATTTTCTCCAACCATTAGCAACTACTCCCCTCATCTTCTCCCTCTCTTGGCCGATTTCTCTCTCCCTCTTCATCCACCATTTTTGTCAAGCTTCTCAAGAACATTCATAGCAAAAGTGTGAGAGAAAACCTTCTTCGGTTGTGGTGCTTGTATGGACGTAATAGAGAAACACTAAGCTTGTGTTTTCATCAATTAATAGAGGTAATTTTCAGATTCAAAAGGTTGATAACATGTTGAATTTACATTAAGATCAAAGCTTCAATCGATCACTATGGTTACGTAACTTCCGCTGCATGAAATTTATCGTTTGGAACCCATGGTGATCTCTTTCATGAACCGAATCGTAACCCATTTATGAGTGTCCTATCTTTTTAGGAACGTTAATGATTATCGCAAATCAGTTCTCTCCACACTTAGAGTAGATGGATCCCACTGCCGAAGCATACGGGATTCCCTCCATCTTCTTAAGCTTATCACGTGTCATAGGACACTGTTTCTTGCTGAGCTTGATGCCATGTCTTACCGGGAGGTTCCCTTTCTTAGAGTCAAGCATTGAGAATCTTCTCAACACTTTATCTATGTAGGTGCTCTGACTTAGGCCTAAATTTCTCTTGGATCGATCTCTATAGATCCTAATCCCTAGAATGTAAGCAGCCTCTCCTAAGTCCTTCGTGGAGAAACACTTCCCTAACCAAGCTTTGGTCTCAAGCAAGGTTGGGACGTTATTTCCCATGACCAGTATGTCGTTGACATACAACACCAGGAACACTATGTTACTCTCACTGCTCTTCTTGTAGGTACAGGGTTCATCTGGATTCCTGATAAACCCGAACTCTTTTACAACTTCATCGAATCGTAAGTTCCAACTCTTGGAAGATTGCGTCAATTCATAAATAGATCGTTGCAGCTTACACACCTTTTCGGGATGTTTTGGATCGACAAAACTTTCTGGCTGGGTCATATAGACATCCTCCTGCAAATTCCCGTTAAGGAATGCGGTTTTGACGTCCATTTGCCATATCTCGTAATCGATATATGCTGCAATGGCAAACATCATCCGAATTGACTTAATCATAGCTAATGACGAAAATGTCTCATCATAGTCCGTGCCATGGACTTTACGATAACCTTTTGCAACCAGTCTTGCTTTGTAAGTCTGAGGCTTTCCGTCCATATCTGTCTTTAACTTAAATATCGACTTGCACCCTATGGTTTTTATCCCAGGTATGCAGTCTACTAAGTTCCAGACCTAATTGTCTTTCATGGACTTCATTTCCTCATCCATGACATTCTGCCATTCTTTGGAGTTGAGACTGGCCAAGGCTTGCTGAACTGTTGCGGGATCATCCTGATCTACAACTATCAAGTCATTACCCTCTGTCGCTAAAAGGCCATATCTGACTGGGTTTTGACGAGATCTTTCAGACCTCCTTGGTCCTACAGGAGTTTATGTTTGAATAGGACTTGGATCATTTACCTCATCGGCTACCTCTACATCCTCTGTAGGCTGTTCTGTGTCTTCTCGAATTTCTTCAAGAAGCACATGACTCCCACTAGGATTATTGGATAAGAATTCTCTTTCCAAGAAAACCCCACCTCGAGCAACAAAGACTTTGTTCTCTTCGGGTTTGTAGAAGTAGTACCCCATGGTTCCTTTGGGCTACCCTACAAAGACACACTTATCTGCTTTAGGTTCGAGTTTATCACCAAGCAACCGCTTGACGTAAACATCGCACCCCCAGATCTTGAGGAAAGACAGCCTGAGAGCTTTCCCTTGCCAAACCTCAAATGGAGTGGTCTCCACTATCTTTGTAGGTGCCCGATTCAAAATGAATGCGGCCATTTCTAGGGCATGGCCCCAGAAAGATACTGGAAGGTCGGCGTGACTCATCATGAAACGAACCATGTCAAGCAGGGTTCTGTTCCTCCGTTCGGAAACACCATTCAACTGAGTGGTTCCTGGCGGAGTTAGTTCTAAGAGTATACCGTTATCCCTTAGGTGACTGAGAAATTCTTGATCTAAGTACTCGCCACCTCGATCGGAACGAAGTGCCTTTATGCTTTTACCAAGCTGGTTCTGTACTTCATTCTAGAAATCTTTGAATTTATCAAAGGATTCCGACTTATATGTCATTAAATAGAAATACCCATACCTGCTGAAATCGTCGGTAAAGGTTATGAAGTATCTGAAACCTCTCCTGGCTTGTGTACTCATGGGCCCACATACGTCTGAATGTATTTGGACCAGGAGATCACTCGCCCTTTCATCTAAGCTGCCAAAATGCGCCTTTGTCATCTTTCCCATAATGCAAGATTCGCATCTCTCGATTGGTGTGAATTCAAACGGGTTTAATAGCCCACACTTGTGAAAGTGTCGAGACACGTTTCTCGCCTATGTAGCCTAGACGACAGTGCCACATCACTGTCTGGTTTAAGTCATCCGACTTCAACCTCTTATTTACGTTATAGTTTGAACTGTAGTTAGAGTTATCAACATTTAAAATGTATAATCCACCAACCATAGATGCAGTGCCATAAACAATATTATTTCTTGATAAAGTAAATAAGTCATTGTCTATGGCAAATACAAAACCAAGTTTGTCCAAACTGGACACTGAAATAATATTCCTACTAGATGTAGGTACACATAATACATCGTCCAAAACTAAAATAAGCCCTGTGGGCATCCTAAGACTAACAGAACCGACAGCCGTCGTTAACACTGAACTGTTGTCTCCGACTCTCAGATCCCGCTCGCCTTTCCAAAGGAGCTTCTTACTTTCCAGATTCTGCAGATTAACACAAATGTGAGTTTCTGCTCCGATATCAACTACCCATGTATTTGAGAAAGTAACGTTGAGATTATACTCAACAACGTAAATACCTGATCCAGGTCCCGAAGGGTGTCTTCCCTTCTGCAAGCTCTTCACATATTCCTTATGCTGCCTGCAATCGTTCTTTCAATGACCTGGCTGCTGGAAGTAGTAACAGACTACCCCTGAGGTCGAAGTACTCCCTTCGGTTCTAGGAACCGGTTGGATCTTCGGACCTCTGGGTGCCCTTATCTGCCCAGCTAGGTGCATTGGCGCCTTACCCTTACCCGCCACTGCTGGTGTCTTGCCCTTGTTGGATTATCCTGGTGACTTGCCAGTAGGTTTGCCAGCTCTTTTGAAGTTGACACCCTTATTGACCATCAGAACCTCAGGGGTCTTGCCCTTGAGATTTTTCTCTGCTGTCACCAACATACCATGTAGTTCATTGATAGTCTTTTCCATATGATGGAGATTGTAACTTGTGATCGCATCCCCATAAACTTTTGGAAGCGACATCAGGACTATATATGATTTCCTCCATCATCTCCTGTGGATTATCCATGAGATGCATGAACTGGTCATAGGTGTCATTTTCCATGGACCCGACCATAAGGATGCCAACATTTTGTCGATCACTTATGTACTTGTCATAAGCGTTCTTATCGGCTTCGCTGCCATCATCTGCAGACACTTTTATAGGCTTATCCGTAAGGATATACTCATGTCTGTTATACTGAAGGGCAAGCTTCAGGTTCGTCTCCCAAACCAGGAAGTTAGTCCCTGACAGCCTGTCACTCGACAGAAGAGACTTTAAGGCTTCACTGCCAGAACGTGTTGATTTGGGTTGCGACGGTGCCATTTAGTCTACACATAAAAATAAATTTAATTAGATTCTTAATTTAAGTTGAAGTGAGAGATACTTGATTATGAACATTTCTGACTCTTGTGTCTGAATCTAAACCAAGATCTCCGCATACCCAAAATTGAAGTGAGTTAATCTCATCGCCCTAGTTTTGGACATTGGAGTAGGACAGTCCAGTCCTTTCACAATATCATGTGATTCTTGGCTAGGGTTTATACATTGTATGTATACGGCATTGCCCTATATCTGATACCCCTGGCTTAGATCATCTGAGAATCGCAACCAAGTCAACCATCTTTCAACGCATGGTCCAATCTGCATGGTTACTACGCTAATGCGCACGTACCCATGCAAAATAGTCCATCTTCTATTTGAAACCATTCCCATGGATTCACATTAATCGTATCCACCCATGAGTCTGAGAACTAATCGAAGTGATGAAAAGTGGGCGGTATCTAGCTTGACTTGAAATTACTTGCCTTTTTAAATGTCTGTTTTAATCTACAAGTCCATGTAGAGATACTTTCAATTCCGGTTTACATGTGCGTGATTAATTTATTATTATTAATCTTTACACATGTGGGTGATGATCTAATTAGCATAAACTTATGAAAATTAAATCAAGCATTCAACCATTCATTCATAAACATAAATGTAAACTTGCTTTAGCTAGCCAGCTAACCCTACTGGAATAAATTAAAACCTATACTACGTCTTGTCCTTCCTCATTCTCCTGGACTACCACTGGCTCCACGCCTCTTCGGGATTACTGTCTTTCTCTTCGGTTCTTCTCGTCTTCGGACTTCGTAATTACATTTAATTTAAATAAAATAAATGTTGTGACACGCAGGTCACAATTAAATCACAATCCAAAAGTAACTCGCAGGTTGCAAACAAAAATTAAATTCTAAATTCGGGCTAACTTAGCAATCATGTTGCAAACATCGTGTTATCAAACAATCATGTTTTCAAACAAGCATGTTATCAAGAAAACATATTAATTCCAATTTTATCTTGATTTAAATCATAAAATACGGTTTATCGAAACCGTTGTTTTGAACCGGTTAATTTTCTAAATTAAATCGGTTCACGCTCTAGTTTATCGAAACCGAACCAATCTTAAAATTTAATTAATTATTGCTGAAAATTCTGGATTTTTTTGGGTCGGTTCTAACCCGAATCCATTCCGGTTTGACCGAACCAAAATTGACCTGAGGGACAATTTTGGGTTCGGCCAAACCCTAGCCGGTAGGGCTGGCCGTGGCGGGCCGCTGGGCCGGTCAGGCCGTGGCCTTCCCCTGGCCGGAGCCGAGAGTCTCGGCCAGATCTGCCAGGGGCAGATCTGGTCGGCTTCCTCGTTCCGGCCGATCGGCCAGTGGCGCGGCCGGGGTTAGCCTCTCGGCTAGCCTCGGCCTCCCGCGGGTCTCGATTCCGATCTTGCTCGATCAATTTTAGTTTTTTAGCAACAATAAAAAAAAATTCCAGCAATTAATTCATCAACCAAAAACATAGAATTTGCAATTTTAAATTTACAACACCGAATTAAATTGCAAAATCAAATTTAGCCTATCATGCTCAAATACAAAATCATGCGTAACCTGCCTCTGATACCACTGAAGGAATTATTTAAGGGTTCCAATCAATTAATTTCAAGCCCATACAAGATATTAACCTTAAATATCCATATTTAATAAGGATCTTGCATGATCATGAGATCTAGGCTAGAATAAAATTGAATATTACCTTTGATTCAAAATCTCTTTGTTACTAAATAGGATTTAGTAACCTCTAAAGAGCGTCCACACAGGAAGAGCAATCCGGGGATACTCACAACGATCCTTACTAGAAGATTGAAGCAAGCAAAATGGACGGAGAGGGGGGGGGGGGGGGGGGGGGGTCGGCTAGAGAGAGAAAGAGAGGAGAGTAGCTAGGGTTTTCGGAAAATAAAATTCCATAATTTTCATATCTGAAAATTTCCCTTTTATAACCATTTTTAGGCAATAATTAATTAAAGGCCTTAATAGGCTTAAAGCCCAAAGCTTTTAATTAATTATGTAGAGAACCCCATTCTGGCTTAGCCCAATCTAGCTAGGCACTGTTTAGATAAATTAATTAAATCTATTTAATTAGATTATACTTAATTGGTCCAGCTAAACCGTTCTTGATTTCCGGTTTAGTCCTAAACCGAAATCGGTCTAATCCGGTTTAATCCAAAACCGGATTTTGCCTCTCTCATGATTCCTCTATATGATTCCATCCGTTTTACTTAAACTTTAGTGTGCGGCCCTCTTGGCTCACGACACGTCGGCGGACTGGTAAAATTACCATTTTACCCTTTCCATCATGAGTGGCCTCTAGCACGTCATCATGATTACCCAACGCCTGTGATTATCGAGATTTCGACTTAACCTTGTCGTTCATGAATCTATCCTTTTATCCTCTTGATATCTTTGACAACCACGAGGCATAGACAAGTCATCCTCGTTCAACTGTCATGTTTTTTGATTATGAGTTTAACTGAATTGTAACTGATACTACGTATCGACTGCATGGCCATGCTATTGTATTTCAGTTGTACTCATCAAGTGGCCTAAACTGATATCTGCCCACACGTCCGTATGAGGGATAAATTCTTCAGCGATCTATTGAGTCAACTCATGTAACTCGTGATCGATTCAATCACAGTCGTTATTGTAACCCTCTTACAGGAGACGTTAGACTGAGTAAAACTCGTAACTCATTACATAGTGACCTCAATGATCCTTCTGTGTGAGGATATGATTTCATGTGCCGACATATGAGTATGTTCATGACTGTGTCTATGTAACATACTCATGATCGGGTCGTCCTATATCACCCCTGTCTGGTGATACTATGACCTAACTCTGGACCCCTTCTGGCCATGATCAGTAGAGCGTGATCATTTAGAGTTAGCCTCATACCGATCGCTACTTATGAAGCTATTCTGATCGGGGACTGCTTAAGTAAGATTTTATCTAATCTGTAGATCTACTATTATGTGTTGACACATCAATGATACAAATCAAATTATACTTAAGATATTACTACAACACTTAGTAATATGAATGCCGATTTTATTTCAACTAATAATCTTTATTACATGATTAGATTGAAAATACATTGTACTAGGGCACAAAAACCCAACAAAACCAACCAATGTGTGTAAAATTCATTGGTTGTGAGTAAGTCTTTAAGGTTAAGACATACATGGATAATGAAATCAATCTGGAATTCTTTTGCAAAGGATTAATGGAAAGATTTTTAAGTTGCAGAAATCCATTTATGGATTAAAGCAGGCTTCTTAGAGATCGGAACCTTGTGTACGCAAGAAGGCTAATGGGAGTGCGATTGTTCGTTGTGCACGGTTACAAGAAAGGATTCTTACCCACACTACATGACATGAATGACTAAGTAAGATTCAGTGTCCTTTAACACTGATGAACTTAAAAAGATGATACCATATACTTGTATAGTTGGTCAATCACATATGTCGTGACACAAACAAGACATGATGTCTTGTTTTGGCCTATCTTGTACCAGAAGGTTACACATCAACCCCAGTGAGCTTCACTGGACAGCGGTTAATAATACCCTCATGTACTTCTGAGGCACTGAGGATATTATCCGGACTGACAATGATCACTAGATCATAGTTTGGATATGTGTGGGGGTTTCTAGTGGCGCTTATAATATGGAATGATTCCAGGCTAACTACTATTATTGATTTTGCAAACGAAGGCTGAGTATATAGCTGTTGGGGAAGCAACTAAAGGTGGCCGTATGAATTAAAAGCTTATGGCTGGACTGAATTTAATGCCGCGAAAGTCTAATCCGGTAAGCTTGTTTTGTGATAACACCAATGGCCATAGTGTAGACTAATGAGCCAAAATCACGAAAGTCTAAACTTATACTTAGATAGTATCACCTTATCAGGGAGATAACTGCTAACGGTGATGTGGAGATCAAGTACGTTCCGACTAATGATAATACGACTGATCCCTTGACAAAGGTTGTACCACAACCTAAGCATGAGGAACATGTGAGGTATATGGGAGTAGATTGGAACTTACATTGGAACTAAGGGAAAGTAGGAGATTGTTGAAGTTGTGCCCTATATTGGGATTTCCGGGATCTCAAGCGCAGCGGAAACAACCAAAATAACTAAGAACCCGCCACAGGATCGCTTGCATAACAATAGATGAATCGAGATAAGGAGTAGAAATCGAATTTTTACTTCTCGTAATCTCTATAGAACACTCCTGAACCGATCCAAGACAAGTCTTCCGGCCCATCCTCTACGGATGCACACACCCCGAGCTCGACCTTCTTGAAGCACGGATCTTCACGAAACTACTAGACCCCGAGAAAACCCAAAACCCTATTCTCTATTTCCCGATGAGAGAAGCTAAAAAGAATATGGAGAAAGGTAGCAAATGTGATCAAGAAGCTTTTTCATTTCCTCTTGTTGGGCCAAAATGTGACGTGGTAACGTCGCACAATGGTTTCTACGTGCAAGTGCACACGGGTCGCAAGTAATAATATTTATATGATCCGGTAAGATACCGAGTCGGTCCACAGGGATTAATATGGGGTTTACGATTAGTTAATAAACATGTAGCAATTATGACACAGATAACAGAGTGCGATAGTGATAACGAATGGATTAAAACGCCTAGGGTGCTAGACAATCATCAAGTGAACAAGTTCGAGAAATACACAATCTATTTAATGGAAGGTCGGTTGAGCCTATGTCTAAAGTGCCGACCTCGCCTTTCGGTAATGAGGTTAGCCTAATCTCGAGTGTTCCCGTGCACTTTCGGTATTGAGAAAACTCGAGATCGCATACAATCAACAGTAAAAGGCTAAGGGTTACGAGAAGGTGCCAAGACACGGTCTTGAGCCTACAACCCTCGGTGGATGCTAAGTCCGGGTTCTAATCCTTCCCTTTCGGTATCAGATAGAACTCCTCAAACATACATTGTAAAACGTCACTTAAACAATACATGCATTTAAACAACAATCCACACAACACATTTATCATTCAACAAATCAATAATCTCAACAAAATTTCGTATTCACATTTCATTTTTTCTAGCACCCATGGCTAAGGGATTTAGCCATCAACCATGGTGCTCAAGCTTAGCAACAACATGGTGGAAACACAAGTGTACATGAAGAACATAAAGTAAATGGATAGAAAATGCTCTTGGATTCCCGAGCAAGGTGCTTCTTCCATGTGTGATGAAGAACGGTAGAACTCGCGATATCGTCGGTGTCGAGGAAGATGAAGGACGCTCGAGAAACCACGAAGAACGCTTGAAGAAATGCTGAAAAGCTCATTGGTCTCGTTTCTCTCTCTACTTTTCTTCCTTCCCACAAAAATGTGGCTGCAACCCTTTTATAGCTTTCTGAATCCGGGGGCAGTCACGATCGTGACTAGCAAGGCACGATCGTGCCTCAGTCTGGGTCACGATCGTGTGCTGGATATGGCACGATCGTGACTTGGTCATGGAGGCGATCGTGACTTCGGAGGGCACGATCGTGCCTCGTGGCAGGTAAGATATTTTCGGATCGCCTCGATCCTTTGCCTCTTAAAGCCACGATCGTGGCTCTTCAAGGGGCGATCGTGCCTCATGGGGTCACGATCTTGGCTCCGTCGTGACTGAGATCGGGGGAGCCCACTGTAAGTTGGAATAAATCCACCATTTAATCTTCAAGGGGAGGCACGATCGTGGCTGGCACAGGGGCGATCGTGCCTAATGAGCCACGATCGTGACCAATGGAGGCACGATCGTGGCTAAAGGCCTCTGCCCGGCCCTTTGGTCAACTCCCTTTGACTTTTTGCTCGGTGCCTCGTTTTTGACCCTTTTTCCTCCCGTTCCTGTGTATGCACCTCAAAACACCAAAAAAGCATAAATAATGTCCTCTCGGGCCTGACTTGGCCACTATCGGACATAAATGCACCGAATTGTGAGGTTAAATGGTCTCGAAACGAGACCTTTTGACCCCACAACAAACACACCCCACTTAAACACTTATCGTCCCGATAAGTCAACAAGTGTACTACAAAATTCGCCGAGTTAAGAACCCTGAGTCAACTCAATAGGAGGAGCTCGGCATCTCCTAGGGGTTTTAGGCAAACTCCCCCAAACCGAAACACAACAACCAAGTGGGAAAACTTACCACTACACTACAACGACGACACAAGACAATAACTAGATTCAATACGACAACTATTCCTAACACACACATTGAGACTCCATAGGCATAACTCATAATTGCACGTAAGTATTCATGTAAACTCGAAATACTCATGCGAAGGACAACGTGCACGAAGGGTATCATTTTCACTCCGCATGCATGCTACACAATACTTGCCCTTACACAACATGCATCACATAAATCCCTTTTCCTCAATACTTTGGTGATCATAAATTAATGGTTCGAACCGATCCCGATGATCACTAGACCATAGCCAAGAGTGAATCCATAAATGTAGGGCTTATTTGGCTTGTAGTGTAGGTTAGACTCGGGTGGGTGTTTTTAGAGGGATAATTTAGGAAGATCAATGGTGCTCCATTCCTAAGTTGCCTCAACCTCACAAACCCCGTTACAATTCGATCTCTCCCCAAGACTCGTTGTCAATACTTGCTACCTCTTTTTAACCCAAATCATCCATTCCCATCTTTTTCTACTTTGACCACCGACACTTTTCTTGCTTTTGGTTTGTTCCACAATGCTAAAATCAACTGCTCGCCGATTTGCATTTGCTCCACACTGTTGGTTTTCCTTTCGTAGTGTTTTTCTCTTCTTTGGCATTTTTGCTCTCCTTCATTAAGATCTTCCGGCATGCCAAATATTTCTCTTACACTATCTTGTTTTCTTTTTATTGTCCTCAAACCCGAAAAACAGCAATTTCCGAAGTGTCACATTTAGTGTCTTCTTAGCAGTGCTGTTCTCTTCAAATGGCCTTTCCACCTTTTCTTTTTCCCAACCCCATGTCACCCTTTTCATTCCTATACAATTGAACTAACCCTCCCCCCACTCGCTGAAGCAATTAAGCAATGAGAAGCTCGGGTTCATGTCAAAGTTAGGCTAATGAATTTAGGTTTCAACATGTAAGGTTCTTAAACAAGGCATTTTGGCAAAGAGAGGGTACTCCGGATGATGTTGGTGTAGGGTCTATTTGTATTTTGCTCAATGGTAAAACGAGATGCCTACGAATCATTTCCCTTGGTCTATTATCTTTTTGGCCGAAGCCAACACGGTCAACCCATTAACACTAATCACGAAGCATTGATGATGATGCATATAATGTAATCGAAAAGCATGGCATTGCACACAACGTGTTATAATGTGAACATACACTTTGGCCCACGATGGCCTTTTTCATAAATATCCACAATTCGACATTATACTAATATGCAATCATCAACATCATGCCCACGAAAACCTCAACTTGGGCAAAGTGCCCCACATGCTCAAAATCAAATAATCCTCATTTAGCAAATAAAACTAAACATGTCAAGTGCAAAGACAAAACTTAAACATGCAGTAGTTCATACATCACCAAAATAAGGGTCTCCAAAACCGACCCAAAATACATAACAATTTAACAAAAAAGTTTCCAAACTTAACAAGTCTAAATTCCGACAACATCTAGATGTCACCTTCTGCTCCTTCTACGTGGTGGTGAGAGCCGCTCGGACCTGCTCCACTCGGGTCCTGGTACTGGAAGTGGACGTACGGGCCGAACGGGGCCGGGAATGCAGCTCCCTGGAAGGCCGGATGCTCCTGGAGTCGCGACTGGTAGAAGCTCGCTATGCCCCACATGTCGTGGTGCTGCTGGTACAGCGTCTAATCCACGTGCCCCTGGAAGGCGTGCGTCCTCGCCCATTCCCGGCGAGACATCTCGGAGTCCTCCTGCTGCTGAATGTGCATCGCCCTCATCATGGCGAGCACATCCTCCTCCTGCCCCGGCTCCTGTTGAGCTGCTGCTCCTCCCGCCTGGGCTCTGCCTGCCCGTGCTGCTGCTGCTCGGGCTCCCGCTCGATCCTCTAGTGCCTGTCTTGTCAGCAGCGGTTGACCGTTCTTGATCTTGATCTTGATCCACTCCAGTCGAGGGTAACACTCCTTCACGATCTCCCCGAAGATCGATCCTCGCATCTCCTGACCTCGGACTGCTTCCCTCTCGAAGATAGGAGGGCCCATGGGGTAGTTCACCCCGCTGACAAGTCCCTAGACAATCTGGGTGACCAAACACCCTGCTCCAATGCCTCTCGGCTGTCTACTCGGCATTTCAAGCAACTGATCCCAGATAGTCCTCTCCCAGGGCGCCCTCGTATCCGTACGGTACGCGTTCAGGATCCACAACTCCTTGAGAGTAACGTCGTATTGACCGTTCTCTCTACATAAGAGTGTTCCCGCGAGGAACCTCTGCAGCATCAACATCCCGGGTTGGTCTTCGGGGATGTCCTTGGCCTTGTTGGTCTTCTCCCAATACTGATTCAACGTGATGTGATACCACATCTCGTTGTTGGAGAGACCCAACACCGGCGCTTCTTCCTCTGAGAACCCGAACATGGCAGTGAGGTCGTTCATCGTCATTTTGCACTTCCTCCCACACACCCGGAAGGATATCTCCGTCTTCTCCTTGTTCACCGGCTCCACAGTGGCGAAGAACTCCCGGGTCAAATCTTCAAAGACCGGGGGTCTCCACGTCATCATTCCCGGCCATCCGAGCCGGATGGCCTTTTCATGCAGCTCCTCCCAAATCCCCAAACTCCTGCAAAGATACTCATTGAAGAACCGGCCGGTCATTACTACCCGGTCTTCAAACGCCTCGTACCTTCTTTTGTACGGGTCCACGGAGGTGAACCTGAGGCATGCAAGGTTTGGAGTCTCAACCGGGAGTCGGGCAGCTTGTTGAGCCGGAGGCGCTCTTGAGCCCGAGGTGCCGGCACCGGCGGTTCGAGCCTTTTTGCTCACAAGAGTAGCAGAGGCTTGGTCGGTCGATTTCTTGGGTGCCATTGCAAGGATGAGGTGGAGCGAGTAAGAGTGAGAGTGGTTGTCTAAAGTCACCGGACACTGTCGCCGGAAAAGTTCGCCGGAAAATTCCAAGGGTTGACTTTATGTGGAGGGTTGGGTAGTGTGAGGGGTGAGGAGTGTAGAGGTGAGTTTGGTCGGTCTAGGAGCTTATTCCGGCGAGGTTTGGCTGGAATCTATGGTGGGTGGTGGTTTTGGGCTGGTTTTGTGGACAAAAATAGGGAAAACAACAAATAAAGGCTAGGAAAGGAGTGGGGAGTGAGGGGAGTACCTTTTTCCGGCGATTGGTGGCGAGCTTTGGCGAGTTTCCGGCGAAAATTGCTGGCGGCGGCGCTCTTGGAGGCTAGGGTTCGCGAAAAATGAAGAAGAAAAGGGTCTGAAAACCCTTTATACGCGTAGAGGCACGATCGTGACTCGGCAAAATTACTCGGGTCACGATCGTGGCTCCCCCGTGACTGAAATCGTGGGAGCCCACGGTAAGTTGGGCACGATCGTGGCTAGCCCAAATTTTTGCCTTCTTCCCTTTTTTCTTCTTCTTCTTCCAACGTAGAGCATTCAAACCCATGGTACCTGCACTTAGCCTTGCATGGAAACTTGTTAAAAGACTCAATTGTGGTGTGTGAGACACACACCATACTTAACCCCACACTCGGGGTCGATTTACTCTAAGACTCTATAAACCGAAACTAGACACATATGTACAAGTGGGCGGCCTCTGAGTCCTTCTATGCAACAGCGCAGTCAAGTTGCTTATCATCTCTATGATGTCCGTTAACTGTGCTTGCACATCCTCCTTGAAATCCTTAATCTCTTCTCGGACAGTCATAATGTCCACTATGATTTCCCCGAACCGGCTCTCGATGTGGATCATCGGATCCTCCGGTGGAGTAGGACTATCCTCGGGTTCCGACGAGTTTACAGGCCACCTTAGAGGTGGCGAGTTACCCACTTTTCCTTGAGGCTTGCCCAAATGTGAAGCTCCTCGATGTGAAGCACCCTTTTCCTTCCCGCCTTGCCCAAATCCATGTTACACCTCATTATCGCCCATCTTGCCATATATTCAATTTCCACCAGCAAGTGGCAAGCTTTTCCATACACCATCCGATATGGGGACATGTTCAGCGGGGTTTTGTAAGCGGTGCGATATGCCCATAGGGCTTCATCAAGGCGTTCCGACCAATCTTTTCTGTTCAGGCCGACCATCTTTTCCAAGACCCCTTTGATTTCCTTATTAGCGCTCTCCGCTTGGCTATTGCATTGGGGGTGGTAAGCAAGAGCCATCTTGTGTTTCATGCCAAATTTCTTGGCAAGAGCCTTGAAGAGCTTGATCCGGAAATGGGCACCTCGATCACTTATGATAGCTCGGGGAGTTCCAAAACGTGCAATGATATTTCGCTTGACGAACTTGATGACCGTCCTCGCATCCGCTGCGATACACGCTTCTGCCTCAACCCACTTAGAAACATAGTCCACTGCGACTATGATGTAGAGCTTCCCATAAGACGACGGGAAAGGTCCCATAAAATCCATCCCCCACACATCGAACACTTCCACTTCTAGTATACCAGTGAAAGGCATCTCGTGCCTCCGGGAGACATTTCCCACCCTCTGACACCTATCACACTGTTTAATGTGCTCGTGACAGTCCTTGAAGAGGGTTGGCCAATAGAAGCCCGATTGCAACACTTTTCTAGCGGTCCTCTCACCCGCGAAGTGACCTCCATAAGGAGAATTATGGCACGCTTCCAGAATTTCAGGAATTTCGCTCTCTGCTACACATCGGCGGAAAATTTGATCGTTTCCTTGCTTGAATAGATAAGGCTCGTCCCAGTAGTACTTGTTGCAAGAGTGAAGGAACCTCTTCTTTTGTTGGGAGTTAATCCCCAAAGGCACGATCCCACATGAAACATAGTTTGCAATGTCGGCATACCACGGTGATGCGCTCTGTACCGCTAAAACATGCTCTTCGGGAAATACGTCCTTGATTTCCTCCCCGCATTCCTTCTCACCATTCTTCACTCGAGATAGGTGATCGGCCACTTGATTTTTAGTTCCCTTCCGATCCATTATCTCGAGCTCGAATTCTTGCAACAAGAGAACCCATCGAATTAATCGGGCTTTTGCCTCCTTCTTGGTTAGCAAATATTTCAGGGCCGCATGATCCGTGTGCACCACAGTTTTCGACCCGATCACGTACTGACTAAACTTCTCAAATGCAAATACCACTGCCAAGAATTCCTTTTCAGTAGCTGTGTAGTTTTTTTGGGCATCATTAAGCGTTCGGCTTGCATAAGCTATGACGCGAAAGATCTTATCGTGCTTCTGGCCTAGAACTGCTCCCAAAGCGTAGTCGCTTGCATCGCACATGATCTCGAACGGACGACCCCAATCCAGAGCTGTTACTATTGGAGCCTTTACCAATCTTGCTCTCAACTTATCAAAAGCAACTTTGCACTCCCTCGTGAATTCAAACTTCACCTCCTTCTCGAGCAATTTACACAATAGCTTGGCTACTTTTGAGAAGTCTTGGATAAAGCGTCTGTAAAACCCCGCATGGCCAAGAAAACTTCTCACCAACCTCACAGAAGACGGATATGGAAGAGTCTCAATGACACTAACCTTGGCCCGATCCACTTCAATGCCCTCTTTCAAGATCTTGTGGCCTAGAACAATTCCTTCACGAACCATGAAATGGAATTTCTCCCAGTTAAGCACCAAGTTAGTTTCCTCGCATCTTTTCAACACATTCCCCAGATGTTCCAGACATTCATCAAATGACCTTCCGAAAACTGAGAAGTCGTCCATGAAAACCTCTACATAATTCTCGGCCATATCTGAAAATATAGCCATCATACACCTTTGGAAGGTCGCCGGGGCATTGCAAAGCCCAAAAGGCATTCGTCGGAAGGCAAAAGTCCCGTAGGGGCAAGTGAAAGTTGTCTTCTCCTGATCTTCTACGGCCATGTGGATTTGATTATAACCACTATTGTAACGCTCCAAAATCCGGTTTCCCGAATTAAAGTCGTTACCCGAAGAATTTAAAAACCTTTGAAATAACACGATGCGATATAGTTATGAAATAACTCGAGCGTCCTCAAATTACAACATAACTATTCTCGCACGAAGCCATCACATTTTGATTTAGGCGTCCCTAGTTCAAAATGGGATTGCACGAGTCAAATAAAGAAACCTGTTTACAACAAATACAACGATACCATTTCTCTTTTTAAAATCTGTATTAGTAACGCGTACAAAAGTGAGGCACGACATGGCCAGTCAATCAAATATTTACATCAAAATATTTTATACAAGTTGCGGTACAGAAATATACATGGCAAATGACTCAGACCAGAGTCTACAAAAGCCAACAACAACAAAAACACAGTGCGTCGACACGACACATCCCCAAAAGCTCCCACCAAATGTGTGCTCAGAATCACCAACCTGCACAACTACAAGTAGGGGTGAACACGCTACCCAGAGACTAAAACAAACAGCAAGGATGAGGAAAAACATACATGTAAGCACAAAGAAATCAGTAAAGTACGAATCACAACACTTCCACTACTCAATCACCAACCACGTCACAACTCCCGAGGTAACCGATTACGACCGGCGAGGGGTACCACCCTTGGTCGGTTCAACCTCCAAACGGGAATCGATTATGGCCAGGAGGGGTACCGCTCCTGTCTCGATTGCCCATCCAAACACAACCACACAATTGAGGTAACCGATCACGGCCAAGGAGTACCGCCCTTGACTCGGTTCAACCCCCGAATGGAAATCGATCACGGCCAGGAGGGGTACCGCTCCTGACTCGATTATCCATCCAACCACACAGCCATACAATTGAGGTAACCGATCACGGCCAAGGGGTACCACCCTTGACTCGGTTCAACCCCCGAATGGAAATCGATCACGGCCAGGAGGGGTACCGCTCCTGACTCGATTATCCATCCAACCACACAGCCTCCCATCACCTTTCCACCCTTCCACATCACAACACCCTTACCAACCACACCCAACACCCTTCGATACATTCACAGAACACAAACCAAGTGCAAGAAACTAGTTCACAGAGAGGCATTTACATCCACCCAAACAAGACAAGTGCGAGACGGAATAAGTCATCGTCTGAAAAGCAATAATATAACCATGCACAACTAGGTGCTCACAAGCAGTTCAAGTTTGATACTCAACTAATTCACAGAGAGGCATTTATATCAACACATCAACATGCTATTTAATTCACAACATCGAGCAAAAGGTGTTCAAACATTTCATTTTATCTCGACTAAATACTCAAATAAATTCAATCAATGCATCAAGAGATTGAGTCTAGGTAAGCTATGTCCCCCTACCTTAGGAAAGCTCTACGTACGCTCCTAGCCTCCCGCTCGAGCTATTCACGCCTTGCCTTTCCCGCGAGCGTCAATATCAACTAATAATTATATTCAATAATTAAAAACTCAAACAGACTCCGAAACGAATGCAATAAATTTACAAGTGTACTCCAACAAGTGCCTAACACTTGGACACACTTCAAATTAATCAAAGTAGCCAAAATGGGTCCGGAATGACCCATTTTCCCCGAAACACCCAATCTGCCCGGAAACGAGTTTTTGACCCTCGGGACTCCGAAAATTACGAAACTTGTGTCTAAATTCCTAATTATATTCGAGAGGACTAACGCAATTGACGGAATCGAATTCCGACACCCGAGCGATATAATCGCGCAAATTAAAGTTTCGACACACATTTTCCGATTTTCGTAATTTAAATCCAAAAATCACCAAGGGTGTCAACTATTGATTCGAGGGTTACCCGAGACCTCCCAAAACTCACAAACCCGAAATCCGGGCTCGTGGGACCACCCGGGCCATTTACGGCCCGAGAGGCCCAAACGGCCCGCGGCCGTCAAAGGCTGCCACGGCCAGCCAAGGCAGGGGCTGGCCACTGCCGGACCACCTCCGGCGCGCCACCACACTGGCCGGAGCTCCGGTGACCGGCCGGAGCTCCGGCGAACCCTCCGGCCGCCGGAAAATCTCAAAAACGTCCCAAAATGCTCCAAAACACCCCTACAACTCCACTCCATCATCATTTCACTCATTCCTCATCAACCCACAACTCAAACTCATCACGATGGGAAAAAAATGAGTTGCTCACCGTAGCCAATGATGTGAGGAACCCGAATACGCAAGAAAATGGTCGATCACGCGGCCGGATCGTCGGGAAATCGCCCAAGTTCTTCTCCTCTTCTTCCTTCTTTCTTCTTTCTCTTTCTCTTTCCCTTTCCTTCTCTTTGGTTCTGCCGTGAATGGCCTCCCCTTCCCTCTTTTATCACATAAATCCCATTATTATAAACACTAAACTAATAAAATAAACCTATTTTCCATTTTCTTTTAAATCTAAATTAAAACAATTAATTTTTTAATCACTCAAAAGTCTCCCCCCCTCTAGATACATGACAAGTGTAAAGTAGAGGGTCCCACAAGCCACTTTTGTCATTTCGGACCCGAAATCGTCCGAAACGGACACGTTTTTCGAAACCGTCGGAACCGTGATGTTTCGCTAAATTTTAGCTTCCATATGAACCTAATATCCATAATATTACAATTTCATCTTAAAATGGCTCAAATAGTAGTCCTCGGTGACTCTCGGGTCAAAATTTGGTCAAATCGCGAACTTTTAAATTTTCATCCATTTTTCACAAAATTGACCCAAATTGACCCAAATTGTCCGGGAGCGGTCCTTACAACCTTCCTTCCTTAAAGAATTTCGTCCGCGAAATTAAAACGTACCTCAATTCTCGAAAAGGCGGGGATACTTAGCACGAATCTCATCTGCCCGCTCCCACGTCGACTCTTCGACACCGTGATGTTGCCAAAGCACTCGCACTAGTGGGATGGTCCTGCCTCTCAATATCTGATCTCGTGAGTCTAAGATCTGAACTGGCCTTTCCTCATACGAGGCATCTGGGGTCAACTCCAACTCAGCCCACTCTATCACGTGCGACGGGTCAGGGTGATATTTTCTCAGCATCGATACATGGAATACGTTGTGAACCGCTGCAAGGGATGGTGGCAATGCGAGCCTGTAAGCCACTGCTCCAATCCTGGCGATGATCTCGAAGGGGCCAATGTACCTCGGGGCCAACTTACCGTCGCTTCTTGCCTTCTTAAACCTTATTAGCCCTTTCTTCGGGCTCACTCGCAAGAAGACGTGGTCGCCTACCTCAAACTCGAGAGGTCGACGTCTCCGGTCCGCATAACTCTTCTGTCTACTCTGCGCCGTTTTCAGTCGCTCTCGAATCAAGGCTACCTTCTCAGTAGTCTCCCTTACCAGCTCGGGTCCCAGTAGGCTCTTATCTCCCACCTCAGCCCAACAAACTGGTGATCGGCACGGTCTACCATACAAGGCCTCAAATGGTGCCATCCCGATGCTAGCCTGGTAACTGTTGTTATACGCAAACTCTGCCAACGGTAAATGATCCTCCCACGCTCCGTGAAAATCCAGTATACACGCTCGGAGCATGTCCTCTAATATCTGAATGACCCGCTCTGACTGACCGTCCGTCTGTGGGTGGTAAGCCGTACTCAGACAAATATCCGTACCCAACGCGCCCTGTAGGCTATCCCAGAATCGGGATGTAAAGCGAGGATCTCGGTCCGATATTATCGACACCGGCACTCCGTGTAACCTCACGATCTCGCGTACATATAGCCTGCTCAACTTATCTACCGAGTCTGTCATCCTCATTGGCAAGAAATGCGCGGACTTAGTCAGTCGATCAACTATCACCCACACCGCATCGTTACCCCTTGCTGACCTCGGCAGTCCGCATACGAAATCCATCGTAATATGCTCCCATTTCCACTCGGCTATCTCCAACGGTTGTAGAGGTCCTGCTGGTCTCTGGTGTTCTATCTTCACCTGCTGACAAGTGAGACATCGAGCTACGAACCCTGCTATCTCCCGCTTCATCCCATTCCACCAAAAATGGCGCCTGATGTCGTGGTACATCTTAGTCCCACCAGGATGCACAACGAGTCGTGAGTTGTGTGACTCGCGTAGTACTTCCTCACGGAGACTCTTGGGCACAAACAATCTGTTCCGGAAACGAAGGCCCTGATCGTTGCCCATCGACCACCCCTCAGACTCAACTCCGTTAGCCATTTTCATCCGGAACGTTGCTGTCTCTGAGTCATCAATCTGAGCCTCAATCACCCGACTCACCAGTGTAGGCTGCGCCACCAATGAACACAGTGCGACTCGTCCCGTGACTTCCTCCAACTCAACCCTGAACTCGCTGAGCTCTCCCATCATCTTCCATTCCCGAACTGCTACGGAGACAAGGCTATGGAGTGACTTTCTGCTGAGGGCATCGGCGACCACATTCGCCTTGCCCGGGTGGTATAGCAGATCGAAGTCATAATCCTCAATCAGCTCCATCCAACGCCGTTGTCGCATGTTCAGGTCTTTCTGGGTAAAGAGATATTTCAGGCTCTTGTGATCCGAAAAGACTTGAAACTTCTCACCGTAGAGGTAGTGACGCCAAACCTTTAGTGCAAACACGACCGCTGCAAGTTCTAGATCGTGTGTCGGATAGTTTCTCTCGTGCACTTTAAGCTGTCGGGACCCAAAAGCCACCACCTTACCCTGCTGCATCAAAACACTCCCCAGTCCTTCTCCGGATGCGTCGCAGTAAACGTCATAGCCTATCCCTCGCTCAGGTACTATCAAAACCGGAGCCGTGGTCAACCGAGTCTTCAACTCCGTGAAGGAGCGCTCGCAAGCCTCACCCCAATCGAACTTAACTCCCTTCCGCGTGAGGCGAGTCAAAGGTGCTGCGAGGCACGCAAAGTCTTTGACGAATCTCCGATAGTACCCTGCCAATCCCAGGAAGCTGCGGATCTCGAAAACGCTCGTAGGTCGCGCCCATTTCGAGACTGCGTCGATCTTGGACGGATCGACAAACACGCCGTCACCCGATACGACATGTCCGAGGAATCTCACCTCGGTAAGCCAGAACTCGCATTTTTCCAACTTCGCGTAAAGTTGGTGCGATCGCAGTAACTGGAGTACAGTCCTCAAATGCGCCTCATGAGTCCCCTCGTCCGGTGAGTAGATGAGAATATCGTCGACAAATACGATGACGAATCGATCGAGGTAAGGTCGGAAGATGCGAGTCATAAGATCCATGAACGCCGCTGGGGCGTTGGTCAAGCCGAACGGCATCACTAGGAATTCAAAATGACCATACCGCGTTCGAAACGCGGTCTTCGGGATGTCTTCCTCCCGTACTCGCAACTGATGATATCCAGACCGCAAGTCGATCTTGGAGAAGCACCTCGATCCCCTGAGCTGATCAAAGAGATCGTCTATCCGCGGCATCGGATAACGATTCTTCACTGTCACCCTGTTCAGCTTCCGGTAATCTATGCACATCCGGAGCGAACCCTCTTTCTTCTTTACGAACAACGCCGGAGCGCCCCACGGCGAGGTGCTCGGCCGTATGAACCCCTTCTCCTGCAGTTCCTGGAGTTGACTCTTCAACTCCTCGAGTTCCGCGGGGGCGAAACGATATGGTGCCACAGAGATCGGCGCGGTTCCCGGCATCAACTCGATAGTGAACTCCACCTCGCGCACAGGTGGCAATCCGCTAAGATCACCTGGAAAGACGTCTGGAAACTCGTCGACAACTCGTGGTAGCCCTCTGCCTTCGTCCTTCGGTCCGTCACCCGTAGCGGACAACGCTGCAAGAAGAACTCCACTCCGGCTACCCAATGAACATGAAATCATAGAGTCCCCACTCGATACGGTCACCCTCCTCCGATAACAGTCGATGTTAGCCCTGTATTGCCTCAACCAGTCCATGCCGAGGATCACGTCGAAAGTAGTCATGTCTAGCACGATAAGGTCCCACACAAGAGAGTGGTCTGCTACTCTAACTTCGCAGCCCCTGCAGATTCTACTTAGAACAGTGCCATCCCCTAAAGGCGTATCGACGCACAAGGGCGGACTCAGCGACTCGACTACTAACCCCAGTGCTCGTGCAAACTGTGCGGAGATAAAAGAGTTCGATGCACCCGTGTCGATAAGAATGGACGCCCACAAATTAAAAACGAGGAACGTACCCTGAGCTGCTCTCTGGTCCTCTGACGGTGGAGGCTCGGTATGACCCGACACTGCATAGACCCGACCTTGGACCTGCTGTCCATCTGCTCTCGGCTGCCCCCGACTAGTACCTGGTCTCGTCGACTGGGCTGGTCCGAACCCTTGTTGGGGTCGGGAATCCTGTCGTGCTGCTGACGACCGTGCAGATGGTGCAGAGTGCTGTCGTGGGCCCTGACTCCCGATTCTGCTAGAGTAACAATCCCGAGCGAGGTGTCCTGGACGTCCACACCCAAAGCACGTGGGTGGTCCAGAACTAGGCCTGCCTCCCTGTCCTGGCCGACCGCTCGGTCTCTCTACTGGTGCTCTGAACTGATCGCTCTGAGTTCCCCCCGAAAGCTGCCTCGTAGGTGCACGGTTTCGAGGGCAATCCCTGCAGAGGTGACCTGGCTGATGACACTCATAGCATACCGGTGGTGACCTTGGGCCTACTGGGCTGGATCCCACGGTATCCAGCGATGCTAGCGGTCTCTGCACCATTCTCCCCGACGACTGCGGAGGAAAGCTTGAAATTCGAGGCCTCTTGAAGTCCCTTGACTCCGTCTGCCTAGTGAAGCTGCTTGGCCTGGGTCTCTGCTCCCTGAGCCTGTGTGCCTCTGCCATCCCTTCTTCGATGGCCGCTGCAGTGTCGACCATCACCGAGTACACCCTGATCCGGTGAGAGAGGATCCTGTCGAAGATCTCTGGTCGTAGTCCCCTCTCGAACCTCTTACATCGGCTCGCCTCGAACCTCACTAGGTCTGGCGCAAATCTCGACAGGGCTGTGAACTGTGCCTCGTACTCTAGCACCGTCATTGCACCCTGTCGCAGTTCCAGGAACTGCTGCTGACGGCTATCCCTTGCCGACTCGGGAAAATAGCTCTCAAGGAAAATATCCTTGAAATCCTCATAGTCTTCTCCCACTCTGGTCCGAACTCGCTCCCACCAGTAATATGCATCATCCCTGAGCTGATGGACGGCAAATGTGATTCTGGTCCTCCCATCTGTAATCCCAGACGTATCAAGGTCGCGGGTGATCTGTCGCAGCCACTGCTCAGCTCGCGTAGGGTCTGGCTCTCCATGGAAAGCTGGGGGGTTCAGGCGCAGGAAGTCCCGGAGCGCGTGCGCTGCAGGTACCTCTGGCGGCACTGGTGATATCTCAGGAGCTGTGGGCACGGTCTCCCTCTGTCCCAACATGGCCACTAACGACTGTATCGACCGTAGTATCTCGCCCACTACCTGATCACTGGGAGGAGTGGTGGTAGCCACAGTGGGGATCCCTGCAGTGGATGGGGGCACCTCAGCCGCGGTCCCTGCCTGTCCTGCGCTACCTGACGCAGTCTCTGTGGATGGCGTCTCCACCCCTGTAGTCCTCTCCCCGGGTTCCGCCCTGGGAGGCTCATGCGTCGCTCGCTGTGCTCCTCTCCCCCTCAAAGCGCCACCTCGCCTAGTTCTCGGAGCCATGTGCACTACTGCACAAAGACGGTTCATAATTAGGATTTCTTTACAAAAGAACACCGCGCAAAAGGGCGACGAGAACTTCTCACATTCTCCACATTTACTCTACGTACTAACTAATTGTTATCCTAGTACAGTCCAATCCTAACAAACAAGATTCACACTAACATGCCAACACTCATTTTCATGCCGCAACGTTTCACTAACAACATTTCACAACTTTAACACAGGTACTCCTCCACCCGTCACCATGTCATTTTATTGTCACCACACGCACACAAGTCGTCATTTAACTCACACTAACAACCAATTCACGCACCATAAGACCAAATTGACCAAAATCGCGCAAACTTTCCTACAACTGACTCTGCCCGACATGTCGACGTAAGGCACAGGTGTTGAACCTGAGACCTCTGATACCAAACTGTAACGCTCCAAAATCCGGTTTCCCGAATTAAAGTCGTTACCCGAAGAATTTAAAAACCTTTGAAATAACACGATGCGATATAGTTATGAAATAACTCGAGCGTCCTCAAATTACAACATAACTATTCTCGCACGAAGCCATCACATTTTGATTTAGGCGTCCCTAGTTCAAAATGGGATTGCACGAGTCAAATAAAGAAACCTGTTTACAACAAATACAACGATACCATTTCTCTTTTTAAAATCTGTATTAGTAACGCGTACAAAAGTGAGGCACGACATGGCCAGTCAATCAAATATTTACATCAAAATATTTTATACAAGTTGCGGTACAGAAATATACATGGCAAATGACTCAGACCAGAGTCTACAAAAGCCAACAACAACAAAAACACAGTGCGTCGACACGACACATCCCCAAAAGCTCCCACCAAATGTGTGCTCAGAATCACCAACCTGCACAACTACAAGTAGGGGTGAACACGCTACCCAGAGACTAAAACAAACAGCAAGGATGAGGAAAAACATACATGTAAGCACAAAGAAATCAGTAAAGTACGAATCACAACACTTCCACTACTCAATCACCAACCACGTCACAACTCCCGAGGTAACCGATTACGACCGGCGAGGGGTACCACCCTTGGTCGGTTCAACCTCCAAACGGGAATCGATTATGGCCAGGAGGGGTACCGCTCCTGTCTCGATTGCCCATCCAAACACAACCACACAATTGAGGTAACCGATCACGGCCAAGGAGTACCGCCCTTGACTCGGTTCAACCCCCGAATGGAAATCGATCACGGCCAGGAGGGGTACCGCTCCTGACTCGATTATCCATCCAACCACACAGCCATACAATTGAGGTAACCGATCACGGCCAAGGGGTACCACCCTTGACTCGGTTCAACCCCCGAATGGAAATCGATCACGGCCAGGAGGGGTACCGCTCCTGACTCGATTATCCATCCAACCACACAGCCTCCCATCACCTTTCCACCCTTCCACATCACAACACCCTTACCAACCACACCCAACACCCTTCGATACATTCACAGAACACAAACCAAGTGCAAGAAACTAGTTCACAGAGAGGCATTTACATCCACCCAAACAAGACAAGTGCGAGACGGAATAAGTCATCGTCTGAAAAGCAATAATATAACCATGCACAACTAGGTGCTCACAAGCAGTTCAAGTTTGATACTCAACTAATTCACAGAGAGGCATTTATATCAACACATCAACATGCTATTTAATTCACAACATCGAGCAAAAGGTGTTCAAACATTTCATTTTATCTCGACTAAATACTCAAATAAATTCAATCAATGCATCAAGAGATTGAGTCTAGGTAAGCTATGTCCCCCTACCTTAGGAAAGCTCTACGTACGCTCCTAGCCTCCCGCTCGAGCTATTCACACCTTGCCTTTCCCGCGAGCGTCAATATCAACTAATAATTATATTCAATAATTAAAAACTCAAACAGACTCCGAAACGAATGCAATAAATTTACAAGTGTACTCCAACAAGTGCCTAACACTTGGACACACTTCAAATTAATCAAAGTAGCCAAAATGGGTCCGGAATGACCCATTTTCCCCGAAACACCCAATCTGCCCGGAAACGAGTTTTTGACCCTCGGGACTCCGAAAATTACGAAACTTGTGTCTAAATTCCTAATTATATTCGAGAGGACTAACGCAATTGACGGAATCGAATTCCGACACCCGAGCGATATAATCGCGCAAATTAAAGTTTCGACACACATTTTCCGATTTTCGTAATTTAAATCCAAAAATCACCAAGGGTGTCAACTATTGATTCGAGGGTTACCCGAGACCTCCCAAAACTCACAAACCCGAAATCCGGGCTCGTGGGACCACCCGGGCCATTTACGGCCCGAGAGGCCCAAACGGCCCGCGGCCGTCAAAGGCTGCCACGGCCAGCCAAGGCAGGGGCTGGCCACTGCCGGACCACCTCCGGCGCGCCACCACACTGGCCGGAGCTCCGGTGACCGGCCGGAGCTCCGGCGAACCCTCCGGCCGCCGGAAAATCTCAAAAACGTCCCAAAATGCTCCAAAACACCCCTACAACTCCACTCCATCATCATTTCACTCATTCCTCATCAACCCACAACTCAAACTCATCACGATGGGAAAAAATGAGTTGCTCACCGTAGCCAATGATGTGAGGAACCCGAATACGCAAGAAAATGGTCGATCACGCGGCCGGATCGTCGGGAAATCGCCCAAGTTCTTCTCCTCTTCTTCCTTCTTTCTTCTTTCTCTTTCTCTTTCCCTTTCCTTCTCTTTGGTTCTGCCGTGAATGGCCTCCCCTTCCCTCTTTTATCACATAAATCCCATTATTATAAACACTAAACTAATAAAATAAACCTATTTTCCATTTTCTTTTAAATCTAAATTAAAACAATTAATTTTTTAATCACTCAAAAGTCTCCCCCCCTCTAGATACATGACAAGTGTAAAGTAGAGGGTCCCACAAGCCACTTTTGTCATTTCGGACCCGAAATCGTCCGAAACGGACACGTTTTTCGAAACCGTCGGAACCGTGATGTTTCGCTAAATTTTAGCTTCCATATGAACCTAATATCCATAATATTACAATTTCATCTTAAAATGGCTCAAATAGTAGTCCTCGGTGACTCTCGGGTCAAAATTTGGTCAAATCGCGAACTTTTAAATTTTCATCCATTTTTCACAAAATTGACCCAAATTGTCCGGGAGCGGTCCTTACAACTATAGCCGTCTAGGACACAATAGAATTCATTTCCGGCCAACCGATCCAACATTTGATCTATGAAGGGTTGCGGGAAATGATCCTTCCTTGTTGCTTTGTTCAGCTTGCGGTAGTTCATGCATATACGCCACCCGGTCACGGTGCGTTGAGGAATCAACTCATTGTGTGCATTTGCAACTACCGTTAGCCCTCCCTTCTTTGGAACACATTGAACCGGGCTAACCCACTTGCTGTCTGAAATGGATATATCACCCCGGCATCTAACCACTTCAAAATCTCCTTTTTCACTACCTCCTTCATAGCCGGGTTAAGCCACCTTTGATGCTCAACTGAACCTCTGCATTCCTGCTCCAGAATAATTTTGTGCGTGCAAAAAGCTGGATCTATTCCTTTGATATCGGCAATAGTCCAACCTAATGCCCCCTTGTGTTTCTGCAACAAACTCATCAACCTAGCTTCCTGATCTGGGCATAACGCAGAAGAAATAACAACTGGAAGCGTCGAGTCTGGCCCCAAATATTCATACTTCAAATGCTTGGGAAGCACTTTCAATTCAAGCCTCGGAGCTTCCTCAAGCGATGGCTTGGTATGGGGAACAACTCTATCTCCCGTAAACAATGGCTCAGAGCCCCTATATCCTTCTCTTCTTTCAACAAACCCGAGTGCACATAATTCACTTTGCTCGTCCCTATCCTCTTTTTCTTCACGCTCTAATTGTTCAAAGAAAGCACAAGAAAAATCATTAGTACTTAAACAAATTGAGGGTAGAACGTGTTGTACCTCATGATCAATCAAGAAGATGGCCGCTACTTCCGAATAATCCATATCGGGTGCTTTAATCCCTTTCAGAATATCAAAAATAATAGTTTCTCCTCCCACTGTCATCTCCAATACGCCTTGCTTAACACAGATTACCGTATCGGCGGTTGCGAGAAAAGGTCGCCCTAGGATTAGAGGAACCGCATGATCAACCGGGAAGTCAAGAATAATGAAGTCGGCCGGCAAGATAAATTTCCCAATACACACGAGCACATCTTCAACTACCCCCTCGGGGTATACCACTTGTCGGTTAGCCAAATGCAAATATTTCTTCATGTGGCGAAATTGAAGTGAATTAAAGATGGAAAGCGGCATAAGATTAATACCGGCGCCTAAATCGCATAAGGACATCATTTCCTTTGTTCTTCCTATTCCGACTGGAGCTGTGAAGCTTCCCGGGTCTTTCTCTTTTGGAGGCAACTTGTTTAACACTAGTGCACTACATTCTTCATTCAATGCAATCTTAGAGCAGTCTTGCAAACGCTGACGGTTAAAGAGGATCTCCTTGAAAAACTTGTGATATTTAGGCATTTCATCCAATGCCTCGATAATAGGGATGTTTATTGAGACTTGCCTAAGCACATCAAGGCATCGGGCGAATTGGATGTCGTTGCACTTCGCTTTTCTTTTCACCCGTTGAGGGAACGGGGGCCTAAGAACGGGAGTATGAGGTTTGGCCCGAGGGACATCGACTTGGGGTCCTTCTTGGGACTCGTCTCGCCTTTCTCGAGGTGCATCTTGCTCTCCCTCCTCATTTCCAAGATCTTCATCCCCAAACCCCAAATCCTCTACAACGGTTTCTTCCACTTCTGGCTCATAATCCACCGGGATCGATGGCCCTAGTAACGTGTTTCCGCTTCTCAAAGTGATTGCTTTAACATGTTCCTTGCCATGATTTTTCGGCACCTCTGTGTTTGACGGAAGAGTTACCATTTGTCTCGGCGCACTACTTTGCTCCCATCGAGCGTCGTTGTTCCTCTGATTTCTCCTCAGTTCATCTATTACTGCTGTTTGGCTTTTTATGAAAGCCTCAAGAACGTCTCTTAGCAACTCATCGCTCTTAGAATTAGAATGTTGACCTTTGTCATAGCTTGACGGACGGTTGTTTTGGCCATTGTTGTCACCTTGGGGACGATCCAGATAAACCTTGCCATAACTACTTGCATTAGCCTGTGGCCTTGGTTTGTAGTTATTCCCATAACCTTGGGGATGACTTTTCACCGGTCGATCTTGATATCCCCGTGCACTTCCATATCCCCCAAAGTTACCTTTGTTGTTGTTGTCGTTGTTGTAATCTATGCGGTTCACCCCCGCCTGAGGCCTCTAGTTCCTTCCTTGGTCCCCTTGTGCCATGTTCAATAGGCGATTCATCTTGTCTGAGAGACTTTTAAGCGTTTCTTGCTCTTCCCCTTTTCGTGCATATGAAGGTCCTTGGTTATTCTGGACCGCTTCCGCTTCGTTATACTCATAGCTCTGGAGCGCAACTTGCTCCACCACATCAAACACTTCACCCGGGGCTTTCGATAGAAGTGATCCCCCTGAGCCGGCATTAACCGCCATCTGAGATGCTTGATTCAACCCCCAGTAGAATGTCTTGTTCAATACCTCATCACAGATTTGATGGTCCGGATACTTGATCAGCAATTGTTTAAACCTTTCCCAAGTCTCTCCAAGAGTTTCACCCCGGAGTTGGGTATAGTTGTTGATTTCCTTCCGGAGCAAGCCCTCCTTTCGAGGAGGTACGTATTTTGACAAGAACGCTCGTTCTAGGCTTGCCCAATCTCGCTTCTCACGAAGAGGTAGCGTCATATACCATGCCTTTGCCGCTCCTCCCAAAGAGATGGGAAGTAGCTTGGTCTTGACTAGATCCTCCGGATAACCACTGGCCGTAGTCTCCACGACGTCCTCAAGAAGTTTTAGATGATTGTGGGCATCGGTATTGTTGCCCATGAACTGTGGGTTAGTCCTCAACAGACTCAGCATCACTGATATAAGCTCGAAATCCGGAGCTTGGTAATTGTGCTCTGTCCTTCTTCTATGTCTTGGTTGGCGAGGTCGTGAAGTTCCTCTTCCCCTCCTCCCCCGCGGTCCTCTAGGGGGAAGTGGAGACAACGGAGGCATGTCGTCATCCTCGGCATAATAGTCTCCGTGATCCTCGGATCCAAAGTACGACCTTACATTATTGTTTCCCTCTGCGGGAACTTCTTCTCGATCCCGTCCCAAAATGAGGGGTCTTTGTTCCACTCTAGCGGGAGTATCGTCCATACTTCTTTGTTGTGCCGGATTTCCGCTAACACGCTTCTTCAAAGCGTTGTTTCTCCGACACAAAGCTTCGATTTCTGGGTTGAAATTAAACTCTGGCACTCCCGAGCTTCGGGTCATGTACCAAATAAGTACCTTCAAATACACTGAACAATATCAGTATCACAACAAAACATACACAAGCATTTACCAATCGTAGACCGATTAATCCCCGGCAACGGCGCCAAAAACTTGTTGGGCCAACATGTGACGTGGTAACGTCGCACAATGGTTTCCACGTGCAAATGCACACGGGTCGCAAGTAATAATATTTATATGATCCGGTAAGATACCGAGTCGGTCCACAGGGATTAATATGGGGTTTACGATTAGTTAATAAACGTGTAGCAATTATGACACAGATAACAGAGTGCGATAGTGATAACGAATGGATTAAAACGCCTAGGGTGCAAGACAATCATCAAGTGAACAAGTTCGAGAAATACAAAATCTATTTAATGGAAGGTCGGTTGAGCATATGTCTTAAGTGCCGACCTCGCCTTTCGGTAATGAGGTTAGCCTAATCTCGAGTGTTCCCGTGCCCTTTCGGTATTGAGAAAACTCGAGATCGCATACAATCGATAATAAAATGGCTAAGGGTTACGAGAAGGTGCCAAGACACGGTCTTGAGCCTACAACCCTCGGTGGATGCTAAGTCCGGGTTCTAATCCTTCCCTTTCGGTATCGGATAGAACTCCTCAAACATATATTGTAAAACGTCACTTAAACAATACATGCATTTAAACAACAATCCACACAACACATTTATCATTCAACAAATCGATAATCTCAACAAACTTCGTATTCACATTTCATTTTGTCTAGCACCCATGGCTAAGGGATTTAGCCATCAACCATGGTGCTCAAGCTTAGCAACAACATGGTGGAAACACAAGTGTACATGAAGAACATAAAGTAAATGGATAGAAAATGCCCTTGGATTCCCGAGCAAGGTGCTTCTTCGATGTGTGATGAAGAACGGTAGAACTCGCGATGTCGTCGGTGTCGAGGAAGATGAAGAACGCTCGAGAAACCACGAAGAACGCTAGAAGAAATGCTGAAAAGCTCCTTGGTCTCGTTTCTCTCTCTACTTTTCTTCCTTCCCACAAAAATGTGGCTGCAACCCTTTTATAGCTTTCTGAATCTGGGGGCAGTCACGATCGTGAATACCAAGGCACGATCATGCCTCAGTTTGGGTCACGATCGTGTGATGGATATGGCACGATCGTGACTTGGTCATGGGGGCGATTGTGGCTTCGGAGGGCACGATCGTGCCTCGTGGCAGGTAAGATATTTTCGAATTGCCTCGATCATTTTCCTCTTAAAGCCACGATCGTGGCTCTTCAAGGGGCGATCGTGCCTCATGGGGTCACGATCGTGGCTCCGTCGTGACTGAGATCGGGGGAGCCCACTGTAAGTTGGAATAAATCCACCATTTAATCTTCAAGGGGAGGCACGATCCTGGCCGGCACAGGGGCGATCGTGCCTAATGAGCCACGATCGTGACCAATGAAGGCACGATTGTGGCTAAAGGCCTCTGCCCGGCCTTTTGGTCAACTCTCTTTGACTTTTTGCTCGGTGCCTCGTTTTTTACCCTTTTTCCTCCCGTTCCTGCGTATGCACCTCAAAACACCAAAAAACATAAAACAAGTCCTCCCAGGCCTGACTTGGCCACTATCGGACACAAATGCACCAAATTGTGAGGTTAAATGGTCTCGAAACGAGACCTTTTGACCCCACAACACCTCTCACGCGTCTTCAATTTATAGACTTGGGAAAAAATGTTGGTCGCTCCGCCATGGACTCCGCCACGGACCCGTAGGGCCACCGTGGCCACCCATGGAACCCGCGACGGTCCCGTGTTCTCTCCCCGTGTCTATTTCTAGGGCGACCCAAGCCCGCCACGGCTACTGCCACGGACCCGTGGCGAGAAGTGTCCGCCGCCCGTGGACAATGCTTGGCCAGCACGGCCCCGTGTCCAAACCTATAGGTTTGGCCACGGTCCGTGGCCCCTTTTGACATTGACACGAGCCCGTAGACCCTTGGACAGGGTCTGAGGCCTTTGGCCATGGTCCTGTGGCCAAAACCATAGGTTTTGCGCACGGACCGTGGCCCCTTTGCTATTACCCATTTGGACCTCTTGAGTCCGATCGAGATTCTTCGGTCTTGCTACTGGCGTGAGACCCTGTAGGCCCGTGATCTATTGGCAGATCGGCGTGAGAACCCATCTCACCCGATCCATCATCAGTGGCCTCTAGTAAGACATAGTGATTACCCAATGTCCACGAGTGTATCGATCAGTTCGATATCTTCTGTCTTTCATCTGTATCGATAACCCTTTGTTTGCTTTTAGGAGTATGAGATCGCAAGAGGTATAGAATTGTCATCCTCATTTGTTCGATCTAGTTCCTCGAATTCCGATTTTACTGATATGCATTGGTGCGGCCGCACACTTCATCAGTCACACTCATCAAGAGGCCCTGAACCATACCTTTCACGACGTCTCACCGTGGGGAAACAAATTCCTTCGGATGCAACGTGCGCTCCCACTACAATCTGTCTAATAGCCAACGATGTCCATTATCGCTGCCCTATTACAGGCAGCGTTAGGACATGTCAAACTAATGGAGTGACGTGCATGTGAGCCACTAGCTCCAAGGTATTAAGGTAGTGATCACACGACGACGAAGTATGCGATGGTCACTTAATCTATGCGCCATACTCCTCCGTGAGTCATCCGATATCGTCTCCCAGACGATATTTGTGATATGACTCTACATCTTGATCAGCAGAGCATGATCATAAGTCATTCTCGTGATAGTCACTTATGTATAAGTATTCGACTAGGGATCCATCAAGCATAACTTCATAATATCTAAAGGTAATGCTGTCCTCGTGTAAACACTGACGACTTTAGATGAAATTATCGCTTCATACATTATTACAACACAATAATATTGTAAATGTCTCTTTTACTGCTTAACAGAAGATAAAAGATTACATGGTAAAGATTTGGACTAGGGGTACTAGATCCTACAATCTCCCACTTGCCCTTAGCTCCAATCTAAAACCCATTTGTAAACCCATTGACCTTACATGGTCAATAGAATGACTACATCATCTTCTGTCGCAATCTTACAAATCTTCATTTCATCTTGATCGATGAATTCTCGAATCAAGTGAAACCGCCGCGGTACATATTTGCATCGTGCATGCGTCCTAGGCTTATCAGCATGTGATATGGCCCTAGTGTTGGCGCATTACAAGTTCACTGGTGTGGACTGGTTTCTAATTACGTCTAGTTCGGCCATGAACTTTCGGATCCATACATCCTCTTTCGCCGCCTTTTAAGCAACTATGTACTCAGCTTCTGCCGTAGAACCAGCAACGGTCGGCTGCTTTCAGCTATTCCAGTTAGCTAAATCCCCACCGTTAAACACAAACACATACCTAGACTGACCTCCCGAGTCATCCGAATCAGTCTGAGAACTGGCATCGACGTATCCCGTTACCTCTAGTTTCTCATATCCAACCATGTAGACCAGCAATGCGTCCTATGTCCTCTTTAGGTACATCAAGATCGTCTATACTACTGTCGAGTGGCTCACGCCAGGGTTAGACTGGAATCTGCCTACGCATAATAGGGCATACGAGATATCATAACTCGTACATAGCATGTCATATATGATGAATCCCAATCCATATGCATAGGGGATCTGACTCATGTGCTGCAGCTCATCCGCCATCGTGCGACGCTAAGAGGATCTCACTCATGTGTTGCAGCTCATCCGCCATTGTGCGACGCTAAGTCTTGCTGAGCTTTATGCCATCTCTAATGGAAAGAATCCTTTCTTGGATTCGTGCATCGCAAACCTCTAAGTGCTTTGACTTTACCCAAGTATACTCCTCGAGCGATCTCGATAAACTCTTCATCCCCAGGATATACGCGGTCTCGTATCAGTTCTTCATCACGAAACACTTCCCGAGCAAGCTTTTGCGGCTTCAGGGGATGTCGTTTATGATAAGGAGCATGTCATCGACATATAGCACTAGGAATATGACTACACTCCCATTTTCCCTATTGTACACACAAGGTTCATCTTCATTTTGCATGAAAGCAATGGTTTCATCGAAATGAAGATTTCAACTTTGAGAAGTCTGCTTCAATCCACGAATGGACTTCTGCAGCTTACAAATCTTTCCCGCATTCTTTGGATCGACAAAACCCTGAGGTTACGTTGCACAAACGTCCTCATCTAACTTCCCATCAAGGGATGTGGTTTTGACATCCAACTGCCATATCACTCATATATGCAGCTGCGGTGAGTACAATGTGGATTGATTTGACCACGGCCACTGACGAGACAATCTTATCACAATCCATACCTTGGATTTAACTGAAACTTTTTGCACCTAGTCGAGCCTTACTGGTATGAGGAACTCAATCCATGTCATGTTTGTTGACGTGCGGACCAGAACTTGTTTGGAGAGAGCTAATGTTTCTGCTCCCCAAATAAGAACTATCCACCTCTTCTAGCTTTACTACCACGAACGCGCTGCTAAGGCACACGATGATCGTGATAACAAAAGTTTCGTCGAATGTCATTTTTTATCTTAAAGATCCATTTGCAACCGATGGTCTTAACACCAGGGGTTGTATCCACCAAGTTCCTAACTTCGTTGTCATGCATGGATTTCATCTCATCCTTCATGGCGCTTAACCATTTCTCGGAATCAGAACTCTCTATGGCTTCTCGAAAGGATGTCGGATCTTCAAAATCCACAATCTCCAAGACACCACCCTCAGTTTTCATAAATTCTTATCTGACGGGTGCCGGACGAGGCCTTTCAGAACGCCGTAAGGGTTTCATGAAATGTGTTGGGCACCGCATGTACATCTTGATCAGCAGAGCATGATTGTAAGTCATCCTCACGCTAGTCACTTATGTATAAGTATTCGACTAGGGATCCGCCAAGCATAACTTCATAATATCTAAAGGTTCTGTTGTCCTCGTGTAAACACTGACGACTTTAGATGAAATTATCGCTTGATACATTATTACAACACAATAATATTGTAAATGCCTCTTTTATTGCTTAACAGAAGATAAAAGATTACATAGTAAAGGCTTGGACTATGACACTGGATCTTACACCCTAGCCCAATGCAAAGTTTTCTACTGATGTAACGTTTTATTATGTTTCAGAATAAATAAATCGGCATAATATTACTATTGTGTTGTAGTAATATATTAAAGGGTAAATTCCACATAATCCCTCTAACTATACGCATGTCTCACATGCCCCCCCCCCCCCCATTAACTACAAAATCAATCTATGAGGTGGCTTAACTATCCAAAAATCTCACTTTACCTTTTTTGTTGACTTTTTAAAAAAATTATGTTAAGTTTTTTGAGAAATGACGAAAATACCGTTGTATCTGAAAAATTAAAATAAATAAATAAAATTGATTTTGAACTTTTTTTCTAATTTTCTCGTTGTACAAAATAAAGAATAAAATTTTGTTAGTAGTAAAAAAAATTTTTTAAAAAAAATTTATTTTTAAACATCGTTTCTTATTTTTATTAATTTTATAAATATTTAAAAAAAATTAATACTAGCATATTTATATCACATGATGATCGGTTTTATTTTACCTGAGTCTATTGTTAAATTCGCTTCCGCTATACATGAGTTTAATTGTTTGGACCCCATAGATCCCTTCACACGAAAGACGGCTAAGGAATTTATCCCTCATGCTCCGACATGGGAAAGATATCTGTTTGGGCTACTTCATGAGAATGACTGAAAGGAAATGCATGGTCATGCTAGAGATACACGGTATCAGGATTAAGTCATCTCACAGATCAAGAAACAGTGATTGATTGAATAAGGATGACAACTCTATGCCTTATGATTAATCTGGGTATCTAGTGATAAAGGGATAATGACATGGGCGATATGAGGTTAAGTCGAATCATCGATAATTATGAGCGTTGGGTAATCATAATGTCTTACTAGAGGCCACTTATGATGGTGAGGGCAAAATTGAAATTTTTGCGTTGATCTGGCAATGTGTCGTGAGCCTATAGGGTCATGCACTTAAAACGACAAGTATGACAAGAGGGGACTTCGAAAGTCCAAAACAAAAGAGAGAAGAGAATTAGGAAATTTACTATCCTGTTTAGTTAGACCAGATCGGTCTAATCTAAACAGGAATGGATTAGACAATTTTCGATATAGGTTGTAAACCGGACGGTTATGGGAATTAGTCTAAATGAATTTATGTTGATTTAATCAAAGCAATTAATTTATAATCATAAATCTAATTGGGGTAAAACGGTTAAATTAATTGGGCTTGAGGCCCTTTTAGAATTTTAACTATTTTAACTATTATTATAAAGGATAATAACACTTTGGTACACCTACCTATAACGAAATGACACTTTCATACCCTAACTATTTTTCTCTAGTTTTTAGTACCCTAACAATTTTTTTGTGACAACCTACCTCTAAAATGTCTAAAATACCTAAACTACCCTTGGTGTAAGAAACTATAAATTGAATTGGTACAATTTTTTTCATCTTTGGTTCAATTTGATTTGTATTTAAGATCCAAATACAATTTACCCGAAAATATAAAATTAAATTTGAACTATTTCAAATATGGTTAGATAAATCATATTGGACTAGTTTTATTTTGATTTCTTAAATTAGGGGTATTTTAGTCATTTTAGCATAGATTGTCACAAGATGATTTAGGGGATGAAATAATTCAAAACCCTAAACCGATCCTCACTTCTCTCTCTCTCTCTCTCTCTCTCTCTCTCTCTCTCTCTCTCTCTCTCTCTCTCTCTCGTTCTTGCCTCATCTTGAAATTCTAGTAAGGTTTCAAGAGGGTTTTTTGTAGGTTTCGGGGGCATCCAAATCAGATACATGAAAGCGGAAGCAACATAAAACAACCTTGAAATTGTCCAAGATCGACTACCACAATTAGATCCAAAAGCAAATGAGTTATCGAGTTTTACCGTGAATATGCCCTGCAGAAAAATGTCACTTTGAAGCTCCATAACTTGAGCTACGTATGTTCAAATGCTTCGATTCTTTTGGAGAGTAAACTTCAGCCAGTTCTCTACGACTTTTATGTTTTGCACCATTCCCAATTCGGACAGCAAAACCTTCGTCTGAGGCAAAACATTTTACTGGACAATGATGGACAGATTCTTCAGTTGTCATTCAGAAACCGAGAAAAACACGAAGAACACCAGATATATAAATCTGGACTTGAACCACCAAGGCGCCTACCTATCCGTTCCACAGGATCAAAGTCCACGTAGTTCGACTAGAGATCCCGGGAAATTTTGGAAGAGGTTCGGTAAGTCGAGAATGGAAGAACATTTGTGTAGAAAATGATGAGAGAGACCTTTGTTTTATAGAGAGTGGGAATTGATCATGTCCATAAAATACACTTTAGCTAATCAACACATGATCCCCATTCTTATCCACTTGCGACATAAGTGAACAAGTGGGACATGTGGGACATGTGGGCCAAGTGGGCCTCTTATATGGCCGGCCACTCCCTGGGCCTCATGGGTCAAAACCAAGGTTTTGCCCATGGGGTCTCATGAAAGTCCCAATTTTCCTCCGTCCTCTCCTCAAATTTATCAAACAAAATCTGATACGGCCCCGACCAAAAACTAAGTTTTTCTCAGTTCGCTTCATTTTCCTTTGCACGGGCCCACGGCCTAAAACACCCAGTTTTGGCCACGGCTCATGACTTCCAAATTATCGTTGTCTGCTTCAATCTTCCCCGAGATTATATCCACTGGTGTGACCCTTTAGGCTTATGCCCCATTTGCAGATTGGCGTAAAATTCCATTCTACCCGATCCACCATCAATTACCCAACATGTTGTAGGGATTTGGAGCGTTCTAGATCATCGAGATAGCAAAAGCATTAACAAAAGCAACACCAAACCTTTTCCAAGAACATGAACCATTAAATCTCAAGGCAAAATCTATTCCACAAGAAATTTACCTTTTAGTCTTTGTTGAATCAATAAAGAAGAACTATGTGATCTTCTTCTCTAGAGCAAGTCCACACCAAGAGGATGATCTTCAAGATCCTTCACTAAAAGCCTACTAGAACAATTAAGTGAAGAACAAGAGAGCAAGAAGAGAGAGCAAGAGGGAGTGGCCGGCCACTAGAGAGAGAAAGTGAGGTTGAGAGTGTGAGTGATTAATTAAAAAAGATCTAATTCATGAACTCATAAGCATGGGTCAAAAAGTGAAAGCATGGGTTTAAAGGTGTCATTACCCAACCCCTTAAATAACTCACCTCTTAATCAACAATCACCAACTAAGCATGGTGTGTGTGGCCCGCACCCTTTGACCCACCAAGGTGGCCGGCCACTTGGGCTTATTGGGCACAAAATGGGCCCTTGTTGGGCCGGCCATGTGACCTCATGGGCAAAGCCCAATGGGCTCGCCCATGTGGTCCCGTGCCGTGTCCAAAAGTGGTCCGACCTTTTTGTCGTTACATATCAAACAAAGTCTGACGCGACATCGACGAAAATCTCAGTTTTCTCGATTCGCTAATTATTCTCTCAAACCGAACCCATGGCTCAAAACCCTCAGTTTTGTCCATGTAATGCTCCTCAAGAAACGTTAAGGTTTCCTTGTCTCAAGTTATCCGTCTTGTATGTGTGTGACCCTCCAGGCTCATGCCACCGTTGGCAGATCGGCGTAAGAGATCTCTCTTGCCTGAGCCATCATAAGTGGTCTCTAGTAAGACATTATGATTACCCAAGGTGCATGATGATCGATAATTCGATTTAACCTTGTGCGTACAAGTCACTATCCTATTATCTCTAGACATCCCGATTGATCACAAGGCATAGAAACGTCATCCTTGTTCAATCAATCATTGTTACTTGATATGTGAGATGGCTGAGAACTGATAACCCGTATCACTGGCATGGCCATGCTCTTTCTCTCAGTCACTCTCAATCAAGAGGCCTTAACGGATATCTTTCCCATACCGTAGTATGAGGGATAAATCCCTTAGCCGTATTTCGTGTCACTCATGCAATCCGTTCCGCCACCCAATCATGCCCGTTATTGCAATCCTGTTACGGAAAGCGTTAGGCGCAAGTTAAAGCCGCACGTCGACTGCATAGTAATCACAAAGACTCCTTGGTCTAAGGATATCGTGACAAGCTATCGCATTTGAATATGTTCATGGCTTAATCTACGAAACACTATTCAAAGCGGGTCATCCGATATCAATCACCTCATGATATCTATGATATGATTCTGGGATCCCACATCCCTATGACAAGCAGAACTACGTCATTGAGAACCATCCTTATACTGGTCGCTTCAATTGAAGCGTATATTGACCAGGGACTCGTTAAGTGTGATCTGCACAGACTTATAGTTCTACTACTTTAGTGGTCATAAATCAGATCATGCTTAACATATTACTTCAACACATAAGTAATACAAAGCCGTTTTATTTATTACAAACGATGATAAATATACATAGACATTTATAGACAACTAGCAATTGGACTAGGGCACAAAAATGCTATCAATCTCCCACTTGCCCCTAGTTCCAATCTAAGTCCCAGTCTATACCCATTGACCTAACATGTTTATCATGTTTCGCTTGAGAAAGAGCCTTGGTCAAGGGGTTGGCTGTGTTATCATCAGATGCAACGTAGTGGATCTTCACGTCACCTCTAGCAACTATGTCGCGGATGACGTGATACTTCCTGAGTACATGTTTGGATCTGTTATGTGCCCTGGGTTCCTTAGCTTGCGCAATGGCCCCGGTGTTGTTACAATATAAGTCTACTGGGTTAGATGGGTTTTGAATTACACCTAACCCAGCCATGAAACTCCTGATCCATACAACTTCCTTTGCCGCTTTCGATGCAGCAATATACTCAGCTTCCGTCGTAGAGTCGGCAATGGTGTCCTGCTTCTTGCTTTTCAAGTTGAATGCTCCACCGTTCAACGTAAACACATATCCCAACTAACTCTTAAAAGTCATCGGGGTCTGTCTGGAAACCAGCGTCGACATATCCTTTGACGACTAGATCATCATCATTTCTTCTCCCGTATACAAGTAAAGCGTCTTTGGTTTTTCTCAAATATTTGAGAATCGCCTTGATTACAATCCAGTGTTCCTCACCGGGTTTGGATTGATGTCTACTGGTACAGCTTAGGGCAAACGAGACATCCGGTCTCGTGCATATCATGGCATACATTATGGACCCTATAGCCGAAGCATATGGGATCTCATTCATTCTTTTTAGCTCTGCAGGTGTCTCAGCACACTGTTTCTTACTAAGCTTTATGTCATGACGCATGGGCAACAGTCTTATCTTTGAATTATTCATTGAGAATCTTCTCAGCAGTTTGTCTATATAGGTGTTTTGACTCAAGCCCAAGACCCTCTTGGCACAATCTCTATATATCTAGATCCCCAAGATGTAAGAAGCCTCCCCTAAGTCCTTCATTACGAAACACTCACCTAACCAAGTCTTTGTTAAGAGCAAGGTAGGGACGTCATTTCCAATGAGCAATATATCATCAACATAGAGCACCAAAAAGACTACTTTGCTCCCATCTGCCGTTTTATATACGCAAGGTTCATCATCGTTCTTGATGAAGCCAAACTGTTTCACTACTTCATCAAAACGCTGATTCTAACTCTGAGATGCTTGCTTCAAACCATAAATTGATTTGAGCAACTTGCAAATCTTTCCCTTATTCTTTGGATCCTCAAAACCCTCAGGCTGGGACATATAAACGTCCTCAGCTAACCTCCCATTAAGGAACGCGGTTTTGACATCCATTTGCCATATCTCATAATTATGATAAGCTGCTACGGCAAGTAAAATACGGATAGATTTGACCATAGCTACTGGAGAAAAGGTTTCCTCATAGTCAATTCTGTGGACTATCCTATAGCCTTTTGCTACCAGTCTTGCTTTATAGGTCTGAGGTTTGCCATCCATTTCTATCTTTATTTTAAAGATCCATTTACACCCAATGACTTTTACGCCAAGGGTTTGATCCACCAAGTCTCACACTTGATTATCTGACATGGATTGCATTTCTTCCCTCATGGCTTCAAGCCATTTCTCAGAGTCGGTTCCGTCCAGTGCCCCTCGAAAGGTAGCTGGATCATTGTCTACTAACACCAAATCATCAGCTCCAGTTACTAGGAAACCGTATCCGATAGGTGCATGACTTGTCCTTTCAGACCGCCTTGGACCATCCTAATTAACTGTAGCTATTGGTTCTTGCTCAACGACCACTTCTGGATGTACTTCTTCTAAGGGGTTGTCCAGTGGTTCCTGAGTGACTATCTCATCTAAAACTTCATCAAGATGAATAGTCCTCCCACTAACTGTCTTGGAAATAAAGGCTTCAGACTTATGTCTCATGAGATAGACATAACCATATCTACTGAAATCATCAGTAAATGTGATAAAGTAGCCTAAACCACCTCTCGCTGGTGCACTCATTGGTCCACATACGTCTAAATGTATTAGATCCAGTAGATCACCTGCCCTCTCACCTATACCAGTGAAGGGCGCTTTAGTCATCTTGCCCATTACACAAGCCTTGCATCTATCAATCGCTTGGAATTCGAATTGACTTAGAAGTCCGCGCTTATGAAGCGCTGAGATGCGTTTCTCATTTATGTGACCTAGACGACAATGCCAGATTAGAGTTTGGTCTAAATCATTAGCTTTAAACCTCTTAGCATTAACATTATAGAGCATGTTGGATCTCGAGTTTTGCATATTTAATATGTATAAACCGCCAACAGTGTGAGCATTTCCATAAAACATGTTATTGCGCATAATATTAAAAAAACGTTCTTAATATCAAAATAATAACCTACTTTTTCGAGAAGGGATATCGATGCAATATTCCTGCTGAAAGCAGGTATGCAAAACACATCATGAAGTTCTATTACAAGCCCACTAGGCAAAACAAGGTCAACCGAACCCACAGCAGTTGCGGTAACTCTGATGTTGTTCCCAACTGTTAGGTCCACCTCGTTTTCCCCCACATCTCTTCTACTACGCAGTACCTGCACATCCGCACAGACATGAGACTCAGCTCCAGTGTCTAGTACCCAAGCATTTATAGTAGAAAGATTTAGCTCTAGTGGAATACCTGACGAAGTAGCGGCCCAACCGCCCTTCTTCTGATCTTTCTTCAGCTGATGACAGTCCTTCTTCCAATGACCAGGCTTTTAGCAGTAGAAACAGACCGACTCCTTTATCTTCCCCTTGCCCTTCATGGGCATGGAAGGTTTAGTGATGAAAGGTCGTCTGTTCTTCCCCGCCAGGTGCATTAGGCCTTTGCCCTTATCACCACCAGCTTTGAAGCTGGATCCCTTCTTGACCATTAGAACACCTTTGGGCGTACTGCCCCTTATGCTCTTCTCAGCAGTCACTAACATGCTGTGCAACTCCGATGCGGTCTTGTCCATGTCATGCATGTGATAGTTCATGATGAACCCACCATATGCATGGGAAAGGGATTGCAGAATAAAATCTGCATCCATCTCTTTTTCCATAGTCAATCTGAGACTAGTTATATGATCGAGATGTCCCTTCATGCGTAGGACGTGTGGACCTACGGAGCTGCCTGCTGACATTTTGCAGGCAATGAGTTCTCGGAGAACAGTGTATTTTTCAATACGTACTTTTGATAGCATTTGTGCCCTAGGTTCCAATTGAAATAGTCTGTAAATGTCTGTAATAGTTTGTCATCGTTTGTAATGAATAAAACGGCTTTGTATTACTTATGTGTTGAAGTAATATGTTAAGCATGATTTGATTTATCACACTTAACGAGTCCCTGGTCAATATACGCTTCAATTGAAGCGACCAGTATGAGGATGGTTCTTAATAACGTAGTTCTGCTTGTCATAGGGATGAGGGATCCCAGAATCATATCATAGATATCATAGATATTTTGCGCCGATCTGCCAACGGTGGCATGAGCCTGGAGGGTCACACACATACAAGACGGATAACTTGAGACAAGGAAACCTTAACGTTTCTTGAGGAGCAATGCATGGACAAAACTGAAGGTTTTGGGCCATGGGTTCGGTTTGAGAGAATAATTAGCGAATCGAGAAAACTGAGATTTTCTTCGATGTCGCGTCGAACTTTGTTTGATAAGTAACGACAAAAGGGTCGGACAACTTTTGGACACGGCACGCGACCACATGGGACAGGAGATGGCATTGTAGACTTCGTTCTGCAATCCCTTCCTCGTGCTTATGTTGGGTTCTTTATGAACTACTATATGCATAATTTGGACAAGATCATCTCAGAGTTGCAATGAAAGCATGTAACGGCTGAGAAGAACGTCAAGCTTATACTAAGGGATGTTTTAATGGTCAGAAAGGGATCTAGCATCAAAGCTGGAGGTGACAAGGGTAAAGCCCCTATGCATGCGGCGGTAAAGATGAGACTGGCTAGGGTTCCTAAACCTCCTAAAGTAAGGGAGGCTAAAAGGAAAGGGAATCAGTCTGCTTCTACTGCCAACAGTCCAGTCATTGGAAAAGAGACTGCAAGAAGTTCTAGGATGATCTAAAGAAGGGTGGTGGATCCACACCTTCTGGTATTCTCGTTATTGAGCTTAGTCTTTCTACTTCCGATTCATGAGTATTTATACCGGGCATGAATCTGTACGGATGAACAGAAACTGGAAAGTAGAAGAGATTATGGGAAACACGAGGTGGACCTAAGAGTTGGGAACAGAATCACGGTTGCCGCAACTGATGTAGGCTCCATTACTCTTGCTTTGGCCAGTAGACTTGTATTAGTACTTCATAATGTGTATTACATACTTTTGTAAGTTCTAATAAAGTCGGTGGTTTACACATATTGAATATGAAAACTTAAGCTCATAATATAACATTATCACTAAGAGGTTTAAATCTGATGATTTAAACCAAGCTCTAATATGACACTGTCGTTTAGGTTGCATAAATGAGAAAGTGCATTTCAGCACTTTACAAGTACGGACTTCTAAGTCCATTCGAATTCCATTCGGGGGAAATGTGTGAGGCTTGTTTGATGGGCAAAATGACGGGAGCGCCCTTCATCGGGAAAGGTGAAAGGGCGGGTAACCTATTGGGCATGATACAGCGGAAATGTGTGTGGGCCAATGAGTTTACTTGCTTGGAGTGGTTTTCGCTACTTTATAAATCTTACTGTTAATTACAGTAAACTTGATTATGTCTATTTAATAAGACATAAGTCGGATGCTTTTGATAAATTTAAAGAGCTTAACACGTGCGATGATGGTTCACAACGCTTTAATCATGCAAACAATTACAATCGATTTTAATCTTTGCATGTGAGGTGATGGCTTATAAACTTATAAGCTAAGCATGCAAGCATATAATTATTATCTAATAATTCAAGCAAGCATCATAAAGCGTTTAAATATGCATCAATAGCGCATCATATTCTTAAGATTCTACGAGACATCACATCTTCTCGTCTTTCTCATTCGGGCTCCCACTAGCTCTTGGACTTCCTTCAAGACCGTCATTGTGCTCGATTTTCCATCCTTCTCGACTTCGAGTAGCAATTACAATTAATACTCGATTCGCAGACCGGACAAAAAATAATTACACTTTAAGGGCTCGAATGAAAGAATAATTACACGCTAACACTAATAGTATGCAAACCGTGAAAGCGATAAAAATTCTAATGGGCTACTAATGCATCATACATCTCATCACATCATCCAACATGTTATCACACAAACATGTTATCAAATAATATGCAATTATTCCGGTTTTAATTTTGCCAAGTTGCTTGGTTGAGTTTATCGAAACTAGACCTTTTCGAAAAACGGTTTATCGAAACCGATCGAATTTGAAAGTTTTCGAAATATTGGATCGCGGGTTCATGCCACGGACAAAAAGTAAACGTGCACGAACCAAGTCGGGCCCAAGCTCAATGGGCCGAAGCCCATTGGGCTGAGTCCAACACCACGACTCGGTTTGGGCCTAGGAAAGCCCAAACCGAGCTTGCATCCCCTCTCGGCCTCGGCCAAGAAGGGGGACGGCCCCGGTCACCGCCGGCCTCTCCCGGCCTCCGGTGACCTCCGTCCGGTACCTCTGATCCGGCTCCCCGAGAGTCTCTTCTCGGACCCGACAAATCCAATAACAAATCTGTTCTAGATCATCGAGATAGCGGAAGCATTAACAAAAGCAACTCCAAACCTTGTCCAAGAACATGAACCATTAAATCTCAAGGCAAAATCTATTCCACAAGAAATTTACCTTTTAGTGTTTGTTGAATCAATAAAGAAGAACTATGTGATCTTCTTCTCTAGAGCAAGTCCACACCAAGAGGATGATCTCCAAGATCCTTCACTAAAAGCCTACTAGAACAATTAAGTGAAGAACAAGAGAGCAAGAAGAGAGAGCAAGAGGGAGTGGCCGGCCACTAGAGAGAGAAAGTAAGGTTCAGAGTGTGAGTGATTAATTCAAAAAGATCTACTTCATGAACTCATAAGCATGGGTCAAAAAGTGAAAGCATGGGTTTAAAGGTGTCATTACCCATACCCCTTAAATCACTCACCTCTTAATCAACAATCACCAACTAAGCATGGTGTGTGTGGCCCCCACCCTTGGATCCACCAAGGTGGCCGGCCACTTGGGCTTATTGGGCACAAAATGGGCCCTTGTTGGGCCGGCCATGTGACTTCATGGGCCAAGCCCAATGGGCTCACCCATGTGGTCTTGTGCCGTGTCCAAAAGTTGTCCGACCCTTTTGTCGTTACTTATCAAACAAAGTCCGAGGCGACATCGACGAAAATCTCAGTTTTCTCGATTCGCTAATTATTCTCTCAAACCGAACTCATGGCCCAAAACCCTCAGTTTTGTCCATGTATTGCTTCTCAAGAAACGTTAAGGTTTCCTTGTCTCAAGTTATCCGTCTTGTATGTGTGTGACCTTCCAGGCTCATGCCACCGTTGGCAGATCGGCGTAAGAGATCTCTCTTGCCCGATCCATCATAAGTGATCTCCAGTAAGATATTATGATTACCCAAGGCGCATGATGGTCGATGATTCGATTTAACCTTGTGCGTACAAGTCACTATCCTATTATCTCTAGACATCCCAACTGATCACAAGGCATAGAAACGTCATCCTTGTTCAATCAATCATTGTTACTTGATATGTGAGATGGCTGAGAACTGATAACCCGTATCACTGGCATGGCCATGCTCTTTCTCTCAGTCACTCTCGATCAAGAGGCCTTAACGGATATCTTTCTCATACCGTAGTATGAGGGATAAATCCCTTAGCCGTCTTTCGTGTCACTCATGCAATCCGTTCTGCCACCCAATCATGCCCGTTATTGCAATCCAGTTACGGAAAGCGTTAGGCGCAAGTTAAAGCCGCATGTCGACTGCATAGCGATCACAAAGACCCCTTGGTCTAAGGAAATCGTGACAAGCTATCGCATTTGAATATGTTCATGGCTTAATCTACGAAACACCATTCAAAGTGGGTCATCCGATATCAATCACCTCATGATATCTATGATATGATTCCAGAATCCCACATCCCTATGACAAGCAGAACTACGTAATTGAGAACCATCCTCATACTGGTCGCTTCAATTGAAGCGTATATTGACCAGGGACTCGTTAAGTGTGATCCGTACAGATTTATAGTTCTACTACTTTAGTGGTCATAAATCAGATCATGCTTAACATATTACTTCAACACATAAGTAATACAAAGCCGTTTTATTTATTACAAATGATGATAAATATACATAGACATTTATAGACTACTAGCAATTGGACTAGGGCACAAAAATGCTATCACATGCATGATAGTCGAACTAATCGACTTAACCTTTTGATCATAAGGCATAGAGTAGTCACCCTTATTTAACCAATCACTGTTTCTTGATATGTGAGATGACTGATAAATGATACTGTGTATCATTTGCATGGCCATGTGTTTCCTTTTAGTCACTCTCGATCAAGTGGCCTAAACTGGACATCGTTCCCGTACTTTAGTATGAGGGATAAATCCCTTAGCCGTCTTTCGTGTTACACATGCAACCCGTCCTCGAGCCAATCATGACCGTTATGACTATCATGTTATGGATAACGTTAGGCTCAAGTCAAATACATATGTTTACTGCATAGCAATCACAAAGACTCCTTAGTCTAAGGATATAATGATAAGCTACCACAACTGAATATGTTCATGACTTTATCTATACAACACTATTCAAGTTAGGTCATCCGATATCAATCCCACATGATTTCTATCATCTGATTCCGAGATCCCACGTCCCAATGACAAATATAACTATATCATAAAGAACCATTCTCATACTGGTCGCTTCTTTGAAGCGTGATTGACCAGGGACCTGTTAAGTGTGACCCTTACAGATCTATGGTTCAACTACTTTCGTTGACATACATCAAATTATACTTAACATATTACTTCAACCCATATGTAATATAATGCCGATTTTATTCTTTAAAAACAATGATAAACTATTACAGACATTTGCAGATTACTCCAATTAGACTAGGGCATAAAATGCTATAAATCTCGTACTGCCCCTAGATCCAATTTAAGTCTTAGTCTATGCCCATTGACCTTACATGAGCCTCATGTTTAGGCTGTGAGAAAGCCTCCGTCAATGGGTCGATTGTGTTATTATTTGTCACAATGTAACTGATCTTCACGTCACCCCGATCAATGATCTCTCTGAAGAGATGGTAACGTCTGATTATATGTTTGGATTTGTTATGTGATATGGGCTCTTTAGCTTGCGCAATGACCCCAGTGTTGTCACAAAATAAGCTTACTGGATTAGACGAGTTTGGTATTGCGTCTAATCAAGTTATGAAGCTCCTAATCCATACAACCTCCTTAGTTTCAAAGCAGTTATATACTCAGCCTCCGTCGTAGAATTGACAATGGTATCTTGCTTCACGCTCTTTCAGCTGAAGTATCCACCAGTCCACATGAACACGTATCCTGACTGACTCTTAAAATCATTAGGATCTCTCTGGAAACTAGTATTAACATAACCTTTGACAACTAGCTCAACATCATCGTGGCCCCCGTACACAAGAAAGACGTTTTTAGTTCTCCTCAAAATTTGAGGATAGCTTTGACCGCAATCTACTGTTCCTTACCAGGGTCAGACTGATGTCTACTGGCACAACTCAATGCGAACGAGATGTCTGGTCTCGTACAGATCATGGCATACACGATACATCCTACAACCGAAGCATATGGGATCTCCATCATTTTTTTAGCTCATCAGGTGTACTAGGACACCGAGTCTTGCTGAGCTTTATGCCATGTCATATGGGCAAGAATCCTTTCTTGGAATCAAGCATTTAGAACCTACTCAATACCTTGTTCACATAGGTGCTCTGATTTAGTCCCAAGACCCGCATGGTGCAATCTCTATATATCTTGATACCCAAGATATAAGCAGCATCACCTAAGTCCTCATTGCGAAACTATTCCCTAACCAATCCTTTTTTAAGTGCAAGGTTGGGACGTCGTTTCCAATGAGTAAAATGTCGTCGACATTCAGCACCAGAAAGACAATCTTACACTCATTCGCCTTTTTCGAAATGCACGGCTCATCTTCGTTCTTGATAAAACCGAATTTTAAAGGCTTTATCAAAGCGTATATTCCAACTCCTCTTTATGGCTCCCAACCATGTCTCATAGTCGGGGCCGTTCATGGCTTCTCGAAAGGTAGCTGGATCATCGTGATCCATTATTACCACATCGTCACCTCCAGACACGAGGACCGCCTTGGACCTTTAAGACCGTCTTGGACCTTCCGGAATAACTACAGGAGGCGGTTCTTGCTCTACGACCAGCTCTGGCTCTAACACTTCTACATGGTTGTCTAGTGGTTCCTGAGAAACTACACCATCCAGAACTTCATCAAGATTTATAGTCCTCCTACTGATTCTTTTGGAAATTAATTTCTTTTCCGTAAACACCAGGTTCTCGCTTGGTTTGTAGAAGTTGTTGGGAATTCCCGGGATCTAAGCACAGCGAAAAATTGGAATTCTAACCTGGAAATCTTGCATAAGGAATTTTCGCCAACAATAGATGAATCAATCGGATACGAAGCTACCAAAGATCGAGTAAACCTACCTGTCGTAGTCGATAAGAGTAGCTTTCAAGTCCGATCTAAGACGTTCCCTCAGGCCCGTCCTCTACGAATACACACACGTGAGCTCGATCTCTCGAAGTGTAGATTCTCCCGGCAGATACTAGACCACCGTAGAACCCACTTCTCACTCGATTCCCTAACTCCCAATGCAAGAGCTAGAGAGTTTTTAGGTGATGTATCAAATATTGCTCAAGGCATAAGTGGCTCTCACCCCAAGGCCTTTATTTATAGGCTTTGGGTGAGGGCCTAGGGTTTTCCACCCCTGACACAGGTGTCGATCGACACCCTTCTCGTGGTGGAAGGTGTCGATCGACACCACCCTTTTTCCTGCCAGACATAGGTGTCGATCGACACCACAAAGGTGGCCATCGACACCTCTTTGTGACGATGTCGGTCGACACCACCAAGGTGGCCATCGACACCTCATTGCAATCAATCCCACACCACCTAATTTTGACCTCTTGAGTCCCATCGAGTCATTTCATTCTTGCTCTTGGTGTGTGACCCTGTAGGCCCGTGACCCATTGGCAGACCGACGTGAAAAAACTTTTCACCCGATCCATCACTAGTGGCCTTTAGTAAGGCATAGTGATTACCCAATGTCCACGAGGCATCGATCGGTTTGATATCTTTTCTCTGTCATCTATATCACATAGACACCACCCATGTCTATACGTCGATCGACACCACCAAGGTGCCAATCAACACCCCATATGTGACGTGTGTCGATCGAAACCCTGTAGGCATCGACCGACACCCCACATGTGGTCACCACTTCTATTCCACTATCGCTCCAACATTGACCTCTCAAGTCTCATTGAGTTGCTTCGACTCTTGCCCATGGCCTGCGACCCCGTAGGCCTGTGACCCATTGGCAAATCAGCGTGAAACGTCATTTCACATGATCCATCACTAGTGGTCTGTAGTAAGACATAGTGATTACCATATGTCCACGAGGTATCGATCGGCTCGATATCTCCTCTATGTCATATGTATCACTAACCCTTTGTTTGCTTTAAGGCGTTTGAGATCGGATGAGGCATAGAGCCGTCATCCTCATGTATTCGATCTAGTTCCTTGAATGCCGAGATGACTAATACGTAATTGATGCGGCCACACACTTCATCAGTCATACTCATCAAGGGGTCCAGAATCATACCTTTCACCACGTCTCACCGTAGGGAAACAAATCCCTTCGAATGCAATGTGCGCTCACACTACAGTTCGTCCAATAGCCAACAATGCCCGTTATGACTACCCTGTTACATGAAGCGTTGGAGCACGTCAAACTACAGGAGTGACGTGCATGTGAGCCACTCGCTCCAAGCTCTTAAGGCAGTGATCACACGACGACGGAGTATGCGTTGATGACTTAATCTATGCGCCATACTCCAAGTCGGGTTATCCAATATCATCTCTCATATGATATCTGTGATATGACTTTGGCAATCCCATTACCTAGATCAGCAGAACTTGATCTTAAGTCATCCTCACGCTATTCACTTATGAATAAGTATTCGAATAGGGATCCGTCAAGAATAATTTCATAACATCTAAAGTATCTACTATTAGTGATGACACACACAATGGATTTAGAGGAAATTATTGCTTGACTCACTATTACAACACAATAATAATGAAAATGCCTTTTATTGCTAAACAGAAGATTACATAAAAAAGACTTGGACTAGGGCACAAGTTTTTATAGAAGTAGTATCCCATCGTTTCCTTGGGATACCCTACGAAGATGCATTTGTTAGATTTTGGTTCGAGCTTATTTGTAAGCAAACGCTTCACAAAAAGCCTCGCAACCCCAAATCTTCAGGAAGGACAAGATGGGCTTCCTCCCATACCATTGCTTAAATGGTGTCCCTTCCACTGTCTTCATTGGAGCCCGATTCAAATGAATGCGACTGTTTCTAGAGCATAACCCCAGAACGAGATTGGGAGATTAGAGTGACTTATGAACGAACCATATCCAACAATGTTCGATTCCTCCGTTCGGACACACCATCCAATTGCGGTGTTCTTGATGGAGTCCACTCTGAAAATATCCCACATCCCATAACATGATCAAGAAACTCTGTTGACAAGTATTCTTCACCTCGATCAGAACGAAGTGCCTTAATACTTTTCCCGAGTTGGTTTTCTACTTCAGTCTTAAGATCTTTGAATTTATCAAAAGCGTCAGACTTATGCCTCATTGAATAGACATAACCAAATCTATTGTTATCGTTAGTAAAAGTGCTAGAGTAACTGAAACCACTCCGCTAAGGAGCACGACACCCACATAACGGTGAACTATATAACTTATGATTTTGAATGCTATCTCACATTACTTGAATTACTTGTGAGTGGTTGTGTTTTAAAATTCAATTGTATACAACACAATCTTGAACCCGTCAAATTGTATGTAATACGATCTTCTTTGAACCTGTCATCTACAATTCGTGTAATGACGTTTCAAACTTTCTTTGAACTCATCCACTATAAACCGTGCAAGGATGGTTCAAAGACGATTTAGCATGCAAACAATTAAATTCGGTTTTAATCTTTGCATGTGGGTGATAGCTTATAGCATATTAAGCTAAGCATGCATTCATACATAAAAATGTAAGCATACATAAAAGCGGTAATGTGCATGTAATAGCCCATTCCTAAGGTCACTCTAAGTATTAAGCGATATAACAGCCTAAGAAGAATAAATTCTTAAGCTCCTCTTGTCATCTACACTTACGGCTCTCCCACTAGCTCGTTGAAGCCCACCAACACGAAGTCGATGCTCCATTCACCAAGACCGCTTTTGGTTTTCATCCTTCTCGACTTGAGTAATAGATTACAATATATACTCGATTCGTAGACCGGATGAAATAATAATTACACATTAGAACTAGTAGCTCGCAGACCGAATAAAATAACAATTTACACTTTAACACTAGCGGTTCACAGACCGGGAAAGAAAGCTGTAAATTATTAAACAGTCTCGAGGGCTATCCTATACACCATGCATATCAACTAACATGTTATCACACAAGCATGTTGTCATACCAACATGCAAATTTTCGATTTTAAACTATGTCCGAGTTGTTTGTCCGATTTTTCGAAACTGGACCTTTTCGAAAAACTGGATTATAGAAACCGTTCAAATCTGAAATTTTCAAAATATTGAATTGAGGGTTTGTGTCACGGATCAAACACCGTGACAAAAACCAATTGGGCCAAGGCCCAATGAACCGAATCCCATCAAGGTCGAGAGCGCACACCAGTCGGCTAGGGTTTCGGGAATCCACGCCGTCGTGCCTCCACCACCGCCCACGGCCAGAATCTGGCTTGTGCCGGGGCAGGGACAAGTTGACTACATGACCGCCACAATAAAATTGCCACGACCCAGTCCCGGCGCCGGCTAGCAGCGCCCCCGTCCGGTCATCTTTCCGACTCCCCGAGAGTCTCGGTCCGGTGACCCAAAAAATCTAATAAATATTCAAAAATTCCAGATCTAATATATTTTTCAAAAATTCATTTTCATGGTATATTTAACCCATATACGAAAAATAAATTAAATCAAACAACATACGGGCACTCAAAACATCGAAAACAAAAATCAAACCACGGATCAAGTAGATAGACCGGCTCTGATACCGCTGAAGGGTTCCGGGGCATCCAAATCAGAAATTGTCTAAGATCGACTACCACAATTAGATCCAAAAGCAAAGGAGTTATTAAGTTTTATCGTGAACTTTGAAACTCCATAACTTGAGCTACAAATGTCCAAATGCTTCAGTTCTTGTTGGAGAGTAAACTTCAGGCAGTTCTCTACGACTATTATGTTTTGCACCAAGTGTAGGAGTCCGGGGCATCTATATACCCGTCATCACAGCGGAAGCAAGACTAAACAGCCACGAACCTGCCCAAGATCAACTACCTAAGTTATATCCTTAAGCAAAAGAGTTTTCGGGTTTTACCATGAAACTGCCCAGCAGAAAAACGCGACTTTGAAGCTCCATATCTCAAGCTAAAGATGTCTAAATGCTACGGTTATTTCTGGAGAGTGAAGCCCAACCAATTCTCTACAACTTTCATGTTTTGCACTTCGCCCAGTTCGGATGGAAAGACCTACGTATGAACCAAAACATTTTACTGGACGAAGCTGGACAGTGCTGGCCGGATTCTTCGGTCGTCGCCCGAATCACCAAGTGACCACCGAATATAGCAAGAACAGACTTGAGCCTCCAAGGCGCCTACGTACCCGTATGACGGGATCAAAGTCCACGTAGTTCGACTAGAGATCCTGGGAAAAACGGGCAGAGCTTTGGTAAGAAAGGAAGAAGAAGAACTTGTGCTGAAAAAATGGGAGAGATGAGCTCTATATTTATAGAGTTGTGGGATAATTAATGTCCACAAAACCAACTTTAATTATCCACCACAAAATCATTTCATCCTAATCCTCCACATAAGCTTCATACTTATCTAGTTCCACATGTCCAACAAGTGGGAAGGATGGGATTAGCGGGCCTTTAGTGGGCCAGCCACTCCTTGGGCCTCATGGGCCGAAACCCAAGGGTTTCAGTCATGAGGTCCTGTGCCGCGTACAATCTTCGCATGTCCTCTCCTCGAACTTATCAAATAAAGTCTGATATGACATCAACGAAAAACTAGGTTTTTCTCGATTCACGTGCCATTTTCTCACACACGGGCCCACGACCCAAAATGCCTGGTTTTGGCCATGGCTCGTGTCTTACAAACTTACCCTTTTTCTGCCACTTAATTTCCTTAGGATTATATCCTTTGGTGTGACCCTTTAGGCTCATGCTCCGTTGGCAGATTGACGTAAAATTTCATTTTACCAGATGCATCATCAATGTCCTCTAGTATGACATTATGGTTACCCAATCGTGCATGATGATCGAACTAATCGACTTAACCTCTTGTAGTACATGTCATTATCCTCTTATCTCTAGATATCCTGATTGATCATAAGGAATAGAGCCGTCACCCTTATTTAAACAATCTGTTTCTTATACCCCGTATCACTGGCATGACCATGCACTTCCTTTCAGTCATTCTCGATCAAGTGGCCCAACGGATACCATTCCCATACCGTAATATGAGGGATAAATCCCTTAGCCGCCTCTCGTATCACTCATGCAGTCCGTCGCCGTGCCAAGCATGCCCGTTATTGCCCCCTGTCACAGATGGTGTTGGGAACAAGTCAAACCCTGATCCTTACTGCATAGTGATACAAAGACTCCTCGGTCTAAGGATACAATGACAACCTACCACAACTGAATATGCTCATGACTTTATCTATGCAACACTATTCAGAGCGGGTCGTCCAATACCATATACCATATGATATCTATGATCTGATTCCGAGATCTCATCCCAATGGCAAATAGAACTGTACCATAAAGAACCATCATCATACTGGTCGCTTCATTAAAAGCATGTTTGACCATGGACCCATTAAGTATAATCCGTACAGATCAATAGTTCTACTACTTTGATGGACACATATCAGATCATACTTAATATATTACTTCAACTCATAAGTAATATCATGCCGCTTTTATTCATTACAAAAGATGATCAAACATTACATAGACATTTACAGACTAATATCAATTGGACTAGGGAACAAAATGAGTTAAAAAAATTAATAACACAAGTGCTAACATATTGACCACAATTTAAGTCATTTACTATCATGTCCATACTCACTTCAACAACTATAAGTTTCACGCGCTAATTGTGGTTCGTTGGATGGGTTTTGCAAAGATTTTAGACGACTTTTTAGGTTCATGATGGTTTCTAATGATCTTACTGTTCTTGTCTGCTAGTAATCACTCCGAATACTATGCTCGTCCAGATATGATTATTACAGACATGACGTGACAATGAATAACAGACGGATCTTACTATTCTTGTCTGCTAGTAATCATTCTTGATACTATACTCGTCCATATATGATCATTACACTACATTATTACGGACACGATAAAACTATGATATGACATAACTTTGACATAAAATTCACTAACGAAAACTATGCTTGACCTTTTAGTGATCATGTCGGCACGACAATGATATAATATTCTTTGCAGAATACTATACTTGAACGTTAACAATCATGCCCTATCGTATCTTTTCACTTATATTAAGCTTCAATGTAAATGACATCAATGTGACATGTTTTTACCTATTTATTATGTTCATATCATGTTTTCTCCTACCATCCTTGATCACAGAACCCACAACGAAGCATAAATATTATATATTCGCTAGACCCGTCCTGATCTAATCGGGTATAAGGAGCACCCACTTCTCGACCAGAATTGTATTTTAGAAATACAACATATATTATTTTAATATACCATGTATAGATCACATTTTTCTTGTCCTAAAAAGAAATTTATCCTGAACCAAACCGACCTGAAAAACTCAATCTCTAACCAACTCGGTGAAATTAGAGATAGTGATGTTGGAGGTAAATGACCATCGTATCCATTTCGTAACTCATTTGGTCTATTAACCAAGACAAACCTAAAAATGAGGTAAAGTAAAGAGTATAAACAAAAGGGTAAACAAGTCCCTAGGCCTTGGGCATGTGAGAAAACTTAGGTATTCCGTTCTGCACAAAATCCAAAGCGTAATTGGGAAGTGACCGCGACCGTGACCTATATGGTTCTCACACACACAACACAACGCCACTACACCGTTTTCTCGCATATTAAACCATCCAATTTTTCTTTCTTCAAACCGTCCACTTCTCTGTCCTGAATCTGATCACACCCAACCCAACCCAACAAGGGTTTCATCATCATCATCATCATCATCTCCTCGACAAGCCCTAATTCAATTTCCGTTCCCCTGTCGACCCTCCTCAATGGTCAATCTCCGACGCCAATCTTTTTCTGTTTCGCAGGTTGATCCACTCACGAGCTCCGCCTAATTTTCGCAGATAAGAAACTGCTCGATTCGCCACCATGTTCGAAGCCCACGTAAGGGTTTCTATTCGGCTTCAATGTGCTCATTTCGTTTTGTATTTTAAATGAATATTTTGAATAATTGGAAATGCACTTCTTGTTTGTTTGTTTGTTTCTTTCATTATTTGTTCAAAAACCACTCGAATGTTTCCGTATTTGAGTACGTGTTTTAGTGGATTTTTGAATCTCTAAATTATTCCAAGTTGTGCACCAGTCAGTGTCTATTCAAATTGGTTGTGTGCTTGAATTTTCAAATGAAAATAAGAGTCTAGTGTAGATTATCTTATGCTCCACAAATATTTTTAATTTGTGTTCCTATTTACTATTTTATGGGCATTCCTTGGTGTAATCAGGCAAGAATAATGGAAACATCTATAGAAACTTCAATCCATCTCTCTAGTAATTTCAGGATCAGTTGAAAAAGGAATAAAAGAAGGATAATGACTTGCATTTTGGGTCATTCTCACAGTGACTTCTAACTCCACTGCATTGCATGTCAGAGTAGCTAGTTTTTGGTGGTTCAACATGTGGTAGCAATAGAGTAATCTAGGTGCTGTGAATCAGCAGAAGTTTACTCTGAGGGCAGAAGAAGTGTACATTATTACTTCTTTATATTATTTTTAGTGCAATGCTTGATTCCTATATTCTTTTGTGGGAGCATGCAGTCCAAATTCAGCAAACTGAAAGGAATTAAGGTTAATTAGGGAAATGTCTTTTGCTGGGTCCTTGAAATCAATGGGGATGAAAACATAAGGAATTGGAATGAAATGATTTATATAGAATCATGTTCTGTAAGTTCATCTAATTTATATTTTTTTCGAAATGGATGTTTTACGTGTAAGTGCTCGAGCTCGAACTTAGAAGGTAACAGGTAAATTTTGGTAGTTGTGCTTGTTATTTTAGCTTCTTCAGCTTCTGCTTAGTTGTTAGCATAAAATGGAAATAAAGCATATAAGAGCTATAATGTATATTCGCAAAGAATGTTATAATGTAGTATGCAATAGGAATTACCCGTCCTACAAATGAGGACCCACTAAGCTAGAAAGATAGATTGATTGATGGTGTTACAACCTCAGTTAACAATTGATAATTTGACTTCCAACCAGCTATCTCTTTCTCCTTTTAAGTTCATTTCATCTGGCAAGATGAGTTCTTAGGAGTGTTCTATTCTTGCCAACTTCATAGCTTGCGCCACTTGTTGTGAAAAATCCTATCACACTAGCGAATATGCTATGATCAGAAGTAGATGCTTCGTAACATAAAAATGGATACTGTATACATCATCATGCATATATCCTTATGTTTGTTGCTCATACTTCATTTGTAATTTTTAGTTATTGAGTGAAGTAATGCTCCTTTAAAATATTAAGGTCATGCAACATGTTTTTTCCTTCCAGTTATGAGTGTTCTTAATGTCAGGGTTCCCTTGAGTTTTGAGGATTGCAAGTTGTCTGAACTTCGTTTTTGAGAGCTTCCATGTATAAATGCTTTTCTTGGATATTACAATATGTGATGATTTTGCTATTTCATGACATGCAGTTAGGCTGTTTTTGAATCCATGCAATGGTAACTTGTTACACTCTGCTTGTAGGTTCTTCATTTGCTTCGGAGATATTTAGGCGAATATGTCCATGGACTTTCAGGGGAGGCTTTAAGGATCAGTGTCTGGGATGGTACACCTTCTAATATTTATATTATGAATCTTTGTTCATTATCCTAATTTTTTATCTAATATCACTTCATACCGAAATGCCAAGCTGCTGGATATGTGAAACACAAACTCTTACTTTGTCTGTTTAAATATCGCTCATTCAGGCATGTTACTGTGATTTATATATGCCAATTATTAAACTAAGGATGCAACTTTCCCCCCAAATGATCTATTGTTACAGGTGATGTTATACTCAAAGATTTGAAATTGAAGGCAGAAGCGCTGAACTCTTTAAAACTTCCAGTTATCGTCAAAGCTGGGTTTGTTGGTTCCATTTCATTGAAGGTAATAGTGTTCTGTTATTGCTGATTGGCTATTTATTATAGAACTGCACCACTATTATTTTCATTCGCAATATAGACCAGTAAGAAGAGATAACATTATGGTGACTGGAAATCCTTAAGCTACAAGTTTTAGAAGAGATAGAAAAAGAGTATCAGCATATCTTGCAATATAAGTAAGTGAACAACTGGTTCAAAGTGACATGTCCAATAAGACACAGACAGTAAAAGGTCTATCAATGTGCCCAATGGGATGCATATTTTTCATTCTGGAGGAGTTGCAGTATTTATTTTTTTAGGAGTGAGTTTTTTTTCACGAAGCACACTCAAGGTTATAGCAACCCTGAAGGTTCTAAGTTATTGTGGAGATTAAACTTGTTGTCTCTTTGGAGGCATCTTTCTGTATTAAACCATAATTATCAAAGATGGGATTATGCCTTGTTACTCTTGTCATTGGTGCTAAGAATTGTGGCTAAGTTCAAGTGTTTGAGGATTATAAGGTATCCCCGCTTAGTTTCAATCATAAGTTTTTATTTGATTATTTGATCATATATATATAGGTTCCATGGAAAGGTTTAGGCAAAGAACCTGTGATTGTTCAAATTGACCGTGTATTCGTTCTTGCACATCCTGCCCATGATGGGCGGACTATGAAGGTATACAAGTTCGGTATTTTTATTTCCTGAGTACACACTAGTTTCCTTTTGACTGACTTTTGTTTATTTATTATCCACACAGAAGGAAGATATCGAAAAACTTTTTGAAGCAAAACTTCAGCAAATTGAGGTTTGTAATTAATTAATTAATTACTAAAATGTGCTCTCTGTATGTGAGAATATGCATTTCATAATTGGTAAATCTTTTAATCACACACTTGTCAACTAGTTATTTTGTCTCTATATTTAGAATCATTAATTCCACTACATTTGATAATAATATGACCTTATGATCAGTGTACCTTTCTCTGTCACCATTATGTTTTTTACCCGACCAGTAGGACATAGTAGATAATTAACTGGAAAAGACGCTGCCGTCATGATTTTATTTGTTCTTTAGGCTATTTTCTGTCAAATGCCATTGGGGTTTTCCGGATCTGCTATTTTCTTCTTCCATCACTTACATGCAGAGAGGGAGAGAAACGGTGCATATTCAGTTTTAGGACAAGGAGTTTATTTTAGTCTTAACAGAAACGTATGACATAAAGACTGCCTTCCTTAAAGTAAAACCAGACAGACAGATTTTTGGGCTATAATAATTAGGGAAAGATTGTATAATGAGCTCGTTATTACGAAGATACTAGTTGAACTATTTACTAACTTCCGGAGGCTTATTTATTGTTAAACGTCATGACATCATGGTTAACGATGGCCTGTTTGACATTTGTTGATGGAGCTATATTGCCTTTTAGGCAAGAATGTGCATTTTTGTATTGGCTATTTAGCATTTTACTTCATAACTTATCAATCTGATGCTTGATAGTTGATATGCCAAATAAACACACACATGCACAGAAAATACGAAACTACAAGTTAATTGCCCATGAGGAGGCATAGCTACAACACGTGTTTTGATTTGGGTAAGTGTTTATGAACCATCTTTGGGCAAAAGGACGTCTCAGTAACTGATGGTCCTACTACTGAACTATCTTTGAATGCATTATTGATTTCTTAGGAATAGGAGTTCACTTCTTTTGGTCCTTGTTGAATCATCTGCATTTGGTTTATATTAATATTTTATTTGTGTTAATTCTTCTATTCCATGCAGGAGGCTGAATCAGCAACTCTAGAAGCAATATCAAAGTCAAAGCAGGGAGTTGTAAGCCTCAATTTATCTTCATTTCCTTGGTTATGTAAATTAGTTTCTGTTTGTCATTTGTCCTGTTTGTTTTCGTTGTTTTCACAGTATTTTTTTATTTCTATGATTATTGATTAGGTTCTTATACCTCAATTGGAATAACTAATGTTTTTTTTCGCTTGGTGCATAATTTGCATGCATTGTATATTTTATTGTCTATAAGATTCCCGAGTCTTCATATTATTTTGGATTACCTTTTCAGGATCCTGTTCTTCGTAACCATTGTTTTTTTGGTTATCCTTATTATCTTGGGGATGCATTTATTGTTTTTGGCTAGTTTAGCATGGCTGCTAAGTTTACAGTACTTGCCTTGTCAGTAATTGGTTGTACAAGATGATGAAGTAGCCATAGCAAGGCAATGACAATAGTTTCTTCATTGTGATCCTCACAGGCACCTGAATCCTATTTTATCATTTAAGAAAATAAAATGACGGTTTTTTTTACAAGTTCATTGTTTCTCAAATTTAGTGTTGGGCTGTTAATGATTTGTTGTCGCTAATGACTTATATTGAAGTCACGCTTAGTCGCTTTTTTCAAATGTGATCACTTTAAGCTTGTAAGAAATACAATTTGGATTGCAATTTGACACTGATTGTTAAATTAAATTTCATATAGTTAAAAACTAGAACTTAACATCATTTATATTCTATATATTTTTAATTAAAGTATCTCATGTCTTCTCTATTGTGCCCTATGTTATTTATAAATCACAACCCACGTCTATATCGCGTGTCTATATCCGAATTGGTGCTTCATAAATTATGGACAAGATTGTTAAATTTGGTTGTGGCAAACCCTTATGTTTATGGTTGTTATGATTAAAGGGTTTCAAGATCGAAGGACTTTTTGTCTTCTGTATTCATCGTAAGATCAATATTAAATTAGAATTGATATATGCTTACTCTTGTTAGTAAACTTGTGCCTTTTTTATGTACTTGCATGATGAATACTCCTTTAAGCTTTTGGATCCTTAGCATAATGTTTGAGCTGTGAAACTGAATCAATAAATGTTTACTTGACACTGGCTTATGCTTTTTCTACCAGAGAAAATAAAACCTTTCTATCTTACAGCTTATGGGGATTTATTTCATAGCTATTCATTTTTGCAGCAGTCTAGTGGAAGTTCATGGCTGGGCTCTCTTATTGGCACTATTATTGGCAATCTTAAGATATCAATCACCAATGTACATATAAGATACGAGGATTCTGTAAGGTTAGTGGACATAAGCTTTTCATGGAGTTTTTTAGCCTTGGTTCTAGAAATGTACACTATTTTGTTATGCTTATACACATATACCTTTTTGATCTCTTTGCTCTTTAGATATTCTTTTGCTATCTTATATCGGTACATTTGCTATGCTTAATTTTGAAAACATACATTATCCACAGTAATCCAGGGTATCCATTTTCTTCGGGCATTACCTTAGCTAAGCTTGCTGCTGTTACAATGGATGAGGAGGGGAATGAAACTTTTGATACAAGTGGTGCTTTGGACAAGTTGCGGAAGGTTTGCTTTGTTTTCTTCATTAAGCTTATTTATGTCAAGTTTTGAGTAAGCGTGTTTTAGATCTATGATGTAAGGTCAATTACATCTGAATTACTATTTGTTAAAACCCAATGCACCTAAAAGCTAAAGATTTTTTTTACTCATCAATAATGAAAATACAGGAGAATGTTGCAAAGATAGTAGGCTAATAAGATCTAGAGTCTAAGGGGCATAAGGAATAGAAATTTAATATGCAAAAGGAGAATGTGGTAAAGATAGCCTAATAAGATCCAGAGTCAAGGGGTATAAGGAATAGAAATCCAATTCCACACTCTTTGATCCTGACAATACAAATAGCCAATGCTGCAACTTCGGAAAGGCATTTTCCTACGTCGAGTCCAATAACTGTGTAAGATGCTTACTTCTCGTTAAAAGGGAGACACAGGTAGTTGTCTGATAACACGCGAGGCCTACAATGCTGAGTTAGTAAAGCCCGAAGATCTGGTCCAAGCCGAGTGAACCAGAGGGACAAGTCCCGAGGATGTAGTGAAGGTATAAAAAGAAGTGCTGTCATCTGGATTATGTTGAAGATCCTGGCAATGGGCAAAGTGCGTTCAACAAAATCCATAAGAGTATGCAAAGTAGAGCAAAGGAGAGTAAGCTGAGAAGCAGAAAAAAAGAGCATGGCGTTAAAGTAGGAAGATGAGAGCCAAAATAATCAGATCCTCTTACAACCTAATTGGTCTTCCAGATTGAGAGGGAATTCCATATGAAAAGACATCCCCCATCCGAACTGACGGTCGGGAAGATAAAATTGAAACTCTGGTGCAAATCCGCACAAGCGTATGAGGATGGGTTTAATATCCTCTAGATTGTCTTCTGTTTTAGTATCTGGGCGATGAGCCTGAATTGTAACTTCCTTTTGGGAAGCATTAATCTTTTGACTGGAAGATAATGATTCTAGAAAAATTTTCTGTTAGTTGTTTTCCTTGAAATAATGGGTTATAATGACTTACAAGGGTTCCTAAAGGATAATATAACCTTGGGATTATGTGCATATTTGTTTAATTACTTATTGAGTGGCGGAGAATCAATTTAGGGAACTTGATTATGCTGACATTGTTATACAAATAAGTAGTTCTTTGATCTTTTGTAGTTCTGTGGTGTAATTAGATGGCAGTGTATATGATGGTACTAACATATGCATGTCATTAAAACTGTTTCGGTAATATAGTTGTGTGTTCTTGATACAGTCACTACATCTTGAAAGACTGGCTTTGTATCATGATTCTAACAGTGTTCCCTGGAAGATAGATAAAAGATGGGAAGATCTCCCACCCAAGGAATGGATTGAGGTTTGTTCTGTTGTCATGTAACGGTTATTTGCTTATCTACATTTTACCCCAGGTAATGTAGTTATTCACTTCAATTAGACTCCTAATTATTTTTCTTTATGCATTATGTATTTTTCCAGATATTTGAAGATGGGATAACGGAGTGCAGAATGGTTTCTAAATGGGCCATGAATCGCAACTACTTGGTGTCACCTATTAACGGAGTTCTTAAGTATCATCGTCTTGGAAATCAAGAAAGAAATGATCCTGAGGTTCCATTTGAGAAGGCTGCCCTCGTCTTAAGTGATGTTTCTTTAAGAATTACAGAGGTTCTGGATAATTTCTTACTTAATTGTGGTTTTGATTCTAATTGATGATTTTTTATTTATCGGCATTTGACTTGGCTTATGTTCTTCCTTTGTGGCTGTGCTGTGCTAACCTTCCTGACCTAGTGTGATTAGTTTTGCACATTGTCTCCTCAAACTATACTAATGACTGAAAGATAATCTGAACCCCCCCGTCCCTTGACATTCTCCTTTTTTGGGTACTAAATAGAGTGCTAAAGTATGTGTCACTTGGTTTATCTTTCAGGCACAGTATCATGATTGGATAAAACTTCAGGAAGTAATTTCAAGGTACAGAATATATGTTGAAGTTTCTCATTTGAGGCCTCTAGTGCCAGTTTTGGAAGCTCCTGATTCGTGGTGGCGTTATGCTGCTCAAGCTAGCTTGCAGCAAAAGAAGATGTGGTAATATATAAATACACTCACAAAAAATATGTGTTTGTATGGTTGTACCTGGCATTCATTAGTTAGAGAAGTTATACTTTGAATTGAGGTCTTTGTGTTTGCTGGAAATTGAGATGTCTTTCATAAACTGATTTCACATTCTCTTTTCCATTTCAGTTACCGGTTCTCATGGGACCGAATTCAGCTTCTATGTCATCTTCGTCGACGTTACATTCAATTGTATGCTAGTGCTCTACAGCAGATATCTAATATTGATAATTCAGAAATGAGAGAAATTGAAAAACATCTTGATTCCAAAGTAATTCTCTTGTGGAGGTATGTTGGTTTAGTCATTCCGTGCTCATATCCTTCTACATTAATTTTTTGACTCATGTGGGGTTGAACACAAACAAAACGAATGGTATTCTTTATCAAAGTGGGTAGTAATATGCTATGTACGAATATGATTAGGTTCTCCATGGAATTTGTTCTAACTTTTGGTTGATCGTCCCAAGACTCACATTTCTGATTCAAATAAATTAACAAAATTCTTAATACACAAATACCAGTTGTAGATAAAATATGACTAACAGTGATCTCTATCCAACTCATCATGTTACTGTAAAAAGTTGTATCCTTCATCATCATGACATCTTCAAATTTGTTCCATGCTATTTATCTTCTCTTACAACTTTCCAACAATTATATACACAAAATATAAATTCTGAAAGGCTTGATCGAATAGTCTCCATCCAGTGTAAGCTTCACGCCTTGGGTACAATTAGGGTTAAACACTAATTTTGATGGACTAGGGCATTAAGAACATAAGATATGACAAGATCTGAAGTATTGAGTCAATGTCAGTGTCATAGCATAGTATTATATCCAAAAGGCAATTATATTGGATTCCCTTATTTTCAGATTACCAAATGTATATCTTTCTGGTGAAGAATTGCTTTTATTGAAACCAACCTTATCGCAGCTCCTCTGGAATGCGCAAAAAGAAAAGAGTCATGAAATTTGAACACCGAATAAAGAAAAATAGGACAAACACATCAGAAACACTAATTTATAGGACAAATACATCAAAAACAGACTATAAATTGTATGTGCTATACATTCTATGAAACTATAGTTTTCAATGGCATTTAGATTTAACATGGCAAACAAAGAGCTCATACTTGCTCTTACATAGAAATTCATTGTTGTTGTCCCGTGTCCTAAAGGTTTCCCCCAGCACTAGCAGCATCTTTTATGTGTGCCTCTCCTAATAATGGTTAATTCTGTATGTGTTTCTTCTCACTTTAGGTTACTTGCTCACGCAAAGGTTGAATCTGTTAAATCGAAGGAAGCAGCTGAACAAAGGAGGCTGAAAAAGGGTGGCTGGTTTTCATTCAGTTGGTTTGTGGCAATTATATTCCTCTTATTTGTCTTTTCATTATCCGTTATTCTGTAAAAGGCATTACCTTTTCCTCATGCTTGAGAGAACCTTAATGCTCTTTGATTTTGTACTAACTTTGTTAGGTTTCCCTTATGCCAGGGGTTCAGAGTCTGAAGATGCCTCTGCTGAGGATACATCTGAAGGACAGCAATTGTCAGAAGAAAGGCTTACTAATGAAGAATGGCAGGCGGTACATAATTTACTAAGTTGTCAGCCAGATGAAGAAACGATGACGCATACAGGAAAGGAAGCACAAAATATGATCCAACTCTTGGTAACTGTATCCATAGGTGAGGCAGCTGCGAGGATCATAAATATAAATGATACGGAGATAGTTTGTGGTAGATTTGAGCAACTTCATGTGTCAACCAAGTTTAAGAATCGCAGTATTCAGTGTGACATACTGTTGAAGTATTATGGGTTATCTGTGCCTGAAGGTTCACTTGCCAAGGTTTGTCTACATTTATTATCTAAGTGCGCCTTGTATTCAGTGTTTATTAAATTGCCTGATTAAAGTTATGTTGTTTTGATTTCTGATATTAACTTGAAATATATTGTTTCCTCCTTTCTTTTCAATTTAATAAATAGGGGTAATTACAACTAGGTACACCTGTTGAAACATGTTTTTCATGTGGGTACACCTAAAGTTTTTTTTAGTTTCGTAGGTCACCTAAACCGAACAATTTATCACTGTTCTACACTTCGTAACGGAGAAAGGCCAGTCCGGCGAGGTTGTCGGAGAAAGACCAGTCCAGAGAAGTCTTCGAGCCATCGATTTACTCAGCTCCATCGATTCTAACACTGTTCTCTGAGATTTGTTACAATTAGCCAAACAAAATCCAAAAAATTGAAGCTAATCGCACTTGAACTCCTTGTAGCAATTGGCAGAGTGTGGGCGAAGAAGAGGGGCAAAATTGTCCCAGATTTTTTATAATTAGCCAAACAAAATCCAAAAAATTGAAGCTAATCGCACCTGAACTTCTTGTAGCAATTGAAAGAGTGTGGGCGAAGAAGATAGAGAGGAGACTGCCAATTTAATGTTTATGCGAAGACTAATATGCCCTAACCGTTAACATAAATCAGTTATTCAATGGAGGGGAAAAATCGTCATTTCACATCAATCTGTTACAATGGTGTACTCAGATGAAAAACAGGTTTCAACAGGTGTATCTAGCTGCAATTGCCCCTAATAAATAATGGATATATTCATGTCAAACAGTTTGATCTATTAAAATTAAGTATAGTTTCTGTTTATAGTTGAAGTAGCTACGGGTTCAGTATTAATTTTTTTGTTTTTCTTTTGGGTGCATTTTTTCCAACCAGCTAATGTTTTGCTATTTCTTGCAGAGTGTTTGCAGTGAGCAGAAAGTGAATGCATTGACTGCTAGTTTTGTACACTTACCTATCGGGGAGAATATTGACTGGAGACTGTCAGCTACTATTTCTCCTTGCCATGTCACGGTGACTCCTCATTTTTTGATGCCATCATTTTACATCTTGAAGTTACTTACACTGTCTATCATACATATTAAGTTTCTTATTCTTCTTCTCGCTCACACCTTGTCTAAAGCAAGCTACTTCAATTCTGATCAATAGCTATGTGCTGAAATTGTGCCTTGTCTTGCACTGTTCTCTAAAAGAAGCTTCCTTTATACCAACCAATAACTACATGCTGATTTTTGTTTTCTTCATAAAATCAGCACTATTGTTTAAATCTCCAATCGATTATCGTATGCTGAAATTTGTTCCACAAAATTAGTTAATGAATTTAATACTTCCTATTGTTGGGTGGTAAAATTCGTAGTAACTTACTAGTTGCTACTAGGTTAATGAAATAGTAACTTACTGTAGTTTAAGTAAATGCATGACCATAGTATAACTTTTTCTTAGTTAGTTTTCTATTTAGTGTAGGTCAATTCCATATGAAGGATTGCCTAGTTGTCCCTACAAATCATTTTGTTAGACCTATTGTCTTATTTCCTCGTTAGATAGCAGACCTGTTTAATTTTGCTTGGCCTGTGTTTGTGTGTTAGATATAGACAGAACCACGCACACCCTTTTTTCTTTCGTTCTGTCTTTTGTTCCTTGGCTGTATTGTTACAGTCCTCAGAATTCAAATGTCGCTTCTTCATCACAGATTCACAACCACAACAGTCAGGTTCAATGTTTTTCATTCATCGTTACCACAAAATTGGAGCCTCAGGCAGCCTGTAACGCTCACTTTTCCAGCACAAACTTTTGCCCAAGTGATTTGCTCATTCTTGATCAAGTGATCTACGACATTTGGATCTTACAACTAGGTCTTTAACAACCCATGTTTGGCCATACTGCAATTTTCCGGCCATTCAATAGTCATGCGTGTGCCTGTCCACCATTTCTCTATTGTGGTTATTTACTGCGTATGAACTAATTTATATCTGTATTATAGAGCAGAGTATGCAATCTTCTTAGAAAATTACTTCCTCTGAGAGTTGTCTTACTTTCGCCTTCTTTTAATTTTTAGATTCTCGATTCGGATGTCTCGAATAATGTATTTGGTAACACAAATATATGATCAAATGTATCTAATTCCTATCGATGGGTACCAATTTGTCACCAAGGGCATTGGTAACATAAGTATTAGATTATCGATTATGTTACTTTGTAGGACCGTGCTACGAGAAAGATGATTGGTGAAAGTCTGAATACAAGAGATTATCTTACTTTGTATTCCTCATCTGTTGACTTACCAATTACTTTCCACAATCATCTTGGGCACCCCTAGTCTACATAAAATTTGAAGATTAGATCCTAATCTTTTAAAACTGTAACCGCTTGAATGTGACTCATGTCAGTTGGATAAACATTCGCGTATCCTGAGCGTCTTAATAATAGAGTTGCAGCTCCCTATGAATTACTTCATAAGGATGTTTGGAGGCATTAATTTAGGCCTTAATTTGGGTTAGTTATACTTATTCTAGGCCTTAATTTATGATCAAATTGCACTTGGTATTCTTAATGAAACATCGTTACGAGTTATTTTCTATTTCAAATAATTTTATGCTGAAATCAAAGCTTTATGTCAGCATACACATGAGAATGCTAATTTTTTTCTTATAAAGAACTCATGCACTAGAATGGTGCACTTAACCTGCCCTCTAGCTCAGACACACCTCAGCAGAATGATGGTGAATCGGTGATGAACATAAAAACTGCCATCTCATTGAAACTTCTCACGCTATTATTCTTGACACTAAAATGAATGTCCCGCACAGTTCTGTTGGCTGATTGTTCTCTCGGCTTTGTGTTACCGGATTCCTGTTATAAGTTTGCTTATGCATTTTGTTGTTGACGGAGGTGGGTATAATAAAAAGCGAGTTTACATATGTGGCATTAAGGATCTGCTGTATTAAAATATGCTTCTCTTTGTTAAACTTAACCGAAATGTAGTTGCTTGTGGATGTATTTAACCAAAAGACTTGATCATTCATCTAAATCATATGCTGCATATGTTGATCTTTTTATTTTGATCAGCAAAAAGATAACAAAACAAATATGCTGATCTTGCTTTTAGTATCATAAGTTATGTATTGGCCAGGTATTACTGAATTCAGTCTTCCCCGAGGGCAAGTTGTCTGTTTATGATGCCCTAGTAGTCTATAGTCGAGATACTGTGGGCTATGATAGTGTAAATTTGAATTTGAAAAATGTCCCATATATTTCTTCTATTCAAGAAGATACCTAATTATATATCATGTGCCCTAATATATACTTTTGCTCTTCTAATTTGAGTATGCAGGTTTTGATGGAAAGTTGTGATCGCTTTTTTGAGTTCGTGAAGAGGAGCAACGCAGTTAGTCCAACTGTTGCTTTTGAAACTGCTGCTGCTTTGCAGGTAATTGAATTGTCATTTATAGGCTACTCATTCTTCATCTCTTTCTATCTGAGTAAATAGTGAAGTTAATGGCTTAATTGTCTGTTGCAATCCTCTGTCAAATGCAGATGAAGATAGAGAAGGTGACCCGTCGGGCACAGGAGCAATTTCAGATGGTATTGGAGGAGCAAAGCAGGTTTCGTCCTGCTATTACTGTCTTGTTATATTTTTGTAGTTTGCATGTCTGAACTAGTCTTTGTTTATTGTTTAAGTGAAAATTCTCCCAACCTTAATTACTTATCTGGAAGTTCCATGAATGTTTATTACAAAGCAGAAAAAGATGGCTGTTAAGAGCAATGATGTTATGCAAAGATTACAAGTAGGAAAACCTTCCTGTAAGATAGGTGTTTTTCTATTACTATTAAGTAGAATGCAAAAATCATGTGATGAGATTTCTGTCACGTAAAGTGTTACCCTAAGGCCAACCAATTTGCTATTACAAGTAGATAATCCATGAGGGAGGCACCTTAGGTGGTGGTGATAAGCAAACTTTATGTATTTAGGGAAGTGCTAGGATAAGGTTTTTATCGTCCATCATGTCTGACAGAACTTCACATAGGGGTGTAAACAAGCCGAATTGAGCCTTTAATTTGCAGGGCTCGGCTTGTGAAAAAAGTGCTTGACTCAAGCTCGAACGAGCTTATACAACTAAGCTCGAGGATCGGCTCAAAAAAATATAGACAAGCTCAACTTCGGCTTGGCTCAAGCTCGGTTTGCTTAATTTTTGATACACATATCCATTAAAAGTTAAAAATAATATTAAATAAAAATATAGAATTAATTAAATATTACACGGGCGAGCTTGAGATTGGCTCGATTCACCGCATTTAATTTCATTATAACTATTTATTAAAAGATAAAAAAAATGTATTAATAAAATATTAAACGAGCCGGCTCGTGAGCCTAACGAACCTTTAAAGGTCAGGCATGAGCTCGGCTCCTTTATTAGACGAGCCCCGCCTTGAGCTCGAATTCGGCTCGAGCTCGATTATAACGAGCATGAACCGAATAATTAACGAATCGAGCTCGAGCGACTCGTTAAAAGCTCGGCTCTTTTACAGCCCTAACTGCACACCATTGTTGAGTTGATTAATGATTATCACTTAGCTAACAAAAATAATATGTTCTTGACATATGCCTTATCAATTGTTTATTTTTTGTATTCAATATAAAATGCCTTTGAGAGATCTGTAACTATGTCTGAGGATTGTTGATTTAATTAACTGTAGTCCAATAATATACTTTGAAATGAGGTCTTTGCACAATAATTTTAAATACTGCCTGCCCTTGGGATTTAATGCGGTCTTATGCAGAGTCTGACTGAACTCCTACAAAGGTCACCCAACACTATTTCTACCCAAGGCAATTCACAGGCCAAGAGTTGCCTTCGAAACCCAAATATCCATCCAGTTTGGTCCCAACAGTGCGTGACAGGCCGATTAGGCTCTATAAGTAACAGATATTGGGAATATGGTACATAATGGAAATCTTAGAGATTCCCGTCCCCTAGTTTCCAACGGCATCTATCTGTGCCGAAGATGCCTTCCAATCTAGGATCGTGGGAGAACTCAACAATGTGCTTGATGACCTTGAAGGTGGATCGGGCATGTAATGAAATGGTGGCGAGGTTCCATTTAGACGACAAACACCCGTTTTTGGAGCAAAAACCATCTTCCAAAATGAAGATTTGTACGCCATAAGGGTGACGCGACCACGAAAGAGATCAGGCGAGCCAGACAAAAAGAAAGCTGGCTCCTAAACTAGACAAGAATGCCATCCCAAGATGCTGCTTGTCTTGGATTCAACCTATTTGGAAACCAAGATGCCGCAGCAAGAGATTCTTCCAAGTCCAATCCAGTATTAAAGTGGACATATGTTTACTGCTGTTATGAAACATAACAATGTAGCCGTGTTGTATCTAGTAAATATAAGCAGGAACCCTAGACAATTTGGATAGTTGAACAATCACAGAAAATGTAGTGTGGCCGTCAGATTTTTGGAAGGAAAATAGTGATGAATTTGGTTATAAGGTGTGTTGGAGGAGCTGTGTCTGGTAATGTGTAGGTATGTCACTAAAGAATCCTTGTTTGAGCATGAAACATAATAGGGGGAAATGTGATAGGGATGGTTGGACTAGGTGATGATAATTTTTTGTTGGAGATTTATTTGCCCTAGAGTATGTATTGATACGTTTTCTTAACTGGCAAACTGCTCTGGCAAGATTGTTACCCTGTATAAATGTAAAACCTTTGTAATTTATTGGTTTTCGATCATGTGGTTCCTTATTGGAGTTCGATTTCATATTTGCCCCACCCTAAGGCTCAGCTGGTGGGTGCCTACTCATATGGTTTTCAAGTTCTCGTCCCAGGTGATTAGGGGAGACATGATTCTTTGGTCAGATTCTATATGCCCTTGCTGCCTCTGCCACACAACACGCCATCCTCAGGGCAGTTTTATCATGTCTGATGGGCTTCACAGAGCCGCCCCTAGTCATTTCAGTGGATTTCAACATAGTCAGATCCTCGAAAATTACCCAGGCTCCCATGGTGACAGTACAATCTTTGATGACTTCAGTCTCTCCTCTGGACCTCTCTGCATTCTTCTTAGCTTCGAGTTTGTTTATGGGCCATGCTATCCATTTTTGTTTCTTGTATCTTTGTTTTGGATTCCTGGATTGTTTTGGGGCTCCCACCCTGAGGCCTCCTTGTTTGTATTAATGTATTTCCTTGTTGCTGATCAAGATTTTTTATTAGCTTTCTTCTGTTTAGCTTCAATTGCTGAAGAGAAGCGAAACTATTTGGATTCATTTGAGAAATTTTAACTTTTCCTTTTTCAGGTTTGCTCTTGACATTGATTTTGATGCTCCGAAAGTTAGAGTACCTATAAAGAAGTGTGGGTCTTCCGAACAAGATAGTCACTTTCTCTTGGATTTCGGCCATTTCACTGTGCACACCAATGTATTTTTTTCACTTAAATATTTCTAATGTTTAGATTTTCACTGGCTTCATTTGAAAAAAAATATTACCATCGCAGGAACATCAGCCCGATGAGCAGAGGCAGAATTTATATTCTCGTTTTTATATATCTGGAAGAGACATTGCTGCTTTCTTTACAGATCACTGTCCTGACTGTGAAAAGTATACTTCAGTCATACCCAATTATTGTGAACAACAAGGTGAACCTATGATGGACAAATGTGGCAATTTCTACTCTCTCATTGATAGGTGTGGAATGGCAGTAATTGTTGATCAGGTATCACTTTTAGTTGTCATACACATCAAATTAGTTGGACCACAGAAGAGTTCCACTTGCTCTGTAGTTTTGTAGACTGTCCATTCTGATCAAATTTGTGTATTTATTGAAGATCAAAGTCCCACACCCAAGTTATCCATCATCGCGTATATCTGTCCAAGTGCCAAACCTTAGTATTCATCTCTCCCCAGCACGATATGGTAGACTCATGGAATTGTTAAACATGTTGCAAGGCACAATTGAAACTTGTGCTCAGCCTACTGGTGAAAATTCCCAAGCTGAAGTTACTCCATGGAATTCCACTGATCTTGCTTCAAGTGCTAGAATCCTTGTTTGGACGGTAAGTGCGCTACTATATGGAAAAGGAGCTGATAAGATATTTATTTTGGTATGTAGCTGAACGATTTGATTCTAATGATTGTATGTCTAAATCTTGCTAAGGGGATTGGCAATTCCGTAGCCACCTGGCAGCCTTGTTTTCTTGTTCTATCAGGATTGTATCTTTATGTTTTGGAGTCCGAGATGTCTCTCTATTACCAGCGGTATTTGAGGTATTCCATTATCTTTATTCCTTCTATTTCGTTCTCAGTGAAACTGTTTTTTGATTTTCTTTATTCATTCATCTGTTGTTACTCAAATGCGCTGAAATTTTATTCTCTCATTGATCTCTTTTCTTTTGATAAGTAGCATGTGGTTGGTTCTTCTGTACACCGTCAGTTGAAAGTTTCTCTTATTTCAAAACTGCAGCATGGCCAGTAGACGGGTGCATGAGGTTCCTTCGGAAAATGTTGGTGGTTCACAGTTCTGTTTGGCTGTTAGTTTCCGAGGGATGGAAGCTCAGAATGTAAGTTTTGTTGGTTTCAAGTAAAATAGTAATTTAAGTTTGATTTTGTCCAATTGAAGAGTCATTTAAGGCATGGCCCTGACCATCTGTCAATAAGTCTCGACTGCTTTTCAAAGTTGTTTGTAGTTTTTCTTTTATTCTTGGCATACATCCTCCCTGCAAAAGTAGAGATAATACTGCATGCAGACATAAATGGCCCTCTACAGACCTTAAAAATGATGGAGCTTCATGCATTGGGCTGGTTCTCTTGGCAGGACATATGTTATCATACAAGCTCTTGGTTGGTCTATTTTGCTTGACAGAATTACTAAAACTTGGTTTTGCTTATTTACATACATGTTTTCTTACTAGAAACATTACCTGATAATATCAGAATACATTTTTTGGCATTTGTCTAGAGCATAGAATATACTTGACAAGGTTAAATGTTCTCCATACCTACGACCTCAATCATTCTCAACTTCTACTTACTAGGGTGGATTCTACTGTAATTGATGGATTGGGCTGTAGGTTTTACATCATCTAGTTTTTTCTTCTATTAAATGTTGAGGCTTGAGCTTTGTGGCAAATGTTGCTATTGGTTTAGTGATGAATTCATAAACATGGTGGTTTATTGCCAGATATATAGACATTTCTTTGGGGGACAAAATTTGTAAAACATTGTTTATCTGTTTTTATTGCATTATGCGTAGAGCAATGCTGTTTTTTTTCTGAGGTACAAATAATACTTCTTGGTCTGCTGATTTTTTTTTATCTCTATCATTATTATTTTGGGGTTGTTATCTATTAATAGGCATTGGAGTCTTCTAGCACCTGGGTGATAGAGTTTCGGGATATGGATGAGAAGGCCATTTGGTTGAAAGGACTCGTGCAAGCAACTTATAAAGCTTCTGTATGATATGATTTTACTTGTCATTATTTGTTTATTTGTTCTATGTTTATGATGATATTTATCATTGCAACTTATATTTACACTCATGCAGGCTCCTCCATCTGTTGATGTAATTGGTGAATTAAATGATAGTGGCATTGAGTTGGATGGATCTCATGCCACAGAATTCAAAACTGCAGATCTTGTCATTAATGGGTCATTATTGGAAACAAAGTTATATATGTATGGGAAGGTCAGATGTTTTTGTTTGTTTGTTTTGATTTGCAATAATTTAAATAGCAGTACAGGGCATGGGGATTAGAACTAGCGACCTCATGCTTAATACATGAGGTCTCTTCCAATTCGTCCACAACCTTTGGTATGGAAAGGTCATATGTAGTCTATTGTCCTTAATGTCATATCATTTGTTAATTGATCTAGCTTAATTGTTTTAGTTGTTGATGGTCAGTGTCATGGTTTTAAAAGGCTATTGAGGTGTGTGCCTTGAGGCCCGTCTATGCCTCTCATCTATGTACCGAAGCTAAAGCCCGTCGGCTTACGCCTCGTGCCCTAGGTATCGACGCAGTTGAGGGTTACGCCTCAGATGTCGGCTAAAATTGAAATTTTAAAAGCCCGTTTCGGACTTTTTTATAAAATTTACATATCTGGATTTTTTAAAATGTTGTTATTGAGCTTGCTATGTTGGTAAGAAGGTAAAGGTAACCTAATAAATGTAAGGAATAACAAAAGTAAAACATAAATTAGAAGAGGAATCGGCAGCAATTCCTCAATCGAGTTTCATCCGGCAGCTCCTCCAAGCTATTTCTTTGATGGTTTTTGTTTGTTGATTTTTTCTTAATTTATAATTGTTCATGATTGCAAATTTAGTTTTTAATTTTTGCTTATTCTTTAAAGATTTATAATTTGTTATTTATTTTGCTGGTTTTTTCTAAATTTGAAGTATTTATCTTTTTTTGTGAATTTACTGGTCTTATAATTTAGCCTTGCGCCTCACGGTGCTAAGGGAATATACCTCAGCTCTCGATTTAGCCTTTTAAGACTTTGGCCAGTGTTCTAAAATTGAGTTTGACTGAGTTTTGGATGAGTTTTAGTACTCCCCAAATTTTCAGGGTTAACTCGGTCAAATCTTGTTAAAGTTTATAAATTTTTTTTGCATATGCTTTGAAATCGTTGAATAATTGTGCTTTTGTTTGAACTTATTAAGTTGTTTTAAAGTATCTTATATTACTAAAGTATTGTTATTTTTGTCTTTCTTGTGAATTATATCTTTTTCTTATCGGCAAGAAAAAAAAAGATATATAATTCACGTGAATTATATATCTGTATTAAATAAATACAAAATGAGTTTTGCTGATTTCTCCCCGAGTTCTCATAGCTCTGTGTTTCTCCTCGCCGACTTCTCCCCAATCCCGAGTTTTAGAAACTTGATGATGGTTTTGCATAATGATCATAGCACATTGTACAAGGACTGTGATACGGTCCCGGGTCTAGTGATGGGGCCTTTGTATGTGGTTCAGGAAGCGCTCGGCACCGTTCCAAGCTTTTTTCCTTTTCCAATGATTGCCAGTAGAATTTGTTATAGAGAGAACTCAAGATCATGTAGTAACAATTAGGGTTTTCCAAATAATACATACTTTATTCAATGAATCCAACTCAAGCTAAGACACGCAAGTAGTTCTAAACTAAATCCCAGTACATAATAATAATTAAAAGATTTGATAGGAATAGGATTCCTATCAGATTGAAATAACAGTTATTATTATTTTGCAGACTGGTCTGAATGATGACAAGCATCTTGAAGAGAATCTTATTGTTGAGGTTTTCATTGGTGGGGCAAAGGTTAGTATTGCACGTTCATCATGTACTGCAATAGTTCTCCAATTTCTTGTTAGGAATTTTGTATTTTTGGTTGGAATTAGTTCAGAATGATTATTTCCTTACAATGTTAGTTGAAATGACACGAACATCAAAATGTATATCTGGTACAAATTGTTGCATCAGATAACAAGTTCTTTTGGTTACCCATAAAAACAAGTTTACTTAGGACAGCACGGAATGATTCAATCTGATCAAATTAGTTTCTTTGATGAAGAATATGTTGAATGAATATATATTTGGCTCTCGCGAGTACCTTCATAGGAGTAACTCTAAATCAATCCACCACATAACTCATGAAATTCCATGTATGACTATTATATGACAGGTGCACGTAATTCGATGGGAAGGTGATCTGACAGTCAAGATGAAGTTGCACTCTCTGAAAATTAAAGATGACCTTCAAGGTCGCCAGTCTATGAAACCACAGTATCTAGCCTTCTCTATTCTGAAAAATGAGCAAGTAGGCTCTTCTACTGGTCCTTTTGATAGCCGTGAGCATGTGAAGGAGACGGTCGTGCCATTGACAGAGGATGATGATGTTTTCAAGGATGCATTACCAGATTTTCTGTCTTTATCGGATCCAGGCTTTTCTCCTCATAACATGGATAAGTCTCACAACGGAATGATGAGGGACATTGTACATTCTGCTGGAGTCGAATCTCCTAAAGGCTTAACTGAAAGAGATCCAGGAAAAGGTATTTCTGGCGATATTTTCTATGAGGCACGTGGGGGTGAGGGTAATGATTTTGTGTGTGTTACCTTTGCTACTAAGAGCCCAGGTTCTCCCAATTATGATGGAATAGATACACAGGTACCCTGATCATGAAAACCCTGAATTGTCAAAATCTCTTTTCTATATTTTCATCGGTTATTCTACTTATTTTTTCAAATTAATATTTTCAGATGAGTATTCGCATGTCCCAGCTAGAATTCTTTTTTAACAGACCAACTCTTGTTGCGTTAATTGGTTTTGGATCTGATTTGGGAAATTGCAATTCCACCTTGAGTAGCAACGAAGAAACTAAAGCTTCTGAGGATATTTCGTCTATGACGAAGGAGAAGGCTGAGGATATTGGGCGTATTAAAGGGTTGCTGGGGTTTGGTAAAGGTCGTGTTGTGTTTTATTTGAACATGAATGTCGATAGTGTCACTGTGTTTCTTAATAAAGAGGATGGCTCTCAGCTTGCAATGCTCGTACAAGAAAGTTTCTTGTTGGATTTTAAGGTACCAGGAATGCTTTTTCCTATTAACCTGGTGTTTGCTTCTCTTCCAATATTGGTTGTCATAATTTAAATGAGAAAGTGAATCTTATTACAATTGTCAATGTAGAAAGGAATTGCTTTTTAAAAATAATATTGGGAATAAATTTCTGTTTTAGTTTAAACTTTTGTTAGTCATTTCTTCTTTTTACATCCTTTCTCTTGTACCATTTTCTCCCTCTGCAGGTCTACCCTGGTTCTATTTCTATTGAAGGTACATTAGGAAATCTCCGACTTTGTGACATGTCGCTTGGTTCAGATCACTGTTGGGGATGGCTTTGTGATATACGTAACCCTGGGGTGGAATCACTCATCAGGGTATGCCATTCTTTTTCAAGAGTTCACTCTGGGATTTTGTTTGTTCTTATGCTTAATTTTGTTTTATTTGCATAATTCCAATCCACCCTCTTCTGCTCCAGTTCAAATTTAACTCTTATAGCACTGAAGATGATGATTACGAAGGATATGATTATAGCTTGAGTGGTCGACTTTCTGCTGTTCGCATTGTTTTCCTTTATCGATTTGTTAGCGAGGTATGTATGGAAACTCATTATTATTTCTTGGAAAAATGGCAAAAAGGTGCTATGTACCAGGACACTTTTGCAAGAGGGTGCTGTGTAATTTGTTAATGGCGAAAAAGGTGTGAACTTTTTTTTAAATGAATAATTTGCTCTTAAAATTAAGGATTAAGATTTTATAAAAGATATTAAAATGATAATTTTAACTAAAAAATTATTTCACTAAAAATTTAAATTGTACAAATTTTATTTAGAAGAGAAAAATAGAAAACACAAAAATATTTATTTTTGAGTTTTGAAAAAAATAGTTCTTAATTCTAGGGCCATACATTTTGCGCGAAAAAACATAGTTCAGAGCACCTTTTTGTCATTAACGAAGTATACAACACCCTCTTGCAAAATTGTCATAGTATAGGGGACTTTTTTTCCATTTTCCCTTGTTTTTATTCACTTGATAAACACCATGGTTTACACCTTGTAGCTCCAATTTGCTGATATATCTGAAGTTTTCCTTTTGTTCTGAGTTTGAGATATTTATGGTTGCATGACTCTGCAGATAACCGTGTACTTCATGGAAATTGCGACACCAGTTCCTGAAGAAGCAATTCAACTTGTAGATAAAGTTGGAGACTTTGAGTGGTTAATTCAGAAATGTGAATTTGACGGAGCCACAGCATTAAAGCTGGACCTCTCCCTCGACACACCAATAATTATTCTTCCAAAGAACTCAATGAGTAAAGAGTTAGTATATGCCTACATCAATGTTTTTCATCTGGAGTCTACTCGACTTAAACATGCATACGTGGGCTATGGGTTTTATATAACCTTATTTGTTGTGTCTGCAGGTTCACACATTTGAAATTGTAGTGACATGAAGTCATGTAGGATTTTTGTCAAAGTACATGTTATGGAGCTTCTAGTTTCCTGCTTTGGTCAAATAATAAGAGCTTCTAGTTTGGTCTAACAAAAATGTAGTGAATAATATGCATGGCATACATTGCACAGCTATTGTAAATGTAAATGGGTGCCAAATAAAGGTCGTTAGAACACTAAGGTAGTGCCCATATCATTTTGTACATCTGGTTAGGACAGTAAAAAATAGTAAGAAGTTTCTGTTTATTTTTTCTCCTTTCCATTTTCTCTTTTGGGTTTGTTTAGCACCTCCTGTTTCCTCTGCCAATCACTACCACATCCCATGAGATGGATTATTTTGCTGTATGTTCAATTTCCATTACTTGTGTGAGATTTGGTATACGGATTAAATGGATATGGCTTTATCACATTTTCTCTCATGTATAGTTCACTTTGTTTTCTTTTCCTTTTGGTATACTGAGTTCTGTGTATGTTGGTACCTGTTTCTGCTCTTGTTATTGGATGCTATTCTTTTGAATGAAACTTCTATGATGCTTACTTCTTTTCCATGTTTTTTCACCATTGCAGTTCTATTCAATTTGATATGGGTCAGCTGCGCGTGACAAATGAATTGATTTGGCATGGATGCCCAGACAGAGATCCTTCAGCTGTCCACATTGATATTCTTCATTTTGAGGTGAATATTCTTTATTGCCGCAACATTATGGTTTGAAGGACTAAACCATTACTTTGGTTTAAAATCTCAGCTTCTTGGAATGAACATGTCTGTGGGAATTGATGGATGCTTGGGGAGACCTGTTATAAGGGAAAGTCGTGGATTTGATGTTTATGTCCGCCGCAGTTTGAGGGATGTTTTCAGAAAAGTTCCAACATTTTCTCTTGAAGTGAAGGTGCCCTGTTTAGTATTTTACTGCATTATATTAAGTCTCTCTCTCACACACACAATTAATGCTTTTGCAGCCCTTATAATGGGGAACTGTTGAATGGCTGTCACTGTTATGGTAGTTAGTGCATGGCAAATATGATACCAATTAGTACTTTGATTAACAACGATTATGCAGACATAATTTTCTTCAACTCCATTTCTGAAACTACCATCATGAGTTATGCACACTCTTAGGAGACTTGAATTTTATGCCCCCCAACTTAATCTAAAAAACTGGCTGGAAACATCCCCCCCAACTTTTGTCGAAAAAAAACTTATGTGGACATGTGTTTGTAACCTATTTATCCTCTATTTTTTTTGTCAAGCCAGACATGAGTCTGACACCTCCTTAAATACCACGAAACACGTTAGGACATGTAAATCAACATAAAAAAGGTTATATTTTGTTCCATTATCATGCATACACATGTACGTACGTATGCTGATTTCCCTTTGAACTATATGAGTTTAACCCTTTCTGTAAAATAAATAAATTAACTTTCTATCTTCAAGTTTACACCCACCCCTATCATGCTGTGTCCCGTGTCATATATCCGTGTCTGTGCAACATAGATTTGTCAATTGGGTTTCTTTGTGATAACATTGTAAATGAATAGTTGGGATAGCTTGAAACCTTGCCTTGCTTCCACTAATTATAATAATTTTTTCTTTGTTGAAACTTTTAGCAAGAATATAAATTTTCTTGTGACCTTCTTTTGTTTTTGTTTTACTAATGTCGTTCTATGTTGTTTTCACTTCGGATTGCTTAATGTATTTTGATAATATTTGAACATTTTATTGCATTAGTTCTATGTCTGACATGTTTTTCTATAAGGTCACTTCTGCTTTTCATATTTGAAGTCATCTCCAGAAATTTGCTCTTATGCTATGGATTTAATTATTATTATAATCGTAGTATTTGCAGAATTTATAATTGTCATGTATATATATATATTTGTTTGAATGACTTGCAGATTGGTTTGTTGCATGGTGTTATGTCTGATAAAGAATATAGAGTTATAATGGATTGTTCAATCATGAACTTATGTGAAGAACCTAATCTTCCTCCAAGTTTTCGTGGTAGTCCATCTGATTCGAAAGATGCAATGCGGTTATTGGCAGATAAGGTCAATATGAATAGCCAAATACTACTGTCACGGACTGTTTCTATATTGGCAGTTGAAATTAACTATGCCTTGTTAGAGTTGTGTTGTGGAAATCATGAGCTCCTCCCACTTGCTCATATCGCTGTGAGTTTTTTTGACCATCTTTATTCTTAAATTGATACTTTAATTTGTTTCTTCTTTACCCTTCTTATATTTTCTTGTGGGTACCTGTGCTAGTGTATATATGGAGGCAGGTTATTGATTAACTAGTTTTGTGGATTTTAATATATTGCGTAATATATCATACATATTGCATGATTTTCTTATGTTGCTTGTTGCCTTGTTCTTTCAGCTTGAAGGACTTTGGGTGTCATACCGGATGACACAATTATCTGAAGCAGATCTCTATGTAACCATTCCAAAGTTTTCTATCCTTGATGTTCGCCCAGATACTAAGCCTGAAATGCGTCTGATGCTTGGCTCTTCCTCTGACACTTCCAAACAGTCTTCTACAGGAAAGTTTTCTGTGTTTTTAAATAAGGGTACTTTCATACGGCCAAACGTTGAAGCCGGGGAAGTGGATATTCCATATTCAACAATGTTCTTGATGGACTATAGATGGAGGTTGTCATCACAGTCATTTGTGATTCGAATTCAGCAACCTCGAGTTCTTGTAGTGCCGGATTTCCTTCTTGCTGTGGGTGAATTCTTTGTGCCAGCCTTGAAATCAATAACAGGAAGGGATGAAACTATGGATCCTACTAATGATCCCATAAGTGGCAATATTTGCATAGGTCTATCTGAACCTGTTTACAAGCAGAAAGAAGATGTGGTGTATTTATCTCCATCCAAACAGTTAGTTGCTGATGCTCCAGGGATTAATGAGTATATATATGATGGTTGTGGAAAGATGATCTGCTTAACGGAGGAACCAGAATCCAAGGAATGTCATGTATTGAGGTCACCACCAATTATCATTATTGGCCGTGGTAAGAGGTTGCGGTTTGTTAACGTGAAGATTGAGGTACTTCCCCTTTCCTCTTTGTTATGGTTGAGCTTGATGTCTCTTGACTTTCCATGTGTTGAATTTAAAGTGTTATATAAGATTTAATTGCACAACGTTTCATTTATTGTCTGTATTTTATAAATGTTGTAATGATAATGTATTGCGTGTTTGGTCATTGTATGCATCCACCAGAATGGTTCTCTTTTGAGGAAGTATGCATACTTGAGCAATGATAGCAGCTACTCCGTCTCCAAAGAAGATGGTGTTGACATTATGTATCTTGATAATTCTTCACCTGGCGATGACCATAAAAGTCTAGACTACCTGCAGAATTCATCTAATGCATTAAATTCTACTTCTTATCCTCAAAGCGATATAAATACTGTGCAAAGTTTTACTTTCGAAGCCCAGGTGGGTATTCTCATCCCTACTACCATGGCAAAGAATTATATTTTCAACTCTTGTGCATTTTTTTTATGCATTTTTCTTACTCGTGTATATTGCCCATTTCTTCTATATGTAAGTTAATTCATGTCCAAGGTCTTGTTTGTTAGAAGACTGTTCTATTTTCTTCACAAATTTATTTTCTTCCATATCTTTGTATTAGTTTCTTTCTCTGCAATTTTCTTTTCATTTCTGCAGGACATATTTCCTGAGGACTGTTAAACTCTGATAATCTAGTTTGCTTCCCAGCATCTGCTGTGGCCCTTAAAAATTTACTCTGACGTGATACACTCTAATACCACCTTACGTTGTACCTGTTAGCAGTCTTTCTGAGTGTGTGTGCTTTTATGATAATTCTGACCGGCAATATTGAATCTGGTACTGAAATTAGACAGTTAATAGATTACTTTTTAATATTATTTGTTGGCCAACATTTTTTTTTTGCTTTTGAGGAAAAGTTAGTTATTGTTTGGTGTTTACCAAGGTAATAAATACCAAACTAAGTGCCGTTTTGGTATCACCTAAATATTAGCGTGAACATGCATTTACCTTTCTCTTCCTTAGTTGGGTTCTCAATTAATCATTACTCTGCTTTCACAATTCTTATCGAGTGGCGATATGAATGTTGGAAAAGATGAGATGTCATACTCTCACCATCTTGTTTTACCTTTTTATTGATCAGCAATAAATTTTTTATTAATAACGACGAGAAACTGTACAAAAAAACTAGAGGAAGAGAACCCCTTAAAAAAGAGAAAGACTGAAACAAGGCAAAAATCTAACTCAAAAGAGAATCCATAACCACCCTCAGGTTTGTGCACCAAGTCGGAAACGCACGCTCCCTCGTCCAATCCCGAATCCCACGCCCCTCGTCCGCCACCATCTTGTTTTACCTGTTTTTCAGCTTTGTGGAACTGTAGTTTATATGCTGATTCTGTTGGTTGATTTGCTCTGAAAATTATCATCTGATTTTATCCTCATATGCCTTTTTTCCTTGTATAGCTTCTGTCTCCAGAGTTCACCTTCTATGATGGTACTAAATCCTCTTTGGATGATTCGTCATATGGTGAAAAGCTTCTCCGTGCCAGGATGGACTTAAGCTTCATGTAAGTGTGTAATATGCATGTATGCTCTTTGGACTGTTTTTTGGGCTAAATCTTTGATTCTACCCCTCTTGTACTGGTTTGATCCGTCTTAATACTACAGGTATGCATCAAAGGAGAAAGATACTTGGATTCGAGCCTTACTGAAGGACCTGAATATTGAAGCGGGTTCAGGTCTAATCATTCTTGATCCGGTGGATATTTCAGGAGGTTATACTTCTGTTAAAGACAAAACAAATATATCTCTGCTGTCAACAGATATATGTGTCCACCTTTCTCTTAGTGCTATTTCTCTTGTACTTAATCTGCAAAGTCAGGTTGCGGAGGCCTTACAGTTTGGAAATCCAGTTCCCCTAGCTCCTTGTACCAATTATGATCGAGTTTGGGTCTCCCCTGAAGGTTTTTTTCGATGAATTGTGTTTTATGTTTCTTAAACTTAATGAGATAGAAATTTGTTTTCCTTTGTACGTTGGGACCAGATTATCATCTTAATGAGTTTCATCTACTACTACACATTAATATGGCAATCGTTCCTTTAATTCCTGATAAACAATTAATCTTCTCTTACCCACGTTAGTCATTGGATTTGTGCAGAAAACGGAGCCCTCAATAATCTTACATTTTGGAGGCCTCAAGCCCCGTCGAATTATGTTATCTTGGGAGATTGTGTGACATCAAGGTAATAGTAGTTTGTAAAAGTTAATTCTTTTCCACTGATTTACCATGACATCAAGGTAATAGTTGTTTGTAAAAGTTATCTTGGGAGTACATATATACATACAAAAAGTTTAAAAAGCCAAAATCGGGAATCGGGGCGTTCTCCCTTATACCGTGAGGTGTAAGCCTCAATAATAAGACCAATAAATTCATATAATATGATACAATTAAAAATAAATAAAGTATATTTTAAAAACGAAAGAAAATAAATATACGCCTCAATACCAAAGGCACGAGGCGTACGCCTCAATAGAGCCTTAGCCTTAGCCTCGGTAAACAGATGAGAGGCGTAGCCTCAAAGGCCTCAAGGTGTAAGCCGCAATAGTTTTTTTAAACTATGCATACAACTCTTCACTTCACCGGATAGGAAACAATCCCTGATAAGTCTATACGCTATACTCCCCCTCAAGCTGGTGCATAGATACTAATCACGCCCAACTTGTTACAAATATAATCAACTCAAGTTAGAGGTAGTGCTTTTGTAAACATGTCTCTTATTTGCTCTCTACTCTCTAGTTTTCACATATGCAGTAGTCTTAGTTCATTCATGAAATACATGATTTGACGCAATATAGAGGGCAAGTTGGTTATCACGCCATTGGCAATCTTTCAAATAACAGTGCATTTGATGAATATACAAATTACATGAGACCTATATTTATAGTATATTGGGGCTATTAGGGGTACATTAGGGCTTCAGCTGAACCGAACTTATGTACTGGGCATATACAATAAAACCCAAAACGGGCTACAAACTCCCAAAACCATAACTTTGCAGAGATAAAACTTTGATATCAAGCTAACTCTGATAATCAATGATAGATTTACATTATCTCTCTCAAATTAATTCTGCTCTAGAGTGAGAAATGATACTTTGTTTCTTAGTCTTCCATGAAACTAAATTGCCTCCAACAAATGCACAATAACCTGAAGTGGATCCTGCCCAATCTGCACCAGAAAAATATTCTATATGCGCGTGACCATGTATTTTAGAGTATACCACAACCTGGAGCTCTTTTCAGGTAGCATAAAATATGCTCTACAACAATCCAAAGATCTATTGTTGGGGAAGTAAATATGCTCTAACTGAATATGCGATATCAGGATGTGTAATCGTAGGGTAATTTAGTTTTTCGACTAATTTCCTATACTTCGCTAGATCTTCAAATAACTCTTCTTCTTTTGTGAGTTATATATTAGGAGCCATCGTGGCAACACAATGTTACCCAAGGTTCAAAATTGCGGAAATAAGCCTTGAGGCATTTTTCGTTAGCAATGCGAGGCGTAAGCCTTGAGGCGCAGTGAGGCGTAAGCCTCAATAATAAGATCAATAAATTCAAATAATATGATAAGAGTAAGAAAAAATATAAAGAAAAATAAAAACAAGCAAAATAGAAATCATCAAATAATTAGCAAGAATTTAAAACTAAATAAGCAATTATAAATTAAGTAAAAATCAGGTAAAAATAAATAAAAAATTCAGCAAAGTAAACAAAAATAAAAATCATCAAAGAAATTACGAAAATTAAAGGAGATGAGAGGGAGGGAGAATAGTGGTCGGCTAGAAAATGTGTTGTTGGATGGAAGTGTTGCTGATTTTTCTTCTAATTTATGTTTTAATTTTGTATTCCTTAGATTTGTTAGGCTAACTTTAGCTTCTTAGTTCTTACTAACTTAAAGGTCTCAAAAACAACATTTAAGAGAACTCAGATATAAAACTTTCATAAAAAGCCCATCATGGGTTTTTAAAAATTTAAATTTTAGCCTACAATTTGAGGCGTAAGCCTCAACCACCTTGATACTTAAGGTGCGAGGCGTAAGCCTTGACGGAGCCGAGGCGTTAGCCTCGGTACAGAGATGAGAGGCGTAGCCTCAAAGGCTGTTTTCGACAGCCTCACCTTGAGGCGAGCCTCAAGGCGTAAGCCTCAATAGCTTTTTTAAACTATGATGTTACCCCTAGCTTTCCAGTTTATGTTAATAAGTCAATCACTCGTCACCTCAACCCCTAAAAAGTATTTCAACACACCTAAATCTTTTGTGTGGAACAGACCGTGAAGAAAAGATTTCAAAGATGGAATTCCAAGGTAGTCTGCCTGAGATAACAATATCATCCGCACATACAACTAAAAATAAAACGTCAGTAGTGTCTCAGACTTTTGTTCATATCAAAATTGTAAACTGCTTGCTGCTTAACTTCCCAAACCAAGTGCGAAGACTCTGTTGCAACCCATATAAGGATTTTTGAAGGTCGTATTTATGCAACATCATTGGAATCATATCCGTTTATATAGACCATTTTCCTTTAAAAGTAACTCCCACAAAGACTCAGAAAAAAGAGAGATGAAATTGCCTGAAAACAATATCAGCTGCAGATGGCAGCGCGTGTAGCTTATCCAAGGCCAACCGGAAATGTAGTGTTGAAGAAGGCTCACGTGCTGTCTGTGATGATTAGAAATTCCTAGAGACACGTAGAATTGGATGTAGCTGAATTTTATGGTTTTATTATCAACAAAGAAATTTGTATTGCTCTTAAAAGAGATTAAACAGAGGAAAACAGAGGCAAATTGCTGAAAAGAAAATCTAACCCGAAAAGCAAAGCCAAAGCCCAAACATAAACCTAGTACAAAATAATAACCCCGTTAAACAAGAAGAGTGAATGGATCGCTGTACAAAGGGTTGAAACTCCAATCAGATAGGGCCTGATGAATTAGAGACGGGTTGTAGTCATACCAGTGCAAAAGGTATAGATAGAGGCACAGGAACCGTTGGAAATTAGAGAGTTCCAAAGAGATATGCTCACGAGCCAGGTTCGTATACTTATAGATAACCAACTAGTAATAGGGTTTATCTACAAATAAGAAACAAACTATTTATATGCGAGGAGAAGTATTTAAGTGTAGACTCACATCGATGATGTTTGTAGAGCGGCAATAATAAAGTGCGGTACCAATAATAAAGTGGGTTAGTTTTAGTAACGAGTGAACAATTCACTGAACAGTTTTAGCCATAGGACCTCAATTCACAAAATTCACGTATTATGAGTAACTAAGCAGATATTTTATGTTTCTGTTGTTTTTAATTCTTCCTTGGTTTGCATTAATATCTGCAAAGATTTCCTTGAAGTGACTTCTATATGCCGAAAATGAAGAATGCTGGTGATTTGTGTTTGTTATTTGGCACATGCAAACTTTATATATCTGCTTAAAGAGCTAGCTGTTAAAATTTTTGAGATTCATATTGTATCAGCATTTCTGTCTTTTTGATACATAGTATTCTCTCTAATAAGTAGCTGTTCCCGTGTTAACATATTATTTGTAATCATTATGTTGTCTTATATGCTATATATGCTATTTTCAACGCTCTACTATTTTAATGTTCTATATAACTTGTCAGGTCAACTCCTCCTTCACAGGCTGTTTTGGCAGTGAGTAATACATATGGCCGCGTTCGGAAGCCCCTTGGTTTCGATCTCATTGGCTTGATATCTGGTATTCAAGGAGTTGAAAGCAAAGAAGGACAATCTGATGTTGAAGGCGATTGTTCTCTTTGGATGCCCGTTGCACCTCCAGGATACATGACATTGGGATGTGTGGCAAATGCAGGAAAACAACCACCACCGAATCATATTGTTTATTGCATACGTTCTGACCTTGTAACATCGACTACATATACAGATTGCATATTTACTGGCCCATCAAATCATTGCTTTCCATCTGGATATAGTATATGGCGTCTTGACAATGTTCTCGGTTCATTTTATGCTCATGCCTCAGCTGGGTGCCCTCCTAATTACAGTATTTATGACCTGAGCCATCTTCTTTTATCAAATTGGAACTGTCAGCAATCTTTCTCTAAAGAGTTATCTTCAAATTTAGTTGCTGACGATGGCTATGAAAATGAGCAAAGAAGTAATCAAAGTGAAAATCCATCTGGATGGGAAGTTGTGAGATCAATTTCAAAAGTAAATAACTGTTTCATCTCAATTCCCAATTTCGAGAGAATTTGGTGGGATAAGGGAAGTGATCTTCGTCGACCAGTTTCAATATGGCGACCAGTTTCACGTTCCGGTTATGGTATATTGGGTGATTGCATAACTGATGGGTTAGTTTCTATAATGTATTTATTTTTCTAAATACTTCACGAATACTCTTATTGCTGCATGCCATTTTTCCTCATTGACAATGATGCATTATTGTTTTTTCTATTTCTGCTCTCACCCTGTTAATACCAATTTGTTGTTGAATGTTCCTTAGCTTAGAGCCTCCTGCTTTAGGAATCATTTTCAAGGCAGATAATCCAGAAATTTCTGGAAAGCCTGTGCAATTTACTAAAGTGGCTCATATCACGGGGAGAGGTGTTGATGAAATTTTCTTCTGGTACCCAATTGCTCCTCCGGGTTATGTTTCTCTAGGATGTGTAGTCTCCAAAACAGATGAGGCACCCCACATGAATTCGTTTTGCTGCCCAAGGATGGATCTTGTTAATCAAGCTAATATAGTTGAGGTGCCCATTTCTAGATCTTCAAGTTCAAAATCTTCTCACTGTTGGAGCATTTGGAGAGTTGAAAATCAGGTTAATTTATATTTTAATTCTTTTAAAGTCATTTTCAAATGTTTTATTCTGTTTATTGACTTAAGTATTTGGACACCTCTTCGAATATGTCAATGGTATTTTCAAATTGATAATATCTTAATGTCTCTTTGTATGTTCAATTTTCACTTGGGGGTTTGCCAATGTTTGTATAGGCTTGCACTTTTCTTGCACGGTCAGATCTGAAAAAACCGTCAAGCAGATTAGCATACACCATTGGTGATTCTGTAAAGCCAAAGACCCGGGAAAACATAACTGCTGAGATGAAACTGAGATTCTTATCTGTGACTGTTCTTGACAGCTTATGTGGAATGGTATAGTCTGTTTATTGTTTTGATATTATTTTATCTGTATCTAAGCAATAACTTGAACTCTATAGTATAAAGTTGGTTATCAAAAGAAATGCTATAACTTGATAAACATGGATCCATTCAGATGACACCACTATTTGATACAACAATAACCAACATCAAGCTTGCAACACATGGTCGAGCAGAGGCAATGAATGCTGTACTGATTTGTTCTATTGCTGCATCAGCCTTCAATACACAACTAGAAGCATGGGAACCACTTGTGGAGCCATTTGATGGAATTTTTAAGTAATTGCTTTGTCACTTCTGTTACTAATATTATGCCTTCATTAATATTTGTGAATTCTATGTTCCAACCACATAGGAGTTACCATGCATCTTATTATTTTATAATTTCTTATATTTCCTTTGAATGATAAAGGTTTGAAACATATGATACCAATGTACATCCACCAGCAACCTATGGGAAGAGAATGCGTGTCGCAGCTACTAGTATCCTAAACATAAATATCAGTGCTGCAAGTCTTGAAACTTTAGTTCAGACCATTGTTTCTTGGAGAAGACAGTTAGAACTTGATGAAAAAGCAACCCGGCTGAATGAGGTAATGCGGGCTTTGAATGCTGTCATAAATGCAAAAGGTTTTGCAACTGCTTCAGATTATGTGAAAGCATTTAAAGTTAATAACTCATCTCTCTATCTCTATGCAGGAAGCTAATAGTCATAGCAGAGATGGGGAAGATCACCCTCTTTCTGCTTTGGATGAAGATGATTTTCAGACAGTGATGATAGAAAATAAACTTGGATGTGATATATATCTGAAAAGAGCTGAACAAGATTCAGACACAGTAGACTTGATCCATTATAATGACTGTGCTTCGCTTTGGATTCCACCTCCAAGATTTTCAGATAGATTAAATGTTGCAGATGAATCTAGGGACCCCCGCTATTATGTTGCCGTACTCATACTTGAAGCCAAGGTTTTATGGTGTTTTGAGTTTATTTAGTGATTCTTTCTGAGACTAATTCATTAGTTTGATAATCAATAAAGTAAAATGACGCTTATCATCTTACAGGATTTGCCAATTATTGATGATGGTAATAGCCATAAACTTTTCTGTGCTCTTCGCCTTGTCGTTGATAGCCATGCAACAGAACAGCTGAAGCTTTTTCCTCAGAGTGCAAGGACTAGATGTGTCACACCTTTAATTTCCAAATGTAGTGATCACGATGAAGGAACTGCCAGATGGAATGAGCTGTTCATATTTGAAGTTCCTAGAAAGGTACATTTTAATCATGATAAATTGATTGAATGTAATGTAATGTAAACTGAAAATCTTAACAATTTCACTCGTACATATTAATTCCGAATTTGAGGCTGAGAGCGAGATAAAAGATTTGAAGGGTTGCATATATCCATAGATGATTGCTGAAATGATTTACTGAGTATTTATTTTTTCCTTTCTAAGCAATACATGTGAAGGCATATCAGATTTCCAGATGAAAAGTTATTGCTTAATAGATTATGTGAAACGGTAATTGCCAATCTAAAACCCGGCATTTATGTGAAACAAAGATTAGATTAGATGCTGTTACACCAAAATGTTTATTTCTGTGCATAAAGAAACAAACAAATTATGACTACTATAACTTGAGTTGTGTTTGAATAAGATTAGTTTTTATGAAACCGGGATAAAACAATCAAGTAGTTACAAAGTTTCTAACCTCTTGTAGTCAAATACGTTGATGCAAAAACAATTTATTGTACTAAAAATGGCTATCACTGTGTTTTGCTAATGGAACCTGATTACTAAGGTAGAACTGAGGTCTCAGTTCTGTCCAATGAAAGATAACAGACAATCCAAGCTTTGATTTACAAGCAAAATTTCGTAAACAGGCTGCGATTAAGCTTTATGATATAAATTGTTTTCTTCATCAATTATTCTTAACTAGGAATTTTTTTTGAACACCTGGTTTTGGGTGTAGTTCATACGACCATCATTTTATCATTTACATGAGATGATCTATATCCATAATTAGTTACAGAACGAGAGTGTTGTTAGCCACTTTTATTGCTTGTCATTAGGTTTATTTGCTGAAACACAGCTTGTATTTGGTGCCACTTGATGATTGATATTGTACAGTTGTAGCAGGAAAGCAATAAGTTCTATAGCAAATAATTAATTGATAAGTGACGGATATGAGACACAATAATTGAAGTACAATTGCAAACTGATGAGGTCACTCCGCTGTGTCATGAGCTTGTCACAAAATGAAAGTAGTCTTTGTAGTTTTCGCTCAAAATTGTTACTGCCTGATGGTAATTAGTGCACCAATTTCATCCCAGGTTTATATGTTTCTCCTATTAATTCAGGTTCCATGCAGTCTTTAGTTTTCATTTGTGCTACAGACCTGAAATTTCCATCCAAAGAAATCATGTTTGTGTAATTATTTCAGGGAGTGGCCAAGTTGGAAGTGGAGGTAACAAATCTCGCTGCAAAAGCTGGTAAAGGTATGTGTCATTGGCGAACTGCTCTATGGAGTATCATGCGGTGCATAGTATTAGATTACAGACCAAACTGATGCAACTAAAATCTATCAATGCTGGAATTTGCATATGCAGTCTGACCTGGTTAGTTGACATGCTCAGATACTCCAGTTGTTACATCTCCTTACCAACAAAAGTTGGGTTAAGTGATAAGGAGCTCACCTAGTTGATTTATTTAGGAGGTTACTTCAGTTAAATGGATCCATTTAGTGGGTAATTTCCTTGTAGATTTAAAGCTTCCTTTCTCACGCTCACCATCTTCTGGTCTTATGAAAATTTGACCCCCTCTTAAAATGGCCTTTTCTTTCTTTTAAATGAAGTTGTTCAAAATAGATCTAGTGCCGTGGTAGTTAGATCTTGAACACGTTTTTTTCTATGTATGGGGGCACGTGAATCTCCTACTTTTTTTATCAAAGGACTGGTTCTTCTTTTTTATCCCTTTGGGGAATCAGAAGATGAACTAGTCCTTAAATTTCCTATGAATGCAACACTCTCTCTCACCTCAAATGTCTACGATGCACAAATTGATGTTCCACTTCAAATGACCACTTTCTTCGTTGACATAAGGTTTTTCATAATTTTGCACTTGTATGCTTTAAAATAGTTGGTTATAAACTTTTAAGTTATGTGGAATAGGTGGAAGTGAAGCAGTACTAAAATTATTGTTAATGTCCGGGAAAGGTCAAATAGTAATATTATTGTGGGATTAATTGTTTCCCTATTATTTTTTTTGATAACTTTCGGAATTTTATTGCATGAAAAGATCAAATACAATTAAAACTTGAAAAGAAACATTTATCATATATGATAAAGATAAATCAATCTTGAAGTTATGATTAGGGCTTTTAGGTGAAGAATTTTTTTTCTTGACATATAAGGATGTGAACATTTATAGTAGAATGTTATGTTAGGAGTGTCTCTGACTTATTATATGGTCTGAAATCTACCATCATTTACATTATTTCATTGGAAAAAACCTTAGGTTTTACTTCACGGAGGAATTGAGTTACTGCCCTAGCCTACCTATCCAATATCCGAACATTATTTTTAGAATATTCAGTTGTCAACATGGAGCTGCAATCTCTTTTATGATAAATTAGTTAAGTTGTGATGTGGTTGTTTTTGCCAGAATTCTTAATCTATTTTTAGCATAAATCAAGCCCATAAAAAAAATTCTCTTTCCCAAATTTTAAAAGTTTTGTTTTCTTAGGCCCTAATGCAAGTATGGGAATTGGAACCAGTAACCCCATACTTGTTATGCAAATTTGTAATATTGAAAAGTATGACAATGAGAGGCCTAATAAGCATCTAGTAACCTATTTTAGGCGAACAATTCAAATTTATCCTGAAGAAACCAAAAGGTTCAAGTGTCACAGGATCTTCATGAAAGCTTATGGTAGAAACTGGACCAGATAGGGTTTCCATGCATATCTTGTTCATGTTTTGTATTCTTGGTAACTTGATAAATCACATGGTAGTGTTAATTTACCGATTCAGGTGATGTTGTTGGTGCGTTCTCGTTTTCTGTTGGAAATTGTGCAAATATGTTAAAGAAAATGTCTTCAGCAAGGATGATGCAACAACCTAATGACTGTCAGAACATTGTGGCATATCCATTGAGGAGGAAGGTTAGTTGATTCATTTTTTACATTTGTCTATACTTCTTGTGCTATAACCTATTACATTTCTTTATGTGCAGGGACAACATAATGATGTTGATTGTTTAGATGATTATGGACATGTAATGGTCTCTACTTCTTGTTTTGAGAGGAAATCAACTGCAAATATTCAAGGAAATTCAGATTATGATGATGGTATTGACAGAGATGTCGGTTTCTGGTTGGGGCTTGGTCCAGAGGGTGTATGGGAGAGTATACGGTCTGTACTTCCATTGTCAGTGGTCCCCAAAACATTACAGGAAAATATTATTGCGATAGAAATTGTCATGAAAAATGGCAAGAAACATGCAATTATCAGGAGCCTTGTGACAGTTGTAAATGATTGTGATGTTAAAATGGATGTTGCGGCATGTCACTCACTTTCAGCTAATACACATGATTCTTCTATGGGAATGAGTTGTGACAGTGTACTTGAAGAGATCTTTGAAAATCAGCGTTATGCACCGTCCGCTCGGGGAAACAAGTGGTCTGGATTTCGTAATAATGATCCAGGGAACTGGAGCACTAGAGACTTCTCATATTCGTCTAAGGTGAGTGTTTGTGCTAAAAATACTTCCCAAACTATATTCCAAGTTTATATGAGGTCTATTCTTACCAGTACTGTTAAATGAAATTTTTGGTTCAACTTCTTTCTTTATTTTGAAGGATTTTTTTGAACCTCCTCTGCCCCCTGGATGGCAATGGACTTCAACATGGACAATTGATAAGTCTCAGTCTGTCGACGAGGATGGTTGGGCATATGGGTCTGACTTTCAAAGTTTGAAATGCGCTCCAACTTCTTCAAAATCATGGACAAAATCAGCCACTGATGTTGTACGTCGAAGGCGATGGACTCGTACAAGGCAACAGTTATCTGAGAAAGGGATAGATAGGTCCATGAGCGGGTCTATTTCCATAGATCCGGGATGTTCTGCCGTTTTACCATGGAAATGTACATTTAAGAATTCTGACCAGTCTCTACAAGTTCGCCCTATAGTTGATCATCCTAATACTCCTTATTATTGGGGTCGTGGAGTTGCTGTCGGTTACTACACATTTGGGAAGGACCAGCCATTCATGGATCAGGCCCTGCTTACAAGACAAAATACTTCGAAACAGGGAAATAAAACATCCAACTTTGCATTTAAATTGAACCAGCTAGAGAAAAAAGACATACTTATGTCTTGTCCTGGCAATGGAAACAAACAATTTTGGCTTAGTGTTGGCACAGATGCCTCTGTTCTTCATACAGAGCTAAATACACCTGTATATGATTGGAAAATATCTATCAACTCTCCTTTGAAGTTAGAAAATCGACTGCCTTGTCCAGCAGAGTTCACGGTGTGGGAGAGACCAAAAGAAGGTAATAGCATTGAGCGACAACATGGTGTTATATCGTCCCGCGGGAGCGTGCATATTTATTCAGCCGACCTTCAAAAACCTGTATATCTTTCATTGTTTGTTCAGGGAGGTTGGGTTTTGGAGAAGGTAACTATCAAGAGTATGAACTAGCCATGTTAGTACTTTACATTTCAAACCACTTGTGAAATGTTCTCTCATGAGTATCCCTTTCTTATGCAGGATCCTCTTCTTGTCTTAGATCTGTCTACAATTGACCGTGTGTCATCGTTTTGGATGGTCCACCAACAAAGTAAAAGGTATATCCCTCATGCAGCCATCATTACTTGAGTAACTTGTTGCATTCATTCAGGTTCTTGATATGCATTTTACTTTGTATTTTTGAAACTAGCAAAGCATGCTGAATTACTTTATTCTAATATGACATGGATCTTACATTCTAGAAAGTAAAAACCCTTTGAAATGCCAATTTTGTGGGTTCTTTTTCCATCCAAGTGATGTATAAAATGTGAACTACTTGTTCTTTCCTGGTTGTATGACAGTGCATGGCTAGTCAATATATTGTCATCTATTTGAGTGGGGTAGCATTGTACTATGTCCTTCTAAAATATAATAGTATTATTGATGAATGTTTGATATTGAATTACAATAAGAAGTTACCTTATGTAAGGAACAATAGGAAACAAACTAAATGATAAAAGATAACAAACAAACCCTAAAATATTACTTATTCTAACACTTCCCCTCACATGCAAATTGAATAACAAATCGAGTTTTGCACATGAAGTAAATAATACTATAGAAGAGAAACAAACAAACCAATATCTAATACTACCCAGAACTCTGAACCCAACCACCCTGAACCATAAATCCATTAGCCCTCCCTAACATAGCAATATGCATACTCGCATAACTTAAGCGAAAACTTGAATGCACGTCTAGGTATGGAAGTGCCTCGCCCTCGCCCACCTGTTAAGCCATTATTAACGAGTGGGCAAAGCTTAGCGCGACGAAAAAGTTTAACAAAGATCTAACCTAGCCTCTGACACCATGTAAAACTCTAAAATATAATAGATTTATACATAAATACTTGATATTTACAATAGAATGCTCCCTTATACAGGGCACAATAGAAAACAAACTAAATAAGGAAAGATAACAAACAAAACCTAACATACAAACCCTAATATGTTATAGCTCTAGGTCAACAACAGAGTTATAGGATTTGAAACATAACATACACCAAAATTTGATGAGTGAATGTTTGAGAGTGTTTCGTTCTTCTTCCTCCCGCCTTTAAATCTGAGCCCTAGCCACTGCTGGCCTCATTGCCGCCTAGTTCCGCTCCATCGCCGTCCCATATACATACACTTACCGGAACAACTCAATTTAAAACCCTAATGCGGAACGTGTCTTTCCTCTGCCGCCTCGGCAGAGAACCGCCGATTTTGCCGCCAACCTTCTACCTATACAGCCCGACATGAATGGAACTCTAAGCACCCACCCACAATGCCTCGGCGCCACTCCAACCCCCAACCTACCCCATCTCGACGTCGCCGCAGCATGCAACTACCTCAATCCTCCACCATATTTTTCTACAACATCCCTTCCGTTTCCACAATAGCCAAGATCCTCGCTATGTTCTCTCAATTTGGTAAACCCTCAGGGGCCGATATTGCCAGGTCGACCACTAGCAAATGCAAGCATTTTGGCTTCGTCCACTACGCCAATCTCGCTGAAGCCTAAAAGCCATCTCAGGGGAACAATTGCTGGTCACTCAATCCAGATCTTCGCCCATGCACCGCCCCTCCGAACAGCCCCCACTCCTCAATCATAAATTGGACTCTGCTCCCTTGCGGCCTTGGAGACTATGCTCTCTTCACCCGAATGGCTTCTTCAACTCGAGCCTCAAGCAAACGCTCAATCAGAATATTTCCTATTTTGAGTCTTTCCTATATGAAAAGTTTTCTATTTTTAGCATTTAGGTTATTTTCTATTAGTTTTATGGTATTAGTTAGCTTCCTAATTAGTATAGATCTACACCCTATATAAAGGGATGATGTCGTTGTATTAACAAGTTGAATCAATAAAAAACATTTTATATTTTGACAATATTAGCTCTTGACAAGCATGATCAATTCACAATGGGTATAAAATACAGGTGGAAAGTAATTACAATAAGATTAGTTGTTTATTATGACTAATTTTGTATTATTGTAAACTAATTTAATTATGTCGGTATGATGAACATTGCTGTTCCTGATATTTAATTACTCACAATCTCAATTAAATGTTCCATGTGCAGAAGATTGAGAGTGAGCATTGAACGTGACTTTGGAGGAAGCAGTGCTGCACCCAAAACCATAAGATTTTTTGTGCCATATTGGATTGTTAATGATTCCCTTTTATCTCTGGCATATCGATTGGTGGAAATTGAACCCGCAGAAAATGTAAATGAGGATTCTCCTTCCCCTTCCCCTTACCTATCAACTTCATCTTCTCTATCAATGCCGGTTTCTAGGTCAATGTCAAGATCAGCGTCGCCTTCTCTATCAAGAGCTGTTAAGTCTGCCAAATTTTCTTTCAAAAATCCTACTATTTCAATGGATAGAAGACATGGCTCAAGGAGAAGCAGTCAAGTATTTGAATATATTGATGACACTAGTCCACTACCTAGCATGCTCTCTCCACAAGATTATACAGGTCGCAGTGGAATGTACGCTAATCAGAAAGATACATATCTCTCTCCACGGTTGGGCATTTCTGTTGCAATTCGTTATTCTGAAACTTTTGGTCCTGGGATTTCCCTTCTTGAGCTAGATAAAAAGGTAATTTAGTCAGTGTGTTGAACATATTCTGTTATTTTCTCTCTTCAGTCGCCATTCTTCTCCTTTTGATTAATATATGCATGCGTCTGATTGATTGACAGTGATATCCTTTTCATAAGTTTTTTTACATGTTGATATTTATGCTTGCTTGCAGCAACGAGTTGATGCCAAAGCTTTCAGTTCAGATGGTTCCTATTACAAGCTTTCAGCGCTACTGAACATGACTTCAGATAGAACAAAGGTTGAAATCTATTATCCAATTCCAGTTTTATCTAGGTTGATTTGTTAGTTGTGGGGTCAAACCCAATATTAAATTCAAATATATACATGTTGCTATGGACTACATGTATGATTCCAACCCGAATAAATAGGGAAAAAAGGGGTATATATAAAGGGTAGAGTCAAAAGACTCAAAACCAACGTTAAGTGTAACCTTTTAGCTGTGGAGCCTGACCAAATATATGTTAATACATTGATTTCAATCTGCGGGACACTTGAAACAGAACTTTCACACACTTGCGTTTCGTTGACTGAGTTTTGTTTGAAGTATCCATGGCAGATCCAATGATAACTTCATTGCTTTGTACATCATATGTGGTTCGAATAAACTTTTACTAAATGTATTAAAATGTGACGATTGATCGATTAATACTAGAACTAATGATCTCCTGAGCCGTATAGAAATCTGTATGGTATATTTATTATCTACTGTTTTCTAAACTAGGAACGCTTTAAATTATTTTCCGTCATAGATTCATGTAAAATCTTCCTATTACATGGAAGCAAATCTGGTACTCATCTTTCAGCCTACATGAAGAAACTACAGAGCTTGGCCCTGATTTCTGGGTAATAATATGTGCTTAGATGCCACATACATTTTTGTTTTATATTGAACTCTGTTTAGAAAGAAACATGCAAACCCTATATGATGTGTCATGCTTATTTATACATGCTTCCCGTGATATGTTATCTGAGTGAGCATTTACAACCTGCTGGATATGATCTACTATTCTATAACAATATATTTGTTTCGATGTTCAGTTTGTAAGCTGTTTCTAACTCTTAACATTTTATAGGTTATCTATTTCCAGCCACACACCTTGTTCATAAACAGGGCTGGCTGTAGTCTTTGCCTGCAGCAGTGTGATACACATTTAATGGAATGGATTCATCCCACTGATGCTCCAAAGCCCTTTGCATGGCAATCTTATGCCAAAACTGAACTGTTGAAGGTATGAAATTCTATACTTTCTTTCAGTTAGTTGGTGGGTGTGCCTTATATATGATTAATCTACACTTTCATGTAAGTATACTCTTTTTGACTTATTGGGAAAGCCTTTGTTTTTTAAGTTGCGTGTGGAAGGATATAAATGGAGTACTCCATTTAGTGTTTCTACTGAAGGATGTATGCGGGTTTCCTTGAAGAAGGATTTTGGAGCTGATCAAGTGCAATTAAAGGTGGCTGTAAGATCTGGGACAAAAAACTCAAGCTATGAAGTTATTATTCGTCCAAATTCTGCATCAAGTCCTTACAGGTTTTATTATTTATTTAAAATATCTCCTTAATTAAATTTCTAGTTGTCTCATGGATACATAAACTTAATATCAGGAACGGAAAATAGATATAAGGAAAATATAAATTAATGATTATAAACCCAACTAGTCCTAACTTATGCAGGTTAGGTTCTTACGACTTTTTTATTTATTTCTTTTCATGCCTTTGTCCTTGCCTTTTCCAACTATCCTTACATTGGTTTTAATAAGTTGGTTATTGGACAGGATTGAAAACCGATCAATGTTCTTACCCATTCAGTTCCGGCAAGTGGAGGGTGTCTTCGATTCATGGCGACAGCTTCTGCCTAATGCAGCCGCATCTTTTTACTGGGAAGATCTTGGTAGAGGGCGGTTCATGGAACTCCTGGTAGATGGAGCTGACCCTTTAAAAACAGAAAAGTACAATATTGATGAGATATTTGATCACCAGCCCATACCTGTTGCATGTGGTCCTACTAAAGCTCTACGTGTAACTATCTTAAAAGAAGAGAAAATGAATGTTGTCAGGGTCAGTGACTGGATGCCAGAAATTGAGCCTTCATCAACTATGAGTAGACATTACTCATCATCTCTATCACAAGATTCAGTGTCCGTCTCAGATTGTGAGTTTCATGTCATTGTTGAACTTGCCGAGCTTGGAATATCCATCATTGATCATACACCTGAGGAGATACTATACCTATCAGTACAGAATCTTCTGGTGGCATATTCAACTGGCTTGGGCTCTGGAATCAGTCGGTACGTTTGGCCATAGTCTACTCATTGTGATAGAAAGAACTACTTGCTTCATTCAATAATCAGCAATGGCTGTATACCATTCAGATGCAAAATGATGATAGGTTAATAGTTAAAGAACTTCATTAATGTCTGGTTATGCCTTTCTTAAAAAATTGACATAGGTTTTTTCTCATTACTCTGATCTTTAATCATTCTGTTATTCTTTCTGATTATCTGGCAATATATGTAGTGTTGTATCAAGCACCTTCTGTGTTGTTTTGTGTTTTAGGTTCAAAATAAGAATGCGATGGATACAAGTGGATAACCAGCTGCCACTAACTCCAATGCCAGTTCTCTTCAGACCACAAAGAGTTGGGGGGGAGAACGATAATATCTTGAAGTTTTCCATTACAATGCAGTCGAATGGGTCATTAGACTTATATGTGTATCCATATGTTGGTTTCCATGTAAGTGTGTTAATCTGATTATCAATGTGGGGGTGTTGATTTAGACCTTACTATATATTGATTATATCTGTTGTGATTGAATCAGGGCCCAGAGAGTTCTGCCTTTTTGATAAATATTCAAGAGCCTATTATCTGGCGTCTTCATGAGATGGTTCAGCAAGTCAACCTGAGTAGATTATCTGATACTCAAACAACTGCTGTTTCAGTGGATCCGATTATTGAGATTGGGTATACAAAGAAGTTGAAACTAAATTGTAGATCATTTTCCTGCTTGCACTATTTCCATGAAATTTATGTTATTGTTTCGTTCTGTAAAATACAGAGTTCTCAATATCTCAGAAGTTCGGTGCAAAGTATCAATGGCTATGTCACCAAACCAGCGACCAAGGGGTGTTCTTGGGTTTTGGTTATCCTTGATGACTGCATTAGGAAACACTGAAAATATGCCAGTGAGTTATCTATTGTTTACTTCCTTATGTTCTTATGTTATACTTGGCTCAAGGATTTAAACTATATCTTCTCTGCTGCCATTTTTTTCATAAATACTATTTCGTGTTTATCAGGTCAGGATAAACCAAAAATTTCATGAAAATGTTTGCATGAGACAGAGCTCTATGGTTACTAATGCTATATCCAACATTCAAAAAGATCTGCTGGGCCAGCCGCTTCAACTGCTTTCAGGTGTTGATATACTCGGTAATGCAAGCAGTGCACTTGGGCATATGAGTAAAGGAGTGGCTGCCTTATCGATGGATAAGAAGTTCATTCAAAGTCGACAAAGACAGGTTTTCCATAATATGATGAACTTGTGCAGTTACTTGCATGTGATTCTTCGGATTAGACATTCTTATGCAGAGTTAAAATAATATACCAAGTAGTGTTGCTATGATTTGAAAACCGGCATATCTAGCTATTGATATGTAGAATGGATAATTAAAATTTTGAAATATGATAGCTCTTTTGAGAAACACAGCAAACGGTCTGAAGTGTTAAGATACTTAATTTTCACCTTACTTACAAGGTGTGCAAATTGTATGCCACCTATTCCTGCTCTCAACAGTTCATTTATTGTTTATTCTAGATTTGGAAACAGTGTTCAATTGCTTGCCACATTCTGATATTACACACTCTACACTTTAGCCCTGGATATTGTTTCCCTTTTTTAATACCATACGCCCTGTACTATGGTATAGAGAAATCAATGGCTTGTGACAGCTAAAATTTTCTCAAAATCTTGGTTGTGGCATTGTTCATGAATATTGCGGGGTTTTCATGATTATTCTTTTTTCTCATATGGCAGGAAAACAAGGGTGTAGAAGACTTCGGTGATGTTATTAGAGAGGGAGGAGGAGCACTGGCAAAAGGCTTATTCAGAGGAGTCACTGGTATCTTGACCAAACCTCTTGAAGGTGCAAAGTCTTCTGGCGTTGAAGGTTTCGTTCAAGGGGTTGGAAAAGGAATAATAGGTGCAGCTGCACAACCAGTCAGTGGTGTTTTGGATCTCTTGTCTAAAACTACAGAAGGTGCCAATGCTGTCAGGATGAAGATAGCGGCTGCTATTACTTCAGATGAACAACTCCTCCGCAGGAGGCTGCCTCGCGTCATTGGCGGTGATAATTTGGTTCGACCATATGATGAATACAGAGCACAGGGGCAGGTAATAGGTTCAAGTTTCAACATGCCAGCACTCTTTTTTAAGGCCTAATGTATGTTAGAAGATGATTATGTTTCTGATGGTACCTTGCACAGAAAAAATATGCAACTAATTCTATTCCCAGTCATATTTTGAATGGCCAGAGTTTGACTTTAATAACTGAAAAGAGTTCTCCCATTCAAGTGTCAACTTTCCTTTTGAGCTCCATTAAATCTTCCTTTTGGAATATAAGTAATAGTTTATGTGGGAATATCTAGAGAGAGTAAATATGGTGAAAATACAAAGTCTGGACTTTTGTTTCATGTTCTAGCTGCACAAATAGAAGATGCTTCCCTTTAAGGCCAACTTTTGACTTTTATAGTTGTCATAGCATCTGAATTTTTGTTGTTGCAGATATAGGGTTTGATTAGAGAATTTTTTTTCATAAATTATTGTCCGAGTTAACTACCCATTGCCTATTTTCATGGAACATACTCTTGATGGATGTTTTTACCGGCAACAATAACAGTAAAAGCTTGTTGGAAATTTCATTGTGAGAAATAGTTATGTTACTGAGATTTACATCTTTGGATCTGACTTTGTTCGATACCTACTGTTGTTTCAAGGCTGCTACATGCACTGTAAATCATCTGTTTGAAATGTGAATAAGGTCCACTTTAGAATAACAATTTGAATTCTGTTTAGAAAAAACTTTCCTTCACTTTTTCTCCTTTTAACAATCTGAGTTCTACTTCTCAAATTTCAGCTTTCCAGTGTTTGAGAAGTGGTCATTGTTCAGTTTTCTTACTCTTATGCCGGCAAGTTAGTAATTTCAAGTTGATAGAGTTGAAAAATTGTGCACACCATATTTTTGTAGCTTACATCATGCATGTCCTCTCACCAGCTTTTTTCAATTCATTAAATCAGGAATGAATTTCAGTTGAAGTTCTGTTTTGTCCTGTCATATTTACATTATATTTAATTCACTTTTATTAACCTGCTTACATTTAACAGTGTGATCATGCATCGTAATATGTATATTTTTTATTCATCGTGAAGGTTATACTGCAACTGGCAGAATCGGGTTCGTTTTTCGGTCAAGTAGATCTGTTTAAAGTTCGTGGCAAGTTTGCATTATCAGATGCTTATGAAGACCACTTTCTACTCCGGAAAGGAAAAATCCTTGTGGTTACTCATCGAAGAATTATATTGTTGCAAGTATGTTAAACTTGTTTTTCTATTTTGCTCTTCATTTTATGATATTTCTTTGTCAACATTAAATGAGTATATTTATGTTTCAGCAACCTTCTAACATTATCGGTCAGAGGAAGTTCAGTCCTGCAAGGGATCCATGCTCAATATTGTGGGATGTACTGTTGGGGGAAATGGTTACCATGGAATTCACTCATGGAAAAAAAGACCATCCGAACGGTCCACCTTCAAAGCTTATTCTTTATATGCAGAGTAAGTCAACAGAGTCTAAAGAACAGACTCGTACTATAAAATGCAGCCGTGAATCCCCGCAGTCCCTTGAGGTTTACTCTTCAATTGAGCGAGCAATGAGAAGTTATGGGCCCAGCCAGTCTATGGTTAGTTATCAGCATCATTATATTATTCCTTTCTCCAATTTTATCCGATGCAATTGCAAAGTGACTTGCTTTTAAACTGTGAAATTGAGTTCTTCTCATTACTTTGTGCATATATATATGCATCCCTATTTATACGCTTAAGGAGTCAACCTACCCCTTTCATGAATCCCTAATTAATCTCTGATTAATCCCTATTTATGCATCTTCTCTAAGTGAAAAATTCTTGATTAACATCTATTGGAATAGGTTCCCTTATATTGGGATTTGATTTATCACCTAATTATGTTTCTTTATTTAGCTTTATTGTTCCATATATAAGGGAACCTTCTATTGTATATTATTATCAAAGTTATTCATCAATAATACTATTATATTTTAGAAATTAAATATGGTATCAGAGACTGGTTAGGTTCGATCCTTGCCGTGTGGCTCTGCCTACTCGTTAATTATGTTTTAACAGGATGGCAAAGCAATATTGTTCCATTAGTGTTTTTAGTTATGGTTTAGTGATTTCTTCATACAAAGAAGTGGTTTTGTGTCTCTGCTTGAGAGGCAATTTGATTTCACTGTGACGTTTCTCACTGGCAAATTGAATGAGTTGTTAGTTCCTCCGGCCATTTCCTTTTTTTGTTTGCTTGTTCCTCCGGTCGTCGTCCCTTTTTTGGCACAACCAGTGTTGTTGAACGCAGAGAAATCTGATCGGCGTGCCCCTGAAATTTTAGACCAACCTGACCAACAGTTGCAGCTCATGCACCACCGCCAGGAAATGGAAAGTTCTCCACCTTTTAGATCTACGTGTATCGATGATTCTTTTTATCCTCGCCGTATGCAAGTGATGCAGAAGCTTAAGTTTGGCCGTTTTGTCGTCACCCGGTCTCCCTCAATCGTGCATGGGACCTATGTGCCACCTTTGCCGCCATGCATCGGTGATCGTCTGACAAGATTTCTTCTCCCGGCAATGGCAACCCCATCGTTGTCCTCGCTGACTGCAGTTGAGAATAATCTCACGTAGAGTTTAATTTTAGGGATAATCTCACGTAGCTACAGCTGGCTTGACATCTTTCTCACCTAGCTACAGGTGACTAATATTTTTGAGGGTCCGTTGAGGATTTTTTTTCACTCGACTAAATTCTGTTTATTTTCAGTTACTTTTGAATGTGCAATTAGCAGAACCCGAGCTCTTCCACCGCCATTAACCCCTTTATCGCCTCGCCTGATTCTGACACAAAGCTCTCCACTATGGGCTCTCAAGAACACAATCAGGTTTCCGGCGACGAGTTTCTTCTCATTCTCTGTCTGGACCGACGGATCCGCCCAGTAATTGAGCCAGGGAAAGAACGTCTCAGTGCAACACCTTAGAACTGGTTGTTGGCGCCGGACTGAGTGAGCGTCTTGGCAAAGGACGAGGGCTTCTTCGAATTGTTGGTCTCGGCAACGGCAACCCCATCGTTGTCCTCGTCATTATGTGACGTAGTTGCTTGAAAAGTTATGGTGATTTTTCTTAAAAATCACTTGTTCTCGTGTCCTTAAAATCGTCGTGATTGAAATGTTTTGCATCATCATTGTTTGACGTGGTTCCACGTTTATTTTAGTTTTCCTATTAATTCTTGGTTCACGTTCAAGATTCATATTATACGGTTTGCACGTGAGGGGGAGTGTTAGAATATGTAATTAATATTAGGGTTTGATTTATTACCTTTTAGCATTATGTTTTATTATTTAGTATGTTTCCTATTGTTCCCGGATCTTCTTCAATATTCGTCGGGGAGGATGTGGTTGAGTTAAAGATTTCCTTTACTTCTTTATAGAGAGCCGAATCACAAGGAAAGACCGGATGAAACAAACCAGTTGAAACGGGAGCATGAAGGGATAAGCCTTGCGCTACCGTACCAGACTGTACAACCAATAAGGGAACCTCCTATTTTAGTTCATTATCAAAATTATTCATCAATAATACTATTATATTTTAGAAATTCAACAACATCAACATTCATTACACTCCCCCTCAGGCTGGTGGATTGATATTAATCATGTCTAGCTTGTTAAGCGTAGTCAACTCCAGTCTCTGGCAGTGCCTTGGTAAAGGGGTCTTCCAACTGGTCTCCTCTATTCATACACATGAGAAGTCAACTCTCTCCTTTCATAAATCTTTTATTTATCCCTAATTGATTCCACACATTTAAGGAAATTCATTACAGAAACAAACATTCCAAATAGTCCCTAGATATCTTGATGAAGGCATTAATTAGTATTGTTTTAGGTTTTCTGGAGGATAAGTCTGTATAAAGTCTTATTATCCATTGGAGGGTGTTATTTGGATTTTTCTCCCTAACATTAGGTTTATTTTCTGTGAAATGATTATTTCAGGATATGCTGAAAAAGAAGGTAAGAAAACCTTATTCACCGATTGGCCCTAGCGGGGAAGCAGGAGGAGCTGGCAGCTGGTCTCCTCAGCAGGTGCCTGCTTCACTTCCTCCAAGTTCAACTTTTGGCTGCCAAAACAATTGATATATATACATGGTGCAGTACAATATTTGTGTATAGTTCTTCATTCTAGATCTCTCTCTACCTCTTTGTGGTCTCAAGGTATGGTAACATTATCTTTGCATGAACTGAACTCTAGTTATTCATCAAAAACTAAAATCCTGCTCTGGATTGGATCCGTAATATATAATGAGCTATAAGGTGTTACGACAATTCCGTTCCAGTCCCATTCTGTTTGATCTGATACGTAAATGTGTTTATCTGAATGAGGTTAAGTTTTAGTTTGCATTGTGTATGTCTGTTTAAACAATAATGTATGGTGGTGCAGGTATCGAATGTTGTGATACAACAACAACAACAACACAAGGATGCTGTGAAGGAAAGCCAGTCGATGAAAAACGAAACGAAATGCACATCTGATATGTAGTATATTCTGACTTGTACAGGCCAATTGCTTCCTATAGCTGTACATACTTTTCCCTTTATGTCAATAATAATTCCATTTTTTGTGCATTTTCTTTGCCCTTGCAACAATATGTCCAACTTAGACCTATCCATTTTCGGCTTCAACTTCATCAACAATTTTTCTTAATGTTCAATTTGTGTTTTTAAAGTACCATCCCTTTTATTTTATTTTTAAACGTTTATTTAAGTTTATTTTGCCAAAAGTTTGAAGTATTTTTAAGTTAAAACTTTTATTATTTCAAAGTGTGCCCAGCTTTAAAAAAAATTAAATGGGCAGTCAATGGGAAAATAAGGAAAGTGTTCATTTGTGATGCTTTTACAAGAATATGATATGATGTGTACTTTGTTGATGAAAAAAATATATTCTAGATTTTGTTTTTGATGAATGATGAATATACCCAAATAATTAAGAATTATTATATTCAACTAAAAATGTTGCCCTTCTCCAATTTGGAATATTCTCTAATCTCTACCTATTTATGATTTTTCGATGTTAATATCTTCAAATGTCACTTGAGCTTGTGTTACCTTGATTGTAATATACCATTACGTTTGATGTCTTATATCACCAAGAGCACTTTGGAAATAATTTTCAGACTTTGTCTCACATGTACACATTTAAGAATTTCAGATGTATATATGTAACGGGCATTAAAACTGACCAAAAACCTTACTTTTTTTAAGAGGAAATTGCTGATCACTAACTTCTACTATACTACTTTTGTATGTCACTACCTTCTATGAAGTTTGATGTAAAATATCCATAATATTCTTATATTAAAAAAAAAAGGAAAATTCCACTTAAGTACCCCGAAGAATACAACTTACTTTTTAATTTGGCTTGAGAGACAACTTTGGCACTTCATCAAGATTTACCATTCATTCTCTCTCTCTCTCTCCATTTATTATTTTTTTCCTCCCTTCAAGCCTCTCTCTGAATTACTCAGAGTGCTCTTCATGAGAGTATCTCTCATTTTCTCATCGTCCTCACCATAACCACTGCCATTACCAATAACCCCTCGCTCTCGAAGACGTCTGCAATCTGGAGGATGTTCGATTGCAGTGAGAGAAACATCGTGATCTTCGGCTCGTTCTCGAGGCACTCCTGATTGGTGGGACCGGTGAGGGGTTGAGGGTGTGGAGATGGAGGAGAAGTTTCTATCCTTTATTCTTTCCTCCACAGAGGGTTGAGGGTCAGAGAGTTTGGGGAAGAAGGGTAATGTTGGCATTTTCTGAAAATGTAGCCTCTCGTGATGGAAACGTGACACCATTTTCCCCAAAATTATAACTATGTTAGCTGAAGTACCACATTAGGGAAGTTCAGGTGTTGAAAAGTCAGGTTAGTTAAGTGCAAGTATTCTTTAGGGTACCTAAGTAGAATTTTCCCTTAAAAAATTCAAAATTTTAAAAAATATCTTTTGAACTTTAAAAAAAATATATTTTTATCAGATAAATAATAAAACACTGATTTCAACATTATTTAAAAAAAAAAATGGTTTTGAAAAAAAATGTTAAAATAAAAAACCACTAGTAACAACATTTTTTATTTTTAATATATATTATTAAAAAACAATATTCAAATCAATTTTTTAATATTTATTTCATAATTTTTTTAACAAAATAAGTCAAATAAATGATTTTATTTTTATTTTTTAAACATAAGAATAAAATTTGAAAGTTAAATATTTAAATGACTAAAATAACCTTGTATTTAAAAAATGAAAAAAAAATCATCTGCTTAACATATTTATTTTTAAAAAAATTTATGGAATAGATAATAAAAAACTGACTTGAATATTGTTTTTAAAAAATATATTAAAATTAAAAAATGTTGTTAAAAGTGGTTTTTTAATATTTTCTTGAAAAAAAACAATTTTGGAATCAGTGTTTTATTATTTATTTGATAAAAAATATTATGGACAATTTACATAGGGGTATTATGGACATTTTACATCAAAATTAACTTTGTGATGGACGGTGCAAATAAATGAAACCTTACAGTGGTGACGTGGAATTAAAAAAAAGTATACGGTAGTGACATGCAAAAGTTGCATAGTAGAGGGTAGTGATCAACAATTTCCCCTTTTTTAATGCTAGTTTTGGTTGTTGGGTTTCGGAGAATTCAAAAACATACAAATGCAGCGGAATAAAATAATAATATTAATCGCCACAAGCCCAGATCTCATGTTTCTACCCCGAAACCTTAAAGTTTAGTGATTTACCTCGAGATTCGAACCAGATCAGCAAAATGGAAATCCTGAATCGGTCTTTCCCTCTATTAAGCACACACGAATGCACAAGACTACCAGATCTAAACTTGTATTCTCCTACTGGAAAGAAAACAAGCTCGGTTAGTAAGTCTGGTAGAATAACGGTATGGAAAAATCAAATTATGACCGCAGCTCATGGGGCCTCTTATTTATAGAGATAGCTAGGGTTTTGGGAGCACTAACTAGCCCATAAAATGGGCTAGGTTCGGTTCCCTCCAAACCCTAGCCGTCACCCCATAATGGACGGCTTGGGCCTCATGGGCCGAATCCAATAGGGTTTCGGCCATGAGGCCTTATGCCTGCCCATCATGGCAGCCCATGAGGTTGGCCATCCTCATGGGTTTCGGCCCCATTCCCATCATGACTGGCGTCCAAAACCCAACTTACATGATTATCGGTGATCCGATTTAACCTCATGTCGTCCATGTCACTATCCTTGTATCTTGATTAATCATAAGGTATAGAGCCGTCATCCTTATTTAATTAATCACTGTTTCTTGATATGCGAGATGACTGAAAATGATACTTCATATCATCTGCATGGCCATGCGTTTCCTTTAAGTCATTCTCATCAGGTGGCCCAAACTGATACCTACCCCATACTGTAGTATGAGGGATAAATCCCTTAGAAATCTCTCGTATCACACATATAACCCATCCCCGAGCCAATCATAACTGTTATGGTTACCCTGTCACATATAACGTTAGGTTTAAATCAAACTCGGATATTGACTATATTGTGATCACATAGACTCTTTGGTCTGAAGGTAAAATGACAAGCTACGACATCTGAACATGTTCATGACAAGGGTAAAATGGTAATTTTACGCCGAGTTGCCAACAAGAAATGAGCCTAAAGGGTCACACGCATAGGATGCACATCTTAGAAAATCCGGGCAGAATTAATTTTGGAATGGTTAAATCGGGCCGTGGCCAAAACCCTACGGTTTTGGGCCACGGGCCCGTCAGCTCACATGCCATGGACCAGGCCGAAACCCTAGGGTTTTGGGTGCCGGCCATGATGAGGAATGAGGCCAAAACCCATGAGGTTGGTATACCTCATGAGCTGCCAAATTTGGCAAGGCCAAGGCCTCATGGCCGAAACCCTAATGGGTTCGGCCCATGAGGCACAAGCCGCCCAAGATGGCCGGCGACTAGGGTTTGGAGGGAGCCGAACCTAGCCCATTTTATGGGTTGGTTCATGCTCCCAAAACCCTAACCAATCTCTATAAATAGAGGCTTCATGAGCTGAAAAAATGAAAACTTGATTTTTTCATACCGTTACTCTGCCTGATTTACTAATCGAGTTTATTTTCTTTCTAGTAGGGGAATCTAAGCTTAGATCTGGTATTCTTGTGCATTCGTGTGAATACCTTAGAGAGTAGAACACTTGGTTTGCTTTCGGTGATTCAAATATACCATTATTTTTGTTTTACTAAACGAACTTGTTGTTTTTCCAGATCTAATGACGAAACTTTTGAGACACATAGATCCTAGGTTTGAATTCCGATTGACCCGAAACTAGCTTCATATTAAAGGAAATTCAAATCTCTTCAATTTCCCATGAAATAGCTATTTCCATTGGAGGTCATGTTTGGGCGCTATCTGGCCTGCAAACTGACTGATCAGCAAAACCGAAAAGGTACATGCTTTCGTAACTTGTAGATCTATCGCGTAGATAAGATCCTGACGGGTTCGGGGTTATTTTAATTGTTTTACTTCCCCTGCGCACTCTGATTTCCAACAGGTTTGACCACTATGTGAACACGGGAACGTGGCCAAGCCCGTGGCGATGCCAATCGCCAGAAACAAGTTCGGTTTTAGTTTCGGGACCAGTAAACCTTAATTTTAATTGGATTAACCAATATAAAATTGGTTTATACGATTTTTTGTGAACATGTTTGATTGATAACATGTATGAGTGATAACATGTATGATTGATAACATGTTAATGATGAATCGCAAGGTACAAATTATAGCCCTAGACTAGATTTAGTTACTGCTTTATTTGCGGTCTGCGTACCGTTGGTTTAAAGGTTCTATTTAATTTTGCGGTCTGCGTAGCCGTTATTTAAATTTCAGTTTTGTAATTTAAATTTTCCGGTATGCGAACCGTGTATATCTTGTAATTGGAGAAGAACACGATGAACCGGAAAGACGGCTTAAGGCGAAAGGAGAACCAGCGAGAAGTTGGCGGGGGTCCTGGAGCCAGTGGGAGATCTCTAAGGAAGAAAATCAAGAAGACTGGAGGAGTTAGTCGCTAGGTTCTTGTTTTTACACTTAGGGTGACCAGTCAGTTTTCATAATTCGGTTTATGAGAACCGAACTAGTCAAAAAGGGGCTATAATTCGTATGTTTGCTACTTTATGTATGGTAGATATGCATGAGTAGGAATTTATGAATGGATGTTTTTGTATGTCTAGGATGTATGATAGAACATCACCCACATGCATATAATTAAAACCGGAATTTAATCAGACTTGCATGTAATTGATTAAGGAATCATCTTTACATGAATTTGTGATTGATGATTCCAGTTAAGATTGTATTGATATACAATTAGGAAGTAATAAAACGTTTATTCGCAAATAACTACAAGTCAAGCGAGATACCACCCAAACCTCAACACTCAAATCGCATTCGAACCTTTGAGTGGGTGCGCCTCCGCGTAGCATTCATAGAGGAGAAGAGCCGGATGAGTTGGACAATTCAATTTGGATGCATGCGCCTACGCGTAGTAGCCATATTAAACTAGGTCATAGTTGAGTTTTGGTAGACTTGTCTACGATTGTCAGCTAGGGCTGACCTACAGTATCAGGATATTGTATGCCATGTACTTTTATGTACTCTAATGATTTAAACCAAATTGTAATCTAGCATTGTCATTTAGGGCACATAGGCGAGAAACACATTTCAACACTTCACAAGTGTGGACATTTAAGTCCATTTGAATTCACTCAGATTGAAAGATGCGAAACTTGACTAATGGGAAAATGAGAAGGCACCTTTCACGAGTTTAAGTGAAAAGGGCGAGTGCCTTTTTAGGTCTAATGCATTCTAACGTATGTGGAACTATGAGTATTCAGGCTAGAAGAGGGTTCAACTTAGTATTGAACCAGCGTGGATAAAGCATCAAGTTACTTCACACCGATCGAGGTGGTGAAAACTTGACTCTGGAAACGGTCGCATTCATTTTGGATCGGGCTCCGATGAAGACAACAAAAGTACACCTTGTGACAATCATTTTGACTCCCATTACCGTGGATGCGTGCGCCTCCGCGTAGTATTCATTAGGATGCAAGCTGAAAGAGGTAGTCAGTTTTATTTGGACGGGTGCGCCTCCGCGTAGTAACCAAATAAGAGATGGACTAGAGTCACGGAAGGTAGACCAGATGATACTCATTACCACTCCCGTTACCGTGGATATGTGCGCCTTCGCGTAGTATTCATTGGGATGCGAATCATATGAGATGTTCGGTTCTATTTGGATGCGTGCGCCTTCGCGTAGTAGCCAAATAAGAACTGGACCATAGTCATATAAGGTGTGGGAAACATCCTAATATGTTTTTATAATGATTTGGGTTGCAAGGTTCCGGATAAGTGTTTCTTCATAAGGTATCCTTAAGAAACTAAGAGATACAACTTCTATAAACCTAGCGAGAACAAAGTTTTTGTTGCTCGAGGAGGGGTATTTTTGGAGAAAGAATTTATTTCCAAAACAGCTAGTGGGAGTCTCGTGCATCTCGAAGAAATTCGTGAGGGTACGGAACAGCCTGAACCAATTCAGGAGCCTGCTATGCAAGATGTAGAAGTACATGAGCCTCAGATGGTCGTAGATGAAGAATCAATACAGAAATCCCAGATGGTCCAAGGAGGTCTGAATGATATTGTCATGTTTCTGTTAGATATGGTTTTCTAGCCACTGAAGGAACTAACTTTATAGTTGGGGATCAGGAAGATCCTGATACCTTTCAACAAGCTTTTCCCAGTACCAACTCTGATAAATGGCAGGAAGCCAAGAAAGAGGTGAGGAAATCCATGTGAGATAACCAAGTCTATATTTGGTTGATCAAACCCCTGAGATAAAATCCATCGGTTGTGAGTGGGTCTATTGGATCAAGACCGACATGGATAAAAATCCTCAGACCTATAAGGCTAGATTGGTTGCAAAAGGTTGTCGTCAGATTGAAGGTCTGGACTATGATGAAACCTTTTCACCAGTAGCAGTGGTCAGATTGATCCGGATTATTCTAGCCATAGCTGCATACCACGACTATGAGATATGGCAGATGGATGTCAAAACCACCTTCCTTGATTGTGCGTTGAAGCATACTTCACGGAGTTGTAATCTTCGTTTTGATGAAGCTGTAAGAGAATTCGGCTTTATCAAGAATGAAGAAGAACCTTGCGTTTATAAGAAAGCGAGTGGGAGTAATATTGTATTCCTGGTACTTATTCATCGGGAATGATAACCCGTCCTTGCCACTAAAGCTTGGTTAGGGAAGTGCTTATCGATGAAGGACTTAGGTGATGCTACATTTATTGTGGGCATCAAGATCTATAAAGTTCATTCCAAAAGGATTTTGGGCTTAAGTCAGAACACGTACATAGATAAACTGTTGAGAAGAATCTCAATGCTTGGATCTAAGAAAATGATACATATCTATGCATCATGGCATTAAGCTCAGCAAGACACAGTGTCCTAGCATACCTGATGAGCTAAGCAGATGAATAAGATCCCATATGCTTTGGTTGTAGGATCTATCACGTATGCCATGATATGCACAAGACTAGAAGTCTCGTCCGCACTCAGCTGTACCAGCAGATTCCAATCTAACCCCGACCAATAACACTGGATTGTTGTCAAAGTTCATCCTCAAATATTTGAGGAGGACCAAGCATGCATTCCTAGTGTATGGAGGTGTAGATGGAGAACTAGCAGACAAAGGACAAGTTGATGCTAGTTTTCAGACAGATCTTGATGACTCAAAACTCAATCAGGATATGTTTTTGTGTTGAATGGTGGCGCTTTCAGCTGGAAAAGCTTTAAGCAAGCCACAACTACCAACTCTACAGCGGAGGAGAAGTACATAGCTACAATGAAAGCAACTAAAGTGGGCATATGAATTAGAAGCTTTTTGATAGGATTAGATGCAACGCCACGAGCGTCTGATCCGATAAGCTTATTGTGGGACAACACAGGTGCCGTAGCTATTGCTCAAGAGCCCATACTCCACAACAGATCAAAACATATACTCGGCAGATATCACCTTATCAGATTTATCACAGATAGAGATGATGTAGAGATTAAGCACGATTCGACTAATGATAATATGCCCGATCCATTGACAAAGGCTCAGCCGCAGCCTAAGCATAAGGAACATGTGAGGTCTATGGGAGTAGATTGGAACTTATCTGGGAACTAGGGACAAGTGGGAGATTGTTAGAGTTGTGCCCTAGTCTAATGTAAGAGTTATCTACAGTTATAATGTTTTATCATCTTTACGAACAAACAAATCAGCATCATGTTACTAATGTATTGTAGTAATATATTAGATGTAATTTGATCTATATCATTATGTGTGTCATCACTAATAGTAGAATTGCATATCAGAAAGAATTACATTTAATGCGTCCATGATCAGTCAAGCTTCATTGAGAAGTGATCAGTATGAGGCTAACTCTTTATGATCACGCTATACTGATCATGGCAAGGATGTGCCGGAGTTAGATCATAGATGTCATCAGGGGAATGATATTGGATGACCCGATAGTGAGTATGCAGTATAGATGTTGTCATGAGCATACTGACATATCGTAGCTTGTTTTGTATCCTTAGACCGAGGAGTCTTTGTGATCACTATGTGAGGAGTAACTAAGTTTGACATATTCTAACGTTACTTGTAAAATGGTAGCCATAAGGGCTTTGATTGGCTAAGTTATAAATTACATGAGTGAACTCGAAAGACGGCTAAGGGATTTATCCCTCATACTCTGGTATGAGAATGATATCTGTTTAGGCCACTTGATGAGTATGACTGAAGAAAATGCATGGCCATGCTAGAGATACTAAGTATCAGTTATCAGTGATCTCAAATATCAAGAAACAGTAATTGGTAAATAAGGATGACGGTTCTAAGCCTTTTTGATCAATCTGGATATCGGGTGATAAAAGGATAGTGACATGGACGATAAGAGGTAAAATCCAATCAGTCGATCATTATGCTCGTTGGGTAGTCATCATGTCTTGCTAGAGGCCACTTATGATATATAGGAAGGAATGGTATTTCAAGTCTATCTGTCAACCGAGTCATGAGCCTACATGGTCACACACAAAGGGCGCGACCAGAAGCTAGTGGTAGAATAAGGTGAAAGGAGACAAGGAGACAAGGCTAAAGGGTCACGGACCGTAGATTTGGCCACGGGTCCGTGGTGGAACCATGGTAGAACCGTGGTGGGCAGGGTGTTGACCGTGGCTAGGTTGACCACGGGACCGTGACCAAGTGATTGGCCACGGGTCCGTGGTGAAACAAGTTAAATGGCCTCAGACCATGGCCCCCTTGATAAGGGGCCACGGTGTGGCAAGATTGGCCACGGGCCCGTGGTGAGGTCCGTGGCGAGTCGGAACGCTACACTGTTTCGAAAACAGATTTTCGAAACTTAAAACTCTGCACCTATATAATTATCGCAATCTCTTTGAGAATAAAAAAAATGCTTATTTGCGATATTAGTCTCAGCACCCAAAAAACTCACAGAAGAGGAAGGAGAGAACCCTAGCAGGCGATCTTCATCTAAGTTTCGAAGCAAGGCGCGTTCGTGTGGATACAGGTAGAGGGCGGGTAACGTCTTCGTTGGTGATTCGAACATGACTAGATCAACAAAGGTATAACACCGTGTAAACCATTAGAATAATCAGGTATATTATTGCATAGATCTAGCCAGAAACGAAGTTAAATTATGTTTTTTCGCTACGCATGATTTTGGTTTGGATCCTCCGTATTACTTCAGCAACATGCGTAAGTTAGATCACATAATGTATAGCCAGAGCCCATCAAGACAAAACCGTTAACATTGCTTTTGATTTGTAAATATAAAATGGTGGTTTTTGCCATCTTAAGATTTGGGTTGTATATATTTTGCGCGAGATGCGTCGTAGTTTAGATCTTTTATATTTATATCTGGCCTGCGAGCCGTTGATATATTTTGTAAACGCACTTCCCGGAGATGGTACATTGGGAGTCTTGGAGTTGGCATTGAGTCGTGGAAACGTCAAGGAGCCAGTGGGAGCGTCGCCAAGAATGAAGAAGACTTTTGTAGTTGTAATCTTCACCCTTAGGATATGACCCCGATCTTTATGGAATGGCCCCATAAAGATCGAACCTAGTTATGGGCTTAGGCTATACATGCTTAAATTGTGCTTTTTAGAATTGCATGATTAGTTATGTATATTTATTTTATATGCATGAAAGCATGATAAGTTTAAACGTATGTATGTTTTGCATGTCTGAAATTGGTTAAATAACGTAAACTTGGACATACAAAACTAAGTGAAGCATGAAATATATCATCGTACCCGGTACGGATGAAGAGGTTTCACGTAGAGAATGTACTCGGTGTATGTCTCGCAAAACTTGACCATATCGCAATGAAATTGAGTCATGCGTGTTAGAGTTGTGCCCTAGTCTAATGTAATAAGTGTTGGGTTCCGGGGCATCCTAATAACGTTCATGGCAGCGGAAGCAACATATAAACCGCCCCTAATCTGCGCAAGATCGACTACCAAGTTAGATCCTTAGGAAATCGAGTTTTCGGATTTTACCAGAATCTGCCCGGCAGAAAACCGAGACTTTGAAGCTCCATATCTCGAGCTACAGATCTCCAATTACTTCGGTTCTTTTTGGAGTTTAAACCTCAGCCAATTCTCTACATCTTTTGTGTTTTTCTCCAAACCCAGTTCGGACGAGCAGACCTCCGTCTGGAGCAAAACATTTTTCCCATCTTGCTGGACAGACTCTGCGGACCAGTCTGCTTCTCGGCCTTGTACCTCCCAAACCAGCGCTCTTTTGGAAAATTAGTATTTCACAAAAGTTGTAGCCCATTGACTTATCTTTCTAACGCCTCCAGTTTCAGGTCGATCGGAGCTCGGAAGAATCGGCTATGGCTCACGCAATGTCGGTCGCCGGAACTGGACAATCTGGACAGTTTCTCCATTTTGCTTTTGGTCTTTGTTGAATCGATAAAGAAGAACTTTTGGATCTTCTTCTCTAGAGCAAGTCCACACCAAGGGGATGATCTTGAAGATCCTTCACTTAATTTCCTACTAGAACAATTAAATGAAGAACAAGAGAGCAAAGAGAGGAGAGAGAGCTTGTGAGAGTTGTAGGATTGATGAGAGTGTGTTGTGTCTTGAATCCCATTTGATATTTCTCTACTTCATCAATCTCATGAGCATGGGTCAAAAGGTGATTGGTATGGGCTTAAAGGTGCTTTAACCCATACCCCTTAAATCACTCACCTCTTAATCCACAATCACCAACTAAGCATGGTGTTGTGTGACCCCCACACATGGACCCACCATGTGGGCCGGCCAAGAGGGCTTATTGGGCCCTTGTTTGGGCCGGCCATGAGATCTCATGGGCCGAGCCCAATGGGCTCGCCCGTGTGGTCTCGTGCCGTGTCCAAAAGTCGCCCGACCCTTTTTGTCGTTACTTATCAAACAAAGTCCGACGCGACATCGACGAAAAAACTCAGATTTCTCGATTCGCTAATTATTCTCTCGAACCGAACCCACGGCACAAAACCTCCAGTTTTGTCCATGTATTGCTCCTCAAGAAACGTAAAGGTTTCCTTGTCTCAAGTTATCCGTCTTGAATGTGTGTGACCCTCTAGGCTCATGCCACCGTTGGCAGACCGACGCAAAAGATCGCTCTTGCCCGATCCATCATAAGTGGTCTCTAGTAAGACGTTATGATTACCCAAGGTGCATGATGATCGATGATTCGACTTAACCTTGTGCGTACAAGTCACTATCCTATTATCTCTAGATATCCCGATTGATCACAAGGCATAGAGTCGTCACCCTTGTTTAATCAATCATTGTTACTTGATATGTGAGATGGCTGAGAACTGATAACCCGTATCACCGGCATGGCCATGCTCTTACTCTCAGTCAATCTCGATCAAGAGGCCTTTTAACGGATATCTTTCCCATACCGTAGTATGAGGGATAAATCCCTTAGTCGTCTTTCGTGTCACTCATGTAATGTTTTATTATCTTTGGAATAAATAAAAACGGCATTGTATTACTAATGTGTTGTAGTAATATATTAGATGTAATTTGATCTATATAATTATGTGTCATCACTAATAGTAGAACTGTAGAACAAATCTAAAGTTTAGAATCAGACAAGTGTTTTATAACTCAATCTCCAACTTAAATTTAAATTAATACTGATTAAAATTTATTTTACCGTGTAGATATAATGGCAAACACAACACACTCTGGCAACAGCGCACTTAGGTCCCTAATCGAGCAAGATAAGCTTAACGTCATTAACTTCCTCGATTGGGACATGAACTTAAGATTGATTCTCAAGCATGAACGTAAGGAATATATCCTTACCCAGGACCCACGTGTTGAGCCAACACTGAACGCCACTAGGGCGCTGAGGGATGCTTACCAAAAGTTCCTTGACGACTGGATTGACATCGAGTGCATCATGATGGACATCATGGTGCCTAACTTGCAAAAGCAATTCATGGACATTTCAAAAGATCCTAAGGCCTTAATGGAAGAGGTGAAAGAAATGTTCAAGGAAAAAGCATGTTTCGAAAGATATGACATTTTCACTAAACTGATGTCCTGCAAGCTCAAGGCTGGAGCTCCTGTCAATTCCCATGTCCTGAAGATGAAACGTCTTCTAGAGCACTTGACTAGACTCGGTCACGATGTTGATAAGGAAATAGCTGCAGACTTTATGCTGCATTCACTTCCAGACACATATCGTGATTTCATTATAAATTACAATATGCACTACACAGATAAGATTGTGACAAAACTCCATGGGATGCTCGTGACTGCAGAAAAGAATCTCAAGGGCAAGCCAAGGAGGTTCTTATGTTCAACAAGCAAGTCAGCTTCAAGAAAGCTGGGACTGGTAAGGGTAATTTATTAGATGTAACTTGATCTATATCATTATCCTCATAATTCTCTATTACTGACTTATCCAAGTCTCTTTTATTATACCTTGCTTAAAGTGTGTGACCCTCTAGGCTTACGATTCGTTAAAGTGTGTGAAGAGGACATAAGTGGCCTCTAGCAAGACATTATTATTACCCAACGTCCATGATTATCGATGATTCAATTTAACCTCTTATCGTTCATGTCATTATACTTTTATCACCCGATATTCAGATTGATCATATGTTATAGAATTGTCATCCTTATTTAATCAATCACTTTTTCTCGACATCCAAGATGACTGAAAACTGATACTAAGTATCTCCCGCTTGGCCATGCAATTTCTTTCAGTCATACTCATCAAGTGGCCTAAACAGATATTATTCCCATACTGTAGTGTGAGGGATAAATCCCTTAGTCGTCTTTCGAGTTCACTCATGTAACTTATACCTAAGCCAATCAGAGCCCTTATGGCTACCCTTGTACAGGTAAAGTTAGACTAGGTCAAACTTAGATATTGGTTACATAGTGATCACAAAGACTCCTTGGTCTAAGGATACAATGACAAACTACAATATGTGAGTATGCTTATAACAACATCTATGCTACATACTCACTATCGGGTCGTCCAACATCATAACCCTGATGGTATCTATGATCTAACTCTGGCACCACCTTGCCATGATCAGTATAGCTTGATCATAAAGAGTTAGCCTCATACTGATCTCTTCTTAATGAAGCTTAACTGATCAGGGACCCATTAAATGTAATTCTTTCTGATCTACAGTTCTACTATTAGTGATGACACATAATGATATAGATCAAACTACATCTAATATATTACTACAACACATTAGTAATATAATGCCATTTTATTTATTCGAAAAGATGATAAATCATTACATACAGATAAACTTATTACCCTGGACTAGGGCACAACTCCAACAATCTCCCACTTGCCCCTAGTTCCAACCTAATTCCAATCTACTCCCATAGACTTCACATGCCTCTCATGCTTAGGCTGTGACAGAGACTTCGTCAAGGGATCATCCATGTTATCATCAGTCGAAACATATACCATCTTCACGTCACCATTATCAACGTACTCTCTGATAATGTGATACTTTATGTGTATGTGTTTGGTTCTGTTGTGGAATCTTGGCTCTTGAGCAAGTGCTATGTGAACGAATTCATGGGTTCAAACAATAAACCTCATGCAATTACAACTATGGATTCATGAAATTTTTTGAAGATCATCATGTGAGAATCAAGTTTCAGCACATAAAAGTTCATGGAAAAATCAGAAAAATACCTTTATTCTTATGACTAATCACCAAGTATACAAATGTACACTCTCTAGAGTTAATCCACAAAAAGGCACCTTTTCTTTCTTGGTTTCTTCTTTTTTTTTGCTAGAAAGGAAAATGAAGAAGAAGAAAAAATGGAGGGAGAGAGAGAGGAGGTTGGGTCGGCCAAAAAAGGAGGTTACCTTTAATTTTTGATTTTGAAAAATAACTTCCTAATTTACAATCCATTAATATTAATTATCTTTTAAATAATATTAAGAATGGGCTTAAAGCACATTTAGCTAACCATTAATTAAACTCATTCAAATTGGGTTCTAATTAAACTGTTTAGCTAGTCCGATCCAATTCCCTTAAATCGATTCCTGGTTTACACCAATTCGCTTTGATTTAACTAAACTGAAAGGTGAATAATTCCCAATCCTCATAATTCTCTCATACTGACTTATCTAATTTCTTTTTGCTATACATTGCATAAAGTGTGTGACCCTCTAGGCTCACGATCCGTTGGCAGACTGGCAAAATTACTATTTTGTCCTTTCCATCATAAGTGGCCTCTAGCAAGACATTTTGATTACCCAACGTCAATGAATATCGATGATTCGATTTAACCTCTTATCGTCCATGTCACTATCATTTTATCACCCGATATCCAGATTGATCATAAGGTATAGAACCGTCATCCTTAGTTTATCAATCACTATTTCTCGATATCTGATATTGAAAGGGATCACCATGGGTTCCATTCAATAATTTCATGCAGCGGAGCTTTATGTAACCATGATGATCGAAATAAAAGCTTGATCTTAATGAAAAATTCAGCATGTTTATGAACTTTATAATCTGAAAATTTACCTTTGTATAATCGATTAAAACACAAGATAGTGTTTCTCTATCGAGTCTACACAAGCACAACAATCACCGAAAATGATTTTCTTTCAACCTCTTGCTGATGATGTTTTTGAGAAGTCTTGACAAAGAAAAAACAATGGTGGAAGAGCTATAGGATGGTCGGCCATCAAGGGGGGAATTGGGAGAAGAAATGCCAAAATTATGAGCCAAAAAATATGGAATCAAATATTGTGTAATTATAACAATTTAATTCAAAAAAATTCTAATTTTGAATTTTAAATAAATAATTACATAGCTTACCCATATAAACTCATAATTGCACTCTTGCCCCATTCATGAATTAAAACCCTAAATGGGCTTCAAGCCCATTTAGCTAAATCCAAATTAAAACCCATATAATTGAGTTCTAATTATGGTTTAGCTAAACCGGTCCAATTTCCCCAACTCGATTCCTTCAACCGTCTGGTTAAAAACCTAGGCCAGAAATCAACCAAATCGTTTTCAATTTGACTAAACTGAAAACCGGATTCTCCCAATTTCCATCCATGCTTATTTGTCACGTATTGTGCTTAATGCGTGTGACCCTCTAGGCTCATGACCCGTTGGCATCATAAGTGGTCTCTAGCAAGACATTATGATAACCCAACGTTCGTGATTATCGATTATTCGACTTAACCTGTTATCGTACATGTCATTGTCCTTTTATCAAACCGATATCCATATTGATCAATAGGCATAGAATTGTCATCCTAATTTATCAATCACTGTTTCTTGATATCTGAGATGACTGAAAACTGATACTAAGGTATCACCTGCACGGCCGTGCTATTTCTGATAGCATTTTTGTGCCCTAGTCCAATTGCTAGTAGTCTATAAATGTCTATGTATATTTATTATCGTTTGTAATAAATAAAACGGCTTTGTATTACTTATGTGTTGAAGTAATATGGTAAGCATGATCTAATTTATGACCACTAAAGTAGTAGAACCATAAATATGTACGGATCACACTTAACGAGTCATTGGTCAATATACGCTTCTGTAGTTACGACGGTTTTAGAGATTGGCTGATTTTTAAATGATCTGAAGAAACATGTTACAAAGAATGTCGAAGCATGCCGAAGCATCTTCTACGACATCTTGTGTAACATTGTTTACGGCATCTCGGCAAACATCCTGATCGACGGAAATCAGGCAAGTCCAGATTCTGCAGGAAATACGATTACGATTAGGAATTATGCAAAGTTCCAGAACGTCTGCAAATCAGGAAAGAAGAAAGACGGTGATTAAGAGGAAACCCTTTAGGGTTAGTACTCATCCTCGATTGCTATAAAAGCTTAGGCTACCCCCTTAGCAATCGTGTGGTTTATTTATTTGTTTCCTAGCAACAATTTGCAAGGTTCTTAGACGTGAAGGTCTGCGGGCTGAGAAATTGCAGATTGAGCTTAGGATATTGTGCATCACATAACTATTGAGAGTTAGGCGATTGAGGGTTTACTGAAAGCGTGAGTGAAGACTGCACGCAACCACCAAGTTCATTGAAGAACTAAACCGACAGAGTAAGGCGATTGCTCGAAGAGTGGAATCAAGACGTTCTTGGATTCAAGGGGAGACCCTGAGATAGATTGCACTGTAAGACGTAGCATAAAGTATAGATCTAGGGTTGATCACATGTACTTGTATGTTCTGACGAATTACTGATAAGTGAAATCTTTCCACTAGGCTGAGAGCCCCCAGACGTAGGTCACGTTGCACCGAACTGGGTAAACAATCTGCTGTGTCATTGTTTATAGCTTTATCTTTACTGTCCTGCTTTATCTACGCAAGAAGTCAGACACAACGTTATAGCTTCTCACGTAACATTGTGTGTGGCATCTTGTACGACTAGCTGATCAGAATTTCAATTGGTATCAGAGGGGGCACCTACAGCTTTAGGTGAGTTCCTAAACAAATATTTTGATCAAGATGGACAATACCAGAGAAGGAGGATCCATAAATCGGCCACCTGTTCTAAATGGAAGCAACTATGGCTATTGGAAGGCTCGAATGTGTGCCTTCATGAAGTCACTTGACAACAAGACATGGAAAGCTGTAATCAATGTGTGGAATGCTCCACAACTCAGTGACAATGATGGCAATCCTATCGGTCCAAAACCAGAAAAAGACTGGATTGATGATGAAGACGAAGAATCACTGGGAAATTCTCGAGCTCTGAATGCTATCTTCAATGGTGTTGACAAAAACGTGTTCAGACTGATCAACACATGCACAACTGCCAAATCTGCATGGGACATCCTGGCTGTTGCATATGAAGGAACAACTAAGGTTCGAGAAAAAAAACTGCAATATTTGACAACCAACTTCGGAGCACTCATCATGAAAGAAGACGAATCAATTGCAGAATTCAATATTCGTATTCGTGATCTAGCCAATGAATCCTACTCTCTGGGAGAACCAATGTCCGATGAAAAACTGGTAAGAAAAACTTTGCGTGCTCTTAGCCCTAGGTTTAAGATGAAGATCACTGCAATTGAGGAAGTTCATGACCTCAAGATCTTGAAATTTGATGAGCTGATGGGGTCTCTAATGACCTATGAGTTGTCTCTGCCTAACATCGACAAAAGAAACAAAGGAGTTGCTTTCAAAAGCTCAACACACAAGCAACCAGATCCTGAGGATTCTGATTCTGACGAAGACATCGATGCTACAATGGCCCTTCTCACAAAAAATTACAACAAAGTCATGAGAAGATTCAGACGAATGGGTGGACGGAATGTCACAGCAAATGCAAGAAACAAAGCTCCACAAAAAGCTCAAATAGGAGGAAGTCTTGACAGACCAAACAGGAGTGGGGAAGAAAACAACAAGAAATGACTTCAATGTCATGAGTGTGAAGGATTCGGCCACCTCCGTAGAGAATGTCCAAATTTCCTCAAACAACAAAAACGAGGTTACAATGCCACCCTATCAGACGATGACAATGAAGATAGTGGATCTGAAGAGGTAAGCAACTTTGTTGCATTCACTACTACTACTCCTGTATGTAACATTGATAATTCTACCAATATCAATGATGATCACCTCCATCCAACTCCAAATGAGAATTGGGCTAAAGAGCAACTAGTCGAGGCATACAAAGGCTTACATAACAGATGGATCAAGGAAACTCTGATACTTGATCAATAAGGTGAACGGATTATCAGTCTTACCAACGACAAGTCTAGATTTCTAGAGACAATCGTGGAGCTAAAACGCGAAGTCACCAGACTTAACGGAGAAATTAGTCTTATGACTAAATCGGTAAAGATGATGAATCCTAGTACAGAAAGTCTTGACAAGATTCTATCAGTGGGAAAGCAGTCCAAGGATACAACGGGACTAGGGTACACACACAATGTTCCCTCAACAGTAGTGACGAAGTTTGTAAGGACCGCTCCCGGTCATTTTGGGTCAATTTTGTGAAAAAATGGATAAAAATTTAATAATTCGCGATTTGACCAAATGTTGACCCGAGAGTCACCGAGGACTACTTTTTGAGCCATTTTAAGTTGAAAGTGTAATATCATGGATATTAGGTTCATATGGAAGCTAAAATTTAGCGAAACATCACGGTTCCGACGGTTTCGAAAAACGTGTCCGTTTCGGACGATTTCGGGTCCGAAATGACAAAAGTGGCTTGTGGGACCCCTCTACTTTACACTTGTCATGTATCTAGAGGGGGGGGGAGACTTTTGAGTGATTAAAAAAATTAATTGTTTTAATTTAGATTTAAAAGAAAATGGAAAATAGGTTTATTTTATTAGTTTAGTGTTTAAATAATGGGATTTATGTGATAAAAGAGGGAAGGGGAGGCCATTCACGGCAGAACCAAAGAGAAGGAAAGGGAAAGAGAAAGAGAAAGAAGAAAGAAGGAAGAAGAGGAGAAGAACTTGGGCGATTTCCCGACGATCCGGCCGCGTGATCGACCATTTTCTTGCGTATTCGGGTTCCTCACATCATTGGCTACGGTGAGCAACTCATTTTTTTTTCCCATCGTGATGAGTTTGAGTTGTGGGTTGATGTGAAATGAGTGAAATGATGATGGAATGGAGTTGTAGGGGTGTTTTGGAGCATTTTGGGACGTTTTTGGGATTTTCCGGCGGCCGGAGGGTTCGCCGGAGCTCCGGCCGGTCACCGGAGCTCCGGCCAGTGTGGTGGCGCGCCGAAGGTGGTCCGGCAGTGGCCAGCCCCTGCCTTGGCTGGCCGTGGCAGCCTTTGACGGCCGCGGGCCGTTTGGGCCTCTCGGGCCGTAAATGGCCCGGGTGGTCCCACGAGCCCGGATTTCGGGTTTGTGAGTTTCGGGAGGTCTCGGGTAACCCTCGAATCAATAGTTGACACCCTTGGTGATTTTTGAATTTAAATTACGAAAATCGGAAAATGTGTGTCGAAACTTTAATTTGCGCGATTATATCGCTCGGGTGTCGGAATTCGATTCCGTCAATTGCGTTGGTCCTCTCGAATATAATTAGGAATTTAGACACAAGTTTCGTAATTTTCGGAGTCCCGAGGGTCAAAAACTCGTTTCCGGGCAGATTGGGTGTTTCGGGGAAAATGGGTCATTCCGGACCCATTTTGGCTACTTTGATTAATTTGAAGTGTGTCCAAGTGTTAGACACTTGTTGGAGTACACTTGTAAATTTATTGCATTCGTTTCGGAGTCTGTTTGAGTTTTTAATTATTGAATATAATTATTAGTTGATATTGACGCTCGCGGGAAAGGCAAGGCGTGAATAGCTCGAGCGGGAGGCTAGGAGCGTACGTAGAGCTTTCCTAAGGTAGGGGGACATAGCTACCTAGACTATATGGCTTGGTTCCTTTGTTTGATTATATATGTGTGTATATATACGTGTGAGCATGATTTGGCACTATGGTAGTGGCGTGAATATGCTTGGTGTGATTATATGCGAATAGTGAGATTTGCATGATAATAATGAGTGAATTAGTTTAGTATAACTCTGAACTGATTGTATGCACGGGATTGTGCCAGGTATTATATTATTTGCTTTTCAGACGATGATTTATTCCGTCTTGCACCTAGTATGTTTTCTGCATGAGTATGGTGTGATACTTGTTACAGGTGATGTGTAAGGTAAACCGAGTTGAGGGTGGATTCCCTTGATCGAGATCGGTTACCTTTATTTGTGGTAAGGGTCAACCGAGCTGAGGGTGGACTCCCTTAGTTGTGATCGATTACCTTTATTTAGGTGTAAGGTAAACCGAGTTGAGGGTGGATTCCCTTGATCGAGATCGGTTACCTTTATCTTTGTGGGAAAGGTAAACCGAGTTGAGGGTGGATTCCCTTGATCGAGATCGGTTACCTTTATCTTTGTGGGAAAGGTCAACCGAGCTGAGGGTGGACTCCCTTAGTTGTGATCGGTTGCCTTTATTTAGGTGTAAGGTGAATCGAGTTGAGGGTGGACTCCCTTGATCGAGATCGGTTACCTTTACCTAAGGGAGGGTGAACCGAGGCAAGGGTGGATTCCCTGGGCTGAAATCGGTTACCCTAGGGTGTAGTTAATTATGTTATACAACTACTTTTGCATTGTTATCATCTTGTGTATGTGCGATGTTTGAGTCTTGGAGGTAGCGTGTTCACCCTTACAACTTGTGCAGGTTATGGATGCGTTTAGATCTTTTGACTGGGAGCTTGGGGGCGTGTCGTGTCGACGTGTCTTTGCCAGTGGGGTTTGGTCGGCTGTTGTAGACTCTGTTGAGTCGTAACCTGTTTTGTTACTGCTTTTCATTATCCGGTTTATTTCTTTATTTTGTAAAACACTCGGTGAGGTGGCGTTATGCTTCACCATTATGGTATTTATTTATGAGTTACTTGCTTCATTTTCAAAGGATGTTTTGATGGAATTGTTTTAGAACTGGTTTACTTACTTGTGCAATCACCTTTAAGTTAGGGACGCCTAAACTAAAGGTGTTGACTTTGTGCGAGTATAGTTATGATACACTCGAGGACGCTCGAGGTGTTTCATAACTATTTCGTATATGTATCTTCGTATATGTATTATCGATACTTGTATTTTTATCGCGTGATGACTAAGATTCGGAGAACCGGATATTGGGGCGTTACAAAGTTTGTCCCACAACAAGTCATGGTTGACAAGAAACCACGGGATACCCCAACACATCCTACAGAACGACCTACAACAAATGCCATGACATCATCTACAACATGTTCTTGTCAAGCAACTACCAGAAGACATCCTCCACGCAGACAACAATACTACAGAAGACCAGCTTATCTATATCAATGGATATGTCATTATTGTGGTCAACAAGGTCACATTAGACCTTTTTGTTTTCCACTTCTTAAGAGGAAGCAAGCTCAGCTACCACAAAAGAGACATCAAAGGCATCTCTCAACTCCTCAGAAGACATCCCGCCTTGAATGGAGACCTAAGAACCTAGTCTATCGAGCTAATGTTGCATATACATCCTTAAGTGCATCGACAAACAAGGACTGGTATCTCGACAGTGGATGTTCTCGACACATGACAGGTACTCCAGAGTTTCTCTCCAATCTCAAATTATATACAAACTGCTTTGTTACTTTTGGAGATGGGATTCGAGCTCGAATCATAGGAAAAGGAGTACTCAAGCATCCAGGAGCCACTTGCCTGACTAAAGCATTACTTGTAGAAGGACTTAAGGCAAACCTAATTAGCATCAGCCAGATTTTTGATCAGGGCTCAGAGGTGAAATTCACTAAAGAAGTCTGTATAGTTAAAGACTTCGATCCAGTCACTATTCTACAAGGAGTTCGCTCAACAGATAATTGCTACATCTGGTCACCCGAGACACATATCGAAGCGACCAAGTGCCTTGTCTCCAAAGCAGAAGAAACCAAACTGTGGCACCGAAAGCTTGGACATCTAAATCTTAGAAGTATGCAGAAGGCAATCTCAGAGCAGGCAATTACAGGAATCCCAAACCTAAAAATAGTAGAAGGAAAGATCTGCGGGGAATGTCAGATTGGTAAGCAAACCAAGATGTCACACAAGAAGCTACAGCATATCACCACCTCTCGGGTTCTTGAGCTGATACATATTCATCTCATGGGACCAATGCAAGTTGAAAGCCTTGGAGGAAAACGATATGTCTTTGTGTATGTAGATGATTACTCACGATACACTTGGGTTGACTTCCCTCGTGAAAAATCAGACACCTTCTCGATCTTCAAGAATTTATGCATCCAAGTCCAAAGAGAAAAAGGAGAGACAATTGGCAAAATAATCCGCCTTCGTAGTGATCATGGTTGTGAGTTCGAAAACAGCAAGTTTGCAGATTTCTGCAACTCAGAAGGGATAGCTCATGAATTCTCAACACCAATCACTCCCCAACAGAATGGCATTGTTGAGCGCAAGAACAGGACTCTACAGGAGATGGCGAGAGTTATGATGCTGGCTAAGGACATACCAACTCACTTTTGGGCAGAAGCACTTAACACTGCTTGCCATATCCACAATCGAGTCACTCTCCGAGCAGGTATGTCAGTAACTCATTATGAAATATGGAGGGGGAGAAAGCCAAATGTTAAGTACTTCCATATCTTTGGCTCCACTTGTTATATTCTGGCTGATAGAGAGCCTCGTCGAAAGCTTGACCCAAAAAGCGATGAAGGCATCTTCCTTGGCTACTCAAGGAATAGTCGCGCATACCGAGTCTTCAACAAACGAACCAAGACCATGATGGAATCAATCAATGTTGTTGTTAATGATGACTGCGAAGATGCCTCAGAAGATGCGACGGGCGAAGACGGAGCCTATCCGCCCAACAATGTTAGGAAGAATGCTATTCCTGATGTCAGAGAAGATGCTAGCAGCAAAACAGAAAATGATGATGCTAGTCCAAATGACGAAGTAGTTCCTGAAACCAGCAACAAGAATCCCTCACGAAGAATCCAGACTAATCATCCTATATCTGGAGTAATTGGAGACCTGAATGAAGGCATACAGACTCGGTCAAGAACTCTTGAAGACTACAACGAGATGATAGGTAATATTTGCTTCGTTTCAAAGACAGAACCCAAAAATATCAATGAAGCCATCAATGATGAGTATTGGGTCAATGCTATGCAAGAAGAGCTGATTCAATTTGAGAAAAACCAGGTGTGGGAACTGGTGCCCAAACCAAGTGAAGGAAATATCATTGGCACAAAATGGATCTTCAAGAACAAGTCCGATGAGCTTGGTAACATCACTCGCAACAAAGCCAGGTTAGTTGCTCAAGGGTATACTCAAATTGAGGGAGTCGACTTCGATGAGACCTTTTCTCCTGTAGCAAGACTTGAAGCAATTCGTCTCCTACTAGGGATATCATGTCATCTACAGATAAAGCTCTACCAGATGGATGTCAAAAGTGCATTCTTGAATGGGGATCTCAATGAAGAAGTATATGTGTCACAACCCAAAGGATTTATTGATCCTCACTATCCTGATCATGTGTATAAACTCAAGAAGGCTCTTTATGGGTTGAAACAAGCACCAAGGGCTTGGTATGAAAGGCTCACAAAATTCCTCATTCAAAGCGGCTACACTAGAGGGGGAGTGGACAAGACCCTATTTGTGAAGAATAAGGACGGGAATTTGATGATAGCTCAAATATATGTCGATGACATTGTCTTTGGAGGGATGTCAAGCAAGATGGTAGAGATATTTATTCAACAGATGCAATCAGAATTCGAGATGAGCATGGTGGGAGAGCATACCTATTTCCTAGGCTTCCAAATCAAACAGCTAAAAGATAGCATCTTCATATCTCAGAGCAAATATGCGAAGAATATTGTCAAGAAGTTTGGGCTAGAGAAAGCCTCACATAAAAGGACACCTGCAGCTACACATGTCAAGCTAACTAAAGATGATCCAGGAGAAGCCGTCGACCAACACCTATATAGAAGCATCATCGGTAGTCTTCTCTACCTTACTGCAAGTCGACCAGATATTGCCTACTCTGTAGGTATATGTGCACGATATCAAGCTAATCCTAAGGTTATTCATCTATCCCAAGCTAAAAGAATTATAAGATATGTCTCTGGAACTACAGACTTGGGTTTGTTATACTCATTCAACACATCCTCTACCCTTGTGGGGTACTATGATGCCGATTGGGCTGGAAACACAGCGGATAGGAAAAGCACATCTGGAGGATGCTTCTTCCTTGGCAACAACCTCATATCATGGTTTAGTAAAAACCAAAACTGTGTTGCCCTTTCCACTGCCGAATCGGAGTACATTGCTGCTGGGAGTAGCTGCACACAACTACTATGGATGAAGCAGATGTTAGTCGAATACAATGTCAGACAGGATGCCATGACTTTATATTGTGATAATGTCAGTGCTATTAACATCTCCAAAATTCCTGTCCAACACAGTAAGACCAAACACATTGACATCAGACACCACTTCATTCGAGAACTGGTCGAAGATAAGAAGATCATCCTAGAGCACATCCCTACAGAGAAGCAACTTGCTGATATCTTCACAAAGGCATTAGATGCGAGCAGATTTGAGAATTTCAGATCATCACTCGGTCTGTGCACCATCAACGAGCAATAAGAAGTTGCAGAAACGGTTGAGAGGAGTTAGTTGGTGCCTCTTCTTGAACCGGTCAAAAATCCCAACACATGCCATTGGGCCAAGCATACCAAAAGCCCATATAAAAGAAAGGAAAAGATACGCTCAGACGTTAAAAGATTTGAATCAATCTGTTTTTTTTTTTCAAAATCTAAACCTAGCCTGCCCCTTCTCGTGTTCGCTCTCATCTCCCTCACCCTTCACATTCTCAAACAAAAATGTCACTACACAGACATGGTGAAAACTCGGAGCACAATAGTCCTAAAGAAAGCCTCCGAACCTAAGAGAGCAGAAGCAAAAAGCTCCAAGAGCAGCAAAGCAAAAACCAACAAGCATGGAGTTCGAATTAAAGGGCCAAAGACCCTGAAGAAAACAGAAGAAATCCCCAAGGAAACCTCACCGGAGGAAGCTCCAATGCTAATCTTTTCTCGAGTTCCTAAACGATCTCGAACCGGAAGCTCTGCATTCTCCATGTCAGACCTAACTGGACCAGAAAGGGAGACTGATCTTGGCCAAGGAAGCCAAGAAGCGTCCATGCAGATTGTACCTGTTCCAGAACCATCAAACGTCCCAGTTATTGACTCTTCCATTATCTCAAACACCGATACCTCCAGAAATAGTGTCTTGTTGGAGTCGCTTCTGGAAAACCAAGAACCACCTCAAGAAGGTGTGGTGAAGGAACTGATTAATCCTGGCGGAGAAGAGAAAGACCTGACTCCGGTCAGTCATGAGTTGGAGCGTATTGCTGAAGGAGAAGGAGAGGAAGAAGGTACAACAGATGTCATTCCTGAAGCCACAAAGAAGGTTGTAGTAGAAGAAGAAGTCGCTGAGTCGGAAGAAGCCGAGGAAGAAGCTGAGAAGGACAACAGTGTCGCCACAAATAACACAGAAGAAGTTTCTCTGGATGCCAGAGAAGATGCGACAGATGATGCTACTGAGGCAGCATACACGGTGTTGTCATCTCTGAAGAAGAAGGTACTTGAAGAAAATGAGAGTCTAGCTGTGATGGTTGAAAAACTCAAAGAAACCAAGAAGAGGCAAGAGGTCAAAGATGCTGGAGGTCCCAGCACCAAAAAGAAGAAGATGTATGTCAAGGAAAAAGAAAAGAATGTGGTCTCCAAAAGGAGATTGGTAGATGAAGCAACTGATGACGAAGAAGAGGAGGTTACTGCTAAGGAAGAAAAGAAGAAAAAGATCCCGAAGACGGTCAAGAACACGTTGAGTGTTCCCTACGAAAATGTGTCGTTTCACTCGACAGATGGTGCGAAACGGTGGGAGTTCGTGTTTCAAAGAACGGCATACCCAGAAAAGACCCTGTCATCAGAGCTGCTAGGACTAGAAGCCATTGTCCAGCTCCTGGAGAAGGCAGATCTAATGAAAACCGTCACAAACATTGGTAACCACTATACCCTCTTAGTCAAGGAATTCATTGCTAATCTGCCTGCTGGGTTTGGTACTCCGGATGATCCGGATTTTGAGAAAGTATATGTTAGAGGCATCCGCTTCAACATCTCCTCTGACATCATAAATGACTTCCTGGGGAGAAAGCGTGTGCGATCTATGCCTCCACCTGACCTAAACAAGGTACTCCGTGAGATTACCGGAGATAAAAGAAGAAAGTGGCCGACCAAAGGCACTGTGGCAGCATCAGATCTTACTTCCAAGTACTCCATTCTCTTCCGAATTGGAGTAGCAAATTGGGCTCCCTCGACCCATGCATCATCTATCAAACCAGAGCTGGCGATACTAATCTACCAAATAAGTACTGGATCTAAACTTGATTTTGGGCAATTTGTGATTGATCATCTTATTCGCCATGCTAGATCACTTGCTGTAAAAATACCTATTGTCTTTCCATCCCTTATCTCTGAGCTGCTTGTACATCAACACCCCAGAGTGTTGAAAACTGTTAGAGTTATGCCCCAGTCCAATATATAAGTGATCTACAGATGTAATGTTTTATCATCTTTCCGAATAAATAAATCGGCATATATTACTAATGTGTTGTAGTAATATATCGAATGTAATTTGATCTATGTCATTATGTGTGTAACCACTAATAGTAGATCTATAGATCAGAAAGAATTACATTTGATGAGTCCCTGATCAGCTAAACTTCTTTAAGAAGCGATCAGTATGAGACCAACTCCTTGTGATCACGCTCTACTGATCATGGCAAAGTATGTGCCGGAGTTATATCATAGATACCATCAGGTCGATGATATCGGACAACCCGATTGTGAGTATGCTGCATAGATCTAGTCATGAGATACTCACATATCGTAACTTGTCATTATATCCTAAGACCAAGGAGTCTTTGTGTACACTATGTAACAAATACCTAAGTTTGACCTAGTCTAACGTTATCTGTAAAAGGGTAGCTATAACGGCTTCGATTGGCTTTGGCATTTATTGCACTAGTGAACTCGAAAGGCGTCTGAGGAATTTATCACTCATACTTTGGTGTGAGAAAGATATCCGTTTAGGCCACTTGATGAGTATGACTGAAGAAATAGCATGGCCATGCAGGTGATACCTTAGTATCAGTTTTCAGTCATCTCATATATCAAGAAACAGTGATTGATAAATTAGGATGACCGCTCTATGCCTATTGATCAATCTGGATATCGGTTTGATAAAAGGACAGTGACATGTACGACAACAGGTTAAGTCGAATAATCGATAATCACGAATATTGGATAATCATAATGTCTTGCTAGAGGCCACTTATGATGGAAAGGGTAAAATGGTAATTTTACCAGTCTGCCAATTATTCGTGAGCCTAGAGGGTCACACGCATTAAGCACAATACATGACAATAATTATGGATGAGATTTGAGAACGATTCGGTAGTTTTCTGGCCTAAGGTTTTAACCAGACGGTTGAAGAAATCAATTCGAGGAAATTGAGCCGTTTTGACTAAACCGAAATTAGAACTCAAGTTAATGGGTTTAATTTGGGTTTTAGTTAAATGGGCTTAAAGCCCATTTAAGGTTTAAGATAAGAGAGGGATTAAATGCAAATAAGAAGGATTAAAAGGATGGATAATGCAATTTTTATTTTGAAATTCAATTTAATTTCAAATTAAAAATCACATAATCTATTATTAACTTATCTTTGAATTTTTCAGCAACCAACTCCCCTCTCTCTCTCCCTCAATTGCTGAAATCACTCTCCTCTCTCTACCTCCATTATTGCTCAAGTTTTCTTTCAATTTTCTAGCAAAAGTTAGAGAGAAAAACCGTTTCGGTTGTGTGCTTGTGTGGACTTGATAGAGAGGACACTACGCTTGTGTTCTTGTCGATTTCAAGAGGTAAATATCAGATTTTAATTATATTTATAACATGTTCAAATAGCACTAAGATCAAGTTTTTATGATCACCACGGTTACATATTGTCCGCTGCATGATTTTCAATGTTTGGAACCCGTGATGATCTCTTTCAAAAACATCGGATAAGGTTGGCAAAAGAGGAGGACTGATTGTGGTGAGCCACAAGTTATTTGAGGGCAAGCATGCTCCTGATCTTGTCAGGCCAGAAGCCAAGGCAACGACCAGTCGAGCCACAAGTGCCGCCCCTCTAACCAAGACCACCAGCAGGGATGCAGTTATGCTTGAACGAGAGATAGCCATGCTTGACAAAGACATCGTCAATTTGAAGACAACCCTGAAGCATCTCTCCAGCGCCGATCACATTGCGCCAACCTGCTGAAATCCATGTCTCCTCCTGGCTCCGAAGATGATGACACCACCTCTCTGCCTAATGATCCAGAAGAATCTACCCAAGATGCCTCAACTGAAGCGACTGAAGAAGAGACTGCAAGTTCTAGCAGCAGCTCTGTTTAAATTTCATGCACTTTCTGATTCTCGAACAACTGAACATTTTTATTTTGTAATTTTTGTTGAACACTGTATCACACTGACTCTCGACTGCTGATTGAGAGTGAGTGTGAGTTATGTTTGGTTTATTTCTTATTTCCCTGTTTTGTTACAATATTTGTTTAAATATTGGCTCTTTTTGAGCCACCAAGGGGGAGTAAGTGTAGTGGTAAAGGTTAGAAACGCACGATCACGATGATACAAGAAAGAAAGATAGAGACGACGCGAAGACGCTAGACGCGATGATACGCGCGACACTGCCGATCGACGAGACGACAAATGCGATGCAGAATGCGACGCAGAATATGATGAAGAATGTTGTCCTTAAAAATAGCCAAAGGGGGAGATTGTAGTTACGACGGTTTTAGAGATTGGCTGATTTTTAAAGGAACTGAAGAAACATGTTACAAAGAATGTCGAAGCATGTCGAAGAATATTCTACGACATCTTGTGTAACATTGTTTACGGCATCTCGGCAAACATCCTGATCGACGAAAATCAGGCAAGTCCAGATTCTGCAGGAAATACGATTACGATTAGGAATTATGCAAAGTTCCAGAACGTCTGCAAATCAGGAAAGAAGAAAGACGGTGATTAAGAGGAAACCCTTTAGGGTTAGTACTCATCCTCGATTGCTATAAAAGCTTAGGCTACCCCCTTAGCAATCATGTGGTTCTTTATTTGTTTCCTAGCAACAATTTGCAAGGTTCTTAGACGTGAAGGTCTGCGGGCTCAGAAATTGCAGATTGAGCTTAGGATATTGTGCATCACATAACTATTGAGAGTTAGGTGATTGAGGGTTTACTGAAAGCGTGAGTGAAGACTGCACGCAACCACCAAGTTCATTGAAGAACTAAACCGACAGAGCAAGGCGATTGCTCGAAGAGTGGAATCAAGACATTCTTGGATTCAAGGGGAGACCCTGAGATAGATTGCACTGTAAGACGTAGCATAAAGTATAGATCTAGGGTTGATCACAGGTACTTGTATGTTCTGACGAATTACTGATAAGTGAAATCTTTCCACTAGGCTGAGAGCCCCCAGACGTAGGTGACGTTGCACCGAACTGGGTAAACAATCTGCTGTGTCATTGTTTATAGCTTTATCTTTACTGTCCTGCTTTATCTACGCAAGAAGACAGACACAACGTTATAGCTTCTCACGTAACATTGTGTGTGGCATCTTGTACGACTAGCTGATCAGAATTTCAGCTTCAATTGAAGCGACCACTATGAGGATGGTTCTCAATGATGTAGTTCTGCTTATCATAGGGATGTGGGATCCCGGAATCATATCATAGATATCATGAGAAGATTTATATCGGACGACCCGCTCTGAATAGTGTTTTATAGTTTAAGCCATGAATATATTCAAATGCGATAGCTTGTCACGATATCCTTAGACCAAGAAGTCTTTGTGATCGCTATGCAATCGACGCACGGCTTTAACTTGCGCCTAACGCTTTCCGTACCAAGATTGCAATAACGGGCATGATTGGGTGGCGGAACGGATTGTATGAGTGACACGAAAGACGGCTAAGGGATTTATCCCTCGTACTACGGTATGGGAAAGATATCCATTAAGGCTGCTTGATCGAGAGTGACTGAGAGAAAGAGCATGGCCATGCCAGTGATACGGGTTATCAGTTCTCAGCCATCTCACATATCAAGTAACAATGATTGATTAAACAAGGATGACGACTCTATGCCTTGTGATCAATCGGGATGTCTAGAGATAATAGGATAGTGACTTGTACGCACAAGGTTAAATCGAATCATCAATCATCATGCACCTTGGGTTATCATAATGTCTTACTAGAGACAACTTATGATGGATCGGGCAAGAGAGATCTCTTGCGCCGATCTGCCAACGACGGCATGAGCCTGGAGGGTCACACACATACAAGACGGATAACTTGAGACAAGGAAACCTTAACGTTTCTTGAGGAGCAATACATGGACGAAACTGAAGGTTTTGAGCCATGGGTTCGGTTTGAGAGAATAATTGGCCACACACACCATGCTTAGTTGGTGTTGTTGATTAAGAGGTGAGTGATTTAAGGGGTATGGGTAACGACTTGCCTTTAACCCATGCTTTCATCATTTGTCACTTTAGTAACCCATGCCTTATGTGTTGATGAAGTAGACAAATAGAGAATTAATCACACAACTCACTCCCTCACTCTCTCTCCCTTTGGCCGACCACACCCTCTCTCCCTCTCTTCTTGCTCTCTTGTTCTGCACATAATTGTTCTAGTAGGCTTTTTGTGAAGGATCTTGAAGATCATCTTCTTGGTGTGGACTTGCTCTAGAGAAGAAGATCACATAGTTCTTCTTTCTTGATTCAACAAGGACTAAAGGGTAAATGTCTTGTGGAATAGATTTTGCCTTGAGATTTAATGGTTCATGTTCTTGGACAAGGTTTGGAGTTGCTTTTGTTTATGCTTCCGCTATCTCGATGATCTTGAACGCTCCAAAACCCAACAGTGGTATCAGAGGGCGGTTAACCCTCTTAATCTTCGTCTTGTTGAACTTGTTTCGGTTTTATGATAATTTGCATGCCATATTTGTTGATAACATGTTTTAATGCTTTTTGGGTAAATTGCATGAAATATGTTATTTTTGAAAAATACATTGAATTTTGAATTTTTCGGATTCTTATTGGATTTGTCGGGTCCGAGAAGGGACTCTTGGGGAGCCGGATCGGAGGTACCGGACGGAGGTCACCGGAGGCCGGGGAAGGCCGGGGAAGGCCGGCGGTGACCGGGGTTGTCCCCCTTCTAGGTCGAGGCTGAGAAGGGAGGCAAGCTCGGATTGGGCTTTCCAAAGCCCAAAGACGAGCCGTGATGTTGGGCTCGGCCCAAATGGGTTTCGGCCCATTAAGCTTGGGCCCGACTTGGTTCATGCACGTTGATTTTTTTTCCGTAGCATGAACCCGTGATCCAATATTTCGAAAACTTTCAATTTGATCCAAATATGTTATCAAATAATATGCAATTATTATTTGATAACATGTTTGTGTGATAACATGTTGGATGATGTGATGAGATGTATGATGCATTAGTAGCCCATTAGATTTTATCGCTTTCACGGTTTGCATACCGTTAGTGTTAGAGTGTAATTATTCTTTCATTCGAGCCCATAAAGTGTAATTATTTTTTTATCCGATCTACGAACCGAGTATTAATTGTAATTACTACTCAAAGACGAGAAGGGTGGAAAATCGAGCACAATGGCGGTCTTGGAGGAAGTCCAAGAGCTAGTGGGAGCCCGAATGGAAAAGACGAGAAGATGTTGTGACTCGTAGAATCCTAAGATTAGGATGGGCTATAAAATGCATATTTAACGCTTTATGTTTGCTTGCTTGTATTATTTAAATAATAACATGCTTGCATGTTTAGCTTATAAGTTTATAAGCCATAACCTCACATGCAAAGATTAAAATCGGTTTTAATTGTTTGCATGTTTAAGCGATGTGAACCATCATCGCACGGGTTGTGATGGATGAGTTCAAATTTGAAACGTGTTTGCACGGGTTGCAAATGACGGGTTCAAATTAAGATAGTATGTGATGCAATTAGAAACGTCACAACACGGGTTGTTGATGACGGGTTCGTAATTGTGCCAAATACTTTCGAATTATTAAACACAACAAAATTAAAACATAATTTGAGTCAAGTGAGATGCCACCCAAATTCACACCCATGTAGAAACATTTTATCGGTGTCGTGTGCCTTAGCGGAGCATCGATCGAATGGGTTCTATATGGAAATGGTAAACTTTGTGGGATGTCGTGTGCCTTAGCGGAGCATCTGCACAAATGTCAGCAGGCAGCTCCGTAGGTCCACACGTCCTACGCATGAAGGGATATCTCGATCATATGACTAGTCTCGGAATGACTATGGAAAAAGAGATGGATGCAGATTCTATTCTGCAATCCCTTCCTCATGGATATGGTGGGTTCGTCATGAACTATCACATGCATGACATGGACAAGACCGCATCGGAGTTGCACAACATGTTAGTGACTACCGAGAAGAGCACAAGGGGCAGTACACCCAAAGGTGTTCTAATGGTCAAGAACAATGTCAGATTCCTTCGCTCGGACACACCATTGAGTTGTGGTGTTCCTGGTGGAGTCCACTGAGATAGTATTCCACTTTCAGTAAGATGACTAAGAAACTCTTCGGATAAGTATTCTCCACCCCGATCAGAACGGAGTGCCTTGATACTCTTTCCGAGTTGGTTTTCTACTTCAGTCATAAACTCCTTGAATTGATCAAAGGCTTCGGACTTATGTCTCATGGGATAGACATAACCATATCTACTGAAATCATCAGTAAATGTGATAAAGTAGCCTAAACCACCTCTGGTTAGCGTACTCATTGGTCCACATACGTCTGAATGTATTAGACCCAATAGATCACCTGCCCTCTCACCTATACCATTGAAGGTCGCTTTAGTCATCTTGTCCATTAAACAAGCCTCGCATCTATCAATCGTTTGGAATTCGAATTGACTTAGAAGTCCGCGCTTATGGAGCGCTGGGATGCGTTTCTCATTTATGTGACCTAGACGACAATGCCAGATTAGAGTTTGATCTAAATCATTAGCTTTAAACCTCTTACCATTAACATTATAGAGCATGTTGGATCTCGAGTTTTGCATATTTAATATGTATAAACCTCCAACAGTTTGAGCATTTCCATAAAACATGTTATTGCGCATAATATTAAAAAACCCGTTCTTAATATCAAAATAATAACCTTCTTTTTCAAGAAGGGATATTGATACAATATTCCTGCTGAAAGCAGGTACGCAAAACACTTCAAAAAGTTCTATTACAAGCCCACTGGGCAAAACAAGATTAACCAAACCCACAACAGTTGCGGTAACACGCACGTTGTTCCCAACTCTTAGGTCCACCTCGTTTTCCCCCACATCTCTTCTACTACGCAGTATCTGCACATGCGCACAAAAATGAGACTCAGCTCCAATGTCTAGTACCCGAGCATTTATAGTAGAAAGATTTAGCTCTAATGGAATACCTGACGAAGTAGCGGCCCCACCGCCCTTCTTCTGATCTTCCTTCAGCTGCTGACAGTCTTTCTTCCAATGACCAGGCTTTTGGTAGTAGAAATAGACCAACCCCTTTACCTTCCCCTTGCCCTTCATGGGTATGGAAGGTTTAGAAATAAAAGTGTTGCTACGTTTAATTATTGGCATAATTTTTTAGCGCAAATGTAAGAAGTCGTGCAACATGTTACATGACATATGGAGCGACTTGTTACGATCCAGATTAGGAAAGATCTAAAGCTTTCCTATTTCGACGAAGCTTGGAGCGAAAGAAGAAAGGCGCCACGAAGACTTGGAGCACAAGAGAGTGACGTCGGCAAAGTCAGGCGACTTCCAGCTGGCAGTTACACGTCAGCAATAGGCGGCAACTCTACTTGCCTGATTTATTCAGGAAGTCAGAACAGGCAAGACGACTTCCAGCTGTCGTGGAAGGCGGCAACAACTTGCCTGACTTTCCTGTTCCTAATCCAGGAAGGATTAGGAATGTGAGCTGCTATAAAAATCCCTTGGCTTCCCATTAGCAGATCATCCATTCTGGTTCTAACAATTGCAAGATTTCTCAAAGCTCTTAACCGTGCACCATTGGCGCGTTGAAAGTCTGATTAAGATTCGCTAGAACGGACTTTTGCTCCGATCAAACATTAAGTCGCGAAGACTAAGTGTTTGGATCGGGTAGGGTTTTTTTTTGTGATTGAAGATTCACAACTCCGTCAAGAAGACAACGACACCGAGCATAGGCTTGCTCGAAGGGTGGAATTGAGAGGATCTCAAAGACAGGGGGAGAGGCCCTTAGTCGAGGTTGTTCACTGTGAGATCTATAGTAGCTTAGGACAATAGCTTGTGTGATAGCTAGTTGGTGCTTGAAGTTGTACTATTGACTACCTAATAGTGAAAACCTTTCCACTGGCAAAGTGCCCCCATACGTAGGTGCGGAGTCACCGAACTGGGTAATCATCTCTGGTGTCATTATTATCTGTTTACTGTTTACGCTTAAAGTTTACTTTTAGGCAAGTAGTCGATACACAAGTTACGACTTTGTGTTCGACTTCTTGACTCGGCTAGGATTTAGAATTTCAAAAAGGTCGTCTGTTCTTCCCTGCCAGTTGCATTAGGCCTTTTCCCTTATCACCACCAGCTTTGAAACCAGATCCCTTCTTGACCATTAGAACACCTTTGGGCGTACTGCCCCTTATGCTCTTCTCGGCAGTCACTTACATGTTGTACAACTCCGATGCGGTCTTGTCCATGTCATGCATGTGATAGTTCATGACGAACCCACCATATGCATGAGGAAGGGATTGCAGAATAAAATCCGCAGCCATTTCATTTTTCATAGACATACCGATACTAGTCATATGGTCGAAATGTCCCTTCATACGTAGGACGTGTGGACCTACGGAGCTGCCTGCTCACATCTTGCAGGCAATGAGTTCTCGGAGAACAGTGTATTTTTCAATACGTACTTTCTGTTTGAACATATCCTTGATCTGTGCAAACATTGCAAACGGATCATGGGATAGCTCCATAAACTACTTCTCGAGGTCCGCCTCCATGCAGCCTAACATGACACACGCAACGTCGATAGAGTCGCTAAGGTGTTTCTGGTACGCATCCTTAACGACCCTCATTGCGTTGGCAGCTGGCTCCACCGGGATAGCCTTATCAAGGACGTACTCCCTGCGTTCCAACTTTAACACAAGTCGTAAATTCCTGTCTCATTCCAGATAATTTGTCTCGTTGAGTTTACACTTTTCGAGTATAGTCCTCAATGACAAATTAGACGAGTTTGTTGAATTACAAGCCATTTCTACACGAAGAAAGTAAATTCCACCGCCCTTCTTCTGATCTTCCTTCAGCTGCTGACAGTCCTTCTTCCAATGACCAGGCTTTTGGCAGTAGAAACAGGCCGACTCATTTGCCTTCCCCTTGCCCTTCATGGGTATGGAAGGTTTAGAAATGAATGGTCGTCTGTTCTTCCTTCCCAGGTGCATTAGGCCCTTGCCCTTATCACCACCATCTTTGAGCCGGATCCTTGGATATGGTTCGATCGATGTTAAGTCACACTGATCTCCCGATCTCCTTCTGGGGTTACGATCTACAAACGGCCGCGTCATAATAAATAGGGCTCCGTCGAAAGGAGTGGAAGGGACATCATTCAAGAAATGGTACGGGAAGGAACCCGTTTTGTCCTTCCTGAAAATCTGGGGTTGCGAGGCTTTTGTAAAACGGTTGCTTGCAACCAAGCTCGAACCGAGATAAGATAAGTGCACTTTCGTCGGATATCCAAAAGAAACAAAAGGATACTACTTCTACAAATCGAGTGGAAACAAAGTTTTTGTCGCCCGAGGTGGGATATTCTTACAAAAGGAATTTATTTCCAAGACAGTCAGTGGGAGGACTATTCAAAGTGGGTCGTCCGATATCAATCACCTCATGATATCTATGATATGATTCCGGGATCCCACATCCCTATGATAAGCAGAACTACATCATTGAGAACCATCCTCATACTGGCCGCTTCAATTGAAGCGTATATTGACCAGGGACTCGTTAAGTGTGATCCGTACAGATTTATGGTTTTACTACTTTAGTGGTCATAAATCAGATCATGCTTAACATATTACTTAAACACATAAGTAATACAAAGCCGTTTTATTTATTACAAACGATGATAAATATACATAGACATTTATAGACTACTAGCAATTGGACTAGGGCACAAAACTGCTATCAGGTATCTATGTTGCATACTCACAATCGGGTTGTGTGATATCATCGACCTGATTATATCTATGATATAACTCTGGCACATACTTTGCCATGATCAGTAGAGCGTGATCACAATGAGTTGGTCTCATACTGATCGCTTCATAAAAAAGCTTAGCTGATCAGGGACTCATCAAATGTAATTCTTTCTGATCTTCAGTTCTACTATTAGTGGTTACACACGTAATGACATAGATCAAATTACGTTCGATATATTACTACAACACATTAGTAATATATGCCGATTTATTTATTCGGAAAGATGATAAAACATTACATCTGTAGATCACTTTTATATTGGGTTGGGGCATAACTCTAACAGATATGACTTAAAACTGATACAAAGTATCTTCCGCATGGCCATGCAATATCTTTCAGTCATACTCATCAAATGGCCTAAACATATATCAATCCCATATCGGAGTATGAGGGATAAATTCATTAGCCGTCTTTCGAGTTCACTCATGTAACTTACACCTTGTAGGATTTGTGCCCTAGTCCAATACTATTTATGTCTATGAATATGTATCATCCATTGCAATCAAATATAAAGCGGCATTTTACTACTATGGTGTTGTAGTAATGAGTTAAGTATATATCGATCTATATCATTGAGTGTGTCGTCACTAATAGTAGAACTATAGTTCTGTATGATTTATACTTAACGGGTCCCTGGTCAGTTAAGCTTCATCTGAGGCGAACAGTATGAGGACGATTCTTTATGATCACGCTCTACTGATCATGGCAATAGGTTTTGCTGGAGTCAGATCATAGATATCATTGTGGAAATGATATTGAACGACCCGACTTGAATATGTTACATAGATGCTGTCATGAACATATTCAGAGTTCGTAGCTTGTCATTGTATCTTTAGACCAAAGAGTCTCTGTGATCACAATATATTCAATATCCGAGTTTGGTTCAATCCTAACGTTATCTGTGAAAGGGTAACCATAACGGTTGTGATTGGCTCGGGGATGGGCTATATGTGTGATACGAGAGATGTCTAAGGGATTTATCCCTCATACTACGGTATGGGATAGGTATCGGTTTAGGCCACTTGATAAGAATGACTGAAAGGAAACGCATGGCCATGCAGATGATACGGAGTATCATTTTAAGTCATCTCGGGTATTAAGAAACGATGATTAATTAAATAAGGATGACGGCTCTATGCCTTATGATTAATCAAGATACCTAGTGATAAAGGATAGTGACATGGACGACATGAGGTTAAATTGGATCGCCGATCTTCATGGACTTTGGGTAATCATAATACCTTACTAGAGGCCATTTATGATGGAAAGGGTAAAATGGTGATTTTACACCGATTTGTCAACAAGACATGAGCCTAAAGGGTCACATGCATAGGGTGCACATCTTAGGGAATCTGGGCAGAATTAATTGTGGATTGGTTAAATCGGGTCGTGGCCAAAATCCCTACGGTTTTGGGCCACAGGCCCGTCAGCTTACGTACCATGGACCGGGCCAAAACGTTAGGGTTTTGGGCGCCGGCCATGATGGATAATGGGGCCAAACCCATGAGGTTGGAATACCTCATGGGCTGCCAAGTTGGGCTAGGCTAAGGCCTCATGGCCGAAACCCTAATGGGTTCGGCCCATGAGGCCCAAGCCGCCCAACATTGGTCGGCGGCTAGGGTTTGGAGGGAGCCGAACATAGCCCATTTTATGGGCTGGTTCATGCTCCCAAAAACCTAGCCAAACTCTAAAAATAGAGGCTTCATGAGCTGAAAAATAATTATTTGATTTTTCCATACCGTTACTCTGCCGAATTCTCTAACTGAACTTGTTTTCTCTCTAGTAGGGGAACTTGGGTTTAGATCTGGTGGTCTTGTGCACTCGTGTGTGCCGGATAGAGGGAAAGATCGATTCAGGATTTGCATACGGCTGATCCGGTTTAAAACCTCAAGGTAAATAACTTTCTAACACGTTTTCGAGGTAGAAATATGAGATCTAGGTTTGATAAGATCCGAGGGCTGTTTCGGGGGATATTAATTTTTAATTTTTCGCAGCGCACTTTGTTTTTGAATCCTTCGAAACCCAAAAGTGGTGTCAGAGCGGTTCTATCCTTCGATCTTGTGTTTTTGCATGATTTCGGTGTTTTCGGTATTGATTTTTGCCTTATTATTTTTCAGATTTTTAATTTCGGTTTTTTGGACTTAGATCTGTATGAAAACTGATTTTTTATGAAAAATAATAGATCTGGAATTTTTCATAATTATTGGATTTTCCGGGTCACCGGACCGGGGCTCTCGGGCCGCCAGACCGGTGACCGGACGGGCGGCGCCGACGACCGGCGCCGGCCATGGCCGTGGTTGTGGGTCAGACAGGGGGCCATGGCTACCCCGTCCCCACCATGGCCCGGCGCGATGGTTCGGTGAGGAGGTGGCGGCGGCTAGGGTTTCCCAAACCCTAGCCGTGGCCGATTAGGGTTTTGGCCCTAATGGGTTTCGGCCCATTGGGCCCTAGCCCATTAGGGTTTTGTGTTTCGATCCGAGATCGTGGCGACAAACCCTAAATTCTGTAAATCCAAATTATTTTAGAAATTTTCAAATTTAATCGGTTTCGATAAACCGTTTTTAAAACTGGTCCAATTTCGATAAATTGGATCAAAACGTAGGCAAGTTTAAAACTGGTTAATGTTCATATTGATTGATAACATGCTTGTGTGATAACATGTCAGTTGATTGATAACATGTTTTGTGTGGTACAAGTTAAAGCCCTAGACCGTTCGATTTAATTAGGTCAATTTTGCGGTCTGCGAACCGTTGGTTAAATGTTTAATTAATTTTGCGGTCTGCGTAGCCGTTTTAAATTTCATTTTTGTTATTTAAATTTTCGGTCTGTGAACCGTGTACATCTTGTAATTGGATTAAGAAGAATGGTAAACCGGAAAGGCGGCTTATGTGATAGCATTTTGTGCCCTAGTCCAATTGCTAGTAGCCTGTAAACGTCTATGTACATTATCATCGTTTGTAATATATATATATATATATATAAAACGGCTTTATATTACTTATGTGTTGAAGTAATATGTTGAGCATGATCTGATTTATGACCACGAAAGTAGTAGAACCATAAATCTGTACGGATCACACTTAACGAGTCCCTGGTCAATATACGCTTCTATAGAAGCGACTAGTATGAGGATGGTTCTCAATGACGTAGTTCTACTTGTCATAGGGACGAGGGATCCCGTAATCATATCATAGATATCATGAGGTGATTGATATCGGACGACCCGCTTTGAATAGTGTTTTCATAGATTAAGCCATGAACATATTCAAATGCAATAGCTTGTCACGATATCCATAGACCAAGGAGTCTTTGTGATCGCTATGCAATGTACGTGCGGATTTAACTTGCGCCTAACGCTTTCCGTAACAGGATTGCAATAACGGGCATGATTGGGTGGCGGAACGGGTTGCATGAGTGACACGAAAGACGGCTAAGGGATTTATCCCTCATACTACGGTATGGGAAAGATATCCGTTAAAGGCCTCTTGATCGAGACTGATTGAGAGTAAGAGCATGGCCATGCCGGTGATACAGGTTATCAGTTCTCAGCCATCTCACATATCAAGTAACAATGATTGATTAAACAAGGGTGACGACTCTATGCCTTGTGATCAATCGGGATATCTAGAGATAATAGGATAGTGACTTGTACGCTTGTGGTTAAGTCGAATCATCGATCGTCATGCACCTTGGGTAATCATAATGTCTTACTAGAGGCTCCTTATGATGGATCGGGCAAGAGCGATCTTTTGCGCCGATCTGCCAACGGTGGCATGAGCCTGAAGGGTCAGACGCATTCAAGACGGATAACTTGAGACTCGCTTTTGCTGCTTCTCTATGCATTCGGGCATCTACTATGTGGCGCCCTACCATGAGCGAGGTAACTATTTTGTGATTCAACAAAAAAATGTTTCGAGATGTTGTCATTCGATTTTGTTCCGTATGGCATTTCAATTTGCTAATCATCTTGTAGACTAGAAATGCACGACAAAATGGAGACATCCACACTAATGACAGGATACGGAAACAACTATAAAGCTGGTCCTATTATGTAATATCTAGTGAAAAAGCATAGTACATATATTTTGGAGTACTTTAAGTTTGAAGGGACATTTTTTTTTGGACCCAGACTTTATTTTGGTACATAAAGCATATCTCTAGCACTGTCTGCCCTATTATTACAAGAGGAATGTAGGGTAGAGAGCCTGCGCATTTGCTTTATGTAAAAATCATTGCATATGAATCAGTATCTTGCTCAAGAATCCGATAGTTAAGTGTTAGTTCACTGGCCAAGTTAGTAGTAAACTCCCCGTATTTGGGTGGCATTTAAATCTAAGGACATCAAGATGGTAACTTAGGTTTGGCCGCTTATGGTGTCGGCAATACATAATTGTGGATCTGTTCACTTCCTAGTTTATTTTCTATTATACCTAATCTAAATCTTTGTGCATGAATGGTTCGAAATAATCAAATCTTTGGGATTGGAAGGTTTAGACTATGATTACCAACTTTATAGAAAAAGTGGGTCCATTTTTGACTTTACAACATTATACTACTTCTGGCTTTGGCTTCATTATAAATTATTGCCAGCAACGTTTGAGTCTCTGTCACAAGGCATCGCTTTAATTTTCTGGTCACAATGACAATTCATGAATTTTACCAAATTAAGATTATTGATCACATTATTAGAAATAATATCGTAGCAGACAAAGTTGCGGATCATATGTGCTCATAGCATGTTTAAATATCTAAATTAATGAAAGCTACATAACGACAGGTACTCGAGGTGATTGTGGACGGGGAGGTGGATAAACAGAGGTGGAAGATGCCGGAGGAAGATCAAGAAGAGTTATGGGGCTTTGAGGATCTCGAATGTGAATGCGACTCGTCTTTCTCAACCGGTAGCCCGTAAGAGTCTCGGGTTCTCAACCGATTTGTGTATATATATGAAAATTAGGTACCTACATGCAAATATGCATAATAATATTTGATCCGTCGTAGCAACCAACCTCACTGATTGCTATTTAATCACAGCCTCTCTTTATGAGAAAGTTTTGGTTCACTTTTGGCTCTTTTTGTAACTGGACAGCTCATCAAACCACAAGCATCTGATGCCTTTCCTTATTTTTTTCGCAAAGATTTGGTCGATTTTGCACAACTAAACAAATTGTCGGCAGGGAGCTGTGGAGAAGAAGATTTTAATTCCCATAGCCAAGAAAAAAGGTCGGCAATGCTGTGGATAAATGAAAATGTACGTGGAAATTAAGGTTCTTGTCATGCAAATTAATTCATAGATAGTTTTATGTTAGTGGCTCCATGGGGTTCTTTTATATTTTAGGTCAGAGTTCGAACGAGTAATTGCTTGGGGACAGGTGGGGTTGGGTATAGAAATAATTATTTTGGTGTATTTGTAATTTTATAACAATAGGCAAAAAAAATTACAAATTATTTTCATGAAACATTCAATCAAAGCTACACTATGTTTTGTTCTTGTTTTAATGAGTTACGTTGTATCATCATAAGACCGTTTCTCAATTGCACGGTAATAGGATTTTCTATTTTGATTTTATGTTGAAATTGGGTGTGGAGTGCAGTCAATGAACACATGATTATCATGGATAACAATCTCTTGGGTTCTAAAATAATATTATGTTCTCGTAAATTTAAGTGGAGATGACAACATGATAGTTATAGAACAGTTTTAGTGATCTTCGCTTCCCCGCCCTATTCAAATCCTCGATGAATATGGGGACTTCCCAATATCCCATTTATCCATACCTAAAAAATATGTAATTATATGCATGGTGTATCGAGTATGGGATGGGGATGAGTACGAAAATCCCTGTTGCCTGCCATCTAACTCGAAAATTTTTAGGGTGCCCCACTTTAATCGGGGTGAGGAGGCCGGGTCTTCTTGTTGAGTCCTAAATTTTAGCCATCACTAAAATTGGGCATGAATAATCAATCATATATCATATGCTTGTATCAATTAATTATATTCATATATCATATACTTGTATCACAAGTGACCAAAGCCTGCTTGTTTAAGCATGGTTGGAAGCAAAGTGAATAGAGCAGGCCCAGTGCAAATTAAAGCTGTCTGTCTCGGGAGGAAGCTGTGGAACCCATATAATTTCAACCTTTGTATTTTATCTCAACTGTCTACCATATATATATAGTAGAGCAGCACAATGCTAATAATAATTGGTTTCCACATTATTTTTGATTAATAAGACAAAACTCAAAAATATTGATTGATCAGATTAATTATTTGGTATCATGTATGTCAGATGACAAGGTACATGTGGTGTATGATCATAATAAAGTGTATGTGAATCCACTTGGAACTTGGCATAGTCAATGTGGGCAAAATCCACAGCTGGCTTCTAAGCAGCCATTATATATAATCTCATCTAATATCCCTATTGTCACGAAAAGATGTTATATCTTCACTATCAAACCCTTATGTACATGTTACGATGAGAGAGATATCTTATGGGAAAACAATCAATAAGTACTAAAAATTTACATGGCTTACATACAGTGTATGTGCAATTACATCCACACGTAGAAGAAACAACATTCTTTCATTAATAGAGATGGTTTGCAGAATAATCATGTCGACTAGATTACATAATATAATATTTATATTACTATGATCAACCCTCTTGGCCGGCCCACATGGTGGGTCCATGTGTGGGGGCCACATAACACCATGCATAGTTGGTGATTGTGGATTAAGAGGTGAGTTATTGAAGGGGTATGGGTTAAAGCATCTTTAAGCCCATACCAATCACTTTTGACCCATGCTTATGAGTTGGATGATGAATTGAAATACTAGACATTAATTCATTATTTCAAATAATCACAAAACACACAAAACTCTCTCTCTCTCTTGGTGTGGCCGGCCACCCTTGCTCTCCTCTTCATCTTGCTCTCTTGTTCTTCATTTAATTGTTCTAGTAGGTAATTAAGTGAAGGATCATCAAAATCATCCCCTTGGTGTGGACTTGCTTTAGAGAAGAAGATCCGAAAGTTCTTCTTTAATCGATTCAACAAAGACTTAAAGGTAAACATCTTGTGGAATAGATTTTGCTTTGGGATTTAATGGTTTATGTTCTTGAACAAGGTTTGGAGTAGATTTTGTTATAATGCTTCCGCTATCTCGAAGATCTAGAACGCTCCAAAACCCTACATTATGGTGTATGGAGATTCAACCGGAGTTGAAGATGTCCGGAGCCAGTGGGAGTCCTCAATTGAAGGCGGTCTAGAAGAACCAGAAGACATAGTCTTTAGGGTTTTTCAATTTCTTGGTTTAAATACTAGGAATGGACTTTAGTTTTGTACATTTATTTCCGCTTTATATGTATACTAGATATGCATGAGTAGGAATTTATGAATGGATGTTTTGTACGTTCAAAATGTATGCTAGAGCATCACCAACATGTAAAGGATTAAAATCAGAATCAGTCAGACTTTGCATGTAATATGTAATTGAAGCATCATGGACTTGATGTTATAAAATAAAGGGAATTAATCACAACCGATTCACAATTAATCAATTCATGTGAGATACTATCCAAATCTGAACACTCAGACTAGCTCCCAGCCCCGTGGATGGGTGCACCTCCGCGTAGCATTCATTGGGTAGCGGGCTATATGAGATGGTTAGTCGTATGTGGGTGCGTGCGCCTCCGCATAGTATCCACATATGGACTAATCATAGTTGAATTTGGTTGACTTGACTACGATTGTCAGCTAGGGTTGACCTAGGGTATCGCATAGGGAATGCCGTGTACATTTATGTACAATCCCTAGCCAAGAGTTACAGCGGTTGTAACTAGACTGGATGTCCTACCTACATAGCTCGATTGGAGCAGTGAGCCTCCGTTCACTTCAATCGAGTAAATCAGGGATCTTGGTTTAGATTCTAAGTAAAGAATCGAATAGTTGTGATTTAATTTATGATCTCCAACTTTAATTTAAAACTAATTAAATTTACTTCCCGTGTAGATTCTTAATGGCAAACGCGACAAATAGCTCATTGAGACCCTTGCTTGAGAAGGACAAACTCAATGGAGTGAATTTTCTGGACTGGGATAGAAATTTAAGAACTGTACTCAAACATGAGCGCAAGGAATATGTCCTTGACAATGCAATCCCTGTGGAACTCTCTGACAAACCTTTTGAGATGATGAATCAAATAAAGGAGATGTTTAAAGAGAAGGCGAGGATTGAAAGGTATAACACCTTGAAGGATCTTCATGCCTGCAAAATGGCTGCAGGTAGCTCCGTGAGTCCACATGTCCTTGGGATGAAGGCATACCTCGATCACATAACAAGGATAGGCCTTGAGTTAGGGAAAGAGGTGTCGGCAGACATAGTTTTGCAATCCCTTCCTCATGCATATGATGGTTTCATTATGAACTATAATATGCATAATATGGACAAGACCATTTCAGAGTTACATGGGATGCATGTAACTATTGAGAAGAGCATCAAGAACCAAACCAAGGATGTTCTTATGGTCAATAAGGGGACCAACTTCAAGAAGTCTGGTGTGGCATCAGGGTCTTTCAAAAAGAAGGCTCTAGTGCACCTGGCTGGCAAGATGAGGGTGCATGTTGTTCCTAACCCTCACCAAGCCCCTAAAGGCAAAGGGAAGGCTAAGGAAAGGACAGCTGCATGCTTCCATTACCAAGAAGTTGGGCATTGGAAGAAGGACTGCAAGAAGTACCAGGATGACCAGCAGAAGGGTGGTGGGCCCACGCCTCCAGGTATTTTCTTTAAAGAACTTAATCTTTCTACTTCAGATTCTTGGGTACTAGATACCGGAGCAGAATCTCACATATGTACGAATGTGCAGGTGCTTAGAAGTAGAAGAGATTTGGGCCAAGGCGAAGTGGACTTGAGAGTTGGCAACGAAATCAGTGTTGCTGCAACTGCTGTGGGATCCATTAGTTTTGTTTTGTCCAGTGGGCTTGTGATAGCATTTTTGTGCCCTAGTCCAATTGCTAGTAGTCTATAAATGTCTATATATATATTTATCATCATTTGTAATAAATAAAACGGCTTTGTATAACTTATGTGTTGAAGTAATATGTTAAGCATGATCTGATTTATGACCACTAAAGTAGTAGAACCATAAATCTGTACGGATCACATTTAACGAGTCCCTGGTCAATATACGCTTCAATTGAAGCGACCAGTATAAGGATGGTTCTCAATGATGTAGTTCTGCTTATCATAGGGATGTGGGATCCTGGAATCATATCATAGATATCATGAGGTGATTGATATCGGACGACCCGCTTTGAATAATGTTTCGTAGATTAAGCCATGAACATATTCAAATGCGATAGTTTGCCACGATATCCTTAGATCAAGGAGTCTTTGTGATCGCTATGCAGCCAACATACGGCTTTAAATTGCGCCTAACGCTTTCCGTAACAGGATTGCAATAACGGGCATGATTGGGTGGCGGAACGGATTGCATGAGTGACACGAAAGACGGCTAAGGGATTTATCCCTCGTAGTACGGTATGGGAAAGATATCCGTTAAGGCCGCTTGATCGAGAGTGACTGAGAGAAAGACCATGGTTATGCCAGTGATACAGGTTATCAGTTCTCAGCCATCTCACATATCAAGTAACAATGATTGATTAAACAAGGATGACGACTCTATGCCTTGTGATCAATTAGGATGTCTAGAGATAATAGGATAGTGACTTGTATGCACAAGGTTAAATCGAATCATCGATCATCATGCACCTTGGGTAGTCATAATGTCTTACTAGAGACCACTTATGATGGATCGGGCAAGAGAGATCCCTTGCGCCGATCTGCCAACGGTGGCATGAGCTTGGAGAGTCACACACATACTAGACGGATAACTTGAGACAAGGAAACCTTAACGTTTCTTGAGGAGCAATACATGGAGAAAATTGAAGGTTTTGGGCCATGGGTTCGGTTTGAGAATAATTAGCGAATCAAGAAAACTGAGATTTTCGTCGATGTCGCGTCGGACTTTGTTTGATAAGTAACGACAAAAAGGGTTGGACAACTTTTGGACACGACACGCGACCACATGGGCGAGCCCATTGGGCTCAGCCCATGAGGTCACATGGTCGGCCCAACAAGGGCCCATATTAGGCCCAATAAGCCCAAGTGGCCGGCCACCTTGGTGGCTCCAAGGGTGAGGGCCACACACCATGCTTAGTTGGTGATTGTTGATTAAGAGGTGAGTGATTTAAAGGGTATGGGTAATGACTTGCCTTTAACCCATGCTTTCATCATTTGTCACTTTAGTAACCCATGCTTATGAGTTGATGAAGTAGACAAATATCAAAAAAACAATTACTCACACTCACACTCTCAATCTTACTTTCTCTCTCATTGGCCGGCCACTCCCTTTGCTCCCTCTCTTCTTGCTCTCTTGTTCTTCACATAATTGTTTTAGTAGGCTTTTAGTGAAGGATCTTGAAGATCATCCTCTTGGTGTAGACTTGCTCTAGAGAAGAAGATCACATAGTTCTTCTTTCTTGATTCAACAAAGACTAAAAGGTAAATTTCTTGTGGAATAGATTTTGCCTTGAGATATAATGGTTCATGTTCTTGGACAAGGTTTGGAGTTTCTTTTGTTTATGCTTCCGCTATCTCTATGATCTTGAACGCTCCAAAACCCTACAGTGGTATGAGAGGGTGGTTAACCCTCTTAATCTCCGTCTTGTTGAACTTGTTTCGGTTTTTTGATGATTTGCATGCCATATTTGTTGATAACATGATTTTAATGCTTTTTGGATAAATTGCATGAAATATGTTATTTTTGAAAAATATATTGAATTTGGAATTTTTTGGATTTTTATTGGATTTGTCGGGTCCGAGAAGAGACTCTCGGGGACCCGGATCGGAGGTACCGGACGGAGGTCACCGGAGGCCGGCGGTGACTGGGGCCGTCTCCCTTCTGGGCCGAGGCTGAGAAGGGAGGCAAGCTCGGCTTGGGCTTCCCAAAGCCCAAAGCCGAGCCGTGGTATTGGGCTCGGCCCAATGGGCTTCGGCCCATTGAGCTTGGGCCCGACTTGGTTTGTGCACGTTGATTTTTTTGTCCGTGACATGAACCCGCGATCCAATATTTCGAAAAACTTTCAAATTTGATCGGTTTCGATAAACCGTTTTTCGAAAAGGTCTAGTTTCGATAAACCCGACCAAGCAACTTGGCAAAATTAAAACTGGAATAATTGCATATTATTTGATAACATGTTTGTATGATAACATGTTAGATGATGTGATGAGATGTATGATGCATTAGTAGCCCATTAGAATTTTATCGCTTTCACGGTTTGCATACCGTTAGTGTTAGCGTGTAATTATTCTTTCATTCGAGCCCTTAAAGTGTAATTATTTTTTGTCTGGTCTACGAATCGAGTATTAATTGTAATTGCTACTCGAATTCAAGAAGGATGGAAAATCGAGCACAATGACGGTCTTGGAGGAAGTCCAAGAGCTAGTGGGAGCCCGAATGAGAAAGACGAGAAGATGTGATGTCTCGTAGAATCTTAAGAATAGGATGGGCAATTGATGCATATTTAAACGCTTTATGCTTGCTTGCTTGAATTGTTAGATAATAATTGTATGCTTGCATGCTTAGCTTATAAGTTTATAAGCCATCACCTCACATGCAAAGATTAAAATCGATTTTATTTGTTTGCATGATTAAAGCGTTGTGAACCATCATCGCACGGGTTGTGATGGATGAGTTCAATTTTGAAACGTGTTTGCACGGGTTGCAAATGACGACTTCAAAAGAAGACTGTATATGATATAATTAGAAACGTTATAACACGGGTTGTTGTTGACGGGTTTGGTAATTGTGCCAAAATACTTTCGAATTATTAAACACAACCAAATCACAACATAATTTGAGTCAAGTGAGATGCCACCCAAATTCACACCCATGTAGAAACATTCTCTCGGTGTCGTGCGCCTTAGCGGAGCATCGATAGAATGGATTCTATATGGAATGGTCAACCTTGTGGGACGTCGTGCCCCTTAGCGGAGTATTTGCACAAAACTGATGCATAAGTGAAGGTTGGTTGACGCGACCACGATTCTCGGCCTGAGGTCGAGCTGGGGCATCGGAAGGGTAAGCCGTGTGCTTTTGCACATACCCTAACCAAGAGTTACACGGGTTGTAATTGGATGGACATCCTACCCAAATGGGTCAATTGGAGCGGTGCGCCTTAGCGTACTTCAATTGAGAAATAAGGGATCTTGGTTTAAAGATTCTAAACCTTAGAATCGGATGGTTGGTGTTTAATTCGGATCTTCGTAAATTTATTCAACTTTTCTGATTAAATTTACTTTCTTCGTGTAGAAATGGCTAGTAATTCAACAAACTCGTCTAATTTCTCATTGAGGACTATACTTGAAAAGTTTAAACTCAATGGAACAAATTATCTGGACTGGGACAGAAATTTACGACTTTTGTTAAAGTTGGAATGCAGGGAGTATGTCCTAGAAGAGGCTATCCCGGTGGAGCCAGCTCCCAACGCAATGAGGGTCGTTAAGGATGCGTACCAGAAACATCTTAGCGACTCTATCGACGTTGCGTGTATCATGCTGGGCTGCATGGAGGCGGACCTCCAGAAGCAGTTTATGGAGCTATCCCATGATCCGTTTGCAATGTTTGCATAAATCAAGGATATGTTCAAAGAGAAAGTACGTATTGAAAAATACACTGTTCTCCGAGAACTCATTGCCTGCAAAATGTCAGCAGGCAGCTCCGTAGGTCCACACGTCCTACGCATGAAGGGACATCTCGATCATATGACTAGTCTCGGAATGACTATGGAAAAAGAGATGGATGCAGATTCTATTCTGCAATCCCTTCCTCATGCATATGGTGGGTTCGTCATGAACTATCATATGCATGACATGGAAAAGACCGCATCGGAGTTGCACAGCATGTTGGTAACTGCCGAGAAGAGCATAAGGGGCAGCTCGCCCAAAAGTGTTCTTATGGTCAGCACGGGATCCAGCTTCAAAACTGGTGGTGGCAAGGGTAAAGGCCCAATGCACCTGGCAAGAAAGATCAGACCATTTGTTCCTAAACCTTCCATGCCCGTAAAAGGCAAGGGGAAGGCAAAGGAGTCGGTCTGTTTCTACTGCCAAAAGCCTGGTCACTGGAAGAAAGACTGTCAGCAGTTGAAGGATGATCAGAGGAAGGGCGGTGGGGCCGCTACTTCGTCAGGTATTACATTGGAGCTAAATCTTTCTACTATAAATGCTTGGGTACTAGACACTGGAGCTGAGTCTCATGTCTGTGCGGATGTGCAGGTACTGCGTAGTAGAAGAGATGTGGGGGAAAACGAGGTGGACCTAAGAGTTGGGAACAACGTGCGTGTTACCGCAACTGTTGTGGGTTCGGTTGATCTTGTTTTGCCCAGTGGGCATGTAGTAGAACTTTTTGAAGTGTTTTGTGACCTGCTTTCAGCAGGAATATTGTATCAATATCCCTTCTTGAAAATGAAGGTTATTATTTTGATATTAAGAACGGGTTTTTTAATATTATGCGCAATAACATGTTTTATGGAAATTGAAATTTTGATCAGCTCGTCGTGCAAGATGTCACACACAATGTTACGTATGAAGCTATAACTCTGTGTATGACTTCTTGCGTAGATAACGCAGGACAGAAAATATAAAGCTATAAACAATGACACAGCAGATTGTTTACCCAGTTCGGTGCAACGTCACCTACGTCTGGGGGCTCTCAGCCTAGTGGAAAGATTTCACTTATCATTAATTCGTCAGAACATACAAGTACCTGTGATCATTAATTCGTCAGAACATACAAGTACAGTGTCACCTATCTCAGGGTCTCCCCCTGAATCCAAGACTCCGTCTTGATTCCACTTTTCGAGCAATCACCTTGCTCTGTCGGTTCAAGTCTCCGTTGAACTTGGTGGTTGCGTGCAGTCTTCACTCACGCGATCAGCAAACCCTCAATCACCTAACTCTCAATAGTTATGTGATGCACAATATCCTTAGCTCAATCTGCAATCTCTCAGCCCGCAAACCTTCACGTCTAAGTGCTTTGCAAATTATTTCCTAATCGTCTTCGAACTTTTCTGCCGAAACTGCCCTTTCCTGATTTCTGTCGCTCAGGATGTTTGCCGAGACGCCGTCAACAATGTTACACAAGATGTCGCAGAAGATGCTTCGACATTCTTTGTAACATGTTCTTCAGTTCCTTTAAAAATCAGCCAATCTCTAAAACCGTCGTAACTACAATCTCCCCCTTTGGCTATTTTTAAGAACAACACTCTTCTTCGCATTCTGCGTCGCATTTGTCATCGATGCATACGATCGGCAGTCATCAAGTCTTTGTTTGCGTTTCGCGTCTCGTAACGTCTTTTGCGTAACATCGTGTCTTCGCATCGTCTCTATCTTACTCCCCCTTGCTGGCTCAAAAAGAGCCAAACATAAACAAATATTTCCAACAAAACAAGGTAATATGAAAGAAACACAAACTTAACTGACACATACTCCCGATCAGCAGTAGAGAGTAAGTGTGAATCAGTGTTCAACAAAAATTACAAAATAAAGTTGTTCAGTTGTTCGGTAATTAGAAAGTTCTTAAAATCAAACAGAGCTGCTGCTGGAACTAGCAGTCTCTTCTTCAGCAACGTCAGTGGAGGCATCTTGAGTAGATTCTTCTGGAGCATTTGGTAGAGAGGTGGTGTCATCATCTTCGGAGCCTGGAGGGGACATGGACTTCAGTAGGTTGGCGCAGTGTGATCTTCGCTGCGAGAGATACTTCAGAGCTGTCTTGAGGTTGACGATGTCTTTGTCCAGTACAGCTATCTCTCTTTCAAGCATGATTGCATCCCTACTGGTGGTCTTGGTTGGAGGGGCGGCACTTGTGGCTCGACTGGTCGTTGCCTTGGCTTCTGGCCTGACAAGATCAGGAGCATGCTTGCCCTCAAACAGCTTGTGGCTCACCACAATCAGTCCTCCGCGTTTGCCAACCTTATCCGTTGTCTTCAACACTCCGGGGTGTTGATGTACAAGTAGCTTAGAGATAAGGGAGGGAAAGGCAATAGGTATTTTTACAGCAAGTGATCTGGCATGTCGGATAAGATGATCAATAACAAATTGCCCAAAATCAAGTGTAGACCCAGTACCTATTTGGAAGATGAGTATCGCCAGCTTTGTTTTGATGGAGGATGCATGTGTGGAGGGAGCCCAGTTTGCTACTCCGATACGAAAGAGAATGGAGTACTTGGATGTGAGGTCTGAGGCTGCCACAATGCCCTTGGTAGGCCACATTCTGCTTTTTTCTCCGGTAATCTCCTTGAGGACCTTGTTCAGGTCAGGTGGAGGCACAACACGGACACACTTTCTCCCCAGGAAGGCATTAATGATGTCAGAGGAAATGTTGAAACGAAGGCCTCTGACATATACCTTCTCACAATCCGGATCATCCGGAGTCCCAAACCCAGTAGGCAGATTAGCAATGAATTCCTTGACTAAAAGGGGATAGTGGTTACCAATGTTTGTGACGATTTTCATAAGTTCTGCCTGATCCAGGAGTTGGACAATGGCTTCTAGTCCTAGCAGCTCCGACGACAGGGTCTTCTCGGGATACGTCGTTCTCTGGAACACGAATTCCCATCTTTTCGCACCGTCTACCGAGTGAAACGACACATTGTCGTAAGGAACACTCGACGTGTTCTTGACCGTCTTCAGGCTCTTTCCCTTCTTTGCTTCCCTTGCAGTAACCTCCTCTACATCTTCATCCGTTTCTTCATCCACCAATATCCTTTTGGAGACAACTTTCTTCCCTTTTTCCTTGACGGACATCTTTTTCTTCTTATTGTTGGGGCCTCCATCATCTTCTACCTCCTTTCTCTTCTTGGTTTCTTTGAGTTTTCCAACCATTACCGCTAGACTTTCATTCTCTTCTAGTACCTTCTTTTTCAGGGATGACATCACTGTGTGTGCTGTCTCAGTAGAATCTTCTGTAACATCTTCTCTGGCCCCCAGGGGCGCTTCTTCTGTGTTATTAGCGGCGACACTATTTTCCTTTTCTCCTTCTTCCAGATCGGTGTCCCCGTCTCTGGTTTCGTCTTTCTCAACTTCTTCCTTGGCTTCTTCCGAGTCAGCGACTTCTTCTTCTACCACAGCCTCCTGTGTGGCTTCAGGAATGACATCTATTGCAACTTCTTCCTCTCCTTGTCCTTCAGCAATACGCTCCAACCCATGACTGACCGGGGTCATGTCTTCCTTATCTTCTTCAGGATTTATCAGTTCCTCCACCACACCTTCTTGAGGTGGGTCTTGATTTTCCAGCAGCGACTCCAGCAAGTCACTATTTCTAGAGGTATCGGTGTTTGAAATAATGGAGGAGTTGATACCTGGGACATTTGCTGGTACTGGAACAGGAACAATATGCATGGAAGCTTCTCGACTTCCTTTGCCAAGATCAGTCTCCCTTTCTGGCCCTGTTAGATCTGTCATGGAGAATGTGGAACTTCCGGTTCGAGACCGTTTGGGAACTCGGGAAAAAATGAGCATTGGTGTTTCCTCAGGCGGGATTTCTTTTGGAGATTCCTCGGTCTTCTTCTGCGATTTTGGTTCTTTGATTCGGACTCCATGCTTGTTGGTTTTTGGATTGCTGCTCTTGGATCTTTTTGCTTCTGCCTTCTTAGGTTCGGATCGTTGGCTACCAGTGGCCTTCTTTGGTGCTAGAGTGCTCCGAGTCTTTACCATGTCTGTGTAGGTAGTGAGGTTTTTCGTCGCAGAGTGTGAGAGGTGAGGGAGATGGGAGCGAAAACGAGAAGAGGTAGACTAGGTTTTGATTTTGAAAGCAGGTTGATTCAAATCAAATCTGTTGGAGACCGAGCGTAACTTGTGACCTTTCCTTTTTTTATATGGGCTTTTCGTATTCTTGGCCCAATGGAATGTGTTGGAATTTTGGACCGGTTCATGAAGAGGCACCAACTAACTCCTCTCAACCGTTTCTGCAACTTCTATTGCTCGTTGATGGTGCACAGATCGAGTGATAACCTGAAGTACTCAAATCTGCTCGCATCTAGTGCCTTCGTGAAAATGTCAGCAAGTTGCTTCTCTGTATGGATGTGTTCTAGGATGATCTTCTTGTCTTCGACCAGCTCGCGAATGAAGTGATTGAAAGAGATCACCACGGGTTCCAATCGATAAATATCATGCAGCGGACGTTATGTAACCTTGGTGATCGATGCAAGCTATGATCTTAATGTAAATTCAACATTTTATTTTTACCTTTTTGAATCTGAAAATTACCTATTCTAATCGATGAAAACACAAGCTCAGTGTTTCTCTATTAGGTCCACACAAGCACCACAACCAAAGAAGGTTTTCACTCAAATTTTTGCTATGAATTTTGAGAGAAGCTTGACAACAATGGAGGATAAAAAGAGAGAGAGAAGTCGGCCTAGAAGGGGGGAGGAAGATGGGAGTGGTTGCTGAAAATTAGAGGAAGTTATGGAAAAATTGGAATTTTAATATGAAAAAATAAAATTGAATTTTTCAAATCAAAATTGCATATCCATCCTCCATAAACCCCCTATTTTCACTTGTTCCCAATCATCACTTAAATCCCTGAATGGGCTTTAAGCCCGTTTAACCAAAACCCAAATCAAACCCATTAAATTGAGTTCTAACTTCGGTTTAGACGAAACGGTTCATTTTCCTCGAATTGATTTCTTCAACCGTCTGGTTAAAACCTTAGGCCAGAAATCTACCGAATCGTTCTCAATTTTAATCCATAATTAATTGTCATGTATTGTGCTTAATGCGTGTGACCCTCTAGGCTCACTAGCAATTGGCAGACTGGTAAAATTACTATTTTACCCTTTCCATCATAAGTGGCCTCTAACAAGACATTATGATTATCCAATGTTCGTGATTATCGATTATTCGACTTAACCTGTTACCGTACATGTCACTGTCCTTTTATCAAACCGATATCCAGATTGATCAATAGGCATAGAATGGTCATCCTAATTTATCAATCATTGTTTCTTGATATCTGAGATGACCGAAAACTGATACTAAGGTATCACCTGCACGGCCGTGCTCTTTCTTCTGTCATACTCATCAAGTGGCCTAAACAGATATCTTTCTCATACCGAAGTATGAGTGATAAATCCCTCAGACGCCTTTCGAGTTCACTAGTGCAATCAATATCAAAGCTAATCGAAGCCGTTATAGTTACCCTTTTACAAATAACGTTAGACTAGGTTAAACTTAGGTATTCGTTACATAGTGTACACAAAGACTCCTTGGTCTTAGGATATAATGACAAGCTACGATATGTGAGTATCTCATGACTGGTTCTATGCAGCATACTCACCATCGGGTTGTCCGATATCATCGACCTGATGGTATCTATGATATAACTCCGGCACGCCCTTTGCCATGATCAGTAGAGCATGATCACAAGGAGTTAGTCTCATACTGATCGCTTCATAAAGAAGCTTAGCTGATCAGGGACTCATCAAATGTAATTCTTTATGATCTATAGTTCTACTATTAGTGGTTATACACATAATGACATAGATCAAATTACATTCGATATATTACTACAACACATTAGTAATATATGCCGATTTATTTATTCGGAAAGATGATAAAACATTACATCTGTAGATCACTTTTATATTGGACTGGGGCATAACTCTAACAATCTCCCACTTGCCCCTGGTTCCAATTTAAGTTCTGATCTACTCCCATAGACCCTGCATGTTTCTCATGCCTGGGCTGCGGCTGAGCCTTTGTCAAGGGATCGGCCATATTATCATCAGTCGAATAGTGATTAATCTCCACATCACCTCTATATTTGATAACTCTCACGAGGTGAAGCCTGCTGAGTATATGTTTGGATCTGTTGTGGAATCTGGGCTCTTAAGCAATAGCTACGGCACCTTTGTTGTTCCACAACAAGCCTATCGGATCAGACGCTCGCGGCGTTGCATCTAATCCGATTAGAAAGTTTGTAATCCATACGGCCTCTTTAGCTGCTTTTGTTGCAGCTATATACTCAGCCTCCGTTGTAGAGTTGGCAATTTTGGCTTGCTTAAAGCTTATCCAGCTGAAAGCGCCACAACTCAACACAAAATATATCCTGACAGAATTTGGAAGTCATCTGGATATGTCTGAAAACTAGAATCGACTTGTCCTTTGACTGCTAGTTGTCTATCTTCATCCCCATACACCAAAATGCATCCTCGATCCTCCTCAAATATTTGAGGATGGCCTTTGACAACAATCCAGTGTAATTGATCGGGGTTAGATTGGAATCTGCTGGTACAACTTAGTGCAAACGAGACTTCCAGTCTCGTGCACATCCTGACATACATGATGGATCCCACAGCCGAAGCATAAGGGATCTTAATGCCATGACGCATGGGTATGTATCATTTCTTAGAATCAAGCATTGAGATCTTCTCAACACTTTACCTATGTACATGTTCTAACTTAGCAACATGTTCTGACTTAGGCCCAAAATCCTTTTGGAATGATCTGTAGAGATCCTGATGCCTACATTAAATGTTGTTAGGTTTGTGCCCTAGTCCAAAATAATTCTTCAATCTATATTGTAACGACATCGTTATTCTACATAATAAAAGGCATAATATTACTAATGTGTTGTAGTAATATATCTAATGTGATTTGATCTATGTCATAACGTGTGTAATCACTTATAGTAGAACTATAGATCAGAAAGAGTTACATTCAATAGAGTCCCTGATCAGCTAAGCTTCTTCTGAAGGGATCAGTATGAGACTAACTCCTTGTGATCACGCTCTACTGATCATGGAAAAGATATGCCGGAGTTATATCATAGATATCATCAGGTCGATTATATCGGACAACCCGATTGTGAGTATGCTGCATAGATCCAGTCATGAGATACTCACATATCGTAACTTGTCATTATATCCTAAGTCCAAGGAGTCTTTGTGTACACTATGTAACAAATACCTAAGTTTGACCTAGTCTAACGTTATTGGTAAAAGGGTAGCTACAACGGCTTCGATTGGATTTGGCATTTATTGCACTAGTGAACTCGAAAGGCGTCTGAGGGATTTATCACTCATACTTCGGTATGAGAAAGATATCCGTTTAGGCCACTTGATGAGTATGACTGAAGAAATAGCATGGCCATGCAGGTGATACCTTAGTATCAGGTTTCAGTCATCTCAGATATCAAGAAACAGTGATTGATAAATTAGGATGACCGTTCTATGCCGATTGATCAATCTGGATATCGGTTTGATAAAAGGATAGTGACATGTACGATAATAGGTTAAGTCGAATAAGCGATAATCACGAATATTGGATAATCATAATGTCTTGCTAGAGGCCACTTATGATGGAAAGGGTAAAATGGTAATTTTACCAGTCTGCCAATTATTCGTGAGCCTAGAGGGTCACACGCATTAAGCACGATACATGACAATAATTATGGATGTGAATTGAGAACAATTCGGTAGTTTTCTGGCCTAAGGTTTTAACCAGACGGTTGAAGAAATCAATTTGAGGAAATTGAGCCGTTTTGACTAAACCGAAATTAGAACTCAGGTTAATGGGTTTAATTTGGGTTTTAGTTAAACGGGCTTAAAGCCCATTTAGGGGTTTAAGATAAGAGAGGGGTCAAATGCAAATAAGAAGGATTAAAGGGATAGATAATGCAATTTTTATTTTGAAATTCAATTTAATTTCAAATTTAAAATCACATAATATCTTATTAATTTTATCCTTTGAATTTTTCACCAACCACCTCTCCTCTCCTCTCTCCCTCATTGCCGATTTCTCTCACTCTCTCTACCTCCATTATTGGTCAAGTTTTCTCTCTAATTTTCTAGCAAAAGATTGAGTGAAAAACCATTTCGGTTGTGTGCTTGTGTGGACTTGATAGAGAGAAAAATACACTTGTGTTCTTGTCGATTACAAGAGGTAAATATCAGATCTTTAATTATGTTTATAACATGTTCAAATAGCATTAAGATCAAGCTTTTTACGATCACCACGGTTACATAAAGTCCGCTGCATGATATTCATTGTTTGGAACCCGTGGTGATCTCTTTCAGTGGTATCAGAGCCATGGTTATTATGTTTATTTGTATATGTTTAAATATAATATTTTTTTTATGTTTATATGTGTTCTTCATCATTAGCATGCATGTAAATCGAAATTTTTTTTCAGATTTGATTGATTTTGGAAATTCGAAAATTAATTATGTTTTTTGGGTTTTTCGGGGTTAGCCATGGCCGACCAGGTCGAGTCCCTTGGTGGACCATGGAATGCCCTAGGGCAGACCATGGTCAGCACCATGGGCCGACGAGGGTGGCCTACGGGCGACCATGGTCGGTGCCGCGGGCGACCATGGCAGCCCGTGAGGGCCACCATGGTTGCCTCGCGGGCGACCATGGCTGCCCTCGCGGGCTACCATGGTCGTTCCCGTGGCCGACCACGGTCAGCCCCGTGGGCGACCTTCGGTTGAGCCGGTTCGGCTCGACCAGATTCGAGCGAACCGGTTGGTTCGCAAGTATATTTGGAAACCCTAATAAAATTTAATTTTCATATTTGGTTCTGTTTCGATAAACCAGTGAGAACCGGTACAAAATTCAATTAATCGATTAAACCGTCCGGTTTCGATAAACCGGAATTTTTCCACACTTAAGAAAGATAAAATTTGGAAAAATTATTTGTTTGATCAGCATATTGATTGATAACATGATCTTTGATAACATGATGTTTTCCACATGATGCTAGCTAAGCCCATTAGATTTGCAATTTAATTTCGGTTTTGCAACCTACGTGTTGCTTAATTTTGGGTTGTAGTAAATACGGCCTGCGGGTCGTGATTTGTATTTTATTTAATTTATTTTAATATGTAATCACGAAGACCGACACAAGAATCAAGTCAAGAGGGAGACTCGGATTGGAGGAGGCTCGAAGCCAGTGGGAGTTCAAAAGAATGGAGCAAGTTTGGATCTTGAAGACCACGTCTTTAGGATCGGTTTTGCTAGATTCTTAGGAAATTTAGATGGGCTTAGCTATGCATATTTTATTGTTACATTTGTATATTTGAATGTATGAATGTATGATAGTTTAAATATACAAGTTTATGTATGATTTGCTATCACCCACATGCAAAGATTAAAATCTGAATTTAATCAGACTCGCATGTAACCTGCTAAGGGATTATCTTTGCATGAATTTGCAATTGATGATTCCAGATTAATATTGTATCGATATACAATCAGACTTTTATAATTCACTTAAACGCAAATAATTACAAGTCAAGCGTGATACCATCAAAGTTTGGGCACTCAAAAGGGCTTTGACCCTATGGATGTCGGTACGCCTCCGCGTAACATTCATAGAGAAGAAGTCTGGATGAGATGGGTAGTTCTGTGTGGGTGCGTGCGCCTCCGCGTAGTAGTCAGATTAGTTCTATCCATATTTCAAGCTTGGTAGACTTTTCTACGATTGTCAGCTAGGGCTGACCTAGGGTATCAGTATAGGGTATGCCGCGTACTAATAAGTACAGACCCTAGCTAGGAACTACATGGTCTTGTAGATGGATTTACTCCTACCTTGATGCACTCAATTGGAATCACTCTGGTAGCGCGCTTAGTTCACTAATCCAGAATGATAAGCTTAACGGCGTAAACTTTCTCGATTGGGACCGGAATTTGAGACTCGTTCTCAAGCATGAACGTAAGGATTATATCCTTACCCAGGAACAAGCACCTACTGAACCAGCACTGAACGCCTCAAGGGTGCTAAGGGATACCTACCAGAAATTCCTTAGCGACCGAATTGACGTGCAGTGCATCATGATGGGCAGTATGGTGCCAGACTTCCAGCAACAGTTCTTGGACATTTCCGACGATCCCAAAGCCTGTATGGCTGAGATCGAGAAAATGTTCAAAGAGAAAGCGCGTGTCGAGAGATACGACACTTTCGTTGAACTGATGTCTTGCAAGCTAAAAGCTGGAGCTCCTGTCAGTCCTCATGTCCTTCAGATGAAACGTCTTTTGGAACATTTGACCAGACTAGGTCATCCTGTGGACAAGGAAATGTCTGCAGACTTTGTGCTGCATTCACTTCCAGAAGCATATCGTGAATTCGTTGGAAATTACAATATGCATGACATGAATAAAACCGTGTCAGAGCTTCAGGGTATGCTTGTGACTGCTGAAAAGAATCTCAAGGGGAAAACCAAGGAGTTTCTTATGGTGAACAAGCAAGTGAGCTTCAAGAAAGCCGGCCTGGGCAAGGGTAAGGCTCCTATGCACCTAACAAGGAAGATTCGACAACCTAAGGGTCCAGCAGCTCCAAAGGCTGTTGAGAATCCTAAGAAGGATGTCGTCTGCTTCTATTGCCAAGGACTGGGGCACTAGAAGAAGGATTGCAAGAAACACAAGTTGTTTCTTAAGAAGTGTGGAGCTTCCACGTCTTCAGGATCAGGTATATTTGTTATTGAGCTCAATCTCAGTTTATGTACTTCAGATTCTTGGGTACTTGATACCGGTGCAGAATCTCACATTTGTGTTAATGTGCAGGCTCTGGGAAGTAGAAGAGAAGTGAGCAAGGGCGAGGCGGACCTACGAGTTTGCGATGGCAATCAAGTCTCGACAACTGCTGTAGGAGATATTAGTCCTAGTTTGCCCAGTGGGCTGGTTTTATTTTTAAATAATGTTTATTGTGTACTTGCGTTTCGCAGAAATATTATTTCTATTTCCTTGCTCGACAAGGAAGGATATCATTTTTCAATTGATAATGGAATTTTCAGTATTTTCAAGAAAAACATGTTTTATTGCAATGCTTCATTAGTTGGTGGTTTATATATTCTTAATATTCAAAACACTGGCACTAGCTCGATTTATAATATCAGTAACAAAAGGGTTAAATCCGATGATTTAAACCAGACTGTGATATGGCACTGTCGCTTAGGCCATATAGGCCAGAAACGCATCTCAATACTTCACAAGTGTGGGCTTCTAAGTCCGTTTGAATTCACTTCAATTGAGAGATGCGAGTCATGCCTTATGGGCAAAATGACAAAAGCACCTTTTGCCGGTTTAGGTGAAAGGGCGAGTGACTTACTGGGTCTCATACATTCCGATGTATGTGGGCCCATGAGCACTCAGGCCAGAAGAGGTTTTCACTACTTCGTTATATTCACTGATGACTTCAGTACATATGGGTATGTTTATCTTATGAGACATAAGTCGGAAACCTTTGACAAGTTCAAAGAGTTCCAGAACGAAGCACAGAACCAGCTTGGTAAAAGTATAAAGGCGCTTCGATCTGACCGAGGCGGTGAGTACTTAGACCAAGATTTTCACAGTCATTTAAAGGAGTGTGGGATCACCTCTGAATTGACTCCGCCGGGAACACCTCAAATGAATGGTTTATCTGAACGGAGAAATCGGACCTTACTTGACATGGTTCGATCAATGATGAGTCAGGCTGATCTTCCTATCTCCTTCTGGGGCTATGCCCTAGAAACGGCCGCATTCATATTGAATCGGGCTCCTACAAAGGCAGTGGAAAGCACTCTATACGAAGTATGGAACGGGAAGAAACCCTTATTAGCTTTCCTTAAGATTTGGGGATGTGAAGCTTACGTCAAGCGTTTGCTAGGCGATAAGCTAGAACCCAAATCAGACAAATGTGTCTTTGTGGGGTACCCTAAAGAAACAAGGGGGTACTATTTCTACAAACCCAGCGAGAACAAAGTTTTTGTTGCTCGAGGAGGGGTATTTTTGGAAAAGGAATTTATTTCCAAAAGAGCTAGTGGGAGTGTCGTGCATCTTGAAGAAATTCAAGAAGATACGGAGCAACCCACTACGCCGAATGTAGAAATACAGGAGCCAGAAGAGGTCATTGATCAAGAACCAATCCCGACACCCATTCCAGATGGTCCAAGAAGGTCTGAGAGATCTCGTCAAGCTCCTATCAGATATGGCTTCCTAGCCACTGAAGGAAATGACTTGATGTTGGTGGATCAGGATGATCCAGAAACCTACAGACAAGCTTTGGCCAGTCCAGACTCCGAGAAATGGCAGAACGCCATGAATGAGGAAATGAAATCCATGTCAGATAACCAAGTCTGGAACTTGGTGGATCAAATCCCTGGGATAAAACCCATCGGTTGCAAATTGGTCTATAAAATTAAGACCGACATGGATGGAAAACCTCAGACCTATAAAGCTAGACTGGTTGCGAAAGGTTATCGCCAAATCGAAGGTATCGATTATGACGAGACTTTTTCACCTGTGGCTATGGTAAAATCTATCCGGATCATTCTAGCCATATCAGCATACTACGCCTATGAGATATGGCAGATGGACGTCAAAACCGCCTTCCTTAACGGGAACTTAAAAGAGGATGTGTATATGACACAGCCCGAGGGTTTTGTTGATCCAGAGAATCCCGGAAAGATTTGTAAGCTGCTTAGATCCATTTATGGATTAAATCAAGCTTCACGGAGTTGGAACATTCGTTTTGATGAAGCCGTAAGGGAATTTGGTTTTATCAAAAACGAAAGTGAGCCTTGCGTATATAAGAAAGCGAGTGGGAGTAAAATAGTATTCCTAGTGCTATATGTCGATGACATACTGATCATCGGGAATGACATCCCAACCCTGCTTGAAGTTAAAGCTTGGTTAGGGAAATGCTTCTCGATGAAGGACTTAGGTGATGCTGCTTTCATTTTAGGCATCAAGATTTACAGAGATCGACCCAAGAAAATATTGGGCCTGAGTCAGAGCACTTACATAGATAAGGTGTTGAGAAGATTCTCAATGCTTGATTCTAAGAAGGGATACTTACCCATGCGACATGGCATTAAGCTTAGCAAACAACAGAGTCCTAAGACTCCTGATGAGCTAAGCAGAATGAGTAAGATCCCATATGCTTCGGCTGTGGGATCCATCATGTATGCTATGATTTGCACGAGACCAGACGGTTAAGTTGTACCTAAGGCCAAGAGCACTGGACTGCTGTCAAGAGTATCCTTAAGTATCTAAGGAGAACTAAAGACGCATTCCTAGTGTATGGTGGGAAGGATGGAGAACTAGCAGTCACAGGATATGTTGATGCTAGCTTTCAGACAGATCCTGATGATTTCAAATCACAAGCAGGATTTGTATTCGTGTTAAATGGCGGAGCATTCAGCTGGAAGAGCTTCAAGGAAGCCACAACTGTCGATTCTACAACAGAGGCTGAGTACATAGCTGCAGTAGAAGCAGCTAAGGAAGCCGTATGGGTTAGAAGCTTTCTAACTGGATTAGATGTAATGCCGCGAGCATCTGATCCGCTAAGCTTGTTGTGTGACAACACTTGGGCCATAGCATTAGCTCAAGAGCCCAGATTCCACAACAGAACTAAACACATACAGAGGAAGTATCACATTATAAGAGAGTATATTGATAACAGTGATGTGGAGATGGCTTATGTACCGACTGATGACAATGTTGCTGATTCCTTGACAGAGGCTTTACCGCAGCCTAAGCATGAGGCGCACGTGAAGTCTATGGGGGTAGATTGGAACTTAGGTTGGAACTAGGGGCAAGTGGGAGTTGTTAGGTTTGTGCCCTAGTCCAAAATAATTCTTCAATCTATATTGTAACGGACATCATTATTCTACATAATAAAAAGGCATAATATTACTAATGTGTTGTAGTAATATATCTAATGTGATTTGATCTATGTCATAACGTGTGTAATCACTTATAGTAGAACTATATATCAGAAAGAGTTACATTCGATAGCGTCCCTGATCAGCTAAGCTTCTTCTGAAGCGATCAGTACGAGACTAACTCCTTGTGATCACGCTCTACTGATCATGGCAAAGATATGCCGGAGTTATATCATAGATATCATCAGGTCGATGATATCGGACAACCCGATTGTGAGTATGCTGCATAGATCCAGTCATGAGATACTCACATATCGTAACTTGTCATTATATCCTAAGACCAAGGAGTCTTTGTGTACACTATGTAACAAATACCTAAGTTTGACCTAGTCTAACGTTATCTGTAAAAGGGTAGCTATAACGGCTTCGATTGGCATTGGCATTTATTGCACTAGTGAACTCGAAAGGCGTCTGAGGGATTTACCACTCATACTTCGGTATGAGAAAGATATCCGTTTAGGCCACTTGATGAGTATAACTGAAGAAATAGCATGGCCATGCAGGTGATACCTTAGTATCAGGTTTCAGTCATCTCAGATATCAAGAAATAGTGATTGATAAATTAGGATGACCGTTCTATGCCTATTGATCAATCTGGATATCGGTTTGATAAAAGGATAGTGACATGTACGATAATAGGTTAAGTCGAATAATCGATAATCACGAATATTGGATAATCATAATGTCTTGCTAGAGGCCACTTATGATGGAAAGGGTAAAATGGTAATTTTACCAGTCTGCCAATTATTCGTGAGCCTAGAGGGTCACACGCATTAAGCACGATACATGACAATAATTATGGATGAGAATTGAGAACAATTCGGTAGTTTTCTGGCCTAAGGTTTTAACCAGATGGTTGAAGAAATCAATTCGAGGAAATTGAGCCGTTTTGACTAAACCGAAATTAGAACTCAAGTTAATGGGTTTAATTTGGGTTTTAGTTAAACAGGCTTAAAGCCCATTTAGGGGTTTAAGATAAGAGAGGGGTCAAATGAAAATAAGAAGGATTAAAGGGATAGATAATGCAATTTTTATTTTGAAGTTCAATTTAATTTCAAATTAAAAATCACATTATATCTTATTAATTTTATCCTTTGAATTTTTCAGCAACCACCTCTCCTCTCTCTCTCCCTCATTGCCGATTTCTCTCACTCTCTCTACCTCCATTATTGATCAAGTTTTCTCTCTAATTTTCTAGCAAAAGATTGAGTGAAAAACCATTTCGGTTGTGTGCTTGTGTGGACTTGATAGAGAGAACACTACACTTGTGTTTTTGTCGATTACAAGAGGTAAATATCAGATCTTTAATTATGTTTATAACATGTTCAAATAGCATTAAGATCAAGCTTTTTACGATCACCACGGTTACATAAAGTCCGCTGCATGATATTCATTGTTTGGAACCCGTGGTGATCTCTTTCAAATGTAGCATCACCTAAGTCCTTCATCGATAAGTACTTCCCTAGCCAAGCTTTGGTGGCAAGGTCGGGATGTCATTCCCGATGAATAAATACCAAGAATACAATATTACTCCCACTCGCTTTCTTATGTACGCAAGGCTCACTTTTGTTTTTGATGAAGCCGAGTTCCCTTACAGCTTTATCAAAATGAAGGTGCCAACTCCCTGAAGCTTGCTTAAATCCATAAATGGATCTTTGTGGCTTACATATCTTTCCGGGATTCTTTGGATTTACAAAACCCACAGGTCGTGTGATATACACGCCCTCTAATAAGTTCCTGCTAAGGAAGGGGTTTTGACATCCATCTGTCATAATTATGGCTTATAATAATTCGGATTAAACTGACCATTGCTACTGGTGAAAAGATGTCATCATAATCCATGTATTGAATCCGACGATAACCTTTTACAACCATCCTAGCCATATTGGTATGAGGACTTCCATCCATGTCGGTCTTGATCCTATAGACCCACTCAGAACCGATGGGTTTTATCCCAGGGGTTTGATCCACCAAGCACCCGACTTGGTTTTCATACATGGATTTCATTTCCTCACTCATGGTGTTCTGCCATTTTTTGGAGTCTGGACTGGTCAAAGCTTGTCTGAAGGTTTCTGGATCATCCTGATCCACCAATATCAAGTCATTTCAATCAGTGGTTGTGAAGCCATATCTGTCTGGAACATGACGAGATCTTTCAGACCTCCTTAGACTATCTGGAATTTCTGTGGGGATTGATTCTTCATCTGCGACCATATGAGGCTCCAGTACTTCTACATCTTGCATAGCAGGCTCCTAAATTGCTTCAGGCTGTTCCGTATCCTCACGAATTTCTTCGAGATGCACGGGACTCCCACTAGCTATTTTGGAAAAATATTTCTCCAAAATAACCCCTCCTTGAGCAACAAAGACTTTGTACTCGCTGGGTATATAGAAGTTGTATCTCTTATTTTCTTAAGGATACCTTACGAAGACACATTTTGTCTGATTTGGATGCCTACATCTCTACTACCCAAACCTTTTTAGGAAAAACATACTAGGATGTTTCCCACACCATATATGACTATGGTCCATTTCTTATTTGGCTACTACGCGAAGGCGCACGCATCCAAATAGAACTGACCATCTCATCCCGCTCCCATCCCAATGAATACTACGCGGAGGCGCACGCATCCATAGTAACGGGAGACGTAATGAGTGTCATATGGTGTACCTTCTGTGACTCTGGTCCAGCTCTTATTTGGCTACTACGCGGAGGCGCACGCATCCAAATAGAACTGATTACCTTATTCAGCTCGCATCCTAATGAATACTACGCGGAGGCGCACGCATCCTTAGTAATGGGAGACAAAAAGACTGTCATAAGGTGTACTATCGTTGTCTTCATCGGAGCCCGATTCAAAATGAATGCAACCATTTCCAGAGTCAAGTATAAGTTGAGCTCTCTTCTGGCCTGAGTTCTCATAGGTCCACATACGTCGGAATGTATTAGACTTAACAAGTCACTCGCCTTTCACATAAACCTGTGAAAAGTGCCTTTGTCATTTTGCCCATTAGGCGAGACTTGCATCTTTCAGTTTGAGTGAATTCAAACGGACTTAAAGTCCACACATGTGAAGTGTTGAAATGCGTTTCTCGCTCATTAGGTAAGACTTGCATCTTTCAGTTTGAGTGAATTCAAACGGACTTAAAGTCGACACTTGTGAAGTGTTGAAATGCATTTCTCGCCTATGTGCCTTAAATGACAATGCCAGATTATAACTTGGTTTAAATCATTAGATTTAAGCCTTTTCTTATTTACGTTATAGCGATTAAGCTTACCAACATAAATATCTGATCCTGAAGACGTGGATGGCCACTCTTCTTCACATGATCCTTGTATTGCTTACAATCCCTTATTCCCGTGTCCTGGCTCATTGCAGTGATAGCAGATCTCCTCCAATTTCTCCTTAGAATTCACAGCAGTTTTGGGAGCTGCTTGAACCTTTGGACGCTTGGGGTGTCTGATCTGCCCTGCAAGGTGCCCAAGAGCCTTACCCTTACCCAGATCAGCTTTCTTGAAGTTGACCTTCTTGTTGACCATAAGGACCTCCTTGGTCTTGCCCTTGAGGTTCTTTTCAGTGGTCACAAGCATCCCATGATGCTCTGTTAAGGACTTGTCCATGTCATGCATATTGTAACTTACTATGAAATCACTATATGTATTTGGAAGTGACTGCAACATAAAATTCGCTGCCATTTCCACCTGATCATCAAAACCGAGTCTAGTTAGATGTTCCTGAAGATATTTCATCTTCGTGACATGGGGACTAACAGGGTTTCAGCCTTATGCTTGCAAGAGTTGAGTTCTCTGAATGTATCATATCTTTCGACACGAGCTTTCTCCTTGAACATTTCCTTGACCTCTGCCCTACAGGTATGAGGGTGATCTGAAAGTTCCTGAACTGCTTCTGCAACTCTGGCATCCTATGGCCCGCCATAATGCATGACTCGTCGATTTGGTTACTAAGAAACTTTGATAAGTATCCTTAGTGCCCTAGCGGCGTTCAGCGGTGGCTCGGCAGGAGGTTCCTTGGTAAGGATATACTACATGCGTTCATGCTTGAGTACAAGCCTCAAGTTTCTATTCCAATCTGAGTAATTCACGCCCTTGAGTCTATCCTCAATCTGGACTCTCAGTGCGCTATTACTCCTTTGTGTTGTGTTTGCCTTTTAGTTCTTCATGGTAAAATTAATTAAAATTCAAGTTAGAGATTAAGTTACAAAACACTTGTCTGATTCTAACATTAGAATCTGAACCAGGATCCTATCATACCCTCAATTGAAGTGAACGGAGGCTCACTGCTCCAATTGAGAGCATCAAGGTAGGAGTACATCCATTTACAAAGCCATGTAATTCCTGGCTAGGGTCTATACTAAAAGTACACGGCATACCCTATACTGATACCCTAGGTCAGCCCTAGCTGACAATCGTAGACAAGTCTACCAAGCTTGAACTATGGATAGAACTAATGTAGCTACTACGCGGAGGCGCACACACCCACACAGAACTACCCATCTCATCCAGACTTTTTCTCTATGAATGTTACGCGGAGGCGTACCGACATCCATAGGGTCAAAGCCCTTTTGAGTGCCCAAACTTGGATGGTATCACGCTTGACTTGTAATTATTTGCGTTTAAGTGAATTATAAAAGTCTGATTGCATATCGATACAATCTTAATCTGGAATCATCAATTTAAAATCTATGCAAAGATGATCCCTTAGCAGGTTATGTAACCGTGGTGATCGATGCAAGCTACGATCTTAATGTAAATTCAACATGTTATATATACCTTTTTGAATCTGAAAATTATCTCTTCTAATCGATGAAAACACAAGCTCAGTGTTTCTCTATTAGGTCCACACAAGCACCACAACCGAAGAAGGTTTTCACTCAAATTTTTGCTATGAATTTTGAGACAAGCTTGACAACAATGGAGGATAAAAAGAGAGAGAGAAGTCGGCCTAGAAGGGGGGAGGAAGGTGGGAGTGGTTGACGAAACGGTTCATTTTCCTCGAATTGATTTCTTCAACCGTCTGGTTAAAACCTTAGGCCAGAAATCTACTGAATCGTTCTCAATTTTCATCCATAATTAATTGTCATGTATTGTGCTTAATGCGTGTGACTCTCTAGGCTCACGAGCAATTGGCAGACTAGTGAAATTACTATTTTACCCTTTCCATCATAAGTTACCTCTAGCAAGAAATTATGATTATCCAATGTTCGTGATTATCGATTATTCAGATTAACCTGTTACCGTACATGTCACTGTCCTTTTATCAAATCGATATCCAGATAGATCAATAGGCATAGAATGGTCATCCTAATTTATCAATCATTGTTTCTTGATATCTGAGATTACTGAAAATTGATACTAAGGTATCACCTGCACGGCCGTGCTCTTTCTTCAGTCATACTCATCAAGTGGCCTAAACGGATATCTTTCTCATACCGAAGTATGAGTGATAAATCCCTCAGACGCCTTTCGAGTTCACTAGTGCAATCAATATCAAAGCCAATCGAAGCCGTTATAGTTACCCTTTTACAAATAACGTTAGACTAGGTTAAACTTAGGTATTCGTTACATAGTGTACACAAAGACTCCTTGGTCTTAGGATATAATGACAAGCTACGATATGTGAGTATCTCATGACTGGATCTATGCAGCATACTCACAATCGGGTTGTCCGATATCATCGACCTGATGGTATCTATGATATAACTCCGGCACGCCCTTTGCCATGATCAGTAGAGCATGATCACAAGGAGTTAGTATCATACTGATCGCTTCATAAAGAAGCTTAGCTGATCAGGGACTCATCAAATGTAATTCTTTATGATCTATAGTTCTACTATTAGTGGTTACACACATAATGACATAGATCAAATTACATTCGATATATTATTACAACACATTAGTAATATATGCCGATTTATTTATTCGGAAAGATGATAAAACATTACATCTGTAGATCACTTTTATATTGGACTGGGGCATAACTCTAACAGTGATGTCTAATGTCAATGTGTTTGGTCTTACTGTGTTGGACATGATTTTTGGAGATGTTGATGGCACTGACATTATCAGAATATAAAGTCATGGCTTCCTGATTGACATTGTATTCGAATAACATCTTCTTCATCCATAGTAGTTGTGTGCAGCTACTCCCAGCAGCAATATACTCCGATTCAGCAGTGGAGAGGGCAACACAGTTTTGCTTTTTACTAAACAATGATATGAGGTTGTTGCCAAGGAAGAAGCATCCTCCAGATGTGCTCTTCCAATCTGCTGTGTTTCCAGCCCAATCGGCATCACAATACCCCACCAGGGTAGAGGATGTGTCGAATGAGTATAATAAACCCAAGTCTGTAGTCCCAGAGATATATCTTATAATTCTTTTAGCTTGGGAGAGATGACTAACCTTAGGATTAGCTTGATATCGTGCACATACTCCCACAGAGTAGGCAATATCAGGTCGGCTGGCAGTAAGGTAGAGAAGACTACCAATAATGCTTTTGTATAGGTGTTGGTCGACGGCTTCTCCTGGATCATCTTTAGTTAGCTTGATATGTGTAGCTGCAGGTGTCCGTTTATGTGAAGCTTTCTCTAGCCCAAATTTCTTGACAATATTCTTCGCATATTTGCTCTGAGAGATGAAGATGCTATCTTTTAGCTGTTTGATTTGGAAGCCTAGGAAATAGGTAAGCTCTCCCACCATGCTCATCTCGAATTCTGATTACATTTGTTGAATAAATTGCTCTACCATCTTTCTTGACATCCGTCCAAAGACAATGTCATCGACATATATTTGAGCTATCATCAAATTCCCATCCTCATTCTTCACAAATAGAGTCTTGTCGACTCCCCCTCTAGCGTAGCCGCTATGAATCAGAAATTTTGTGAGCCTTTCATACCAGGCCCTTAGTGCTTGTTTCAATCCATAGAGAGCCTTCTTGAGTTTATACACATGATCAGGGGAGTGAGGATCAACAAATCCTTTGGGTTGTGACACATACACTTCTTCGTTGAGGTCTCCATTCAGGAAAGCACTTTTGACATCCATCTGGTACAGTTTAATCTGTAGATGACATGATATCCCTAGTAGGAGACGGATTGCTTCAAGTCTTGCTACAGGAGCAAAGGTCTCATCGAAGTCGACTCCCTCAATTTGAATATACCCTTGAGCAACTAACCTGGCTTTGTTGCAAGTGATGTTGCCAAGCTCATCGGACTTGTTTTTGAAAATCCATTTTGTGCCAATGACATTTCCTTCACTTGGCTTGGGCACCAGTTCCCACACTTGGTTCTTCTCGAACTGAATCAGTTCCTCTTGCATAGCATTGACCCAATACTCATCATTTATGGCTTCATTGATATTTTTGGGTTCAGTCTTTGAAACGAAGCATATGTTACCTATCACCTCGTTGTAGTTTTCAGGAGTCTTTGACCGATTCTGTATGCCTTCAATTAGGTCTCCAATTACTCCAGAGATAGGATGGTTATCCTGGATTCTTCGCGAGGGATTCTTGTTGTTGGTTTCAGGAATTGTCTCATCAATATTGACATTTGGACTAGCATCATTGTTTTCTGATTTGCTACTAGCATCTTCTCTGTCATCCGTAATAGCATCTTTTCTACCATTGTTGGGATAGACTCCGTCTTTGTCCGTCGCATCTTCTAAGGCATCTTCACGATCATCATCAACAACAACATTTATTGATTCCATCATGGTCTTGGTTTGTTTGTTGAAGACCCGGTACGCACGACTATTCCTTGAGTAACCAAGGAAGATGCCTTCATCACTTTTTGGATCAAGCTTTCGACGAGGCTCTCTATCAGCCAGAATATAATAAGTGGATCCAAAGATATGGAAGTACTTAACATTGGGTTTTCTCCCTCTCCATATTTCATAATGAGTTACTGACATACCTGGTCGGAGAGTGACTCGATTGTGGATATGACAAGCAGTGTTAAGTGCTTCTGCCCAAAAGTGAGTTGGTATGTCCTTGGCCAGCATCATAACTCTAGCCATCTCCTGTAGAGTTCTATTTTTGCGTTCAACAATGTCATTCTGTTGGGGAGTGATTGGTGCTGAAAACTCATGAGCTATCCTTTCTGAGTTAAAGAATTCTGCAAATTTTCTGTTCTCGAACTCTCGACCATGATCACTACGAAGGCGAATTATTTTGCCAATTGTCTCCCCTTTTTCTCATTGGACCTGGATGCATAGATTCTTGAAGATCAAGAAGGTATCTGATTTTTCACGAAGGAATTCAACCCATGTGTATCGTGAGTAATCATCTACACACACAAAGACATAGCGTTTTCCTCCAAGACTTTCTACTTGCATTGGCCCCATGAGGTCAACATGTATTAACTCAAGCACTTGAGAGGTGGTGATATGCTGCAGCTTCTTGTGAGACATCTTGGTTTGCTTTCCAATTTGACATTCTCCGCAGATTTTTCCTTCCACGATTTTTAGGTTTGGAATTCCAGTAATGGCCTGTTCGGAGATCGCCTTCTGTATACTTCTAAGATTTAGATGTCCAAGCTTTCTGTGCCACAGTTTGGTTTCTTCGGCTTTGGAAACAAGACACTTTGCTGCTTCGATATGTGATTCGGGCGACCAGATGTAGCAATTATCCGTTGAGAGAACTCCTTGTAGAATAGTGACTTGATCGAAGTCTTTAACTATACAGGCTTCTTTAGTGAATTTCACTTCTGAACCCAGATCACAGATCTGGCTGATGCTAATCAGATTTGCCTTAAGTCCTTCTACAAGTAATGCTTCAGTTAGGCAAGTGGCTCCTGGATGCTTGAGTACTCCTTTTCCAATGATTCGAGCTCGAATCCCATCTCCAAAAGTAACATAGCAGTTTGTATATAATTTGAGATTGGAAAGAAACTCTGGAGTACCTGTCATGTGTCGAGAACATCCACTATCGAGATACCAGTCTTTGTTTGTTGAAGCACTCAAGGATGTATATGCAACATTAGCTCGATAGACTAGATTCTTAGGTCTCCATTCAAGGCGAGATGTTTTCTGAGGAGTTGAGAGATCCCTTTGATGTCTCCTTTGTTTCTGTGGTAGCTGAGCTTGCTTCCTCCCATGGAGTTGAAAACAAAATGGTCTGATGTGACCTCGTTGACCACAGTAGTGACATATCCACTGATATTGATAAGCTGGTTTTCTGTAGTATCGTTGTCTGTGTGGAGGATGTCTTTTGATCATTGCTTGACAAGAACATGTTGTAGACGATGTCATGACATTTGTTGTAGGTCGTCCTTTAGGATGTGTTGGGGCATCTAGTGGTTTCTTGTCAACCATGGCTTGTTGTGGGACAAACTTCGTCACTACTGTTGAGGGGATATTGTGTGTGTACCCTAGTCCCGTTGTATCCTTGGACTGCTTTCCTACTGATAGGATTTTGTCAAGACATTCTGTGCTAGGATTCATCATCTTTACCGATCTAGTCATGAGACTTATTTCTCCATTGAGTCTGGTGATTTCGCGTTTTAGCTTCATGATTGTCTCTAGAAATCTAGATTTGTCGTTTGTAAGACTGATGATCCGTTCTCCTTGTTAGTCAAGGATCAGAGTTTCCTTGATCTATCTGGTGTGTAAGCTTTTGTATGTCTCGACTAGTTGTTCTTTAGTCCAATTCTCATTTAGAGTTGGATGGTGGAGATCATCATTGACATTGGAAGAATTATCAAGTTTACATGTAGAAACAGTAGTAGTGAATGCAACAAAGTTGCTTACCTCTTCAGATCCACTCTCTTCATTGTCATCATCTGATAGGGTGGCATTATATCCTCGTTTTTGTTGTTTGAGGAAATTTGGACATTCTCTGCGAAGATGGCGGAATCCTTCACATTCATGGCATTGAAGTCCTTTATTCTTGTTGTTTTCTTCTCCACTCCTGTTTGGTCTGTCAAGACTTCCTCCTGTTTGAGCTTTTTGTGGAGCTTTGTTTCTGGCATTTGTCGTGACATTCCGTCCACCCATTCGACTGAATCTTCTCATGACTTTGTTGTAATTTTTTGTGAGAAGGGCAATTGTAGCATCGATGTCTTCTTCGGAATCAGAATCATCAGGTTCTGGTTGCTTGTGTGTTGAGTTTTTGTAAGCAACTCCTTTATTCCTTTTGTCGATGTTGGGCAGAGATAACTTATAGGTCATTAGAGACTCCATTAGCTCATCGAATTCTAAGATCTTGAGGTCATGAACTTCCTCAATTGCAGTGATCTTCATCTTAAATCTAGGGCTAAGAGCACGCAAGGTTTTTCTTACCAGTTTTTCATCAGACATTGGTTCTCCCAGAGAGTAGGATTCATTGGCTAGATCACAAATACGAACATTGAATTCTGCAATTGATTCGTCTTCTTTCATGACGAGGGCTTCGAAGTTGGTTGTCAGGTATTGCAGTTTTTGTTCTCAAACCTTAGTTGTTCCTTCATATGCAACATCCAAGATATCCCATGCGGATTTGGCAGTTGTGCATGTGTTGAATAGTTTGAATACGTTTTTGTCAACACCGTTGAAAATAGCATTTAGAGCTCGAGAATTTCCAAGTTATTCTTCGTCTTCATCATCAGTCCAGTCTTTTTCTGGTTTTGGACCGATAGGGTTACCATCATTGTCACTGAGTTGTGGAGCATTTCGACCATTGATCACGGCCTTCCATGTTTTGTTGTCAAGTAACTTCATGAAGGCACACATTCTAGCCTTCCAATAGCCGTAGTTGCTTCCATCTAGAACAGGTGGTCGATTGATGGATCCTCCTTCTCTAGTATTGTCCATCTTGACCAAAATATTTGTTTAGGAACTCACCTAAAGCTGTAGGTGCCCCCTCTGATACCAATTGAAATTTTGATCAGCTAGTCGTGCAAGATGTCACACACAATGTTACGTATGGAGCTATAACACTGTGTATGACTTCTTGCGTAGATAACACAGGACAGAAAATATAAAGCTATAAACAATGACACAGCAGATTGTTTACCCAGTTCGGTGCAACGTCACCTACGTCTGGGGGCTCTCAGCCTAGTGGAAAGATTTCACTTATTAGTAATTCATCAGAACATACAAGTACCTGTGATCAACCCTAGATCTATACTTTATGCTACTTATTACAGTGTCACCTATCTTAGGGTCTCCCCCTGAATCCAAGACTCCGTCTTGATTCCACTCTTCGAGCAATCGCCTTGCTCTGTCGGTTCAAGTCTCCGTTGAACTTGGTGGTTGCGTGCAGTCTTCAGTCACGCGATCAGCAAACCCTCAATCACCTAACTCTCAATAGTTATGTGATGCACAATATCCTTAGCTCAATCTGCAATCTCTCAGCCCGTAAACCTTCACGTCTAAGAGCTTTGCAAATTATTGTTAGGAAACAAATAAAGAACCAAACGATTGCTAAGGGGGTAGCCTAAGCTTTTATAGCAATCGAGGATGAGTACTAACTCTAATGGGTTTCCTCTTAATCACCGTCTTTCTTCTTACCAGAATCCGAGTCGTTCTGGAATTTCCTAATCGTCTTCGAAATTTTCTGCCGAAACTGCACTTTCCTGATTTCTGTCGCTCAAGATGTTTGCCGAGATGCCGTCAACAATGTTACACAAGATGTCGCAAAAGATGCTTCGACATTCTTTGTAACATGTTCTTCAGTTCCTTTAAAAATCAGCCAATCTCTAAAACCGTCGTAACTACAAAAATGCTCACACTGTTGGAGGTTTATACATATTAAATATGTAAAACTCGAGATCCAACATGCTCTATAATGTTAATGCTAAGAGGTTTAAAGCTAATGATTTAGACCAAACTCTAATCTGGCATTGTCGTCTAGGTCACATAAACGAGAAACGCATCTCAGCGCGGACTTCTAAGTCAATTCGAATTCGAAATGATTGATAGATGCGAGGCTTGTTTAATGGACAAGATGACTAAACCGACCTTCACTGGTATAGGTGAGAGGACAGGTGATCTATTGGGTCTAATACATTCAGACGTATGTGGACCAATGAGTACGCCAGCCAGAAGTGGTTTAGGCTACTTTATCACATTTACTAATGATTTCAGTAGATATGTTTATGTCTATCTCATGAGACATAAGTCCGAAGCCTTTGATAAATTCAAGGAGCTTAGGACTGAAGTAGAAAACCAACTCGGAAAGAGTATCAAGGCACTCCGTTCTGATCCGGGTGGAGAATACTTATCCGAGGAGTTTCTTAGTCATCTTACTGAAAGGGGAATACTATCTCAGTGGACTCCGCCAGGAAAACTGCAACTCAATGGTGTGTCCGAGCGAAGGAATCGGACATTGTTGGATATGGTTCGATCGATGTTAAGTCACACTGATCTCCCGATCTCCTCCTCGGGTTACGCTCTACAAACGGCCGCGTTCATATTAAATAGGGCTCCGTCGAAAGCAGTGGAAGGGACATCTTTCGAGAAATTGTATGGGAAGGAACCCGTTTTGTCCTTCCTGAAATTTGGGGTTGCGAGGCTTTTGTAAAACGGTTGCTAGCAACAAAGCTCGAACTGAGATCAGATAAGTGCACTTTCGTCGGATATCCAAAAGAAACAAAAGGATAATACTTCTACAAACCGAGCGAAAACAAAGTATTCGTTGCCCAAGGTGGGATATTCTTGGAAAAGGAATTTATTTCCAAGACAGTCAGTGGGAGGACTATTCATCTTGATGAAGTTCTAGATGAGATAGTCACTCAGGAACCACTGGACGACCCCTTAGAAGAAGTAGAGCTAGAAGTGGTCGTTGAGCAAGAACCAATAGCTACAGTTAATGAGGACGGTCCAAGGCGGTCTGAAAGGACAAGTCATGCACCTATCAGATACAGTTTCCTAGTAACTGGAGGTGATGATTTGGTGTTAGTGGACAATGATCCAGCTACCTTTCGAGAGGCCTTAGACGGAACCGACTCTGAGAAATGGCTGGAAGCCATGAGGGAAGAAATGCAATCCATGTCAGATAATCAAGTGTGGGACTTGGTGGATCATACCCCTGGCGTAAAAGTTATTGGGTGTAAATGGATCTTTAAAATAAAGATAGACATGGATGGAAAACCTCAAACTATAAAGCAAGACTGGTAGCAAAAGGTTATAGGCAAGTCCACGGAATTGACTATGAAGAAACCTTTTCTCAAGTAACTATGGTCAAATCTATCCGCATTGTACTTGCCGTAGCAGCTTATCATAATTATTAGATATGGCAAATGGATGTCAAAACCGCTTTCCTTAATGAAAGGTTAGTTGAGGACGTTTATATGTCCGAGCCTGAGGGTTTTGAGGATCCGAAGAATAAGGGAAAGATTTGTAAGTTGCTCAAATCAATTTATGGTTTGATGCAAGCATCTCGGAGTTGGAATCAACGTTTTGATGAAGTAGTGAAACAGTTTGGCATCATCAAGAACGACGATGAACCTTGCGTGTATAAAAAGGCAGATGGGAGCAAAGTAGTCCTTTTGGTGCTCTATGTCGATGACATATTGCTAATTGGAAACGACGTCCATTCCTTGCTCTTAACAAAGACTTGGTTAGGTGAGTGTTTCGCAATGAAAGACTTAGGCGAGGCTTCTTACATCTTGGGGATCAAGATATATAGAGACCGTGCCAAGCGGGTTTTGGGCTTGAGTCAAAGCACCTATATAGACAAAGTGTTGAGAAGATTCTCAATGCATAATTCAAAGAAAGGACTGCTGCCCATGCTTCATGGCATAAAGCTTAATAAGAAACAATGTGATGAGACACCTGCAGAGCTAAAAAGAATGAATGAGATCCCATATGCTTCGGCTATAGGGTCCATAATGTATGACATGATATGTACGACACCGGATGTCTCGTTTGCCCTAAGCTGTACGAGTAGACATCAATCCAAACCCGGTGAGGAACACTGGATTGCACTCAAGGCAATTCTCAAATATTTGAGAAAAACCAAAGATGCTTTTCTTGTATACGGGGGAAGAAATGATGATGATCTAGTCGTCAAAAGATATGTCGACGCTAGTTTCCAGACATACCCCGATGACTTTAAGAGTCAGTTGGGATATGTGTTTATGTTGAACGGTGGAGTATTCTGCTGGAAAAGCAAGAAGTAGGACACCATTGCCGACTCTACGACAGAAGCTGAGTATATTGCTACATCGGAAGCAGCAAAGGAGGCTGTATGGATCAGGAGTTTCATGGCTGGGTTAGGTATAATCTAAAACCCATCTAACCCAGTAGACTTACATTGTGACAACACCGGTGCCATTGCGCAAGTTAAGGAACCCAAGGCACATGTACTCAGGAAGTATCACATCATCCGCAACATAGTTGCTAGAGGTGACGTGAAGATCCACTACGTTGCATCTGATGATAACACAACCGACCCCTTAACCAAGGCTCTTCCTCAAGAGAAACATGATAAACATGTTGGGTCAATGGAGATAGACCGGGACTTAGATTGGAACTAGGGGCCAGTGGGAGATTGATAGCATTTTTGTGCCCTAGTCAAATTGCTAGTAGTCTATAAATGTCTATGTATATTTATCATCGTTTGTAATAAATAAAACGGCTTTGTATTACTTATGTGTTGAAGTAATATGTTAAGCATAATCTGATTTATAACCACTAAAGTAGTAGAACCATAAATCTGTACGGATCACACTTAACGAGTCCCTGGTCAATATACTCTTCAATTGAAGTGACAAGTATGAGGATGGTTCTCAATGATGTAGTTCTACTTATCATAGGGATGTGAGATCCCGGAACCATATCATAGATATCATGAGGTGATTGATATCGGATGACCCGCTTTGAATAGTGTTTCGTAGATTAAGCCATGAACAAATTCAAATGCGATAGCTTGTCACGATATCCTTAGACCAAGGAGTCTTTGTGATCGCCATGCAGTCGATGTACGGCTTTAACTTGCGCCTAACGCTTTCCGTAACAGGATTGCAATAACGAGCATGATTGGGTGGCGGAACGGATTGCATGAGTGACACGAAAGACGGCTAAGGGATTTATCCATCGTACTACGGTATGGGAAATATATCCGTTAAGGCCGCTTGATCTAGAGTGACTGAGAGAAAGAGCATGGCCATGCCAGTGATACGGGTTATCAGTTCTCAGCCATCTCACATATCAAGTAACAATGATTGATTGAACAAGGATGACTACTTTATGCCTTGTGATCAATCGGGATGTCTAGAAATAATAGGATAGTGACTTGTACGCACAAGGATAAATCGAATCATCGATCATCATGCACCTTGGGTAATCATAATGTCTTACTAGAGACCAGTTATGATGGATCGGGCAAGAGAGATCTCTTGCGCCGATCTGCCAACGGTGGCATGAGCCTGGAGGGTCACACACATACAAGACGGATAACTTGAGACAAGGAAACCTTAACGTTTCTTGAGGAGCAATACATGGACAAAATTGAAGGTTTTGGGCCATGGGTTCGGTTTGAGAGAATAATTAGCGAATCGAGAAAACTGAGATTTTCGTCGAGGTCGCGTCGGACTTTATTTGGTAAGTAACGACAAAAGGGTCGGACAAATTTTGGACACGGCACGCGACCACATGGGCGAGCCCATTGGGCTCGGCCCATGAGGTCACATGGCCGGCCCAACAAGGGCCCATATTAGTCCCAATAAGCCCAAGTGGCCATCCACCTTGATGGGTCTAATGGTGGGGGCCACACACCATGCTTAGTTGGTGATTGTTGATTAAGAGGTGAGTGATTTAAGGGGTATGGGTAATAACCCATACCTTCACTTTTTGACCCATGCTTATGAGTTGATGAAGTAGACAAATATCAAGACAATTAATCACTCACTCTTAACCTCACTTTCTCTCTCCAAGGCCGGCCATTCCCTCTCTCCTCTCTTCTTGCTCTCTTGTTCTTCACTTAATTGTTCTACTAGACTTTTAGTGAAGGATCTTTAAGATCATCCTCTTGGTGGGGACTTGCTCTAGAGAAGAAGATCATATAGTTCTTCTTTATTGATTCAACAAAGACTAAAAGGTAAATTTCTTGTGAAATAGATTTTGCCTTGAGATTTAATGGTTCATGTTCTTGGACAAGGTTTGTAGTTGCTTTTGTTTATGCTTCCGCTATCTCAATGATCTTGAATGCTCCAAAACCCTAAAGTGGTATCAGAGCGAGGTTAACCCTCTTAATCTTCGTCTTGTTGAACTTGTTTCGGTTTTATGATGATTTGCATGTCATATTTGTTGATAACATGTTTTAATGCTTTTTGGGTAAATTGCATGAAATATGTTATTTTTGAAAAATATATTGAATTTGGAATTTTTCGGATTTTTATCGGATTTGTCGGGTCCGAGAAGAGACTCTCGGGGAGCCAAATAGGAGGTACCGGACGGAGGTCACCGGAGGCCGGGGGAGGCAGGCGGTGACCAGGGCCGTCCCCCTTCTTGGCAGAGGCCAAGAAGGGAGGCAAGCTCTGTTTGGGCTTTCCTAGGCCCAAACCGAGCCGTGGTGTTGGGCTCGGCCCAATGGGCTTCGACCCATTGAGCTTGGGCCCGACATGGTTCGTGCACGCTGATTTTTTTTGTCCGTGGCATGAACACACAATCCAATATTTCGAAAAATTTCAAATTTGATCGGTTTCGACAAACTTATTTTCGAAAAGGTCTAGTTTCGATAAACCCGACCAAGCAACTTGGCAAAATTAAAACCGGAATAATTGCATATTATTTGATAACATGTTTATGTGATAACATGTTTGATGATGTGATGAGATGTATAATGCATTAGTAGCCCATTAGAATTTTATCGCTTTCACGGTTTGCATGCCGTTAGTGTTAGCGTGTAATTATTCTTTCATTCGAGCCCTTAAAGTGTAATTATTTTTTGTCCGGTCTACGAACAGAGTATTAATTGTAATTACTACTCAAAGACGAGAAGGATGGAAAATCGAGCACAATGACGGTCTTGGACGAAGTCCAAGAGCTAGTGGGAGCCCGAATGAGAAAGACGAGAAGACGTGATGTCTCGTAGAATCTTAAGAATAGGATGGGCTATTGATGCATATTTAAACGCTTTATGCTTGCTTGCTTGAATTGTTAGATAATAATTGTATGCTTGCATGCTTAGCTTACAAGTTTATAAGCCATAACCTCACATGCAAAGATTAAAATCAATTTTAATTGTTTGCATGATAATAGCGTTGTGAACCATCATCGCACGGGTTGTGATGGATGAGTTCAATTTTGAAACGTGTTTGCACTGGTTGCAAATGACGACTTCAAAAGAAGATTGATATGATACAATTAGAAACGTCACAACACGGGTTGTTGATGACGGGTTCGTAATTGTACCAAAATACTTTCGAATTATTAAACACAACCAAATCACAACGTAATTTGAGTCAAGTGAGATACCACCCAAATTCACACCCATGTAGAAACATTCTCTCGGTGTCGTGCGCCTTAGCGGAGCATCGATAGAATGGGTTCTATATGGAATGGTCAACCTTGTGGAATTGTGTGCGCCTTAGCGGAGCATCTGCACAAAACCGATGCATAAGTGAAGGTTGGTTGACTCGACCACGATTCTCGGCCTGAGGTCGAGCTGGGGCATCAGAAGGGTAAGCCGTTTGCTTTTGCACATACCCTGACCAAGAGTTACACGACTTGTAATTGGATGGACGTCCTACCCAAATGGGTCAATTGGAGCGGTGCGCCTTAGCGTACTTCAATTGACAAATAAGGGATCTTGGTTTAAAGATTCTAAACCTTAGAATCGGATTGTTGGTGTTTAATTCGGATCTTCGTAAATTTATTCAACTTTTCTGATTAAATTTACTTTCTTCGTGTAGAAATGGCAAGTAATTCAACAAACTCGTCTAATTTGTCATTGAGGACTATACCTAACAAGAGTAAACTCAATGGAACAAATTATCTGGAATGGGACAGAAATCTACGACTTGTGTTAAAGTTGGAACGCATGGAGTACGTCCTAGACAAGGCTATCCCGGTGGAGCCAGCTGCCAATGCAACGAGGGTCGTTAAGGATGCGTACCAGAAAAACCTTAGCGACTCTATCGACGTTGCGTGTGTCATGCTGGGCTGCATGGAGGCGGACCTACAGAAGCAGTTTATGGAGCTATCCAATTATCTGTTTGCAATGTTTGCACTGATCAAGGATATGTTCAAAGAGAAAGTACGTATTGAAAAATACACTGTTCTCCAAGAACTCATTGCCTGCAAAATGTCAGCGGGCAGCTCCGTTGGTCCACACGTCCTACACATGAAGGGACATCTCGATCATATGACTAGTCTCGGAATGACTATGGAAAAAGAGATGGCTACGGATTTTATTCTGCAATCCCTTCCTCATGCATATGGTGACTTCGTCATGAACTATTACATGCATGACATGGACAAGACCGCATCGGAGTTGCACATCATGTTAGTGATTGCCGAAAAGAGCATAAGGGGCAGTACGCCCAAAGGTGTTCTGATGGTCAAGAAGGGATTCGGCTTCAAAGCTGATGGTGATAACGGCAAAGGCCTAATGTACCTGGCAGGGAAGAACAGACGACCTTTCATTACTAAACCTTCCATCCCCATGAAGGGCAAGGGGAAGGTAAAGGAGTCGGTCTGTTTCTACTGCCAAAAGCCTGGTCATTGGAAGAAGGACTGTCAGCAGCTGAAGGAAGATCAGAAGAAGGGCGGTGGGGCCGCTACTTCGTCGGGTATTCCACAAGAGCTAAATCTTTCTACTATAAATGCTTGGGTACTAGACATTGGAGCTGAGTCTCATGTTTGTGCGGATGTTCAGGTACTGCGTGGTAGAAGAGATGTGGGGGAAAACGAGGTGGACCTAAGAGTTGGGAACAACGTGCGAGTTACCGTAACTGTTGTGGGTTCGGTTGACCTTGTTTTGCCCAGTGGGCTTGTAATAGAACTTTTTGATGTGTTTTGCATACATGCTTTCAACAAGAATATTGTATCAATATCCCTTCTTGAAAAATAAGGTTATTATTTTGGAGGTTTATACATATTAAATATGCGAAACTCGAGATCCAACATGCTTTATAATGTTAATGCTAAGAGGTTTAAAGCTTATGATTTAGACCAAAATCTAATCTGGCATTGTCGTCTAGGTCACATAAATGAGAAACGCATCTAAGCGCTTCATAAGCGCGGACTTCTAAGTCAATTTGAATTCCAAACAATTAATAGATGCGAGCCTTGTTTAATGGGCATGATGACTAAAGCGCCCTTCACTGGTATAGGTGAGAGGGCAGGTGATCTACTTGGTCTAATACATTCAGACGTATGTGGACCAATGAGTACACCAGTCAGAGGTGGTTTAGGTTACTTTTATCACATTTACTGATGATTTCAGTAGATATGGTTATGTCTATCTCATGAGACATAAGTCCGAAGCCTTTGATAAATTCAAGGAGTTTAGGACTGAAGTAGAAAACCAACTCAGAAAGAGTATCAAGGCACTCCATTCTGATCGGGGTGGAGAATACTTATCCGAAGAGTTTCTTAGTCATCTTACTGAAAGTGGAATACTATCTCAGTGGACTCCACCAGGAACACCGCAACTCAATGGTGTGCCCGAGCGAAGAAATCGAACATTGTTGGATATGGTTCGATCGATGTTAAGTCACACTAATCTCCCGATCTCCTTCTGGGGTTACGCTCTACAAACGGCCGCATTTATAATAAATATGGCTCCGTCGAAAGCAGTGGAAGGGACATCATTCGAGAAATGGTACGGGAAGGAACCCGTTTTGTCCTTCTTGAAAATCTGGGGTTGCGAGGCTTTTGTAAAACGGTTGCTTGCAACCAAGCTCGAACCGAGATCAGATAAGTGCACTTTTTTCGGATATCCAAAAGAAACAAAAGGATACTACTTCTACAAACCAACCGAAAACAAAGCTTTTGTCGCTCGAGGTGGGATATTCTTGGAAAAGGAATTTATTTCCAAGACAGTCAGTGGGAGGACTATTCATCTTGATGAAGTTCTAGATGAGATAGTCACTCAGGAACCACTTGACGACCCCTTAGAAGAAGTAGAGCCAGAAATGGTCGTTGAGAAAGAACCAATAGCTACAGTTAATGAGGACGGTCCAAGGTGGTCTGAAAGAACAAGTCATGCACCTATCAAATACAGTTTCCTAGTAACTGGAGGTGATGATTTGGTGTTAGTGGACAATGATACAGCTACCTTTCGAGAGGCCCTGGACGGAACCGACTCTGAGAAATGGCTGGAAGCCATGAGGGAAGAAATGCTATCCATGTCAGATAATCAAGTGTAGGACTTGGTGGATCAAACCCCTGGCGTAAAAGTCATTGGGTGGAAATGGATCTTTAAAATAAAGATAGACATGGTAGCAAAAGGTTATAGGCAAGTCCACGGAATTGACTATGAAGAAACCTTTTCTCCAGTAGCTATGGTCAAATCTATCCGCATTCTACTTGTTGTACCAGCTTATCATAATCATGAGATATGGAAAATGGAAGTCAAAACCGCTTTCCTTAATGGGAGGTTAGCTGAGGACGTTTATATGTCCCAGCCTGAGGGTTTTGAGGATAAGGGAAAGACTTGCAAGTTGCTCAAATCAATTTATGGTTTGAAGCAAGCATCTCGGAGTTGGAATCAACGTTTTGATGAAGTAGTGAAACAGTTTGGCTTCATCAAGAACGATGATGAACCTTGCGTGTATAAAAAGGCAGATGGGAGCAAAGTAGTCTTTTGGAGCTCTCTGTCGATGACATATTGCTCATTGAAAACGACGTCCCTACCTTTCTCTTAACAAAGACTTGGTTAGGTGAGTGTTTCGCGATGAAGGACTTAGGCGAGGCTTCTTACATCTTGGGGATCAAGATATATAGAGACCGTGCCAATCGGGTCTTGGGCTTGAGTCAAAGCACCTATATAGAAAAAGTGTTGAGAAGATTCTCAATGCAAAATTCAAAGAAAGGACTGCTGCCCATGCGTCATGGCATAAAGCTTAGTAAAAAACAGTGTGCTGAGACACCTGCAGAGCTAAAAAGAATGAATGAGATCCCATATGCTTCGGCTATAGGGTCCAGAATGTATGCCATGATATGTACGAGACCGGATGTCTCGTTTGCCCTGAGCTGTACCAGTAGACATCAATCCAAACCCGGTGAGGAACACTGGATTGCAGTCAAGGCGATTCTCAAATATTTGAGAAAAACCAAGTACGCTTTTCTTGTATACGGGGGAAGAAATGATGATGATCTAGCCGTCAAAGGATATGTCGACGCTAGTTTCCAGACAGACCCCGATGACTTTAAGAGTCAGTTGGGATATGTGTTTACGTTGAACGGTGGAGCATTCTGCTGGAAAAGCAAGAAGCAGGACACCATTGCTGACTTTACGACGGAAGCTGAGTACATTGTTGCATCAGAAGCAGCAAAGGAGGCTGTATGGATCAGGAGTTTCATGGCTGGGTTAGGTGTAATTCAAAACCCATCTAACCTAGTAGACTTATATTGTGACAACACCGGGGCCATTGCGCAAGCTAAGGAACCCAAGAACACATGACAGATCCAAACATGTACTCAGGAAGTATCACATCATCCGCGACATCGTTGCTAGAGGTGACGTGAAGATCCACTACGTTGTATCTGATGATAACACAGCCGCCCCATTGACCAAGGCTCTTCCTCAAGCGAAACATGATAAACATGTTAGGTCAATGGGGATAGACTGGGACTTAGATTGGAACTAGGGGCAAGTGGGAGATTGATAGCATTTTTGTGCCCTAGTCCAATTGCTAGTAGTATATAACTGTCTATGTATATTTATTATCGTTTGTAATAAATAAAACGGCTTTGTAATACTTATGTATTGAAGTAATATGTTAAGTATGATCTGATTTATGACCACTAAAACAGTAGAACCATAAATCTGTACGGATCACACTTAACGAGTCCCTGGTCAATATACGCTTCAATTGAAGTGACAAGTATGAGGATGGTTCTCAATGATGTAGTTCTGCTTATTATAGGGATGTGAGATCCCAGAACCATATCATAGATATCATGAGGTGATTGATATCGGACGACCCGCTTTCAATAGTGTTTCGTAGATTAAGCCATGAACAAATTCAAATGCGATAGCTTGTCACGATATCCTTAGACCAAGGAGTCTTTGTGATCGCCATGCAGTCGATGTACGGCTTTAACTTGAGCCTAACGCTTTCCGTAACAGGATTGCAATAACGGGCATGATTGGGTGGCGGAACGGATTGCATGAGTGACACGAAAGACGGCTAAGGGATTTATCCCTCGTACTACGGTATGGGAAAGATATCCTTTAAGGCCGCTTGATCGAGAGTGACTGAGAGAAAGAGCATGGCCATGCCAGTTATACGGGTTATCAGTTCTCAGCCATCTCACATATCTAGTAACAATGATTGATTGAACAATGATGACGACTCTATGCCTTGTGATCAATCGGGATGTCTAGAGATAATAGGATAGTGACTTGTACGCACAAGGTTAAATCGAATCATCGATCATCATGCACCTTGGGTAATCATAATGTCTTACTAGAGGCCACTTATTATGGATCGGGCAAGAGAGATCTCTTGCGCCGATCTGCCAACATTGGCATGAGCCTGGAGGGTCACACACATACAAGACAGATAACTTGAGACAAGGAAACCTTAACGTTTCTTGAGGAGAAATACATGGACAAAACTGAAGGTTTTTGGCCATGGGTTCGGTTTGAGAGAATAATTAGCGAGTCGAGAAAACTGAGATTTTCGTCGAGGTCGCGTCGGACTTTGTTTGATAAGTAACGACAAAAGAGTCAGACAATTTTTCGACACGGCACGCGACCACATGGGCGAGACCATTGGGCTCGGCCCATAAGGTCACATGGCCGGCCCAACAAGGGCCCATATTAGGCCCAATAAGCCCAAGTGGCCGGCCACCTTGGTGGGTCCAAGGGTGGGGACCACACACCATGCTTAGTTGGTGATTGTTGATTAAGATGTGAGCGATTTAAGGGGTATGGTAAATGACTTACCTTTAAAACCATGTTTTCACTTTTTGACCCATGCTTATGAGTTGATGAAGTAGACAAATATCAAGACAATTAATCACTCACTCTCAACCTAACTTTCTTTCTCCAAGGCCGGTCACTCCCTCTCTCCTCTCTTCTTGCTCTCTTGTTCTTCACTTAATTGTTCTAGTTGGCTTTTAGTGAAGGATCTTGAAGATCATCCTCTTGGTGTGGACTTGCTCTAGAGAAGAAGATCACATAGTTCTTGTTTATTGATTCAACAAAGACTAAAAGGTAAATTTCTTGTGGAATAGATTTTGCCTTGAGATTTAATGGTTCATGTTCTTGGACAAGGTTTGGAGGTTATTTTGTTTATGCTTCTGCTATCTCGATGATCTGGAACGCTCCAAAACTCTACACCCACAACAAACCATGGCTGATAAGAAACTACAAGATGACACGACACATCCTACCAGGACGACCTACAACAAATGTCATGACGTCTTCTATAACACATTCTTGTCAATCAACTGCCAAAAGAGATCCTCCAAGCAGACATTGATATTCCAGAAATCCAGCATATCAATATCAGTGGAAATGTCATTACTGTGGTCGAAGGGGTCACATCAGACAATTCTGCTTTCAACTCCATGGGAAGAAGCAAGCCCAGTTACCACAAAATCAAAGGAGATATCAAGGTCATCTCTCGACTCCTCAGAAAATATCTCGCCTTGAATGGAGACCAAAGAATCTAGTCTATCGAGCTAATGTTGCATATACCTCCTTGAGTGCTTCAACCAACAAGGACTGGTATCTCGATAGTGGATGTTCTCGACACATGACAGGTACTCCAGAGTTTCTTTGCAATCTCAAATTATATACAAACTGCTATGTTACTTTTGGAGATGGGATTCGAGCTCGAATCATTAGAAAAGGACTACTCAAGAATCCAGGATCTTCTTGCCTAACTGAAGCATTACTTGTAGAAGGACTCAAGGCAAATCTGATTAGCATCAGCCAGATTTGTGATCTGGGTTCAGAAGTAAAATTTACTAAAGAAGCTTGTATGGTAAAGGATTTCGATCAAGTCACTATCTTACAAGGAATCCGCTCAATGGATAATTGTTACATATGGTCGCCCGATTCACATATCGAAGCAGCAAAGTGTCTTCTCTCCAAAGCAGAAGAAACCAAACTTTGGCATAGAAAGCTTGGACATCTAAACCTTAGGAGCATGCAGAAGGCAATCTCACAGCAGGCCATTACTTGAATTCCAAACCTGAAAATCGTGGAAGGAAAGATCTGCGGAGAATGCCAGATTGGAAAGCAAACTAAGATGTCACACAACAAGCTGCAGCATATCACCACCTCTCGAGTACTAGATCTAATACACGTTGACCTCATGGGTCCAATGCAAGTTGAAAGCCTTGGAGGAAAACGCTACGTCTTTGTGTGTGTAGACGATTACTCACGATACACATGGGTTGATTTCCCTCGTGACAAATCGGATACCTTTTCGATCTTCAAGACTCTATGCATCCAGGTCCAACGAGAAAAAGGGGAGACAATTGGCAAAAGAATCCGTCCTCGCAGTGATCATGGTTGAGAGTTCGAAAACAGTAAATTTGCATAATTCTGCAACTCATAAGGGATAGCCCATGAGTTCTCAACACCAATCACTCCCCAACAGAATGGCATTGTTGAGCGCAAAAACAGAACTCTACAGGAGATGGCTAGAGTTATGATGCTGGCCAAGGACATGCCAACTCACTTCTAGGCAGAAGCACTTAACACTACTATCCATATCCACAATCGAGTCACTCTCCGACCAGGTATGTCAGTAACTCAGTATGAAATATGGAGGGGGAGAAAGCTTAATGTTAAGTACTTCCATATCTTTGGATCCACTTATTATATTCTGGCTGATAGAGAGCCTTGTCGAAAACTTGATCCAAAGAGTGATGAAGGCATCTTCCTTGGCTACTCAAGGAATAGTCGCGCTCCAGACGAACCAAGACTATGATGGAATCAATCAATGTTGTTGTTAATGATGACTGTGAAGATGCCCTAGAAGATGCGACAGACGAGGAAGGATTTTATCCAAAAAATGGTAGGAAGGATGCTATTGCTGATGCCAGTGACGATGCTAGCAACAAGACAGAAGACAATGATGCTAGTCCAAGTGTCAATAACGATAAGGCAGTTCCTGAAGCTAGCAACAAGAACCCCTCACGAAGAATCCAGGCTAATCATCCTATCTCTGGAGTAATTGGAGATCTAAGTGAAGGCCTACAGACTCGGACAAAAGCTCCTGTGAACTACAACGAGATGGTAGGTAATATATGCTTCGTTTCAAAGATTGAACCTAAGAATGTCAACGAAGCCATCAACGATGAGTATTGGGTCAATGATATGCAAGAGGAACTGGTTCAATTTGAGAAGAACCAGGTATGGGAACCAATGCCCAAGCCAAGTGAAGGAAATGTCATTGGCACAAAATGGATCTTCAAAAATAAGTTTGACACGCAATAAAGCAAGGTTAGTAACTCAAGGGTACACTCAAATTGAGGGAGTAGACTTCGATGAGACCTTTTCTCCTGTAGCAAGGCTTGAAGCAAACAGACTCCTACTAGGGATATCATGTCATCTACAGATTAAGTTTTACCAGATGGATGTCAAAAGTGCATTCCTGAATGTAGATCTCAACGAAGAAGTGTATGTGTCACAACCTAAAGGATTTGTTGATCCTCACTCCCTTATCATGTGTATAAACTCAAGAAGGTCCTCTATGGATTGAAACAAGCACTAAGGGCTTGGTATGAAAGGCTCACAAAATTCCTGATTCAAAGCGGCTACACTAGAGGGGGAGTCGACAAGACTCTATTTCTGAAGAATGAGGACGGGAATTTGATGATAGCCTAAATATATGTTGATGACATTGTCTTTAGAGGGATGTGAAGAAAGATGGTAGAGCAATTTATCCAACAAATGCAATCAAAATTCGAGATGAGCATGGTGGGAGAGCTTACCTACTTCCTAGGTTTTCAAATCAAACAGCTAAAAGATAGCATCTTCATCTCCCAAAGCAAATATGCGAAGAACATTGTCAAGAAATTTGGGCTAGAGAAAGCTTCACATAAACGGACACCAGCAGCTACACACATCAAGCTAACTAAAGATGATCCAGGAGAAGCCGTCGACCAACACCTGTGTAGAAGCATTATTGGTAGTCTTCTCTACCTTACTGCCAGTCGACCTGACATTGCCTACTCTGTGGGAGTATGTGCACAATATCAAGCTAATCCTAAGGTTAGTCATCTATCCCAAGCTAAAAGAATTATAAGATATATCTCTGGGACTATAGACTTGGGTTTACTATACTCATTCGACACATCCAATACCCTGGTGGGGTATTGTGATGCTACTTTTATAGTCATTCGGATCCGTCGGGAAACTAGCGTCAATAAAACCTTTGACGACTAGTTCATCATCTTCTCTTCCCCCATAAACAAGAAAAGCGTCCTTGGTTCTCCTTAAGTATTTGAGGATTGCCTTGACCGCAAACGGTAAAGCTTAAGGCAAACGAGATGTCTGTTCTAGTACGTATCATGGCATACATGATGGATCCAATAGCCGATGCGTATGGAATTCCACTCATTCTTTTCAGCTCATCAGTCGTCACCGGACGCTGAGTCTTGCTTAGCCTTATGCCATGACGGATGGGTAAGAATCCTTTCTTGGCATCAAGCATTGAGAATCTCTTCAACACTTTGTCTATGTATGTGCTCTGACTTAAACCTAAGACCCGTTTGGTGCGATCTCTCCATATCTTAATACCCAAGATGTAAGAGGCTTCGCCTAAGTCTTTCATTGTGAAACACTCCCCTAACCAAGCCTTTGTGGAGTGCAAGGTTTTGATGTCGTTTCCAATGAGTAATATGTCGTCAACATACAGCACCAAAAAGACTATCTTACTCCCATCCTCCCTTTTGTAAACGCAAGGTTCATCATCGTTCTTGACAAAGCCGAACTTTTTCACAGCTTGATCAAAACGTTGATTCCAACTCCTTGAAGCTTGCTTCAACCCATAAATGTGATAGCATTTTTGTGCCCTAGTCCAATTGCTAGTAGTCTGCAAATGTCTATGTACAATTATCATCGTTTGTAATAATTGAAACGGCTTTGTATTACTTATGTGTTGAAGTAATATGTTAAGCATGATCTGATTTATGACCACTAAAGTAGTAGAACCATAAATCTGTACGGATCACACTTAACGAGTCCCTGGTCAATATACGCTTCAATAGAAGCGACCAGTATGAGGATGGTTCTCAATGACGTACGTCTACTTGTCATAGGGATGAGGGATCCCGGAATCATATTATAGATATCATGAGGTGATTGATATCGGACGACCCACTTTGAATAGTGTTTCATATATTAAGCCATGAACATATTCAAATGCAATAGCTTGTCACGATATCCTTAGACCAAGAAGTCTTTGTGATCGCTATGCAATGTACGTGCGGCTTTAACTTGCGCCTAACGCTTTCCGTAACAGGATTGCAATAACGGGCATGATTGGGTGGCAGAACAGATTGCACGAGTGACACGAAAGACGGCTAAGGGATTTATCCCTCGTACTACGGTATGGGAAAGATATCCGTTAAAGGCCTCTTAATCGAGAATGACTGAAAGAAAGAGCATGGCCATGCCAGTGATACAGGTTATCAGTTCTCAGCCATCTCACATATCAAGTAACAATGATTGATTAAACAAGGATGACGACTCTATGCCTTGTGATCAATCGGGATATCTAGAGATAATAGGATAGTGACTTGAACGCACAAAGGTTAAATCGAATCATCGATCATCATGCACCTTGGGTAATCATAACGTCTTACTAGGGACCACTTATGATGGATCGGACAAAAGAGATCTTTTGTGCCGATCTGCCAACGGTGGCATGAGCCTGGAGGGTCACACACATTCAAGACGGATAACTTGAGACAAGGAAACCTTAACGTTTCTTGAGGAGCAATACATGGACAAAACTGAAGGTTTTGGGCCATAGGTTCGGTATGAGAGAATAATTAGCGAATCGAGAAAACTGAGTTTTTTCGTCGATGTCGCGTCGGACTTTGTTTGATAAGTAACGACAAAAAAGGGTCGGGCGACTTTTGGACATGGCACGAAACCACATGGGCGAGCCCATTGGGCTCGGCCCATGAGGTGACATGGCCGGCCCAACAAGGGCCCATTTTGGGCCCAATAAGCCCTACATGGCCGGCCACTTTGGTGGGCCCAAAGGTGGGGGCCACAACACACCATGCTTAGTTGGTGAATGTTGATTAAGAGGTGAGTGATTTAAGGGGTATGGGTAATGACACCTTTAAGCCCATACCAATCACCTTTTGACCCATGCTTATGAGATTGATGAAGTAGAGAAAGATCAAATAATTAATTACACAATTCTCACTCTCACGTCTCTCTCTCTCTCTCCTTGGCCGGCCACCCCTTGCTCTCCTCTCTTCTTGCTCTCTTGTTCTTCATTTAATTGTTCTAGTAGGCACGAAGTGAAGGATCTTGAAGATCATCCCCTTGGTGTGAACTTGCTCTAGAGGAGAAGATCACAAAGTTCTTCTTTATCGATTCAACAAAGACGTAAAGGTAAATTTCTTGTGGAATAGATTTTGCCTTGGGATTTAATGGTTCAATGTTCTTGGACAAGGTTTGGAGTTGATTTGTTAAATGCTTCCGCTATCTCGATGTTAAAGAACGCTCCAAAACCCTACAAAATGGACTTGAGCAACTTACAAATCTTTCCCTTATTCATTGGATCTACAAAACCTTCAGGTTGCGTCATATAAATGCCTCATTTAAGTTCCCATTAAGGAAAGCGGTTTTGACATCCATCTGCTATATCTCGTAGTCATAATGTGCTGCGATGGCAAGAAGAATTCGGATAGATTTGACTATAGCCACTGGAGAAAAGGTTTCCTCATAGTTAATTCCCTGAATTTGTCTATAACCTTTTGCTACCAGACGTACTTTATAGGTATGAGGATTGCCATCCATGTCTCTCTTCTTTTTGAAGACCCATTTAAAACCAATGGTTTTAACACCAGCGATTGGATCAATCAAGCTCCATACTTAATTATCGTACATGGATTGCATTTCCTCCTTCATGGCTCCCAGCCATTTCTCGGAGTCGGTACTATCCACGGCTTCTCGAAAGGTGGTGGGTTCATTATCTTGATCCACCAATACCAGCTCATCACCTTGAGTTATACAAAATCCGAATCTCACAAGTGGATGACTGGTCCTTTCAGACCGCCTTGGACCGTCCTGAAGAACTGCAGTGATCGGTTTCTGCTTTACTACCTGTTTTGGCTCCATATCTTCTACTGGGCTTTCAGGTGGTTCCTGAAACGCTACATCCTCTGGAATTTCATTAAGATCTATAGTTCTCTCACTATCTGTTTTGGAAATGAACTCCTTTTCCAAAAATACCCCACCGCGAGCAACGAAAACTTTTTTCTCGCTCGGTTTGTAGAAGTAGTATCCCCTTGTTTCTTTGGCATACCCAACGAAGACGCATTTTTCTGATTTTGGTTTGAGTTTGTTTGAGAGCATACGCTTCACAAAAGCCTCGCAACCCCAAATCTTGAGGAAGGACAAAACGGGCTTCTTCTTGTACCATTGCTCAAAAGGTGTCCCTTCCATAGTCTTCGTTGGAGCCCTATTCAATATAATTGTGCCAGTTTCTAGAGCAGAACCCCATAAGGATATTGGCAAATCAGCGTGACTCATCATGGATCGAACCATATCTAACAATGTTCGATTCCTTCGCTCGGACACTCCATTTAATTTAGGTGTTCCTGGCGGAGTCCACTCTGATAATATCCCACTTTCAACAAGATAATCGAGAAACTCTTGGGATAAGTATTCTCCACCTCGATCCGAACGAAGTACTTTTATACTTTTCCCGAGCTGGTTCTATACTTCAGTCTTGAACTCTTTGAATTATCAAAAGCATCAGACTTATGTCTAATTAAATAGACATAACCAAATCTACTAAAATCGTCAGTAAAAGTGATGAAATAACTGTAACCGCTCCTGGCAAGTGAACTCATAGGTCCGCACACATCTGTGTGTATTAGGGCCAATAGGTCACCTGCCCTCTCACCTCTCCCGATGAAGGGCGCTCTAGTCATCTTGCCCATCAAACAACTCTCACATCTCTCGAAGAAATGAAATTCGAATGGACTTAATAGTCCGCACTTGTGAAGTGTTGAGACACGCCTCTCATTTATGTGGCCTAGACGATAGTGAAAGAGATCACCACGGGTTCCAAACGATGAATATCATGCAACGGACTTTATGTAACCGTGGTGATCGAAACATGCTTAGATCTTAATGCAATTTCAACATGTTATAAATATAAATATAAATCTGATATTTACCTCTCTTAATCGATGAAAACACAAGTGTAGTGTTTCTCTATCAAGTCCACACAAGCACCACAACCGAAGAGATTTTTCACTCACAAATTTGCTAGAATTTTTGAGAGAAAACAAGACAACAATGGTGGATGAGAGGGAGAGAATGAGGGAGTAAGTTGCTGAAAAATAATTGAGGATAAAAGGAAGATATTATGTGATTTTAATTTGAAATTAAATTGAATTTCAAAATTAAAATTGCATTATCTATCCCTTATACTCTCTTATTTGCATTTGTTCCCACTCATATATTAAATCCCTAAATGGGCTTTAAGCCCGTTTAACTAAAACCCAAATTAAACCCATTAACTTGAGTTCTAATTTCGGTTTAGACAAAATGGCTCAATTTCCTCGAATTGATTTCTTCAACCGTCTGGTTAAAACCTTAGGCCATAAAACTACTGAATTGTTCTCAATTCTCATCCATAATTGTTGTCATGTATCGTGCTTCATGCGTGTGACCCTCTAGGCTCACGAATAATTGGCAGACTAGTAAAATTACTATTTTACCCTTTCCATCATAAGTGGCCTCTAGCAAGACATTATGATTATCCAATATTTGTAATTATCGATTATTCGACTTAACCTGTTATCGTACATGTCATTGTCCTTTTATCAAACCGATATCCAGATTGATCAATAGGCATAGAATGGTCATCCTAATTTATCAATCACTGTTTCTTGATATCTGAGATGACTGAAAACTGATACTAAGGTATCACCTGCATGGCCATGCTCTTTCTTCAGTCATACTCATCAAGTGGCCTAAACGGATATCTTTCTCATACCGAAGTATGAGTGATAAATCCCTCAGACGCCTTTCGAGTTCACTAGTGCAATAAATGCCAAAGCCAATCGAAGCCGTTATAGTTACCCTTTTACAGATAACGTTAGACTAGGTCAAACTTAGGTATTCGTTACATAGTGTCCACAAAGACTCCTTGGTCTCAGGATATAATGACAAGTTACGATATGTGAGTATCTCAAGACTGGATCTACGCAGCATACTCACAATCGGGTTGTCCGATATCATCGACCTGATGATATCTATGATATAAATCCGGCACATACTTTGCCATGATCAGTAGAGCGTGATCACAAGGAGTTAGTCTCATACTAATCGCTTCAGAAGAAGCTTAGCTGATCAGGGACATTATCAAATGCAATTCTTTCTGATCTATAGTTCTACTATAAATGGTTACACACATTATGACATAGATCAAATCACATTAGATATATTACTACAACACATTAGTAATATTATGCCTTTTATTATGTAGAATAATGATGTCCGTTACAATATAGATTGAGGAATCATTTTGGACTAGGGCACAAACCTAACAATCTCCCACTTGCCCCTCGTTCCAACCTAAATTCCAATCTACCCCCATAGACTTCACGTGCGCCTCATGCTTAGGCTGCGGTAAAGCCTTTGTTAAGGGATCAGCAACATTGTCATCAGTCGGTACATAAGTAATCTCCACATCACCGTTATCAATATATTCTCTGATAATGTGATACTTCCTCTGTATGTGTTTAGTTCTGTTGTGGAATCTAGGCTCTTGAGCTAATGCTATATCCCCAATGTTGTCACACAACAAGCTTACCGGATCAGATGCTCGCGGCATTACATCTAATCCGGTTAAAAAGCTTCTAACCCATACGGCTTCCTTAGCTGCTTCTGCTGCCGCTATGTATTCAGCCTCTGTTGTAGAATCGGCAGTTGTGGCTTCCTTGAAGCTCTTCCAGCTAAATGCTCCGCCATTTAACACGAATACAAATCCTGCTTGTGATTTGAAATCATCAGGATCTGTCTGAAAGCTAGCATCAACGTATCCTTTCACTGCTATTTCTCCATCCTTCCCACCATACACTAGGAATGCGTCTTTAGTTCTCCTTAGATACTTAAGGATACTCTTGACAGCAGTCCAGTGCTCCTGGCTTGGGTTAGATTGATATCTGCTGGTACAACTTAACGCGAACGAGACGTCTGGTCTCGTGCAAATCATAGCATACATGATGGATCCCACAGCCGAAGCATATGGGATCTTACTCATTTTGCTTAGCTCATCAGGAGTCTTAGGACTCTATTGTTTGCTAAGCTTAATGCCATGCCGCATGGGTAGGTATCCCTTCTTAGAATCAAGCATTGAGAATTTTCTCAACACCTTATCTATGTAAGTGCTCTGACTTAGGCCCAATATTCTCTTGGGTCGATCTCTGTAGATCTTGATGCCCAGAATGAAGGCAGCATCACCTAGGTCCTTCATCGAGAAGCATTTCCCTAACCAAGCTTTAACTTCAAGCAAGGTTGGGATGTCATTCCCGATGATCAGTATGTCATCGACATATAGCACTAGGAATACTATTTTACTCCCACTCGCTTTCTTATATACGCAAGGCTCACTTTCGTTTTTGATAAAACCGAATTCCCTTACGGCTTCATCAAAACGAATGTTCCAACTCCGTGAAGCTTGCTTTAATCCATAAATGGACCTAAGCAGCTTACAAATCCTTCCGGGATTCCCTGGATCAACAAAACCCTCGGGCTGTGCCATATACACATTCTCTTTTAAGTTCCCGTTAAGGAAGGCGGTTTTGACGTCCATCTGCCATATCTTATAGTCGTAGTATGCTGCTATGGCTAGAATGATCCGGATAGACTTGACCATAGCCACAGGTGAAAAAGTCTCGTCATAATCGATACCTTCGATTTGGCGATAACCTTTCGCAACCAGTCTAGCTTTATAGGTCTGAGGTTTTCCATCCATGTCAGTCTTAATTTTAAAGACCCATTTGCAACCGATGGGTTTTATCCCAGGGGTTTGATCCACCAAGTGCCAGACTTGGTTGTCGGACATGGATTTCATTTCCTCATTCATGGCGTTCTGCCATTTTTCGGAGTCTGGACTGGCCAAAGCTTGTCTGTAGGTTTCTGGATCATCCTGATCCACCAACATCAAGTCATTTCCTTCAGTGGCTAGGAAGCCATATCTGATAGGAGCTTGACGAGATCTCTCAGACCTTCTTGGACCATCTGGAATGGGTGTCGGGATTGGTTCTTGATCAATGACCTCTTCTGGCTCCTATATTTCTACATTCGGCGTAGTAGGTTGCTCTGTATCTTCTTGAATTTCTTCAAGATGTACGGCACTCCCACTAGCTCTTTTGGAAACAAATTTCTTTTCCAAAAATACCCCTCCTCGAGCAACAAAAACTTTGTTCTCGCTGGGTTTGTAGAAATAGTACCCCCTTGTTTCTTTGGGGTACCCCACAAAGACACATTTGCCTGATTTGGGTTCGAGCTTATCGCCTAGTAGACGCTTGACGTAAGCTTCGCATCCCTAAATCTTAAGGAAAGCTAATAAGGGTTTCTTCCCGTTCCATACTTCGTATGGAGTGCTTTCCACTGCCTTTGTAGGAGCCTGATTCAATATGAATGCGACCGTTTCTAGGGCATAGCCCCAGAAGGAGATAGGGAGGTCAGCCTGACTCATCATTGATCGAACCATGTCAAGCAAGGTCCGATTTCTCCGTTCGGATACACCATTCATTTTGAGGTGTTACAGGCGGAGTCAATTCAGAGATGATCCCACACTCCTTTAAATGACTGTGAAAATCTTGGTCCAAGTACTCACCGCCTCGGTCAGATCGAAGCGCCTTTATACTTTTACCAAGCTGGTTCTGTGCTTCGTTCTGGAACTCGTTGAACTTGTCAAAGGTTTCTGATTTATGTCTCATAAGATAAACATACCCATATCTACTGAAGTCATCAGTGAATATAACGAAGTAGTGAAAACCTCTTCTAGCCTGTGTGCTCATGGGCCCACATACATCGGAATGTATGAGACCCAGTAAGTCACTCGCCCTTTCACCTAAACCGGCAAAAGGTGCTTTTGTCATTTTGCCCATAAGGCATGACTCGCATCTCTCAATTGATGTGAATTCAAACGGACTTAAAAGCCCACACTTGTGAAGTGTTGAGATGCGTTTCTGGCCTATATGGCCTAAGCGACAGTGCCATATCACAGTCTGGTTTAAATCATCGGATTTAACCCTTTTGTTACTGATATTATAAATCGAGCTAGTGCCAGTGTTTTGAATATTAAGAATATATAAACCACCAACTAATGAAGCATTGCAATAAAACATGTTTTTCTTGAAAATACTAAAAATTCCATTATCAATTGAAAAATGATATCCTTCCTTGTCGAGCAAGGAAATAGAAATAATATTTCTGCGAAACGCAGGGACACAATGAACATTATTTAAAAATAAAACCAGCCCACTGGGCAAACTGAGGCTAATATCTCCTACAGCAGTTGTCGAGACTTGATTGCCATCGCCAACTCGTAGGTCCGCCTCGCCCTTGCTCACTTCTCTTCTACTTCCCAGAGCCTGCACATTAACACAAATGTGAGGTTCTGCACCGGTATCAAGTACCCAAGAATCTGAAGTAGATAAACTGAGATTGAGCTCAATAACAAAAATACCTGATCCTGAAGATGTGGAAGCTCCACTCTTCTTAAGAAACAACTTGTGTTTCTTGCAATCCTTCTTCCAGTGCCCCAGTCCTTGGCAGTAGAAGCAGATGACATCCTTCTTAGGATTCTCAACAGCCTTTGGAGCTGCTGGACCCTTAGGTTGTCGAATCTTCCCTGCTAGGTGCATAGGAGCCTTACCCTTTCCCAGGCTGGCTTTCTTGAAGCTCACTTGCTTGTTGACCATAAGAACATCCTTGGTTTTCCCCTTGAGATTCTTTTCAGCACTCACGAGCATACCATGAAGCTCTGTCACGGTCTTATCCATGTCATGCATATTGTAATTTCCAGCGAATTCACAATATGCTTCTGGAAGTGAATGCAGCACAAAGTCTGCAGACATTTCCTTGTCCACAGGATGACCGAGTCTGGTCAAGTGTTCCAAAAGACGTTTCATCTTAAGGACATGTGGACTGACAGGAACTCCAACCTTTAGCTTGCAAGACATCAGTTCAGTGAAAGTGTCGTATCTTTCGACACGCGCTTTCTCTTTGTACATTTTCTCGATCTTGGCCATACAGGCTTTGGGATCTTCGGAAATGTCCAAGAACTGTTTCTGCAAGTCAGGCACCATACTGCGCATCATGATGCACTGCACGTCGATCCGGTCGCTAAGGAATTTCTGGTAGGTATCCCTTAGCGCTCTTGAGGCGCTCAGTGCTGGTTCAGTAGGTGATTGTTCCTGGGTAAGGATATAATCCTTACGTTCATGCTTGAGAACGAGTCTCAAATTCCGGTCCCAATCGAGAAAGTTTACGCCGTTAAGCTTATCATGCTCAATTAGTGACCTAAGCGCGCTGCTACCAGAATGATTCGTGTTTGCCATTTTATATCTACACAGTAAACAATTTTTAATCAGTATTAATTAAAATTGAAGTTGGAGATTTAATTATAAAACACTTTCTGATTCTAACTTTCGAATCTGAAGCAGGATCCCATCATACTCTCAATTGAGGTGAACGGAGGCTCACTGCTCCAATTGAGTGCATCAAGGTAGGAGTTAATCCATCTACAAGACCATGTAGTTCCTGGCTAGGGTCTGTACTTGTTAGTACGTGGCATACCCTATACTGATACCCTAGGTCAGCCCTAGCTGACAATCGTAGACAAGTCTACCAAGCTTGAACATATGGATAGAACTAATGTGACTACTACGCGGAGGCGCACGCACCCACACAGAACTACCCATCTCATCCAAACCTTTTCTCTATGAATGTTACGCGGAGGCGTACCGACATCCATAGGGTCAAAGCCCTTTTGAGTGCCCAAACTTGGATGGCATCACGCTTGACTTGTAATTATTTGCGTTTAAGTGAATTATAAAAGTCTGATTGTATATCGATACAATCTTAATCTGGAATCATCAATTGCAAATTCATGCAAAGATGATCCCTTAGCATGTTACATGCGAGTCTGATTAAATTTCGATTTTAATCTTTGCATGTGGGTGATAGCAAATCATACATAAACTTGTATATTTAAACTATCATACATTCAAGCATACAAATGTAACGATAAAATATGCATAGCTAAGCCCATCTTAAGTTCCTAAGAATCTAGCAAAACTGATCCTAAAGACATGGTCTTCAAGATCCAAACTTGCTCCATTCTCGTGAACTCCCACTGGCTTCGAGCCTCCTCCAATCCGAGTCTCCCTCTTGACTTGATTCTTGTGTCAGTCTTCGTGATTACAAATTAAAATAAATAAAATGAAATACAAATCACGACACACAGGCCGTATTTACTACAACTCAAAATTAGGCAACACGCAGGTTGCAAAACCGAAATTAAAATGCAAATCTAATGGGCTTATCTAGCATCATCTGGAAAACATCATGTTATCAAAGATCATGTTATCAATCAACATGCTAATCAAACAAATAAATTTTCCAAATTTTATCTTTCTTAAGTGTGGAAAAATTCTGGTTTATCGAAACCGGACGGTTTAATCAATTAATTGAATTTTGGACCGGTTCTTGCTGGTTTATCGAAACCGAACCAAGTCTGAAAATTAAATTTTTTTAGGGTTTCCAAATATCCTTGCGAACCAAACCGGTTCAGCTCGAATCTGGTTGAGCCGAACCGGCTCAACCGAGGTCGCCCGCGGAGGCAACCACGGTGGCCCGTGAGGGCAGACCCTGGTCGCCCGCGAGGCAACCATGGTGGCCCTCACGGGCTGCCATGGTCGCCCGCGGCAGCGACCATAGTCGCCCGCGAGGGCTGCCATGGTCGCCCGTAGGCGACCCTCGTCGGCCCATGGTGCTGACCATGGTCTGCCCAAGGGCATTCCATGGTCCACCAAAGGACTCGACCTGGTCGGCCATGGCTAACCCGAAACACCCCAAAAAAAAATATTTTCCAGTTTCCAAAATCAATCAAATCTGAAAAAAAAAATCGATTTACATGCATGCTAAGGTGATGAACACATATAAACATAAAAAAAATCAGATTTAAACATGTAGAAAATAACATAGCAACCAAGGCTCTGATACCACTGAAAGAGATCACCACGGGTTCCAAACGATGAATATCATGCAGCGGACTTTATGTAACCGTGGTGATCGAAACTAGCTTAGATCTTAATGCCATTTGAACATGTTATAAACATAAATATAACTCTGATATTTACCTCTTGTAATCGACAAAAATAAAAGTGTAGTGTTCTCTCTATCAAGTCCACACAAGCACCACAAACGAAATGATTTTTCACTCAATATTTTGCTAGAAATTTTGAGAGAAAAAAAACAAGACAACAATGGTGGATGAGAGGAGAAGGATTTTCGGCAATGAGGGGGAGAGAATGAGGGAGTAAGTTGCTGAAAAATAATTGAGGATAAAAGGAAGATATTATGTGATTTTAATTTGAAATTAAATTGAATTTCAAAATTAAAATTGCATTATCTATCCCTTATACTCTCTTATTTGCATTTGTTCCCACTCATATATTAAATCCCTAAATGGCCTTTAAGCCCGTTTAACTAAAACCCAAATTAAAACCATTAACTTGAGTTCTAATTTCGGTTTAGACAAAACGGCTCAATTTCCTCGAATTGATTTCTTCAACCGTCTGGTTAAAACCTTAGGCCATAAAACTACTAAATTGTTCTCAATTCTCATCCATAATTGTTGTCATGTATCGTGCTTCATGCGTGTGACCCTCTAGGCTCACGAATAATTGGCAGACTAGTAAAATTACTATTTTACCCTTTCCATCATAATTGGCCTCTAGCAAGACATTATGATTATCCAATATTCGTAATTATCGATTATTCGACTTAACCTGTTATCGTACATCTCACTGTCCTTTTATCAAACCGATATCCAGATTGATCAATAGGCATAGAATGGTCATCCTAATTTATCAATCACTGTTTCTTGATATCTGAGATGACTGAAAACTGATACTAAGGTATCACCTGCATGGCCATGCTCTTTCTTCAGTCATACTCATCAAGTGGCCTAAACGGATATCTTTCTCATACCGAAGTATGAGTGATAAATCCCTCAGACGCCTTTCGAGTTCACTAGTGCAATAAATGCCAAAGCCAATCGAAGCCGTTATAGTTACCCTTTTACAGATAACGTTAGACTAGGTCAAACTTAGGTATTCGTTACATAGTTTCCACAAAGACTCCTTGGTCTTATGATATAATGACAAGTTACGATATGTGAGTATCTCATGACTGGATCTATGCAGCATACTCACAATCGGGTTGTCCGATATCATCGACCTGATGATATCTATGATATAACTCCGGCACATACTTTGCCATGATCAGTAGAGCGTGATCACAAGGAGTTAGTCTCATACTGATCGCTTCAGAAGAAGCTTAGCTGATCAGGGACATTATCGAATGCAATTCTTTCTGATCTATAGTTCTAATATAAGTGGTTACACACATTATGACATAGATCAAATCATATTAGATATATTACTACAACACATTAGTAATATTATGCCTTTTATTATGTAGAATAATGATGTCAGTTACAATATAGATTGAGAAATTATTTTGGACTAGGGCACAAACCTAACAGATAGTGCCATATTAGAGTTTGGTTCAAATCATCGGATTTAAACCTTTTCGTATTAACGTTATAGAGCTGATTTGAATTGGGGCTTTCCATATTCAATACATACAAACCACCTATTGTACTTGCACTTCCATAATGTATGCCATCATGTTTTATATTAAAACATCCATTTTCAATTACAAAAATAAATCCTTCCTTATCAAGTAAGGAAATGGATATAATAATTCTGCTAAAAGTTGGTACAAAATCTACATTATGAAGTACAAGAACAAGGCCACTAGGCAAAACAAGTTTAACGGATCATACAGCAGTTGCGACAACCCGAACTTTGTTCCCAACTCTTAGGTCCACCTCGTTCTTGCCCAAATCTCTTCTATTTTCCAACACCAGCACATTCGTACAGATGTGAGATTCAGCCCCGATATCTAATACCCATGAATCCGAAACAGAGAGATTTAGCTCTAAAAAGAAAATACTTGAGGAAGACGCGACCCCGCCGCCCTTCTTCTGGCAGTAGAAGCAAACTGCCAGAACGCCACCCCGTCTCTTTTTTAGTAACCGGGCTGCTGGCAGTAGAAGCAAACTGCTTCCCTTTTCTTCTTCGCCTCCCCAACTTTAGGAGGTCTCGGAAGTAAAGGCAGTCTCATCTTTCCCGCTAAATGCATAGGGGCTTTACCCTTATCACCTCCAGCTTTGAAGCCAGTTCCCTTTCTAACCATTAGGACATCCTTGCCACGAGTGACCTTGATGTTCTTCTCGGCCGTTACAAGCCTTTGATACAACTCCGAGACGGTCTTGTCCATATCATGCATATAATAGTTCATTTCGAAGCTATCATATGGATGAGGAAGGGATTGCAGAACAAAATCTGCTGCCATCTGCTTTTCCACCCCGAGCCCGAGTCGAGTTAGGCCGTCGAGGTGCCCCTTCATTTTCAGGACATGTGGACCTACAGAACTACCTGCTGACATTTTGCAAGTGAGGAGTTCCTTGAAAATCCCGAATCTTTCGAGTCGAGCCTTTTCCTTGAACACAACCCCTATCTGCGACATCATCACTTTAGGGTCCTCAGACAGTTCCATAAACTGCTTCTGGAGCTCCGGCTCCATAGCACCCAGCATCACACACGCCACGTCGATATTGTCGCTAAGGTACTTTTGGTATGCATCATTAACGGCCCTCGGGGCGTTGAGTGCTGGCTCCACAGGGATAGCCCGGTCCAGTACGTATTCCTTGCGTTCCAACTTGAACACAAGTCGTAGGTTCCTGTCCCAATCCAGATAGTTTGTCCCATTGAGTTTACCCTTTTCAAGGATATGCCTCAATGAAAAAATGTTTGAGTTCGTTGAATTGTTCGCCATTAATCTATGCGAGGAAAGTACATTTAATCAGAAAGTTGAATAAAATTCCAAAGATCCTGAATAAAATTCCAACCTTTCGATTCTAAGTTAATAGAATCTAAAACCAAGACCCATGATTCATGAATCGAAGTACGCTAAGGCGCACCGCTCTGATTCACTTATTTAGGTAGGACATGCATCCAGTTACACCCCGTGCAATTGGATCTAATTACAACCCCTGTAATTCTTGGCAAGTGTTTGTACGATAGTACACGGCGTACCCTTTCTGACATCCTGGCTCTACCCTGGTCGAGAATCGCAGTTAAGTCAACCAAATCATGTATGCAAAGTCCGATAAAGATGCTCTGCTAAGGCGCACGACATCTAGATAGAACTTTATCAAACTTGTACAGAGCGCACTTTCGAAGATGCTCCGCTAAGGCGCACGACATCAACAAAGTGGAGAACTATACAAGCTTATGATTTTGGGTTGGTGTCTCACTTGACTTAAAATTATTTGTGATTGGTTGAGTTTAAATCAATTATGTTTGATACAATTAGGAAACCGTCATCAACAACCCGTGTTATGACGTTTCTAATTTATCTTACATTATCTTCTTCGAAACCGTCATTTACAACCCGTGCAAAGACGTTTTCAAATTTGAACACATCCATCCCAACCCGTGCAACGATGGTTCACAACGCTTTAACATGCAAACAATTAATCCCGTTTTAATCTTTGCATGTTGGTGATAGCCTAAAATAAAATAAGCTAAGCATGCTTGCAATTCAATTTAACATTCAAATAAATTTTAACATGCATTAAAGCGTTAAATATGCACAAATAGCCCAAGCTAAAATCCTAAGAATACAAATGAGACAAAGACTCCATGAGCTCTTCTCGTCATTTCCACTTAGGGCCTCTCCCACTAGCTCGTGGACGTCTTCCAAGATTGTCAACGTTCTCGGTTTCCATCCTTCTCGACTTGACTAATTAATTACAATTAATACTCGGTTCGTAGATCGGATGAAAGAATAATTACACTTTATCACTAGCGTTCGTAGCCCGTATAAAAGAATAAATTAAACGCTACAATATAACGGTTCGCAGACCGTTTATAAAAGCGATAAATAATTAAACGCTATTGGGCTATCTATGCATCATGCAAAACATCTCATCATACAATATGTTATCACACAAGCATACTGTCAAACAAGATGCAATTCCGGTTTTAATTTTCATGTCCAAGTTGCTCGGTCGGGTTTATCGAAACTAGACCTTTTCGAAAAATCGGTTTATCGAAACCATTCAAATCTAAAAATTTTCAAAAAATTGGATTGCGGGTTGTGCCACGGATCAAACACCGTGCAACAAACCACTCGGGCCCAAAACAAGTGGGCTGAAACCCACTTGGGCCGAGCCCCTACGCACCAACGTGCTAAGGTTTGGCAACCCTATCAGTCGGGCCTCCACCGCCGGCCTCGGCCACTTGCTGGCTATTGCCGGGGCAGAAGCGGGGCGAGCACGTCACCGTGACCATCTAATGGCCACGGCACAACCCTGCTCCGGCAAGCCAGAGCCCCCGCCCAGTCCCTTTTTCCGGCTCCCCAAGAGTCCCGTTTCCGGCGACCAGACAAATCCAACTTTTTTCGAAAATTTCCAGATTTGATAATATGTTTAAAACTTCATTTTCATGTCATATAAAACCCATATAAAATAAATAAACATATTACAGCAACAAGGCATGCAAAACAACACCGAAAACGATTAAAACATTGATTTAAGAGGGTAACCGCCCTTTGATACCACTGTAGGAACTTTAGGGCTACCAAGAACACCATGACAACAGAAGAAAGAATATATAAACCCCAAAATCTGTCCAAGATCGTGAAACCATTAAATCCCAAGGCAAAAACGAAATCACAAGTATTTACCTTTTGGTTTGCTCGAATCGAAACTTGAAGAACGTTTGAGATCTTCAACTCCAAAGTAGTCCACACGGATGGGATGATCTTGAATGATCCTTGCACACTACTACCTACTAGAGTATAGTGTGAAGCTTGAGAGAAAAATAGAGGAGGGAAGACCTTGGAGGGTTTCGGCCGAGAGAGCTAGAGGAGGGAGAGTGAGTGTTCCTTTTTTGTTTTGTGTGTAATGTGTTATACCACAATCCCACCTCTCTCTTGGTCTTAGATGGATGAGTTGGTGATTGGGCATGGCATAAAGTGTTCTTGTAAACCAAATCCCACTTGCCCATGCCTAGCCATGACTAGCCCATGCCTTGCCCATACCTTGGCCATACCTTGGCCAATCACCATCTTGTCAAGAATGTTGGATGATTGTGTGGACCCACAAATGGGCCACCTATTGGGCTGGCCACCATGGTCCTCATGGGCCGAAGCCCAATTGCTTCGGCCATGTGGGCACGTGCCAGGTCCAATTATTATCTGACCTTTCTTGCCTCGCGTCGAACCAATTCCCGATCTTTCTGTTGGGTTCCGGGGCATCCTAATAACGTTCATGGCAGCAAAAGCAATCTATAAACCGCCCCTAACCTGCGCAAGATCGACTACCAAGTTAGATCCTTAAGAAATCGAGTTTTCGGATTTTACCAGAATCTGCTCAGCAGAAAACCGAGACTTTGAAGCTCCATATCTCGAGCTACAGATCTCCAATTACTTTGGTTCTTTTTGGATATTAAACCTCAGCCAATTCTCTACATCTTTTATGCTTTGCTCCGAACCCATTTCGGACGAGAAGACCTCGTCTGGAGCACAATTTTCCCATCTCGCTGGACTGACTCTGCGGACCAGTCATATTCTCTGACTTTTATCTCCCAAACCAATGCTCTTTTGGAAAATTAGTATTTCACAAAAGTTGTAGCCCTTTGACTTATCTTTCTAACGCCGCCAGTTTCAGGTCAATCGAAGCTCGGACGAAGTAGCTATGGCTCACGCAATGTTGGTTGCCGGAACTAGACAATCTGGACAGTTTCTCCATTTTTGCTGTTAGTCTTTGTTGAATCAAGAAAGAATAACTATATGATCTTCTTCTCTAGAGCAAGTCCACACCAAGAGAATGATCCTTAAGATCCTTCACTTAAAGCCTACTAGAACAATTAAGTGAAGAACAAGAGAGCAAAGACACAAGAGACGAGGGTGTGGAAGAGAGAAAGTGAGGATGATCGTGTGAGTTGTGTCTTCATTTGTCTACTTCATCAACACATAAGGCATGGGTTACTACCGTGACAAATGATGAAAGCATGGGTTAAAGGCAAGTCATTGCTCATACCCCTTGAATCACTCACCTCTTAATCAACAACACAAACTAAGCATGGTGTGTGTCGCCCCCACCCTTGGACCCACCAAGGTGGCCGGCCACTTGGGCTTATTGGGCCTTATTTGGGCCCTTGTTGGGTCGGCTAGGTGACCAAATGGGCCGAGCCCAATGGGCTCGCCCATGTGGTCGCGTGCCGTGTCCAAAAAGTTGTCCGACCCTTTTTGTCGTTACTTATCAAACAAAGTCCGACGCGACATCGACGAAAATCTCAGTTTTCTCGGTTCGCTAATTATTCTCTCAAACCGATCCCATGGCTCAAAACCTTCAGTTTTGTCCAAGTATTGCTCCTCAAGAAACGTTAAGGTTTCCTTGTCTCAAGTTATCCGTCTTGTATGTGTGTGACCCTCCAGGCTCATGCCACCGTTGGCAGATCGGCGCAAGAGATCTCTCTTGCCCGATCCATCATAAGTGGTCTCTAGTAAAACATTATGATTACCCAAGCTGCATGATGATCGATGATTCGATTTAACCTTGTGCGTACAAGTCACTATCCTATTATCTCTAGACATCCCGATTGATCACAAGGCATAGAGTCGTCATCCTTGTTTAATCAATCATTATTACTTGATATGTGAGATGGCTGAGAACTGATAACCCGTATCACTGGCATGGCCATGCTCTTTCTATTAGTCATTCTCGATCAAGAGGCCTTTAACGAATATCTTTCCCATACCGTAGTACGAGGGATAAATCCCTTAGCCATCTTTCGTGTCACTCATGCAATCCGTTCCGCCACCCAGTCATGCCCATTATTCCAATCCTGTTACGGAAAGCGTTAGGCGCAAGTTAAAGTCACACGTACATTGCATAACGATCACAAAGACTCCTTGGTCTAAGGATATCGTGACAAGCTATCGCATTTGAATATGTTCATGGCTTAATCTACGAAACACTATTCAAAGCGGGTCGTCCGATATCAATCACCTCATGATATCTATGATATGATTCCGGGATCCCACATCCCTATGACAAGCAGAACTACATCATTGAGAACCATCCTCATATTGGTCGCTTCAATTGAAGCGTATATTGACCAGGGACTCGTTAAGTGTGATCCGTACCGATTTATGGTTCTACTACTTTAGTGGTCATAAATCAGATCATGCTTAACATATTACTTCAACACATAAGTAATACAAAGCCGTTTTATTCATTACAAACGATGACAAACTATTACAGACATTTATAGACTATTCCAATTGGAACCTAGGGCACAAATGTTATCACTTTCGTCGTTTCTCTCAAAATCCATATCCTATGTGTGTGACCCTTTAGGCTCATGCCATCGTCGGCGGATCGGCGTAAAATTCCATTTTACCCGATCCATCATAAGTGGCCTCTAGTAAGACGTTATGGTTACCCGACGCGCATGATGATCGATGATTCGATTTAACCTCATGTAGTACATGTCGCTATCCTTTTAATCGCCCAGTATCTAGATTGATCATAAGGCATAGAGATGACACCCTTATTTACTCAATCTCTGTTTCTCGATCTGCGAGATTACTGAATATTGATACCCCGTATCGTTGGCATGGCCATGCTCTCCCTTCAGTTAATCTCTATCGGGTGGCCTAAACAGATACATATCTCATACCGTAGTATTAGGGATAAATCCTTTAGCCGCCTTTCGTATCACTCATACAATCCGTCCCCGTGCCAATCTTGTCCGTTATGGAAGTCTTGTTACAGACAACGTTAGGAGCAAGTCAAACGCGGTTCTTTATTGTATAGCGATCACAAAGACTCCTTAGTCTAAGGATACAACGATAAGCTACCACAATTGAATGTGTTCATGATTGTATCTATGCAACACCATTCAGTGCGGGTTGTCCAATATCACTCGCCCGAGTGATATCTGTGATCTGATTCCGGGAACCCTCCCAATGGTAAATAGGACTATACAATAAAGAATCATCCTAATACTTGGTCGCTTCATTGAAGCATATTTGACCAGGGACCCGTTAAGTGTGATTCGTACAGATATATGGTTCTACTACTTTGATGGTCAAATATCAGATCAAACTTAACCTATTATTTCAACACATAAGTAATATAATGCCGATTTTATATATTGCAAATGATGATTGATATATACAGACATTTACAGACTAATACAATTGGACTAGGGCAGAAAAATGCATTATGAGAGACAAGAAAAGGTCGGCGATACTCGAGAGAGAGGTATTGGCAAAACTGGACATTTTGGGCCATGGATATGTGTAATTGAATGTGACACGCGAATCGAGAAAGGCTAAGTCTTTCGTCGATGTCGCGTCAGACTTTGTACGTTAAGTTCGTGGGTAAGTTGGATGCGGCACGCGACCTCATGGCCGAAGCATTGGGCTTCGTGCCACGAGGCCCTAGTGGCCGGCCCAAGGCCCAATATTGGAGCAAAGGGTGGGTCCCTTTCTCTACTAACTTTGGTTAAGTGGATGATGACTAGATACACACTAACCTAATCCATATTGGGTAAGTGTGATTAAAGGTGGCCACCCAATGACCATCATCATCTTCGCTTAACCCAACGCACATCAATTCACATTACACTTACCAACACAGCAAGAAAAATATCACAACTTTGGTGTTTCTCTCCCTCTCTCTTCAAGTTCGGCCGAGAGCTCCTCCATCCCCTCCTCTTACTCTCTCTTCTATTCTAGTAAGGTAGAAGAGTGTAGGATACTCAAGTGATCATCCTATCCATGTGGACTTGGCTAGAGTTGAAGATCTGAAGCGTTCTTCAAACCGATTCGAACAAACCGAAGGTAAACTTGTGATTTTGTTTTTACCTTGGGATTTAATGGTTTAATGTTTTTGGACAGTTCTTGGGGTTTATATATGTTGCTTCCGCTGCCATATGAGTTCTTGATAGCCCTAAAGTTCCTACAAATGACCATTACACACTCCTACCTACTAGAGTATAGTGTGAAGCTTGAGAAAAAAAGATGGAGGAGACCCTATGAGGGGTGTTAGGCCGAGAGTATTCAAGAGGGAGGGAGAGACCTTCTCTTTTGTGTTTTGTGTGTTATGCCATAATGCCCTCTCTCTCTCTCTTGGTCTTAGATGGATGAGTTGGTGATGGGAGCATGGCATAAAGTATTCATGCAAACCAAATCCCACTTGCCCATGCCTTGCCCATACCTTGGAAAATAACCATCTTCTCAAGAATATTGGATGATTGTGTGGACCCACAAGTGTCCCACCTATTGGGCCGGCCACCATGGGCCTCATGGGCCGAAGACCAATTACTTCGGCCATGTGGGCCACGTGCCGGGTCCAATTAATATCCGACCTTTCTTGTCTCGCGTCGAACGAAATCTCGATCTTTTATCGTTTCTCTGAATCCATATCATATGTGTGTGACCCTTTAGGCTCATGTCATCGTCGGCGGATCGGCGTAAAATTTCATTTTACCCGATCCATCATAAGTGGCCTCTAGTAAGACGTTATGATTACCCGACGCGCATGATGATCGATGATTCGATTTAACCTCATGTAGTACATGTCGCTATCCCTTTAATCGCCCGGTATCTAGATTGATCATAAGGCATAGAGACGTCACCCTTATTTAATCAATCTATGTTTCTCGATATGTGAGATTACTGAATACTGTTAACCCGTATCGTAAGCATGGCCATGCTCTCCCTTCAGTCAATCTCTATCGAGTGGCCTAAACATATACATATCTCATACTGTATTATGAGGGATAAATCCCTTAGCCGCCTTTCTTATCATTCATACAGTTCGTCCCCGTGCCAATCATGTCCGTTATGGTTGTATTGTTACAGACAACGTTAGGAGCAAGTCAAACGCGGTTCTTTACTATATAGCGATCACAAAGACTCCTTCGTCTAAGGATACAACGACAAGTTTACCACAATTGAATGTGTTCATGACTGTATCTACGTAACACCATTATGTGCGGGTTGTCCGATATCACTCACCCGAGTGATATCTATGATCTGATTCCGGGAGCCCTTCCCAATGGTAAATAGAACTATACCATAAAGAATCATCCTCATACTTGGTCGCTTCATTGAAGCATATTTGACTAGGGACCCGTTAAGTGTGATCCGTACAGATATATGGTTCAACTACTTTTATGAAATATATTTGATCATACTTAACCTATTACTTCAACACATAAGTAATACAATGCTAATTTTATATATCGAAAATGATGATTAATATACATAGACGATTACAGACTAATACAATTGGAATAGGGCACAAAAATGCTTACAGTTGGAATACCTCATGGGCTGCCAAATTGGGCAAGGCCAAGGCCTCATGGTCGAAGCCCTAATTGGTTCAGCCCATGAGGCCTAAGCCGCCCAAGATGGCCGACGACTAGGGTCTGGAGGGAGCCGAACCTAGCCCATTTTATGAGCTCGTTCATGCTCTCAAAACCCTAGCCAATCTCTATAAATAGAGGCCTCATGAGCTGAAAAATATAACTTGATTTTTTCATACTGTCACTCTGCCGAATTTACTAATCGAGTTTATTTTCTTTCTAGTAGGGGAATCTGAGCTTAGATCTAGGTGTCTTGTGCATGCATGTGGATATCTTAGAGAGCAAAACACTTGATTTACTTTCAGTGGTCTGAATACATCACTGTTTTTGTTTTACTAAACAAACTTGTTGTTTTTCCAGATCTGGCGACGAAACTTGCGAGACACATAACTCCCAGTTCTAATGTCCGATTGACCGAAACGAGTGGCATATTAAAGGAAATTCAATGCTCTTCAATTTCTCGGAATATAGCTTTCTCCATTATAGGTCAGGTGTGGGCGCTGTCTGGCCCGCAACCTGACTGATCTATAAAACCAAAAAGGTACATGCTTTCGTAAATTGTAGATCTATCGCGTAGATAAGATCCAGATGGGTTCGGGGTTATTTTATTGTTTTATTTCTGCTGCGCATCTCTGATTTGGATCCCTTGAATCCCAATAACCACAACCGAAGAATCTGTCCAATACTGTCTGATAAAATGTTTTGCCTTGGATAAAGGTCTTTCTGTCCGAACTGGGCCTGGTAAAAAACATGAAAGTCCTAGAGAACTGGCTGAAGTTTAGTCTCCAAAAATAACCGAAGAATTTGGACATACGTAGCTCAAGTTACGGAGCTTCAATGTGATATTTTTCTACAGGGCAGATTCATGGTAAAACTCGATAACTCCTTTGCTTTTGGATCTAATCATGGTAGTCGATCTTGGACAAATTTGGAGCTGTTTTACGTTGCTTCCGCTGCCATGTATCTGATTTGGATTCTCGGAACCCTACAAATGGTTGGGGAAAAGTTAAACAAAATAAATCATTCTTTCTGAAACATTTGAATTTCTCTGGGTTTTTCTTCATTGCTCCAAGGGATCCGGAGATTCTAGTAGGTCGTCGGGTTTCGGTGTAGGACCGCTTGTTCGTGTGGATACTTCGGGGAGTACATCGATTCGGGATGCTCATTCGAATTGTGTGGGCTTTGATTCTCATTGGACGAGATACGTAGGCCACCCATACGAAATTTAGGTCCAAGCCCGAGAACCTCGATTCAATAAACATTTCGATTTTCAAGTAAAAGCTTAAAACTTCTCCTCAAGATCAATCAATATTTGCATAAAGATTCTGAAGGGAACCTGGTCATTTTGTTGTTTCCCCTACGTTGTTATAGCCTAGGTTCCCCAACATTTGTTTTCATCATTTGATTGTTATCAATATTTTATGTTGGTCACATTCAAATGTTTTTTTCACCCGTTAAGTTAGTTTTGAATGCTCCGGAAGTGGATTTCTTGAATTTTTTTTTTTTTGCTCAGCTATCGAAAATATTATTTATGAAACTTGAAAAATTTCCCTAGAAGGAAACAAAAAATAGTCAAGTACAACAATAACATCTAAGAAAATGATGCAGCAATCTTAATAAAATTACTACAAAGAAAATGAGAAGAAAGAAGATAACAGAAAAATCCAGATAATGGAGAAAAGGAGATGAGCTATGGAGTGCGATTAGCCCGGTTCATGGGAGCAAAGTATACGCCAATGGACTTATTTGATTTTGGGTTGTAATTCAGTGCATATATATACCATATTACCCCTTTATGATAAATAGAAATAATTGCACTTCAATACACTTATTATGACGCGTTTTACAACTTAATATACATTTTAAAAAGTTTATTTTCAGCTCAGTTAATTATCTTTTTTTACTCTTTGCTCTATCAATGTTATATTTGGGACGAAAAGTATTATTCTTTCAAGAAAGACAAAAATATCCTTAAATGTCAACCCTCTCTTCGTCGCAATGCTGATCCTATTTCTCGATTTCACTGTTTTTTTCCTGCTAATTAATCTTACTCAGTTTAAGTTTTGGTTATAGTTTGGAGAACTTCAGCTAGGAATGCGATTTAGATGCAATATTCTTGAACTCATTGGTCTGTGGTTCATCAAAAGTATCGTTAATCCTGTTAATTTTATCGACAACAACATAACTAGAAATCGAATTGACCTTCCTCGATTCACCAGACCTGATCTCCTTTCTCTCTAAATTGAACTAAGACTAAGACTGACCTCCTTGCTCTTATCAGATTTCAACGTCCTCTTTTCCTAAATCAAGGTCTTCTTGAATTCGGGCGAACTCCGGTGGAACAGAGAATTAGATCTCAACTTTGAAATCTAAACTGACAGTGATGAAGTTGAGGTCTCTGGAGTTGAAGGGGAAAGGTAGAAGCGAAGAAGTGCACTATAGGTAGATTATAGTTTGAATTTTAGTGACATGGTTTGAAAATTTTATGGTTAGTTGATAGCATTTTAATTTTTTTACATTAAAATTTTCCGTCCAAATATTAATAGAAAAGAATAACATGTAATAACATAATTAACTGAGTTTAAAATATACTTTTTAGGATATGTGTCGAAAGTTGTAACATGTGTATGCGGTGAAATGTAATTATCCCTAATATATATGATTTAATGACTGTGTTCTTTTGAGTTAGCACAGTGGCACACATCCTCGATGATAGGTCATAAGTATGGGTGTAAACGAGCCGAATCAAGTATCAATTTAGCAAGGCTTGACTCGAGTCGTGAAAAAAGTGTTCGGTCCGAGCTCGAACTAGCTTATGCAACTTAGCTCGAGTTCGAAAAGTTTATTAAACGAGACTAATCTTGAGGTTGAATTCGGGTTGATCTCTATTATAAGGAGTCCGAACTGATCTCAAGCGGTTTGTTAAAACATTGGGTCATTTACAATGGTATTCATAAGATAAGGTAGAGAAATGTGAATAGTTGAGGCTGACATGTGTGATTTGACGACGGCAAAAATATAACTTGAGAAAGCTAGTTTGGTTGGACAAATCAAACTGAAGAGCATAACCGAGTTTGTTATAACTCAATCCCATTTGTAATCAGGGCCGACTCAATAACTTTTGAGGCGTAAAGAAAAAGTGATTAATATAATATTATTTTGGGTATCATATTTTAAAATGGGCTTTAAATATTTTAGTTTGGTGCATTTTTTTATTACACTTGTACCCTGTTTTATAGCTGGACTTAAAACAAGTGTTTCACTTAATTTTTGGACAAGCCAGCCCTTTCTGTAATGCCTTGCACATGGCCTGCTTTCTTGGTAGACCAGGAAGTGACTAGGAAAAGGTATTGAAAAGAAGTTGATAAAAAGTAGTTAATAGATAAAGATGGCAATATTTCTCGTCCCGACAGGTTTCTTCGAATCCAAACGAAAACAAAACAGGAAATTTCTGAATCCGAATGGAAACGGGGTAGAGACGCCCGCTCCGCCCCTATATATTAAAAATATATATTTTAAATTAAAAAAAACATATTCTTAAATTCATATTTATTGAAAAATAATACCTTTTAAGTTAAAATAGTATTTTATAATAAATGTTTAATGAAAAATAATATCTTAAGTATACATTTTATTTAAATAATAATTTTTAAATATATTTTAGGGATAATTCAAGATGACATACCCTATATATGTCCCATTATCACATGATATATCCTAGAATTTTTCGTATCATGGTGAGTACCCAAGAATTTCATTTGTCTCACCGTTACTCATTCCGTCCAATTCCGTTAGTTTTTAACATTTTTGACATGTGAAATGACTAAAATACCCTTAATGGTATTTTGAATTATTATAATTGGACTGAAAAGACAAAAATGACCTCACCTATTCATCTAATTTTCAAACTAATGCCATTCCCTCCTCTCTTGTCTGTGGACGACCTCCGGCCTCTGACGGCCTTGTCTCAGGCCTCCGGTCGTCTTTAGCCTCGCTCCGATGGTCTCGGTGTGGTGGTTGGACTCGTTCTTTGATCTCGAGGCCATACTCGTCGGAATGAGGGAACACTCTCTTTTTCGACAGTAGCATTCTCTCCGGCGGTGGCATTCTCTCCGATGCTGGGCGTGGAAGGAGATGTTGGGCGTGGCCGGAGATGGGGCTAGGCGGGCCGGAGATGGGGCTGGGCGTGGACGGAGGTGCTGGGCGGAGCTAGAACCTCGACGGCTCCGGTGACCTCGTCGGTTCTAGCTCCGCCCAGCACCTTCGTCCACGCCCAGCCCCATCTCCGGCCACGCTCAGCGTCGGAGAGTGCCACCGTCGAAAACATAGAGCGTTCACTCATTCCGGCGAGTGTGGTCTCGAGATCAAAGAACGAGTCCAACCGCCACACTCAGACCATCGGAGCGAGGCTAAAGACGACCGGAGGCCGGAGACAAGGTCGTCGGAGGCCGTCAGAGGCTGGAGGTCGTCCACAGACAAGAGAGAAGAGACTGGCATTAGTTTGAAAATTAGAGGAATAGATGAGGGCATTTTAGTCTTTTCAGTCCAATTATAATAATTCAAAATACCCTTAAAGGTATTTTAGTCATTTCACATGTCAAAAATGTTAAAAACTAACGGAATTCGACTGAATGAGTAACGGTGAGACAAATGAAATTCTTGAGTACTCAACCTGATACAAAAAATTATAGGGTATGTCATGTGATAATGAGACATATCCAAGGTATGTCATCTGGAATTATCCCTATATTTTATTAAAAATAAATAAATGTGTTTTAACATTTGTTGGGTCGGAATTGGATAATGGACAATCCCCGAATCTGACGAGGATACTTCGTCCTCGTTAAAAACGGAAAATCCCCGATTTGATTTTAATGGCAACGGAGATGAAGATTGCAAAATCCGCCCCAAATCCACCCCGTTGCCATCCTTTAATAGTAGGGAAATTTTCACTTAGCTCCCTCGTGGTTTACGCGTTTTTCACTTAGCTCCATCGCCCGACAAATACGTTTTGAGAGACCCTCGAACTTTCCAAAATTCTCACAGAGCCCTAACCCCATTAGTTTTTTTGTGAAAAGTCCAAAATACCCTCACCTCCCCACCACATTGTTCATGGAGCCACTCCGGCCACCCACTCTGGTCGGCCTCGTTTCCGACCCTCCGTCCGGCCACCCCTTCTCCGCCACCCTCTCTGCCAGCAAGCTCCCTCAGCGCCGCCTTCTCCTCCGGAGTCGCGCTCTGGTCTCGGTCCGGTGCGCCACAGACAATCTAGTTCTGTGCCAGGATTGCGATTGGGACTCCCACGCGAGCTGCTCTGTGTCCGCTGCACACGACCGGTTCCCGGTGGAGGGATTCTCCGGCTGCCCCTCCGCCGCAGAGCTCGCCCAAATCTAGGGCTCGGATATGGAAGGGAGGGCTGATTCGGGGTGGTCCGGGTAGGAGTGGGTTGGGTCGAGGGGCTGGGACGAGGCTTGAGGTTCAAGGTGGGTGCTGGGTTCATGAATTTGATGATGCCCAGTGGCGGAGCAGGAGAAGATGGAGATGGATAGCTGTGCGAGATCGTGGAGTTGTCGAGCCTCGGGACGAGCTACGAATCGCCCGAGTCGAGGGGCGATTTCGTGTTCACGGACTTGCCGGACCACGCGTGGCTCTACAGTGGCTACTCGCCGCCGTGGTTCCAATCCGACGGCTGCGATTTCTTCGGCTCGGGAATGGCAGATTGTGTAGGTGGAGAAGGCGGCGCTGAGGGAGCTCGCCGACGGTGGAGGTGGAGGTGGAGGAGAAGGGGTGGCCGGACGGAGGGTCGGAGACGACGAGGCCGGCCGGAGTGGGTGGCCGGAGTGCGAGCGATGAACAATGAAGCAATGATATTAGTTTGAAAATTGAATGGTGAGATGAGGGTATTTTGGACTTTTTACAAACAAAATTAACAGGGTTAGGGCTCTGTGAGAATTTTGAAAAACTCGGGGGTCTCGCAGAACGTATTTGTCGGGCGAGAGAGTTAAGTGAAAAACGCATAAACCACCAGGGATCTAAGTGATATTTTCCCTTAATAGTATACAGTTGCACTTGTACTTGGAAGTGTGATATGGAACAAGAAAGGAGGGTAATATTGTCATTTACCATTTGGAAGCGAAGTTGGTATTGGTACCATTTTAGGGTGTGGAAGTGAGGGTGAAGGGTAAGATGAGCCTGAGAATGGCGTCAATTTGCATATCATTCCTTGCCTCTCCTCTCCCCCACGACGAGGCCAAGAACAAGAACAAGACCATTGGTCTTATCCGCTGCACAACATCCTTTTCCTATTCAAAATCTCCGAAGAAGAGGCACTGGAAGCAAGGAGAGTTTCAATCGGAGCCCAGAAAGTTTCATTCGGAGCCCAGAAGGTCTTCAAAATCTCCGCTAGAACCCAGGGAAAGGTCCAAGTTGCCCAGAAAGTCTTCAAAACCTCCAGTGGAACTGAGGAAGTATAGGGTATGCACTGTTACTGAGACCCTTGTCGACCATATCCAAAAGAAGCACTGGGTCGAGGCCCTTGAGGTAGGTCACCTTTGTTTACCACAAAACAAAATTAATCGAGTGTGTGTGCGAATTGAATTGAAAATGAGGTGAATGTTGGTTCAGGTGTTTGATATGCTGAGAGAACAGCCCTTTTACCATCCAAAACAAGGCACATACATGAAACTCATTGTTCTACTCGGTAAATGTGGCCAACCCCAACATGCCCACCGTATTTTTGACTTGATGGTTGAAGAAGGATTGGAACCCACTGCTGCCCTTTACACGGCTTTGCTTGGGGCCTATTGTCGGAGCAATCTTGTTGACGAGGCATTCACACTTCTCACCCAAATGAAGGCCCTCCCCCAATGCCAGCCCGACGTATACACCTACAGTATCTTGATTAAAGCTTGTGTCGATGCCTCTCATTATGATTTGGTTGCTTCCCTTTATGGAGAGATGCACGAAAGGTCAATTTCTCCAAACACAGTCACCCAAAACATAGTGTTAAGCGGATATGGCCGGGCCGAGAAATATGACCAGATGGAGAAGGTGTTATCTGGGATGCTCGACAGCCCCACTTCCAAACCCGATGTTTGGACTATGAACATTATCCTCAGCATCTTTGGCAACAAAGGTCATATCGAGATGATGGAGCAATGGTACGAGAAGTTCCGTAACTTTGGAGTTGAACCAGAAACACGCACTTTCAATATCTTAATCGGTGCTTATGGGAAGAAACGAATGTATGGTAAAATGTCCACTGTCATGGAGTACATGCGTAAACTTGAATTCCCATGGACCACCTCAACTTACAATAACGTGATTGAGGCCTTTGCTGATGTGGGGGATGCAAAACAGATGGAGTACACCTTCGATCAGATGCGTGCAGAGGGCATGAAAGCAGACACAAAGACATTTTGCTGTCTTATTAATGGATATGCAAACGCGGGTCTCTTCCATAAGGTAATTTCCAGTGTGGAGTTAGCTGGGAAATTTGACATACGTGAGAATACCTCGTTTTTTAATGCAATTATATCTGCATGTGCAATGGCCGATGATTTGATGGAGATGGAGAGAGTTTATAAGCGGATGAAAGATAAACAGTGCGAACCAGACTCCTCAACCTACTCTATCATGGTAGAAGCGTATAGGAAGAAAGATATGAACGACAAGATCTACTACTTGGAGATGGAGAAAGAGATGAGTCCTATAAAATGAAGCAGTTGAAATGGCATTAGTTGATTGAGAACATAAGAGTAAGTTCTGTATTTTATTCTATAAATGCCTTTGTTTGCATATGCTAATTCTCTTTGTGTGACAGTTTGGTGATATAACTGATTTATGATATTCGCAGTTGAAGCTTATGCATACTTCCAAGGAATTCTCATGTGAAGTAGTGTAACAATCTTGAAATCTGTGTCTGTACACAGTAAATGATTTTATAGAGGTAATTTGAACAATTAGTTCGTGATGAAATGCCAACTTTGGTTACATCTTGTTACTTCTATAGAATTCTCATTGCATATAGGTTCATTTTTTGTTTGTTTGTTGAGAATTACATCATACCCCATTCTACTCATAAAACCATCCCCCTCTTAACGACCTTTCCGCAAATGGTGTAAGGCTCATCCCCTTTCCACAAATTGTACTAGGCTCATCCATTAGGATGTCCCCCTTAAAACCATGTTTTTAAAAAAAAAAGGGAACCATGATGTTAATATATAAAGATCTTTCATTTTTACCCTACTTTTATAGTAGTATCTAAGATATATATATTATCGGGACGCTCACGGATAAGTGTACTTAGTTTGCCGTGTTTTACAGTTAACTACACCTAATTTAAAGTCTTTTTTACAAATTACTCTCTTTTTGGGTATTCTTATTTTCTGTTTTTTTTAAAATTACAAAACTAACCTCTGTCCTCTATCCCCCCTCCAACTCCTTTCTCTAGCACAATTCTTCATTTCTCATTTAACTCATTTCTCATTTAACTCATTTCTCTGTCCCTTTAACTTCTCTCGCATGGAATAGATACAAAATCAATGCAAAAATTGATTGAATATTGGCAACCAATGGGTTCATTGGTGGATTGACCAAATAATGCTTACATTTTTATTATTATCAAAATCAATAAGTATGAATGAAGCTTTAATGAAGTTTTCTCTAAGTCGTGGCCTTCCATGTCAAAGCTTGTAACAACTGAAATCAAGGAATAACAAGAGATCCATTTTAATGGCCCAAATCAAAACAATGTTAAACAAAATGGATAATGATAGGTGGATACATCTAATTATGTCACTGTTCAAAATCAGTATCCTAACTTTAAAAGTTTCATTGATTTGAAATCAGGCTGGTCTGACCAATTAAATTTAATTGAATTTGTTTGTGAAATGTTTAAAATATTCTTAACTATTCATCACATTTTCAAAGTGATGCCATCAAAATATTGTCCAATTTTTTCATATTCTTTGATTTTAGGGTAAATTCTACATAACCCCCCTAACTATACGCGTGTCTCACATGCCCCCCTTAACTATAAAATCATTTTGTGGGGTGTCTTATGTCACGCCCCGAATAATTTATTCCAAATATTCGCGGTACATGCGGCACTTAGTCACGTGTGCAACTCGTATGCTCGTGCTAAGTCAGCCTTTACGCTTGCAAAGTATTTGCAAGTAGTGCGGAAGCGTTACTCAAATCGTATTCGATATGAGGCAAGATTGAAGTGTGGGAAAAGTTTCCCGATTTATATTTTTATTAAGCTAATGGGAGAACTATACAAGTTGGAGTACAAGAATGTGGAGCTTTTGTTCATGCCCCAAATGAGTTTCTATACCTCTATTTATACTTAAAACATGACATATCGGACGGCTAGGATTCAATTAAATGGACGGCCAAGATTAGCCTTCTAGAGGGTTCTATCTAAATATCTAGGATTTTTCTGCGGAACCTTCTAGAATTATAAATATCTCGACTATTCTAGAGAGTTCCACAAAACTCTCCAATTTTAGGCAATTCTCCAAGATTGTAGAGAATTCCGCCCAAGCCCATCAATTTGGGCCTCTTGTGCCATTTGGGCCGCAAGTCTAAAAACCCACGGATGAGCCCAAATACATACAAATTCGTCCAAATGGCACTCGTAGAACTCATTCTTGGACGAAAACGTCCACGGATCCGAGTCAACACTCTCGGTCCGTGAAATCCTCCCCCGCCCATTCCATCGACGTCCTCGTCGACCTACCTTGGCGGTCCCCATGGGAGAGATTTGTGAACATTCCCTCGTTCGCTGCGAGTACTTCTTCACCCGTGTATGCTTTCCAGTTCTCAATGCTTGAGGAATTGTCTGTTGACCCTTGTCTTGATGCAAGCCTTCATCCTCCTGCGATGTAGGCCTACTCGGCGCAGTCCGTCGCGCCAGCTGCGAACAGTCCGTCGCGCCAGCTGCGAACAGTCCGTCATCCGCAAGTGCTTCCCAACACTCCTAATTGGAGGATTCTCCCTTGAACCCTTTGATGGTGGCCTCGTCCCCTACTCCCAGGTTGTGCGCACCCTTGCGCTCACGCCCCACGCGTGCATGCTTCTCAATCCGTCGAGAAGCCTCCGACACTTTCCATCGTGTCTCGCATCCCGGTGGCTCCGTGCCAAACTCTAGCTCTTGCGCCTTCTTTCGCTTGCACCTCTTGTGGATGTGCTCCTCATTCCGTCGAGAATCGTTGGGCACAATCCGTCGTGCCCGTGGACAACCTTTCATCCGCTTGAAATCCTCAGTTCGTCGAGGAGTTTCATTCAGCAACTCCATTTTTCGTTTGACGTCCTGCGTTGCCTCGTCCCTCGGTTTTCCTCTTGCAGAATCGTCGCTTGTCTGCACCATTGACCCTAGCTGAAGACACTCCACATTGGTTGTTTGCTGATTTGGTTCCTCCTTTGCGAGCATCCTAGCTAACCTGGCACGCATTGGACAGTTCATCGCCACATGCTCCCCGTCGCATATGAAGCACCCCGAATGTCCTTTCGTTTGTTTATGCTTCCCCGAGCATGAGTGTCCTTCCGATGGACTTCTCGGACGACTGCGCTTTCTACTTCCCTCGTAACTTTGCGCCTTGTAGAAACTCCAATCTGCGCGTGCCTCCTCCAACTGCTCCTTTATCACAGCAAGCTGACCCTCAAAGCTTGCTCGGAGCTGGCCGAGTGCATCTTCAAGTCGTGCCTCAAGCGCAACTTGATCATGTCGTAAGGAGTCGCGGATGTCCCATACCATGCCACGAACCTCCTCTAGTTGCGTCTCCAATGAAGTCTCGAGCCCATTGACGCATTTACTTAGCTCACCAAGATTACCCATACAATCCGCGAGCTCTTGCTCGACCATGTAAAGCCTATCCAAGGCATCTCCCATGCCAAGGCGGAGCTTGGCCAAGATTGAATCATGTGCGCAGAGTTTTGTTGTGGCCTTACCTCGCACGCCTATTGTGCTTGTTTGTGCCTCAATCTCCCGCTCAAACGCTGCAACATCCACTTCCATTGACGACATGTCGTTGCCTGCACTTTATCGAACACCCTCTGATACCACTTGTCACGCCCCGAATAATTTATTCCAAATATTCGCGGTACGTGCGGCACTTAGTGACGTGTGCGACTCGTATGCTCGTGCTAAGTCAGCCTTTACGCTTGCAAAGTATTTGCAAGCAGCGCGGAAGCGTTACTCGAATCGTATTCGATATGAGGCAAGATGGAAGTGTGGGAAAAGTTTCCCGATTTATATTTTTATTAAGCTAATGGGAGAACTATACAAGTTGGAGTACAAGAATGTGGAGCTTTTGTTCATGCCCCAAATGAGTTTCTACACCTCTATTTATACTTAAAACATGACATATCGGACGGCTAGGATTCAATTAAATGGACGGCCAAGATTAGCCTTCTAGAGGGTTCTATCTAAATATCTAGGATTTTTTATGGAACCTTCTAGAATTATAAATATCTCGACTATTCTAGAGAGTTCCACAAAACTCTCCAATTTTAGGCAATTCTCCAAGATTGTAGAGAATTCCGCCCAAGCCCATCAATTTGGGCCTCTTGTGCCATTTGGGTCGCAAGTCTAAAAACCCACGGATGAGCCCAAATACATACAAATTCGTTCAAATGGCACTCGTAGAGCCCATTCTTGGACGAAAACGTCCACGGATCCGAGTCAACACTCTCGGTCCGTGACACTTAACTATCCAAAAATTTCACTTTACATTTTTTTGTTGACTTTTTTCAAAATCATGTTAAGTTTTTTTGTGAAATGATGAAAATACCCTTGTATCTGAAAAATTAAAATAAATTAATAAAAATGATTTTGAATAAAATAATTTTAACAATAATTTTTTTTATTTTTTAAACATCGTTTTTTATAAACAGTAAAATATTTTTTTTATTCTTTGTTTTGTAAAAGAAAATAGAAAAGTTCAAAATCATTTTTATTTATTTATTTTAATTTTTCAGATATAAGAGTATTTTCGTCATTTCACAAAACTTTAACAGAATTTTGAAAAAAGTAAAAAAGAAAAAATGTAAAGTGGGATTTTTGGAAGTGGCGAAGAGGGTTGAGGGGAGCAGGATGCTGGAGAGGTCGGGGGAGAGGGTGACAAAGAGGTTGAGGCCCGAGCGGTCAAGAGAGGACATGTGGCGGTGGGGGTCGCTGGTCACGCCGTGCCACAAGCAGTGGCCAGTGTAGGATTCCCAGCTCGAGAGGGCCGAGGACGGGTTGTTGGAGATGAAAGAACTGAGGCACGACGGCTAAAGTCACCTTCTTCTTCGGTGGAGCCATCACCACCTTCGCCTCAAGTACCTCCATCTCCGCCGCGAAACCACCGCCATCCTTCACCCACAAATTAGTCATATACCAAAGAATAAATCGCGAAGCCGCTGGTCCACCGATTCATGTCTGGTTTCTCTGAAGAAACTGCAACGGAAACTAATGAGAGGAGGAGAATGAGAAATGGAGCTGAGGTCATCAGGTGACAAATGGAGTGAGAGAGAGAGAGAGGAATATATGTTATTTTGATCATTTACTCGTGAAACTATTGTCATCTCAGCAAAATTGTCATCTTAGTAGATATAAGCATCACGTGGATCTATTCAATGGTCTTGTCCATGTCATGCATGTTGTAGGTCATGACAAACCCATCATACAATGAAGGGAGAGTTGACAGGATCATATCGACCTTCTACTCCTTTGTAAATTCGAGACCGAGCCAGGCAAGGTGCTTGAGTTGACCCTTCATTTTCAAGACGTGACAGATGGCTTAATCTCCTGATGGCATATTAGTGAACATCAAACCCTTCATTTTCTAGTTACGACGTTTTTGTTGATTTGCTTATTTTTTAAGGAACTAGGAATGATGTCATGAAGAATGTCGAACCATCGTGTCCGACATCTTCCGACATCTTGGACGACATCTTTGTCGACATCTCGGCTGACATCTTGCCCGAAGCAATTAAGGAAAGTTTTCGTTTTTCATGAAGTTCGACTACAACAAGGATTATGGGAAATCTCCAGCTGTATTCGACACAATCTGGAAAGAATATATTGCCACGCGTTTCCAGCTTGTCTCCTATTCTGAAAAGATAATCGACGATGACAAAAAGGAAACCCAATAGGGTTAGTGCACATGGTCGATTGCTATAAAAGCTAAGGCTGCCCCCCTTAGCAATCTGTGGCTTTTGTTTTTCCTAACAATAATATACAGAGCTCTTAGACGTGAAGGCTTACGGGTTGAGAGGTTGTGTATTGTGCTATGGATATTGTGTATCACGTTAACTATTGAGAGTTAAGAGATTGAGGGTTTACTAATCGCGGTGATGTTCAATTTTGATACGTCGTCATGGAGTTCGTCTCTAACCAGGGGCTTGCTTCTATATTAATCGTCACCGAGTACAAATTCATCAGCTAGATCAGGTTGCCGGAAGATACTCGATGCCACCTATTCGCTTATATGTCTCTGGATTCATTAACTACTAACTTCTCCAACACTATGTGGCTTCTCAAACGATTGTGACTTTTTCAACCATCGTAACTTCTGCAAATTAGCTGCATCAACTTATTGTGCCGAACAACTTCCGGCAACCGGTTGCGGCCGAGTACTTTTAAAAAAATAATAATAATTTAATATATAATATACGTCACATGGACCGGGTTGACCAAAATTTAAACCAAATTAAACCGATTCAATTCTGATTTTTTAAACTATAGACAGTTTAGATATTTTAGAGGTAAGTTGTTCCAAAATAATAGTTATAGTAATAAAATGGTGAAAATAATTAAATACCAAAATATGAAAGTTGTAAAGTTTGGTGTGATAAATTGTCATTTTCTTTCAGTTAAGTAAAATGATTACCTTGATCCTTTTGATCCCGACAATCACTAAGCACTCAACTATAGCATCCAATTCGTATGGACTTATTATACCCACTGACCCAACATGAACCCGTATAGCTATTAAACAAGGAATGAACTAGGGTGCAAACGGGTATTACAATACAAATGTTAGAATAACTAATAACCATTGATTTTTTTGAAATCAATGGTTCTCATTAATAAGTAGATTTACAATTAAAATAAATGAAACATTGACCATAAGGGTATATTGGTAAGAATGTAATCTAGGTTTAATTACATATTATGCTCATGCTTCACAATCACAATCACATCAAACCTCTGTAGCCGCCACCAGCCATACGTGACGACAAATCGACTAAACGATCTACACTGATGGAGGATTCACAACGCGGCGATGGCGATTCATCGACTGAGATCCTGCATACCTCCTACATGAGCTAGGAGAACTCATCGATGGACGATTCACGACGCGACTGAAATTCTTAATCGTAGCCGAGTCAAGAAGTCGAACACAAAGTCGTAACTTGGGTATCGACTACTTGCCTAAAACGTAAACCGTAAGCGAAATAGTAAACAGATAATAATAACGATACCAGAGATGATTACCCTGTTCGGTGACTCCGCACCTACGTCTGGGGGCACTTTGCCAGTGGAAAGGTTTTCACTATTAGGTAGTCAATAGTACAACTTCAAGCACCAACTAGCTATCACACAAGCTATTGTCCTAAGCTACTATAGATCTCACCGTGAACAACCTCGACCAAGGGCCTCTCCCCCTATCTTTGAGATCCTCTCAATACCACCCTTCGAGCAAGCCTATGCTCGGTGTCGTTGTCTTCTTTGACGGAGTTGTGAATCTTCAATCACAAACAAAAACCCTAACCGATCCAAACACTTAGTCTTCGCGACTTAATGTTTGATCGGAGCAAAAGTCCGTTCTAGCGAATCTTAATCAGACTCTCAACACGCCAATGGTGCACGGTTAAGAGCTCTGAGAAATCTTGCAATTGTTAGAACAAGAACGGATGATCTGCTAATGGGAAGCTCAAGGCTTTTTATAGCAGCTCACATTCCTAATCCTTCTCGGACCAGGAACAGGAAGTTTCAGACTTCCTGAACAAATCAGGCAAGTCGTTGCCGCCTTCCATGACAGCTGGAAGTCGTCTTGCCTGTTCTGACTTCCTGAATAAATCAGGCAAGTAGAGTTGCCGCCTATTGCTGACGTGTTACTGCCAGCTGGAAGTCGCCTGACTTTGTCGACGCCACTCTCTTGCGCTCCAAGTCTTCGTGGCGTCTTTCTTCTTTCGCTCCAAGCTTCGTCGAAATAGGAAAGCTTCAGATCTTTCCTAATCTGGATCGCAGTAAGTCGCTCCACATGTCATGTAACATGTTGCACGACTTCTTACTTTTGCGCTAAAAAATTATGCCAACAAATAAACGTAGCAACAATCTCCCCCTTTGGCAATTTTTTAGGCAAACACCATTTCAAGCACATCGTTCATCTTGTGGCAGTTACGCACAGCAAGTGAGTTATCTTGTGGCAGTTACGCACAACAAGTGATGTGACTTAAAACACATTTCAGGCACATCGTCACCTTGAGGCAGTTACGCACACAACAAGTATGTGACTTCTGATGCGACTTCTTGTGCGACTTTCTGGTTTAACTTCCGGAGCGGCTTCTGGAGCGGCGACTTCTCTATCGACTTCTGGCGCGACTTCTGGCGTAACTCCTGGCGTAACTTCTGGCGTAGCCTATCTATCTCCCACTGTTTGTCTAACAATATTGCCAAAGGTAATCATACAATAAAATTCGACTAAATAGCAGGGTAAAAACCAGCTCACACCATGAGCAAAATAAACAGCTCAAACATGAGCAAATATCCAGCTCAAACATGAGCAAATATATCCAGCTCAACCATGAGCAAATAAAACCAGTGTCATAGTGTGCAGAAAAGTAACTCGGACATACCCCGAGGATTTAAGAGTGTGTTTGGAACAATTTTTTAGAGAGAATCAGAGAAATACTTAAAACGAAGTGGAGTCATTAACATCATCTTCAGCAGCAGGAGCAGAGCGAAGGTCATCGAGAAGAGCTTCACATGCGACTTTGCGGGTTGATAGCATCGCAATTGACTTCTCTAGATCATTGATCATCTCCACCAATTCTTCCTCCATCCTAGTGCCAAGTGGTCCTGAGGGTCGAGAGCTTGAACCAGCTCCTGATGCTTTGGCCATAGGAGGTGCGAGGTCCTTCAAATGCTTGCCTTCGAAGTTCTTGAGGCTGATAGCAAGGGGCAGTGGCTTCTTACCCGGAACATTCGTCTCTCGAACAATGTGAGGACATTGTTGGAGAAGGAGACCGATGATCAATGAAGGAAACCTGATAGGAAGCTTGACAGCGCATGATTTGGCATGCTTGACTAGATGTTCAATAACATATGCGCCAAAATCAAGAGAAGATTGCGTACCTATTTGGTATATGAGCTTAGCCAATTCGGTTTTGATGCTAGACCCGTGTGTAGAAGGCGCCCAATTTGCCAGGCCAATGCGGTAGAGAATTGAGTATTTGGCAGTAAGCTCAGTAGCCGCAATGGTGTCTTTGACGGGCCAGACCTTCTTTCGTCCTCCAGTGATCTCGACCGCCACTTTGTTCAAGTGCGGGACTTCTGGAGTGACTTCTGGGTCTTCTCTGCCAAGATAGGCATTGATGGTTGAGGCAAATATTTCGAAGCATTCTCCCCGAACGAACACCTTTCTGTATTCAGCGTCTTCTGGATCATCAAACTCCCTTGATAGGTTGACAATAAAATCTTTGACCAATGCTGGGTAGAATGGCCCGATGTTTATGACCGTATTGGTCAGGCCAGCTCTTTGGAGAAGTTCCACGATTGAGTTTATCCCCTCCGCTTCTGTGGAAAGTTCTCTTTCTGGATAGATCTTGCGCTGGTATACATACTGCCACTTAACCGCATTGTCTACAGAGTGGAAAGAGACATTATCCTTAGGAGCTTTCGGAACATTCTTGGGGAGTTTCTGCCCTCCCATTGCCTTTTTGACCCGTGGTAGCACAATCTGGGTGTCTTCTTCTTTAGATTCCTCTTCTTCTGGAGCAGATGTTGCTACAGAGGTTATTGACTTCCTTCTAGACTTCTTCGGCTGTTAAGAAGCAAATGTTGCTACAGAGGTTATTGACTTCCTTCTAGACTTCTTCGGCTGTTTAGAAGCAGATGCTCCTCCTTTCTCTGTGGTTTTCCTCTTTGGGGTCAATCTCCTCGGTAGTTGAGGTTCTTCTTCTTCATCGACCAACCTTCTTGTTGGTAGCCTCCTTCTCTCAAGCCTTTTGGGCATAGCTTCTTCTTTCTCCATGGTCTCAGTGTCGACTTTCTCTTCGATGTTAACAAGTTCCTCTATAGGTCGAGTGACTTCTGGAATAGCTTCCGGATTTTCATTAAGCCCTGAATCACTGTCCGGGGCGACATGGGAGCTTCATTCTTTCTACAAGTCCTCGTTTAGAGGGGATTTATCTGGTGCTGGTGTCGACTTAGAGGGGCTGGATTGGTCCTTGGTGCTAGTACCATGGATTTCAGGAACAAGGGTTCCTAGACCTTCTTCAGCCAGGCTTTCATCTACAGTGTTTACTTCAGAGAGGATAGCAGATTTACCTTGTGTCGGGGTCGGAGTAGAGAGAGAGGTTTCCTCTTCTATGTTCGCAGATACGGCTAAAGTGTCGTCTTTCTCAACGACGGGAGTTATCTCTACTGGTGTGATAGTTGGGGGTGAGGTTGTTACTCCTTGAGGTGCTGCCAAACTTTCCCCTGAGATTTTTCCTCCTCGAATCCTTACTCCATGCTTGTTTGTCGAGGATTTTGAGGCTGACAGGTTTTCGAGCGATCATCTTTACCCGCATCTTTGCTCGTAATTTGGAAGCAGATGGTATGCGCCCGCTTCTTATTCCAACCATTTGCTTGATCGATTTTGGTTTTGAAAAGAAGAGCAAAATCTCACAGTTGCAGATTTGTTTTAGCCTTCTCTAGGTGCCCTAGCAGTTTTGGGAAGATGGAGAGGATTGTGCAGGCTTTTTCTGCGGAAGTTGAAGGGGGGTGAGAGCTGATTGGATTGTCGTCAGTTTTTCAATCATTCCCCTTTTTGAATTTTTAAACACATAATTCCAACTGGGCTTCTGATAATGAGATTTGGGCCCGGCTAGATTTTGTGGACCCTGTCTGGTCCAGATAGAGAGAGAGTAAAAATTCATTCAAAAGCTCTCCCTCTTCTTTCTTGACTTCTGGTTATTCTAGACAGCAAAGTCCAAGGGATGACCTCAGACTTTCAAACCTGTTAGCATCTAGTGCTTTGGTAAAGATGTCAGCGACTTGTTTCTCAGTGGGTAGGTACTCGAGCTTTATCTTCTTGTCTTCTACAAGCTCTCGAATAAAGTGGTGTCGGATATCAATATGCTTTGTCTTGCTATGTTGCACTGGGTTTTTCGAGATATTGATAGCACTGATGTTGTCATAGAACAAAGTCATGACTTCTTGCTTGACTCCATACTCTGCCAACATTTGTTTCATCCAAAGAAGCTGAGTACAGCTACTTCCAGCTGCAATATATTCGGACTCAGCAGTAGACAAAGCAATACAATTTTGCTTTTTGCTGAACCACGATACAAGATTGTTCCCTAGGTATAAACAACCTCCAGAGGTACTTCTTCGATCTGGTGTGCTCCCCGCCCAGTCAGCATCACAATATCCAACAAGAGTAGGAGAGGTATCAAAGGAATATAGTAGACCCAATTCAGCGGTTCCAGAGATGTACCTTATGATCCTCTGGGCATGAGCTAAGTGACTGACTTTTGGATTGGCTTGATATCGAGCATAGACTCCCACGGAGTAAGCGATGTCGGGTCGACTTGCTGTTAGATAGAGAAGACTTCCTATTATACTTCGATAGAGGCTTTGATCAACTGATTCTCCCATCTCGTCCTTTGTGCATTTGACATGTGTGGCAATAGGAGTTCTCTTGTGCGAGGCCTTTTCTAACCCAAACTTCTTGACAATGTTCTTTGCATATTTCCTTTGGGAGATAAATATTCCATCTGACATCTGCTTGATCTGGAAACCTAGGAAGTATGTGAGCTCACCGACCATACTCATCTCGAATTCAGACTGCATATGTTGGACGAAACGTTCAACCATCTTGTCTGACTTTCCTCCAAATACAATGTCGTCGACATATATTTGAGCAATCATGATGTCCCTTCCTTCCTTCTTCACAAAGAGATTTTTGTCTACTCCCCCTCGAATATATCCATTCTGAACTAGGAATTGAGTGAGACGTTCATACCATGCTCGTGGGGCTTGTTTGAGACCGTAGAGAGCTTTCTTGAGTTTGTAGACATGATGAGGAGAGTCATAGTCTTCAAATCCCTTTGGTTGAGCCACATAGACTTCTTCGTTTAGATTTTCATTAAGGAAGGCACTCTTTACATCCATTTGATAGAGTTTGAAACGCAGATGACATGCGATGCCGAGAAGAAGTCGTATGGCTTCCAGTCTGGCTACTGGAGCAAAAGTTTCATCAAAATTGACTCCTTCTACTTGTGTGTATCCTTGAGCAACCAGTCTTGCTTTGTTTCGAGTGATGTTTCCTTGCTCGTCAGACTTTTTTTTGAATATCCACTTTGTCCCGATGACATTGACATTGTCAGGCTTGGGTACTAGTTCCCAGACTTCATTCCTTGTAAATTGAACCAATTCTTCTTGCATGGCGCAGACCCAGTACTCATCATTGATGGCCTCTTGCATATTCTTTGGCTCAATTTTGGAAATAAAGCAAACGTTACCTATAATCTCTTTGTAGTCAAGAGATGCCTATTGTCGAGTCCTCACTCCCTCATTAATGTCTCCAATCACATCCTGGGGTGGATGATTCTTCTGAATTCTTCTTGATGGAGCTCTTTGCCTTATAGGAGATGCCCTTTGTCCGGGATGAATGGGCTTTCGTCTTCAGATTCTTTGTTGCGCTCATCGCCACTGACTTCTGGTATGACTTCTCCGAAGAGATTTAGGATTTCTTCGTCCTCGTCACTGGGTTGCTCGCAACTGTCATCGATCACGACATTGATGGATTCCATGATAGTCCGGGTGCGTTTGTTGAATACACGAAAAACCCGATTATTTCTGGAGTACATGAGGAAGATGCCTTCGTCACTCTTAGGATCAAGTTTGCGTCGAGGTTCCCTATCTGCAAGTATGTAGTAGATCGATCCAAAGACATGAAAATATTTGACATTCGGCTTTCTCCCCCTCCATATTTCATAAAGAGTGAGCGAAGTACCAGGGCGGAGGGTCACTCTATTATGAATATGGCACGCCGTATTCAAAGCTTCAGCCCAGAAGTGTTGCGGGATGTCTTTGGCTAGCATCATGACTGTTGCCATTTCTTGAAGAGTACGATTTTTTCTTTCAACGATCCCGTTTTGCTGAGGAGTGATGGGAGCAGAAAATTCGTGTGCAATTCCTTCAGCATCACAAAAGTTTGCGAAACTGATGTTCTCAAACTCCTTTCCATGATCGCTCCGAAGTCGGATGACTTTTCCAATGACTTCTCCCTTTTCTCGTTGAACTCTCTGACATAGGGCTTCAAAGACTGAGAAGGTGTCTGACTTTTCTCGAATAAAGTCTACCCAGGTGTACCTCGAGAAGTCATCTACACAGACAAATATGTACTTCTTCCCTCCTAGACTTTCTACTTGCATGGGTCCCATAAGGTCAACATGAAGAAGTTCTAGAACACGAGAAGTAGTAAGATGTTGTACCTTCTTGTGTGACGTCTTGACTTGTTTCCCAATCTGGCATTCTCCACAGATTTTTCCTTCAATGATCTTGAGGTTGGGAACTCCAATGATCGCCTTTTCAGAGAGAATCTTTTGCATACTTCTCAAATTGATGTGACCAAGTTTTTGATGTCATAGCTTTGTCTCTTGAGCTTTGGATAAAAGGCACTTGGCTGGCAAGGTTGTGACTGTTGGAGACCATAGATAACAATTATCAAGGGACCTATGGCTTGTCATGACTTCCTTATGTTGTTCGTCTTTGACCGAGCACTTGTCACGAGTGAAGTTGACATCCAGATTTAAATCGCATATTTGACTTATGCTGATGAGATTGGCTGTAAGACCTTCTACCAGTAGAGCCTCTTTCAGACATGGTGAGTTGGGAAGGTTGAGTTTTCCTTTCCCGAGTACTCTAGCTTTTACTCCATTTCCAAAAGTGACGAAGCTATTTGTGCAAGGTATTAAAGTAACCAAGATTAGCTCGAAAGTTTACCTCCTTAACTCGCCATTCCTTACGTGGTTGTGCTTTCTTGATGGTGGCCCTTTTCTTGACGAAGCTCCTCCCATATAGCTGATAGCATAAAGGTCGAATATGCCCTCTTCGTCCACAATGGTGACATACCCAGTTATGTCTTTTGTTCTGCGTCTTTGAAGCCGCCACGGTAAGAGGTTGTTTGGTTGCTTGGTTAGCCGTGAAGTTAGGAGACTTCTGTCGCGACTTCTGGGGGACAACCTTCTGAGGGACGAAGACGGTGTGCGATGATGAGAATTCTTTCAAATATCCAAGACCTTTCATATTCCTAGCTGGTTTCCCGATCGAAAGTATTTGGTCAAGAGTGTCAGTGCTTGGATTCATCATCTTCACTGACTTGGTGACCTGGTATAACTCGCTTTTTAGTCGAGCCACTTCCTTTTTGAGATCAACAGTCGTCTCGAGAAGTCTTGACTTGTCTTCATTAAGAGTAAGAATGAGAGCATTATGTTTTTCGATTACCTGAGAGTCTTCAAGCCACTTGACATACCATTCGTTGTAAGCATTGTTGAGGGTCTCATCGGATAGCTCATCATCAGAGTCATACTTCTTTGAGCTTTCAGCAGGTTGATCTATTGTGGAGGAAGTGAAAACAACATAGTTACTTGTATGCTCAAGGTCACTGTCTTCCTCATCTTCATCATCAGTTAGAGAGGCATTGAATCCCTTCTTTTGTTTCTTTAAGAAGTTGGGACATTCTTTCTGCATGTGTCCATACCCTTCACATTCAAAGCACTGAACTCCTTTACCTGATCGTTCTCCTCGTCTACCATCGTTAGTTCTGCTTTCGAGCTTCTGAAACTTGTGCTGCGGCTTGTCTCTGACTTCTTGGGTGACGTTCCTCCCTGTCATCTGGCCGAATCTTTTCATGACTTTATTGTAGTTTTTGGCCAGGATGGCGATAGTTTCCTCAATGTCACTATCCGAATCAGAGTGCGTCAACTTTCTTCTGTTTTTGAGTAGAACTTTTGAAAGCCACACCTTTGTGTTTCTTCTCGATAAGAGGTAGGGAGAGCTCGAAAGTTATTAGGGATCCCATGAGCTCATCAAACTTCAGTGTCTTTAAGTCATGGACTTCTTCTATAGCGGTAATATTCATCTTGAATCTGGGACTTAAGGCTCTCAATGTTTTTCTGACAAAATCTTCGTCGGTCATAGGCTTGCCAAGTGAATATGATTCATTGGCCAGATCCTTGATGCGCACATTAAACTCCGCAATAGTTTCGTCTTCATTCATGGTCAGGGCCTCGAAGTTGGTCGTGAGGTACTGTAACTTCTGCTCTTTGACTTTGGAAGTACCCTCATAAGCAACCGCAAGAGTGTCCCAAGAAATTTTGGCACTCGTGCATGTGTTGATGAGTCAAAACACATTCTTGTCTACTCCATTAAAAATAGCATTGAGTGCACGAGAATTACCTAGGGTGGCTTCATCTTCTTCCGCGCTCCACTCCTTTTCTGGTTTGATGCTCGTTTGATTTCCATGAGCATCAGCATAGTAAGGTTCCTCTCATCCATTGATGACAGACTTCCAGGTTTTGCTGTCGAGGGGCTTCAAGAAGGCACACACTCGAGCTTTCCAGTACCCATAGTTTGTTCCGTCAAGAACTGGTGGTCGGTTTACTGAACCTCCTTCCTTTGAGTCCATATTGGCTATTCAGAAATTTTGCAGGAAAATCACCTAAAAGCAAAGGTGCCTCCTCTGATACCAATTGAAATTCTGAATCGTAGCCGAGTCAAGAAGTCGAACACAAAGTCGTAACTTGTGTATCGACTACTTGCCTAAAACGTAAACCGTAAGCGAAATAGTAAACAAATAATAATAACGACACCAGAGATGATTACCCAGTTCGGTGACTCCGCACCTACGTCTGGGGGCACTTTGCCAGTGGAAAGGTTTTCACTATTAGGTAGTCAATAGTACAACTTCAAGCACCAACTAGCTATCACACAAGCTATTGTCCTAAGCTACTTTAGATCTCACCGTGAACAACCTCGACCAAGGGCCTCTCCCCCTGTCTTTGAGATCCTCTCAATTCCAGCCTTCGAGCAAGCCTATGCTCGGTGTCGTTGTCTTCTTTGACGGAGTTGTGAATCTTCAATCACAAACAAAAACCCTAACTGATCCAAACACTTAGTCTTCGCGACTTAATGTTTGATCGGAGCAAAAGTCCGTTCTAGCGAATCTTAATCATACTCTCAACACGCCAATGGTGCACGGTTAAGAGCTCTGAGAAATCTTGCAATTGTTAGAACAAGAATGGATGATCTGCTAATGGGAAGCTCAAGGCTTTTTTATAGCAGCTCACATTCCTAATCCTTCTTGGACCAGGAACAGGAAGTTTCAGACTTCCTGAACAAATCAGGCAAGTCGTTGCCGCCTTCCATGACAGCTGGAAGTCGTCTTGCCTGTTCTGACGTTCTGAATAAATCAAGCAAGTAGAGTTGCCGCCTATTGCTGACGTGTTACTGCCAGCTAGAAGTCGCCTGACTTTGTCGACGTCACTCTCTTGCGCTCCAAGTCTTCGTGGCGTCTTTCTTCTTTCGCTCCAAGCTTCGTCGAAATAAGAAAGCTTCAGATCTTTCCTAATCTGGATCGCAGTAAGTCGCTCCACATGTCATGTAACATGTTGCACGACTTCTTACTTTTGCGCTAAAAAATTATGCCAACAATTAAACGTAGCAATAGCGACCATGCCGATTGCCGAGCTCCAAGCCTGCATCGTCCTCATCGACGCCACCGGGAGGAGGCAGTACATGCTCTGCTCTGTCGGCGACCCCAATCACGTCGTCGATTTCATGGATCAGAATGAGGCCTAGTGCTTCGCCTTGCAAGGTATTGTGTGGCCTTTTTGTTTATTTGTTGAATTTTGACTTTTCTCTCCATTTTGGTTAAATATGTTTCTCTAATACTGTTTTTCATCAGCAATTTCTATAATATTGTTTGTTTTATTAATTTAGGTTAGTCCTAGATTTACTAAGCGTAATAGGTTTTGTTGAAGTTGATTGTGATCATTGTGTTAAAACTCCTGATTTCTCTTGAAAACTCGTTGAAATCGATTCGGTCATGTTTTTTATCGATGAAACTTGTTGGTTATGTAATTTTCTCAAATAGATACTCGATTGACCGATTCATCTGCTTTGGTTGTTGAGGAAGTGTGTCTCTTAACTTATTATAATTGAATGAAAATTGATTTTGCATCGTTTCCGGATTTAGATAGGTATGCAACTCCGGTGAATTAATTTCATAGTTATGATTGTTCACCGAGAAAGATATGGAACTCGCAATCACATAAGTTCTTTTAGAAACCCAAGCACATGACTTTGCTTTGTTCTTACTGCTTCATATATGTTGAGAAATATAAACATGACACATGTTACATGTAAATAAAACAACAAGCTGGTTCAATTTCCATGCTTTGTTTTATGTTCTGCTTCAGTTTTCATTTTCATGTTTTGTCTTCAATTTGTTTCACTTGCTATTTTTTATCAGCAGTTCTAGTTACTATGTTTTTGTAGTTTAGTTGTTTTTTTATATTGATTTTGATTATGTTTTGTTTAGGTGTGGTACCATCTCGACGGCTATAGTTTTACTAAATCGGCGAGATGTTCAATATCTCGCTGGGTTAGTAAAACCAACCCTACGAGATATAGTTTCGCCGGGTTGGTTTATCAATATCTCGCTGGGAAAAACCTAATATCTAGTAGTTCAAGGAGCATCTCTAGCATCGAAAATCTTAGTAAGGATGATATGATTATTTTGACGAATTATTATGAAACTTGACGAATTGAAACATGAAAAATGACGTATGAAACAATAATATAATGACACTTGACGAATTTGATGATGTAAATCATAAAACTTGACGAATTTAACAATGACACATGACAAATGAAACAATGAAACTTGATGATGAAATATAATGTGTCAATGACACATGACGAATTGAGACTTGATTTTATAAGGAATTGATGAACGATTTCATAAAAAAATCTTAAACAATTAAATCACCTATATATAAAAAAATTAATTGTTTCTATAAAACTATTAATTTACTCTTTTGTTGGTGTTAATGACTAAAATAAATATGTAAATATTTCATAATTACGTTAATATGTTATTAATGAGTCAGCATGAATCTCATCACTGATTACCAGATCTAATAATTGAGATATATATGTTCTTGTATGTCATTGCATAATTTGTACTCTAGTCTACCTCATTAAAGAAACAAATTCAGTTTCTACCTCACACTCTCGGTAACAAAACTGCTAACACTTGGATCCGTTACCGTAAAATACGATCTCTACAGTGTTGAAAATCATGAATTATGGAAATTTGTGAATAGCAAAAGTGAATGGCGTGGGAGCAAGAAACCCCCGTTACGTGAGAATGGCGTCAGTGTCTCAGTCGGTGTCAACTCCGTCGTCGGCGAAGTCGATATTCGCGTCGTCTCCGAAATTCCATGAGACCATTCGGGTCTTCGATGAGCTTCCCAAGGCCACCATCGTCTCCGTCTGTAGACCAGACGCCACCGATATCAGCCCCATGCTTCTCTCCTACATCATCGAGTTTCGCTACAAACAGGCAATTTTATATTTCATTTTGTTCAACAAATTAAACTCAGATGATGAGTTAACCTAATTGTTGAAAAACTGCATTCATAATGAAGAGTTTTACTCTAATTGAGTTAAATACGAGTTTTTTGCTAAAGTGCCAAGGGTGTATTATTTATTTCTTGAGTTCATATAAATGCATCGCATGATATATATATATATACTTACAATTGTTTAAAGGTTTTCTGCTCTATGTTGCTTGAGTATCCCAATGTTTTATTGTTTCTTGGTGTTAGTGGCATTTTTTTGTGCATGTTGGGTCAATATTGATGTTACACACAAATTTGTTATTTGCAATTGATTGATATACAAATACTCTCTTGTGGGTGTTGTTTTTTTTCTTATGCTTGGTGTTATTGTATGATGTTTCTATTTGCAGTTTAAATGGAGGTTATTGAAGAAAGCTTCCCATTTACTCTATCTACACTTTATGTTGAAAAAACGGGCATTTATTGAAGACATTCACGACAAGCAGGAGCAGGTTTGTCAGCATGGCATTGTTGTGATCCCTTCGACAGTAGTTATTATTATTTAACCGTTATTAATTATTAGAAGGTATTATTATATTTTAGTTAGTAGTAGGAGTTAAGGTTCCACGTTTGCAGTAGGAGAGTCATTATATAAAAGTATCCGAGTTACTTGAGTTTTCTTGGAGTTATTGTGTGAAGTTCAGTATAGGTCGTCAACGAAACCAATTGTTTTCGATCAAACTCCTCACCTCGAGAACCCATTATTTGATCTAGAGCCAGGGACCATAACAGGCACCCGTTTACTTTCTTTATATGTTTGAATTTGGAAGTATCTCTCCTGTGCCCATCTTTGAATTTGGAAGTATCTCTCTCAAAAATGAGGAGTTTTGAGAACTCGGGGAGAACTAGGAATATCTCGGGAAACTCAAATGTAGTGAGGGGGCGTGTATTTTTTGATAACCTAGAGAGGAAAGTATTACCCGTTTAGGAGAAGAGTATGAATGAAAGAAAAATAAAGTTTTTTTAATATTTTTTTTTCTGCCATAATAATGTTATGGAAATACATGTCATAATAATGGAAATACATGGTATAATAATGGAAACACATGGCTTAATAATGGAAATACATGACATAATAATGGAAACACGGTTCTCACAAGTTCGCACAAGATCAAGATCCTATATATATAAAAGATTAATATTATTAAATTATATATATATATATACAAGATTAATATTATTTAATTATTTTAGGATAAATTCCGATAACAACACCTAACTATACACCGTTTTCAGTTTGGTACACCTAACTTCAAACTTCTCTTAGTCAGTCCCGTAGTTTTTTTTTTATGACGTTAGTTTCTCTCATTCCGTTTGTGTACAATTAAAGGACAAAAATTCCCCTAAATTTATTTTAAATTTTTGAAATACGCCATTTTGACCCTCTCTCCTTCCTCACCCCCTCTCTCCATTTTATCTTGGCGCATTTCTATAATATTTACAAAGAGAGTTGTCCATATTTACAATGAGTTTCAAACACAATCAAGGTAGACGGACAAGCAACGAGACGAGGCATTCACTTGAAATATCAGAGGTGTAAAGACATTTTGATACATGTCCCTTATTAGGAATTTTTTTCGTTACACTCGTAAGAGAAAGAGCCTCGACGAGATTGAAGGTAACGTGGCAGTGGATTGGAATGACACAGTGATACGTGATAGACCTGACGGCGGAATAGGGAAAGACGTGAGCTCCATGGAGATTCGCCGATGTTCTTGCGGTGGTCGAAGATGTGTGCTCGCTCTGGATTAGCCTCCCCTTGTCGCATGATTCGCTTTCTTCTCGACGATGGTGTCATGTCATTCTGACGCCTCACCTCACGGTATGCCATCTTTGGCTAAACCAGGTTGCCATCGCGAGTTCCCGTAGGAGACATGTCACATGTCTTCCATAGACGGCGGCCACACCATCACACCCGCATAGGTAGCTCGTTACTGTGCGTCTCATTAGTAATGATGGTAGAGCTATTTAGGAAAGAGCGTCCAACCTGTCAGTTGTATACAATATCCATCAAGTATGTCTCAATAGCACCACCAAGAACTGGTTATGGATTGTCTACCTCAGTATCCATCAAGTGCGTCTCTATAGCACCACCTAGAACTGGTTATGGATTGTCTACCTCAGTATCCATCAAACGCGTCTCTATAGCACCACCAAAAACTGGTTATGGATTATTAGATTCCAGATCCATCAAGTGCGTCTCAATGGCACCACCAAAAACTGGTTATGGATTATTAGTCTCGGGATCCATCAAGTGCGTATCTGTAGCACCACCAAAAACTGGTTATAGATCATTGGCATTGAGATCCATTATGAAGTCTCTGGAAACATTGTGCGTCTTCGGGATGTAAGGATTAACCTCCATTCCCCTTGACGTGTCAATGACAACTTTCCTTAGTAATCTCTTTGTGAAAGGGTCACCTAGATTCCTTTCGGATCTCACATAGTCCAAAGAAGTTACTCCGCCTCTCAAGAGTTGTCAGTCAAACCACACCGTGCCTGAGTCGAACATGTCTTTTCTTCCCATTATAGACATTGTTCTTAACCACACATATGACTGACTGGGAATCACAATGTAATGACACATGCATTGCTTGTCGTCCCCATATCGGCACATCTGCCAGCAAGTTCCTCAACCAATTTGCTTCTTGCCCTGCCAACTCAAGGGCAATCAGCTCAGATTCCATCGTGGAACGAGTTATACACGACTGCTTGGAGAATTTTCACGAGATAGCACCTCTACCCAAAGTAAAGATATTGCCACTTGTGAAGGTTAAATCATCCATACTTGAGACCCAATTTGCATCACATAATCCTTCTAGGACAGCAGGAAACTTGGGGTAGTGCAATGCCCAGTCAATGGTTCCTTTTAAGTACTTGAGTAACCGGCGAAGGGCTTCCTAATGTTCTTTACTCGGGTTGTGTGTGTAACGACTCAACCTACTCACAACATAGGCAATGTCTTGTCGTGTACAGTTCATGAGAAACATCACACTTATGATCTTAGCATACTGAACTTGTGATATACTGTCACCTAGATTCTTTATCATATTTGCGTAAGGATCATAAGGTGTTCTAGCTGGTACGACTTCAAAGGAGTTGAATTTCTTTAGCACCTTTTCAACATAGTGAGATTGATTTAAGGAGATGCCATCTCAGTTCCTCGAAACCTTAACTCCCAATATGACATCATCTACCTCTCCTAAGTCATTCATCACAAAGTTAGATGACAAAAAATCCTTGGTCTTGTTTATAACAACCATATTACTACTAAGGATAAGCATGTCATCTACATAGAGGCATATAATCACACAATCTGATTCTACCTTCTTTGAGTAAACACATGAATCAGAGTTGTTGACAACATAGCCCTCATTTATCAAAGTGCTGTGAAATTTCTCGTACCATTGCTTTGGTGCTTGCTTTAGTCTGTAAAGAGACTTCTTCAACTTACAAACCTTTTCCTCTTGACTCTTTATCACAAATCCCTTAGGTTGAGACATATAGATCTCCTCATCAAGATCTCTATTCAAGAATGCAGTTTTAACATCCATCTGATGTGTAACCAGCTCATGAATAGCAGCTAAAGCGATTAGGGACCTAATCGTAGCTATCTTGGTCACAGGGGAGTAGGTGTCGAAATAGTCGATATCTTTCCTCTAAGTGAATCCTCTGACCACTAGTCTTGCCTTAAACCTTTCGATTGTGCCATCATGTCTTAGTTTTTTCTTGAATAACCTTTTACTACTAATGAGTTTGCATCCCTTAGGTAGTTCGGTTAGTTCCCAAGTTTGGTTTGACACAATGGAATCTAGTTCACTCTTGACAGCCTCTTTCCAAAATCTAGCGTCAACAGACCTCATTGCTTCTCCGTAGGATTTCAGATTATCTTCTGTCAGAAAAGCAGAGACTTCTGTTAAGTCATCTCTAAAGGTCTTCTCTATTTTAGGTCTCTTGCTCATTCTTGGTTCGTCACCATGAAATTCTAGAGTAGAGGAACTGACATGTGTGTTGCGTTCTTCAGTTACAATAAGAGCATCCTGAGGTATCGAAGTCGACGAAGAGGCAATTTCATCATTCTTCAGTGGAAACAGATGCTCAAAAAACTCGGCGTCTCTTGCCTCATATATGGAGAGATCATGTATAGACATGAATCTGTAAGCGGCACTGTTTTGAGCATACCCAATGAAAACGCAATCATAGGTCTTGCGACTGATGTTGGTTCTCTTCGGAGGAGATAGACCTACTTTAGCTAAACACCCCCACACCTTTAGGAAACTTAGGTTTGGGCCGTAGCCCTTCCATAATTCGTAGGGGGTCTTGTCGAGATTATTGTATGGAACCCTGTTAAGAATGTGACGAGCCGAGAGAACAGCTTCCCCCCACATTTCATTAGGAAGGCCAGAACTCAGAAGCATAGCATTCTTCATGTTCTTTAGAGTTCTGTTCTTGTGTTCACCTACTCCGTTCTGTTGAGGTAAGTATGGCGCCTTTAACTCGTGGATTATTCCGCTCTTCGCGCAGAAGTCGACTAGGAAATTTGAGCCATACTCTCCGCCTCTGTCAGATCTGACAATCTTTATGAAACGATGTGTATATGATTCAATTTGCTTCTCAATTTGGTTGTGAATTACATAGAAGAGGTTCCTTTATATAGGGAACAATAGGAATATAAACCGAACTAGGAAACCCTAATATTCAAACCTAAACCCTAATGGGCTTTCCATAACACTAGCCCTAATGGGCCTAACATAATATTAACCCTAATTTACCCTAATTGACACCCCCCCTCAAATTGATGTGGGTCGACCAACATCAATTTGACTACGGAAAAAAACTGATGCAGTGGCGGCACATGACGATGAATGACAATGACTGGTGCTTGAACTCGAAACTCGAAGACGGAGACCTGAGCCTAAAGGCTTTGGGAATTTATACCCAATTCTGAAGGAGACCGGAGCCTTAAGGCTTTGGGGATTAATACCCAATATTGAAACCAAATACGGAGACCAGAGACGGAACTGGAAACCGATGTGAATACCGAATACGGAGACCGTGGAGACCGAGTTGAACACTGAATACGGAGACCACAGATACTGAGTTGAATACCGAAGTAGAGTCAGATACGGAAATACCGAATTTAGAGATAGATACCGAATGCGCTACGGCTTTAGCACATCCTCCCACATTTAAGAGAGGCTAATAATATGAAATAAACCAAATCGTCTCGAGAAAACACATAATCATGTCGATGAACAAAGAAAATTAGCCGAAAATCTTGGTAGCAAGCGGGGTATTGGAGCAAATCAGGTAGCAAGGAAACTGGATGATCGAATGCTGGATGACAGATGACAAATGCGCGGATGAAGGATGCGCGGATGACGGATCTGGATGACAGATGACGGATCTGGTTGACGGATGACAGATGCGCGGATGACGGATGCGCGGATGGCGGATCTGGATGATCGGATGACGGATCTATGTGGTGGATGATCAGATGATGGATGATGACGGATGGCGGGATGGCGGATGACCGGATGACGGATGACGGATGATGCTGGTGGATGCCGGATAACGGATTTATAATGCCTCGCCTACCCGCTAAAACATAATTAACGAGTAGGCAAAGCAAAACTCGCTCGAAGATTGAACCAAGATCAGAAAAAAAAATTAGAAAAGCCTCTGATACCATGACAATCTTTATGAAACGATGTGTATATGATTCAATTTGCTTCTCAATTTGGTTGTGAATTACATAGAAGAGGTTCCTTTATATAGGGAACAATAGGAATATAAACCGAACTAGGAAACCCTAATATTCAAACCTAAACCCTAATGGGCTTTCCATAATACTAGCCCTAATGGGCCTAACATAATATTAACCCTAATTTACCCTGATTGAGGGAACACAGAGAGCATTGTTGAGGACCAGCGTCTTCCCAGAAGTCAGCTTGAGTGCAGTTTTTCCCGATCCGACGATTGGTGCAGTTGAGTCATTTCCCATGTAGACGACCTCACCAGGTGCAACCCCTACGAAGTTGGTGAACACTCTTGTGCATACACATATGCCTAGTTGCTGCGGAATCCAAGACCCATTATGTTGAGTTTGCAACCATGTTCGCCTCGACCACCACAGCGGCAATGCTGTCCTCGCTTTCAACCATGTTCGCATGAACATAAGGCTTCTTTTGACGTTGAGAGCATTAATTCGCCTTGTGCCCATCTTTTCCACATACCCAACATGTCACCTTTCCATATTTTTGAGTTGAATTTATTGGTAGAACATGATTCTTCACAGGCTTCTTCTTGAACTGAGCCTTCTTTGGCTGGACTCCAAGCATAGTTTTACCTTTTCCTTTAGAGTTGGAAGGTCCACGGACTCCACCATGTTGGCCTTGGCAGAGTGAATGGAGAGAGAGTCCATTTTGTCTTAAAGTCGGTTCGCCTCCTCGGTTCCTCGGTTTGCATATGGCTGAACAACTCCTGCAGCGATAGATCCTTCTTCTTGTGCTTGAGGTGATTCCGGTAATCGGCCCACGAAGGGGAAATTTTTCGAGCACCACATTTGCAAGAAAGACCCTGCATATCTTCATTCCTTTGTTGACGACATCAGCAGAAAGGTTCTTATACTAGTGAACTTGATCCATGATCGGTTTTGTATCCACCATCTTGAAGGCGAGCCACTTGCCAACCACATATTTCTTTTTCCCAGCATCATCAGCCCCATACTTCTTCTCCAGCATTTCCCAAATAAGTTTAGCAGACTTATGTGCCATACATAAATCATGCAACGTATTGGTCATTTGATTTAGGATATGGTACCTAGCGGTCTTATTATCCTTCTCAAATTTTCTAATGTCATTATGATTCTTCCTCAGGATGGTAGCTAAAGGGGAAGTTTGTTTGGGAGCAATTGAATTACTAGCAGTGTATGAAACATGGGGGGTCATGCAGAAGTGCATAGTCTAAGTCTACTTGCTCAAAAAACATCATAATTTTTTTGGACCAGCGATGTTAGTTGGTACCGTCGAGAAGTTCCAGTTTGGACAAAGCAACATTCATGTTGGGGGAAGCAAATATAGCAGCCATCTAATATGCAGATATCAAAACTTAAAAATTGCTTTCAAATTGTTAGAACCTGGATGTCGATATCAGCAAGACAGATCAGAGCAGAAAACCGGAATTGGAAGAAAACCGCGCCGTGGTATGGTGGCCACTAACTTGAAAGTGAAAGGGATTCCCATGGGTTCCAAACAATAATTTCATGCAGCGGAGCGTAATTGAACCATGGGAATCAAAAGCAAACATGAATCTTAATGAAAAATTCAGCATGTTATAACTTTTACAATCTGAATATTTTACCCTGTTAATCGATTAAAAACACAAAGTAGTGTTTCTCTATCGAGTCCACACAAGCACAACAACCACGGTCGGTTTTCTCTCACACTCTTGCTAATGGATGTAAGAAGAATTGAACAAAAAGCTATGGAGGAATGGAATGAGAGGCTCGACAATTGAGAGAGGGATTGAGGGGAGGATTGCCAAAAAATGGTCTAATAAGGGAAGTAATATATTGTGTAATTATATCAAAAAAAATGATTTTAAAATTCAAATAAATAATTACACATATTACCCATTTAAACTCATAATTGCACTCTTGCCCCATTCATGAATTAAAACCCTAAAGGGGTTTCAAGCCGGTTTAATTAAATCCAAATTAAAACTCATATAATTGAGTTATAATTATGGTTTAGCTAAACCGGTTCAATTTCCCCAACTCGATTCCTTCAACCGCCTGGTTAAAAAATCTAGGCCATAAATCAACCGAATCGTTTTCAATTTGACTAAACTGAAAAAATCAGATTCTCCCAATTTCCATCCATGCTTATTTGTCACGTATTGTGCTTAATGCGTGTGACCCCCTAGCCTCACGACCAGTTGGCAGACCCGTTGACCATCATAAGTGGTCTCTAGCAAGACATTATGATTACCCAACGTTCGTGATTATCGATTATTCGATTTAACCTGTTATCGTACATGTTACTGTCCTGTTATGAAACCGATATCCAGATTGATCAATAGGCATAGAATCGTCATCCTAATTTATCAATCACTGTTTCTTGATATCTGAGATGACTGAAAATTGATACTAAGGTATCACCTGCACGACCGTGCTATTCCTTCAGTCATACTCATCAAGTGGTCTAAACGGATATCTTTCTCATACCGGAGTATGAGTGATAAATTCTTCATACGCCTTTCGAGTTCACAAATGCAATTAATATACAAGCCAATCAAAGCCGTTATAGCTACCCTTTTACAGGTAACGTTAGACTAGGTCAAACTTAGGTATTCGTTACACAATGTACACAAAGACTCTTTGGTCTTAGGATATAATGACAAGCTACGATCTGGGAGTATCTCATGACTGGATCTATGTTGCATACTCACAATCGGGTTGTCCGATATCATCGACCTGATGATATCTATGATATAACTCCGGCACGCACTTTTCCATGATCAATAGAGCATGATCACAAAGAGTTAGTCTCATACTGATCGCTGATCAGGGACTTATCGAATTCAATTCTTTCTGATCTATATTTTTACTATAAGTGGTTATACACATAATGATATAGATCAAATCACATTATATATACTACTACAACACATTAGTAATATAATGCCTTTTATTATATTGAAAAATGATGTCCGTTACAATATAGATTAAGGAATTACATTGGACTAGAGCATAATCCTAACATAAAGCAATTTGTCCGATAAGACCGGGGTGGCGATCGATTGCCGGTTGCCTCCGAGGTTAACACGGTTGTCTCTCTGGTGCGCGCCCACTCGCACAATAGAGACTGGAACATAAAGACGTTATCCAGAAGAAGGAGAGAAAACCCGTAGCGAGAGTTAACAATGGTTGGCCGAACAACGAATTGAGATCGTCAGATCGAACAACCAAAGAACACCAAACGAGTTATAGAGAGAGAGGTCGTTTCCGTAAAAATATTCTATTGTAAAATTAATTACTCATTCGGACCTCAAGCATATATAGGAGAAGTCTGAACGCGTGCATTAAATGGCAAGGTCCAAAACGCATGAGTAAAAAGGAAATAATTAACTCATGTTTTTAATTATTTGTAACCAAAGTCAAATACACAAAACGGAAAGGCAAACTTAATTGCCGAGAATCAAAAGAAATTGATTGAAACAATCAATCGGGTTTGAAAATGATTTAAGATTGATTTTAATTAATCAATTAAGATTACTGAGAATCAAAACACAATATTTGAATTCGAACTTAAATCAAAAAGTTAGATTCTTATTTGAATTCAAAAAATAAAATAAAGCAATTGTCAAAATGTTTATCAGTTTAACAAAATTTGGGCTAGTCCGCATTGCAGGTGTTCTACCAAAGTTCGGACCGGTTCGATCCTATCCGTGCCCGTGCAAGTTACTCCTATAAGGCCCACACGAACAATAAGACAGAAAGCCTTAGTTTGGAGGCTTTTAACCCCTTAAAACCAAGGGGTATACAAATACTTGATCTCACACGTGATTGGCTATACACCAGAGTAGCCAAGTAGACAATTAGGCTACACGTGGTAGCATGAAACGAGCAAACCCACTATGTATATGCTTTGATACCAGGTAAAGATACATATTTATATACAATAGAAGATTCGTAATTATAAGAAATATAATCTATAATACATACTAAAATCAGTCAACTATAGTTGATAGATTCTCTACCCACTAATTAGTTCTGTACAATATTAAACTATTTTCAGAGCAATAAAAATTTCTTCCCTAATCAAAAAGAAATTAATTAGAAATAACTTAAATACTAACAATAGAAATCCTTTAAACCAGAAAGATCTTGGCTGGCATTTGGCTGCACGTAATGTATGTCTAAACACTTGTTGATTGACAAGTTACTCGAAGTTCATACTTATATTATAGGGGTAATGATATTTAGATACACTCAAAAATTTGTCTTTCTAGTATAGATGTACTTAAGTTTAAATTGTCCTTTTCTGTTCACCCAAGTTCCCATTGTTGCTCTTTTAGTGCCTTAAATCACAACTAAATATGAGAAAAATGTGAGTTTGGGTGGGTGAGAAAGATAAAATCACTGTATTATAAATGTCAGAAAGACAAAGTTTTGGGCATACCTACATGCCATTCCCCCTATATTATAATGTAGAGATACATTTCTGAATCCATAAAATGGAATTGTAACCACCTATATAAAAATGATATTTTACAATGTAGGTTTGCAAGTTTTTGGAGGTTTCTATGCTGTCATTTTCACCAGAATATGGCCCTAAGTTGAAAGAAGACTTCATTATGGTGAAACATCTGCCAAAAATTCCAACTAATGATGATTCAAGAAAATGCAGTGCCTGCCCTTGGTGTTATTGTTGTAATGATAATTGGCAGAAGGTATCACCTTCCATCCATAAATGTTCAGTTTATATGCTGGCTTGCTGCACTGAACTTTGGTGAATGCACCATTATATCTATGACATGTTGCATATATATCTACTGCTGACTTGTTAATTTTTCCATGTATTTGAATAAAAATCTTAACTTGTAGCTCTTTGTCATCTGCTAATACTCTCATATAAGAATACATATCTGTGTATGAACTCTACCTGCCTTGCATGTATATGATATTTCTGGAGATCTGAATATGGCTTGTGATATTCTTAAGGTCATGATATTGATGTGCTCTATGGGAATTATGATTTATTAGTATACATGCTTACCATAAGAAGATTAATTTGTCACTGCTGTACTTATTCTTTGTTGATGAAACTTGCTGATTAGGTCCCGTGCTTTGGTTCATATTATGGGTCTTGTGTTGATAGGTGGGCTTGTTAGAGAGAACACCGGTCTTTGAGTTCGTTGAAGAGCACACTGATCTCTGAGTTCGTTGGAGAGAATATTAATCTTTTGAGTTCATTGGATCTCAAAGTAGTCACTTTGTTATAATTATATGTCTTCCTTATTTATTGATTCTCTCTCCAGTATCTATAACTTGAGACCCCAAAATATCATATTAACAAACATGATACGGTAACTATGAAATTTAACTGCACAAATCTAATAATTGAAATTCAAATAATAATAAAAATACTTATTTATCCCAACCCCTCTTTATCCTTAGCAAACAGTTGTTCAAGCCAATCGAGTTTTTAACATTTGCTAATTGAAAAAACATAAGATCCCTTCATGCATAGGAAGTTAACTATTTTAACAGTCTGTCACATTAAAGAAGGTCCAACATAAGTTAGGAGAGAGATGCTCAACAGAGCTTTATAGAAAGAAAAGAGAATAAAGGTGAGAAAACATATATCGTAGCGAGACTCAAACTCATGTGCACATGATCCTTAGTTCTAGTGTTCGAGCAGCTAGCAAAGGTTGTGAGTGAAGTGGGAGAGACCTCATGTGATAAGAATGAAGTCGTTAGTTCTAATCTCCATGTCGACAATATTGTTGATTAATGACTACTGATCAAAAGAAGGAGTGTTTGACTAGTTGGCCAAATAAGCTTTACTTATGAATCCAAACCTCTAATAGTAACATCGCTTCTTACATCCCCTTCACATAATCTCGTCTTTTTTTAGATGCTTGCTTTGGATGACTTAGTTCGGGATGAAACGTACGTGGGTAGGAAGAATTTTTTATCAAAAATTCGTTGATTCTTGTGAATACTGAAGATGATAGATATAGAGGAAAATCTCGATTTTTATAAATTCATCAAAAATAACTGAATAACAAAAACTGTATGAGAGTGCTTAATAATGAAACACAAATTGCAATAAAGGAAAAACCTAATTCTCTAGAAAGGAAAAAAAAAGGAAAAAAGGCTATAAAGGAAAAAAGGGAAAAGAAATGAAACAACTATTAAAAATTATAAAAAACTGCCCGAAACTTATAAAACGCGATTTTGACCCTCCAAATGATCTCCGATGGCCAAAATCAGTCGTACCTCATAAAAAACCATGATTTTGACTCAAACTGCCGTTTCTGCCCGAAAAATAGTAGTTTTGTCCAAATCTGACACTTTTGCGATAACTTTTGCATACCGGCTTCCTCAACCGCACCACATCATTCTCTCCTGGATGGAGAAGATTCGACCTCGAATCTAGACCCGCAACATCCTCCTGAAAATAAGAATCACCCCAGGATCCCATATCTTTGTAGCACATTCTACCGAATTTTCAGATGTATCAAGTACTACCACCTTGCTCGCAAGCTGGATCGTAAATGTGTAGTACTTCATCTCGGGTTTCATGTGCTCCCAATAATTTTTGGCTACTCTTGCAAGACTTTCACCAAACACCTTGGTTGCTGCACCCCTTAACAACTCAAAATTCTTAGCCCTGCCTTCATCGTACAAGCTCTCGATGCCCTCCAAAAATTGTTCATAACCATTGTTGTATAAATCAGCTAAGTATTTGACGCAATATAAAGTTTCATCCCTTGCTAATAAATCATCTCTTCCTCGAATATTTTGCTCATGTTGACTTAATTGTGCTTCTACAATTTCAGCTTCTGCATCTACATCTGGTTCAACATAATCGTCATAAATCGGGGGTGATAGCAAATCTATGAACTCCTCTGGTTTAAGACTGTCATCGAATTGTGGAATTTCCACCTTGAAACCCTATTCCCACAAATAGTTAGGGCGTTCGAGTGTACGATTCTGAAACCCGACGAAAGGATTTTCGTCTGTGAGAGTATCATCATCACGACGATGAAATTTGTCCATTCGTTGGGTCAATAATTCAACCTGCAGCCTTAAATCGTCATTCTCACGTCAAAATTCAGCCTTTTCACGTCGTAACTCAGTTTATCATCATCAACATCTTGGGGAGCGGCTCGTTGTTGTCTACGGGGTGGCATACCTAAGGATCGACTAGAATCTGATGTCAACTGATGCAGCGTACGTGGCTAGAAAGAATTCTTTATCAAAAATTCGTTGATTCTTGCGAATACCGAAGATGATAGATATAGAGGAAAACCTCGATTTTTGTTAATTCATCAAAAATAACTTAATAACAAAAATTGTATGAGAGTGCTTAAATAATGAAACACAAATTACAAAAAAGGAAAAACCTAATTCTCTAGAAAGGAAAAAAAATGAAAAAAGGCTAGAAAGGAGAAAAGGAAAAGAAAGGAAACAACTATTAAAATATATAAAAAACTGTCTAGAACTTATAAAACGCGATTTTGACATTCCAAATGATCTCTGATGACCGAAATCTGTCGTACCACGTAGCAATGCTATGATTTTGACTCAAACCGCCGTTTCTGCCCGGAAAACAGTAGTCTTTTGTCCAAATCTGACACTTTTGCAATAACTTCGATTGTTCTAACTTCTGCATACCGACTTCCTCGACCACACCACATCAGTTCGTCTGTACCAATTTTGTTTCCGGTACATATGATCCTTAAATGTTACTCCTCAGCAAGACATTCATTTCAGCATAATCTATTATCTTAGAGAATATTACTGATTGTGGTTTTCCTAATTGTTGGGTGCCAATATAGTTTCATGTGCTTGATTATGTGTGCAGGTGTGGGCTGTACTGAAACCTGGGTTCTTGGCTTTGCTAGTAGATCCTTTTGATATCAAGCCTTTGGATATAATTGTTTTTGATATGCTCCCAGCATTAGATGGCAATGGGGATGGCCGAGTATCATTGGCAAAAGAAATTAAGGAGCGGAATCCTTTACGTCATGTTTTTAAGGTAAAAAGAGTTTAAGCTGTTAAACTTTTAGGTCGTACATTAATGTTTTATTATTGAGAAAAATCAAGTCTGGGTCATTTTGAAAAGGTGACATGTGGAGTCCGGAGCATAAGATTAAGAAGCAAGAATAATGATAAAGTTAAAGAGTGGGTTGCTGCTATTAATGATGCTGGACTTAGACCTCCAGAGGGCTGGTGTCATCCCCACCGTTTTGGCTCTTTTGCTCCACCAAGGGGTTTGGGAGAAGATGGTAGTCAGGCTCAATGGTTTGTAGATGGCAGGGCTGCTTTTAATGCTATTGCTTTGTCTATTGAGGATGCCAAATCAGAGGTTTGTTCTCTTAGTCTTTATCCATGCAATGTATATGCCTAGCTAGTATTAGTCACTTGATTTGTTGGATGATTCAGATATTCTTATGTGGCTGGTGGCTTTGCCCACACTTATACATGCGTCGTCCTTTTCATTCTCATGCTTCCTCTCGCCTTGATGCTTTGCTCGAATCTAAAGCTAAGCAAGGGGTTCAGGTATCAATATCATCACTTGGGATATTTTAGTAATAAATAACATATATGCACACATACAATTGGTTATTGCAAATTTTAGTAGTGTATCCTTTTCTTAATGGATTTACTGGGTTATATGGACTATAGATATGGATGTCGCTCTATTGATTCAAGTAGTTATTCACTGATCATATGAAAAATTATAAAAACTTTCCCGATATTATTCCAGTTTTGAAGGAAGTCTCCGTCTACTGTTTTTGTTGCAAAAACTCTCCGAGCACCTTGTAATTTTTTGCACCGTCGGTATAATTCTATTAAAATAAATGGAAATCTTAAAATATTTTCATAATCTCAAAAATTTCCTCACAGCTTAGTATATAAAATTGCAAAATATTTCCGAACATTATCGTACTTTTGCGGAGAGTCACAGTGTATAAATACAATCAAAATATGTATTATCTTATAAAAAATAATAAAAATTACAAGGTGCTCGGAGTAATATATAAAAATATATAAATATACAATCAAAATATGTATTATCTTATAAAAAATAAAATCTTAATATTTAATATTTTATATTTTGTACATTTATATACTTCAAACTATAAATATATCAATAAAAGTACATCATAGATTCAAAACAATTGTCAAAACCCGCATATTTTATTTTTATTATTCTAATTGTACAAAAAATGCATTGTATACCTTCACTTTGCAAAAGTGCAATAATATATGAAATTTTTTTGCAATTTTATAGACTAATTCATTAGGGCATTTTTGGGATGATGTAAATATTGCTAGATTTCCGTCTTTTTAACAGAATTATATTGATGGTGAAAAAATACAAGGTGTACGGAGTGTTTTTGCCGCAAAAATAGTGTACAGAGTAGAGTGTTTTTGCAGCAAAATAGCGGACAGAGATTTTATTCAAAACTGAAATGATATAGGGAGAGTTTTTGCAATTTTCACTTAGGGGTGTACTCAATCATGATTTTAATGGATTTAGAAAGTCTTTCCAAGTCTTGTGATATTTAATCATGATTTTAAAAATATTTTTAAAGTCTTGTGATATTTAATCATGACTTTAAAAATACTTTTAAAGTCTTGTGGTATTCAATCATGACTTTAAAAATACTTTTAAAATCTAAAGTTATTCTAAAAGTCAATGACTTTGAATGATTTTGAGAAATTGATGACTTTAAATGATTTTGAAAGTCTTGGTAGGCATAACAAACTCTTTTAGAAGTATCATCTCCAATCATGAGATTTGCAAAGTCATTCCATTAAAATCATCAATACTCTTTATAAACTTGAAAGAGTTTGGTAGATTTTAAAAATTCATGAACTTTAAAGTCATTTAAAATCTATTAAAATACTAATTGAATACACCCCCTTAATTATATCTAGAATTGAGAGTTATTCAATACAATTCTTGCCTCTTGTGAGATGCCAAAGAAATATAGGTGGGAGCCTAGAGATCATTTCTGTTTCACCTTGATATTTAAAAGTAAATACAAAGTTCGGAGAACGCAGCCTACATGTCTATTAAGTCAAACCCAAAATCCTCCAAAGGGTCCCCTTTTATTGTCCACATTCATGTTCGTAATTGTTAATCTTATAAGCCCAAGTTCATAAAATTCGACTTAACTAATATCTAGAGTATTCCTTGTGCCTATATCTAAAATGTTCTCAAGTCCTATATTTATAGTATGTTAATCCTAAAAGCCTAAGTACATAAAAGCCCACTTAGCATTGTCTTCTTTTTATATTAGTAAAACGAAATTTTTTTATTGATATAAATCCCACGTAAATATTCAAGAGGGAAAAAAGTGGCCAATTACATCAACAAATCAAGAAACAAACAAACAAAGAAGTAAAAAAGAAAAGGGATAGTAGATATAAAAGGGAGAAAACAAAATGACTCATCGATTTGAGTAGAGTTTTGATAGGTTCTCAGACTTGATGGCTTCAAAAGTATGAATCATTTCAGAGCTAGCATCTAACTTGTAAAGCCTTGACGCTTCCAGACATCCCAGACTTGAATCGCTCGATTATGAGTATTGGGTCGCGTTGGGAAGCTAAGCACCTTGAGCGGGCAAAGTTGAGCGGTGGTGACGACCATCTCCTTGCTGGGATGATCATACAAGGGTCTTGTAGGTTCCAAAATCTTAAGAGGAGAGCGGGGAGTTCTTTTATAGTGTCGGTGACGGTGATAGACGAGCGGAATAGGATTCCATCTTCGACGCCTTCTTTTCTTTTTGAACTTACCAAAAAAACACCCCCAATGGTTTGTGAAAATCCTCGGAACCAAAAGAGTCTTTAATTAAATTGGAGCCAACAGATCCAACAGGAGAGTGAGCACTGGGCCCAACAATAAGCCCAACAGTAGAAGGGCCTAAATTAGGATCCACAACAGCATTAAAGGCATCGTTCAGTTTAGGAGAGTCAACCATATTTAACGCTTCGGCAAATAATGAGGAGGTATCTTCGAGCAAAGAAAAATTTCGGTCCTCGGAACCACAAACCAACACACTCTCATCGCAGATCTAGGCACCGAAAGCTGAGGAGTCACCAATAGATTCTTTGTTAGCATAATTTAAAGCATCGTAACTATTGACCGAAGATGGAGGGTCGTCGTTTTTTTGGCGAGGCAAGTCCGATTTTGGGGAGAAGGCAGGAGGACTTCGGCGAAAGCCTACCCTCTTAAGAAGCTTGATGCAACGTCTTGCTTGAACGAGCCGGTGAGGAGGAGAGATCTGTTGAAGAAGAAAGCAATGACCCAAAAGTAGAAAAAAAACTTCAACGGACAAGAATCAGTGCCCTGAAGAGATGAGATCCTGATAGAGAATGTGGGTCGATGAAAATCACTTCCCCTACTTTGGACGTGATGCAGGAGATTGAATCAGTAGACCAAGCGAAAATAGGAATTTCTGAGATTGAATTCCAACATAAGAAGCCCCATAACTCCAGGGTATTAGGCTTGGCAACAACCTTAACAAACCAACGTTGAAGCCAAGACCATCTAGTAGTCTCCATATCATCCATGGAACCTTTATTATAGGAGGAAATGGATGTCAACAAACCCCTCTTGACAAATTTTCCCCATAATAGAGTAGGCACTCCAATTAGATCGAGTCACTCCAAGAACAAAGTGTGAATACTTACTTAGTGAAGAAGTGGTTATTAATCGATTCATTGTAGGTAGAGATAGCCTCCGAGGCTCCAAGACCAACCAAGCTAAGGAAAGTCTTAGGCAAAATAGGATGACTACTGGCCAGAACAACATTATTGAACGAGGTAACCCTATTTTGTTGCACCGAGACCACTGGTTCCCTGGGAGTCTTTTGGGCAGGAGAAGGGAAGTTGGAAGGCTTGGAAGAACTGCTATTGCGAGCTTCCGTGAAACATAGACGAGTCTCACACGTGAAAAATCCGTTGAACTCTGCAATGCCCGCTTGGACATCCTCCTATCGCTGGAAGTGAATAAAGGCAAAGAGTTTACCCTTTTTGTCGGGCTTAGGAGGGATATCGACACTTGAGATGGACCCAATGCTTCCGGAAAGGTCTTGAAGCCAAAGAGATGTTGTATTTTTGGACAGTTCATTAACGAAAATGGAGAAAATAGGCTTAGAGCGATAAGGTTTTGAGGAAGAAGGGGGGTAGGGTGGTTTGGGAGGAAGGCATATCATTGGAATGATCTTTGATTCAAATTTTGTGCATGTTGCTCTGCCCACTCGTTAATTATGTTTTGGCTGGCGGGCAAGGGATTTTAATTTCGATTCCCTTTGCAAGGCGTTCTAGTTGCTCAAAATTATACCTCCAAGTTCCTTGTTTACATACCCAATTTGCTACAGTACCCCCATTTACTATTGTGATTTTTCAGCCGGTTTCCTTGTTCATAGTTAGTGTTTTCAGTGTTCACTTGAGGTATTTAGATCTTTGTTATTCCTTTTTTTCTCTATCACTAGCCTCTCTTGAGTGTGTGAGGATGTGTTGAAGCCGTAGTGCACCTAATCCTCGTTCCGGTCTTCGTCTATAAGTTAGGTATAAAGTCCCAAAGTCTCCGAGTTGAGTATAATAAGTCCTTAGTCTCCGAGTTTCCGTCTCTGTCTACAAGTTGGGTATAAATACCTAAAGGCTCCGCCTCCGAGTTATGAGTTCAAGTTTTGAAGTCCCCAAGTTCTCCAAGTTTCGAGTTCATATGTCACTCATCGTTACTCGCCACCGTCATCAGTTTCTTGGAAGCAAGTTGATGTTGGTTGGTCAACCCACATTAATTTAGAGGGGGGGGGGGTGTTCATCCTATAGGCCCAAATACATAGAAGCCTACTTAGCCAATCTAGGGCCCATATTTAGAATGTTCTTAAGGCCTATATCTAAAGCATTTCTAGGGCCATATCTAGAATGTTCTTATTCTATATTATTATATCTACTCTTATATCCAAAGAGCTTCTCTTGTAATCTAATGAAGGGATATAAAATACAATACCAATTTCAGAACCCTATTTTGTTGCACCGAGACCACTGGATCCCTGGGAGTCTTTTGGGTAGGAGAAGGGAAGTTGGAAGGCTTGGAAGAACTGCTATTGTGAGCTTCCGTGATACATAGACGAGTCTCACACGTGAAAAATCTGTTGAACTCTGCAATGCCCGCTTGGACATCCTCCTATTGCTGGAAGTGAATATAGGCAAAGAGTTTACCCTTTTAGTCGGGCTTAGGAGGGATGTCGACACCTGAGATGCACCCAATGCTTCCGAAAAGGTCTTGAAGCCAAAGAGATGTTGTATTTTTGGACAGTTCATTGACTAAAATGGAGAAAATAGGCTTAGAGCGATAAGGTTTTGAGGAAGAAGGGGGGTAGGGTGATTTGGGAGGAAGACAGCTCATTGGAATGATTTTTGATTCAAATTTTCTGCATGTTGCTCTGCCCACTCGTTAATTATGTTTTGGCTGGCGAGCAAGAGATTTTAATTTCGATTCCCTTTGCAAGGAGTTCTAGTTACTAGAAGTTATACCTCCAAGTTCGTTGTTTATATATTCAATTTGCTACAGTAACCCAATTTGCTATTGTGATTTTTCGACCGGTTTCCTTGTTCGTAGTCAGCGTTTTCAGTGTTCACTCGAGGTATTTAGATCTTTGTTATTCCTTTTTTTTTCTCTATCACTAGCCTCTCTTGAGTGTGTGAGGATGTGCTGAAGCCGTAGTGCACTCAATCCTCGTTCCGGTCTTCGTCTATAATGTGTGAGGATATGCTGAAGCCGTAGTGCACCCAATCCTCCTGTTCCGTTCCGGTCTTCGTCCATAAGTTAGGTATAAAGTCCAAAAGTCTCCGAGTTGGGTATAATTGTAGGGTTTTGGAGCGTTCTTTAACATCGAGATAGCGGAAGCATTAACAAAAGCAACTCCAAACCTTGTCCAAGAACATGATCCATTAAATCCCAAGGCAAAATCTATTCCACAAGAAATTTACCTTTAAGTCTTTGTTTAATCGATAAAAAAGAACTTTATGATCTTCTTCTCTAGAGCAAGTCCACACCAAGGGGATGATCTTCAAGATCCTTCAGTTAATGCCTACTAGAACAATTACACAAAGAACAAGAGAGCAAGAAGAGAGGAGAGCAAGGGGTGGCCGACCAAGGAGAGAGAGAGAGATTGTGAGAGTGCGTTGTGTAATTAATTCACTTGATATTTCTCTACTTCATCAATCTCATAAGCATGGGTCAAAAGGTGATTGGTATGGGCTTAAAGGTGTCATTACCCATACCCCTTAAATCACTCACCTCTTAATCAACAATCACCAACTAAGCATGGTGTGTTGTGGCCCCACCTTTGGACCCACTAAAGTGGCCGGCCATGTTGGGCTTATTGGGCCCAAAATGGGCCCTTGTTGGGTCGGCCATGTGACCTCATGGGCCGAGCCCAATGGGCTCGCCCATGTGGTTTCGTGCCGTGTCCAAAAGTCGCCCGACCCTTTTTGTCGTTACTTATCAAACAAAGTCCGACGCGACATCGACGAAAAATCTCAGTTTTCTCGATTCGCTAATTATTCTCTCATACCGAACCTATGGCCCAAAACCTTCAGATTTGTCCATGCATTGCTCCTCAAGAAACGTTAAGGTTTCCTTGTCTCAAGTTATCCGCCTTGTATGTGTGTGACCCTCCAGGCTCATGCCACCGTTGGCAGATCGACACAAAAGATCTCTCTTGCCCGATCCATCATAAGTGGTCTCTAGTAAGACGTTATGATTACCCAAGGTGCATGATGATCGATGATTCGATTTAACCTTGTGCGTACAAGTCACCATCCTATTATCTCTAGATATCCCGATTGATCACAAGGCATAGAGTCGTCATCCTTGTTCAATCAATCATTGTTACTTGATATGTGAGATGGCTGAAAACAGATAAACCGTATCACTGGCATGGCCATGCTCTTTCTCTCAGTCACTCTCGATCAAGAGGCCTTTAACGGATATCTTTCCCATACCGTAGTACGAGGGATAAATCCCTTAGTCGTCTTTCGTGTCACTCATGCAATCCATTCCGCCACCCAATCATGCCCGCTATTGCAATCATGTTACGAAAAGCGTTAGGCGCAAGTTAAAGCCGCACGTACATTGCATAGCGATCGCAAAGACTCCTTGGTCTAAGGATATCGTGACAAGCTATCACATTTGAATATGTTCATGGCTTAATCTACGAAACACTATTCAAAGTGGGTCGTCCGATATGAATCACCTCATGATATCTATGATATGATTCCGGGATCCCTCATCCCTCATCCCTATGATTCCGGGATCCCTCATCCCTCAGAACCATCCTCATACTGGTCGCTTCTATTGAAGCGTATATTGACCAAGGACTCGTTAAGTGTGATCCGTACAGATTTATGGTTCTACTACTTTAGTGGTCATAAATCAGATCATGCTTAACATATTACCTCAACACATAAGTAATACCAAGCCGTTTTATTTATTACAAATGATGATAATTATACATAGACATTTACAGACCACTAGCAATTGGACTAGGGCACAAAAATGCTATCAATAATAAGTAGACATAATACCTTTTCCAGCTGAATGCTCCACCGTTCAACGTAAACACATATCCCAACTGACTCTTAAAGTCATCGGGGTCTGTCTGGAAACTAGCGTCGACATATCCTTTGGCGACTAGATCATCATTTCTTCCCCCGTATACAAGAAAAGCGTCTTTGGTTTTTCTCAAATATTTGAGAATCGTCTTGACGACAATCCAGTGTTCCTCATCGGGTTTGGATTGATGTCTACTGGTACAGCTTAGGGCAAACGAGACATCCGGTCTCGTACATATCATGGCATACATTATGGACCCTATAGCCAAAACATATAGGATCTCATTCATTCTTGCTAGCTCTGCAGGTGTCTCAGCACACTGCTCCTTGCTAAGATTTATGCCATGACGCATGGGCAGCAGTCCTTTCTTTGAATTATGCATTGAGAATCTTCTCAGCACTTTGTCTATATAGGTGCTTTGACTTAAGCCCAAGACCCGCTTGGCACGGTCTTTATATATCTTGATCCCCAAGATGTAAGAGGCCTCGCCTAAGTCCTTCATTGCGAAACACTCACATAACCAAGTCTTTGTTAAGAGCAAGGTAGGGACGTCGTTTCCAATGAGCAGTATGTCATCAACATAAAGCACCAAGAAGACTACTTTGCTCCCATCTGCCTTTTTATATACGCAAGGTTCATCATCGTTCTTGATGAAGCCAAACTGTTTCACAACTTCATCAAAACACTTATTCCAACTCCGAGATGCTTGCTTCAAACCATAAATCGATTTGAGCAACATGCAAATCTTTCCCTTATTCTTAGGATCCTCAAAACCCTCAGGCTGTGACATATAAACGTCCTCAGCTAACCTCCCATTAAGGAAGGCGGTTTTGACGTCCATTTGCCATATCTCATAATTATGATAAGATGCTACGACAAGTAGAATGCGGATAGATTTGACCATAGCTACTAGAGAAAAGGTCTCTTCATAGTCAATTCCGTGGTCTTGCCTATAACCCTTTACTACCAGTCTTGCTTTATAGGTCTGAGGTTTGCCATCCTTGTCTATCTTTATTTTAAATATCCATTTACACCCAATGACTTTTACCTCAGGGGTTTGATCCACCAAGTCCCACACTTGATTATCTGACATGGATTGCATTTCTTCCCTCATTGCTTCCAGCCATTTCTCAGAGTCGGTTCCGTCCAGGGCCTCTCGAAAGGTAGCTGGATCATTGTCCACTAACACTAAATCATCACCTCCAGTTACTAGGAAACCGTATCTGATAGGTGCATGACTTATCCTTTTAGACCGCCTTGGACCGTCCTCATTAACTGTAGCTATTGGTTCTTGCTCAACGACCACTTCTGGCTCTACTTCTTCCAATGGGTCGTCCAGTGGTTCCCGAGTGACTATCTCATCTACAACTTCATCAAGATGAACAGTCCTCCCACTGACTGTCTTGGAAGTAAATTCATTTTCCAAGAATGTCCCACCTCGAGCGACAAAAACTTTATTTTCGATCGGTTTGTAGAAGTAGTATCCTTTTGTTTCTTTTGGATATCCGACGAAAGTGCACTTATCTGATCTCGGTTTAAGCTTGGTTGCAAGCAACCATTTTACATAAGCCTCGCAACCCCAGATTTTTAGGAAGGACAAAACGGGTTCCTTCCCGTACCATTTCTCGAATGATGTCCCTTCCACTGCTTTCGACGGAGCCCTGTTTATTATGAATGCGGCCGTTTGTAGAGCGTAACCCCAGAAGGAGATCGGGAGATCAGTGAGACTTAACATCGATCGAACCATATCCAACAATGTTTGATTCCTTCGCCCGGACACACCATTGAGTTGCGGTGTTCCTGGCGTAGTCCACTGAGATAGTATTCCACTTTCAGTAAGATGACTAAGAAACTCCTCGGATAAGTATTCTCCACCCCGATCAGAACGGAGTGCCTTGATACTCTTTCCGAGTTGGTTTTCTACTTCAGTCCTAAACTCCTTGAATTTATCAAAGGCTTCGGACTTATGTCTCATGAGATAGACATAACCATATCTACTGAAATCATTAGTAAATGTGATAAAGTAGCCTAAACCACCTCTGGCTGGTGTACTCATTGGTCCACATACGTCTGAATGTATTAGACCCAATAGATCACTTGCCCTCTCACCTAAAAAAGTGAAGGGCGCTTTAGTCATCTTGCCCTTTAAACAAGCTTCGCATCTATCTACCCGAAGAAAGTAAATTTAATCAGAAAAGTTGAATAAATTTACGAAGATCCGAATTAAACACCAACCATCCGATTCTAAGGTTTAGAATCTTTAAACCAAAATCCCTTATTTGTCAATTGAAGTACACTAAGGCGCACCGCTCCAATTGACTCATTTAGGTAGGACGTCCATCCAATTACAACCCTTGTAACTCTTGGTCAAGGTATGTGCAAAAGCACACGGCTTACCCTTCCGATGCCCCAGCTCGACCTCAGGCCAAGAATCGTGGCCGAGTCAACCAACCTTCACTAATGCGTTAATTTTGTGCAGATGCTCCGCTAAGGCGCACGACATCCCACAAAGTTGACCATTTCTACATAGAACCCATTCCATCGATGCTCCGCTAAGGCGCACGACACCGATACAATGTTTCTACATGGGTGTGAATTTGGGTGGCATCTCACTTTACTCAAATTATGTTGTGATTTGGTTGTGTTTAATAATTCGAAAGTATCTTGGTACAATTACGAACCTGTCATCAACAACCCATGTTGTGACGTTTCTAATCGTATCATATACAATCTTCTTTTGAAGTCGTCATTTGCAACCCGTGCAAACATGTTTCAAAATCGAACTCATCCATCACAACCCGTGCGATGATGGTTCACAACGCTTTAAACATGCAAACAATTAAAATCGATTTTAATCTTTGCATGTGAAGTGATGGCTTATAAACTTATAAGCTAACCATGCAAGCATGTAATTATTTAAATAATTCAAGCAAGCAAACATAAAGCGTTAAATATGTATCAATAGCCCATCACAATCTTAGGATTCTACGAGTCACCATATCTTCTCGTCTTTCTCATTCGGGCTCCCAACACCACGGCTCGGTTTGGGCCTAGAAAAGCCCAAACCGAGCTTGCCTCTCCTCAGGTCTCGGCCAAGAGGAGGGACGGCTGATAGCATTTGTGCCCTAGTCCAATTGGTATTAGCCTGTAAACGTCTATGTTCAAATATCATCGTTTGTAATGTATAAATATAAACGACTTTATATTACTTATGTGTTGAAGTAATATGTTAAGCATGATCTGATTTATGACCACTAAAGTAGTAGAACCATAAATCTGTACGGATCACACTTAACGAGTCCCTGGTCAACCTATGCTTCCTTAAAAGCGACCAGTATGAGGATGGTTCTTAATGACGTAGTTCTACTTGTCATAAGGATGTGGGATCCTGGAACCATATCATAGATATCATGAGGTGATTGATATCGGACGACCCGCATTGAATAGTGTTTTCATAGATTAAGCCATAAACATATTCAGATGCGATAGCTTGTCACGATGTCCTTAGACCAAGGAGTCTTTGTGATCACTATGCAATGAACGTACGGCTTTAACTTGCGCCAAACGCTTTCTGTAAAATGATTGCTATAAAGGGCATGATTGGGTGGCGGAACGGGTTGCATGAGTGACACGAAAGACGGCTAAGGGATTTATCCCTCATACTACGGTATGGGAAAGATATCCGTTAGAAGGCCTCTTGATGGAGACTGACTGAGAGAAAAAGCATGGCCATGCAAATGATACGGGTTATCATTTCTCAGTCATCTCGCATATCAAGTAACAATGATTGATTGAACAAGGGAGACGACTCTATGCCTTGAGATCAATTGGGATATCTAGAGATAAAAGGATGGTGACTTGTACGCACAAAGGTTAAGTCGAATTATCGATCACCGTGCACCTTGGGTAATCATAATGTTTTACTAGAGACCACTTATGATGGATCGGGCAAGAGCGAGTCTTGCGCTGATCTGCCAACGGTGGCATGAGCCTAGAGGGTCACACACATACAAGACGGATAACTTGAGACAAGGAAACATGGATGTTTCTTAAGGAGAAGTATATGGACAAAACTGGAGGTTTTGTCCCATAGGTTCGGTTTGAGAGAATAATTAGCGAATCGAAAAAAATTGAGTTTTTCGTCGATATCGCGTCGGACTTTGTTTGATAAGTAACGACAAAAAGGTCGGGCAACTTTTGGACGCGGCATGAGACAACACGGGAGGGCCCATTGGGCTCGGCCCATGAAGCCTCATGGCCGGCCCAATAAGGGCCCAATAAGGCCATATGGCCGGCCCACTTGGTGGGGCCATTGTGGGGGCCACACAATGCCATGCTTAGTTGGTGATTGTGGATTAAGAGGTGAGTGATTTAAGGGGTATGGGTTAAATCACCTTTAAGCCCATACCAATCACTTTTAACCCATACTTGTGAGTTGGGTGATGAAATATAATGCAAGACTTTAATTCATTAATTCATTAAGTCACAAAACACACAAAAATCCTCTCTCTCTCTCATTGTGGCCGGCCACCCCTCTCCTCTTCATCATCTTGCTCTCTTGTTCTTCATTTAATTCTTCTAGTAGGCAATTAAGTGAAGGATCTTGAAGATCATCTTCTTGGTGTGGACTAGCTTTAGAGAAGAAGATCCGAACGTTCTTCTTTATCGATTCAAACAAGACTTAAAGGTAAACATCTTGTGGAATAGATTTTGCTTTGGGATTTAATGGTTTAAATGTTCTTGGACAAGGTTTGGAGTAGATTATCTTTTATTGCTTCCGCTATCTCGACGATCTAGAACGCTCCAAAACCCTACAGTGGTATCAGAGGGTTGGTTACCCTCTTAATCTTTGTCTTGTTGAATTCATTTCGGTTTTGTGATTATTTGCATGCCAAAAGTTGATAACATGATTTTAATGCTTTTTGGGAGATTTGCATGAAATATGTTAATTTTGAAAAATATATTTAATTTGGAATTTTTCGGAAATTATTGGATTTGTCGGGTCCGAGAAGAGACTCTCGGGGAGCCGGATCGGAGGTACCGGACGGAGGTCACCGGAGGCCGGTGAGGCCGGCGGTGACCGGGCCCGTCCCCACTCTTGGCCGAGGCCGAGAGTGGCGGAAAGCCGGGTTTGGGCCTTCCAAGGCCCAAACCGGGCTGTGCATAGTTGGGCTCGGCCCAATGGGCCCTCGGCCCATTGGCTTGGCCCGACTTGGTTCGTGTGTGGTGTTTGATCCATGTCACGAACCCGCGATCCAATATTTCGAAAACTTTCAAAATTTAATCGGTTTCGATAAACCGTTTTTCGAAAAGGTCTAGTTTCGATAAACCCGACCAAGCAACTTGGCAAAATTAAAACTGGAATTATTGCATATTATTTGATAACATGTTTGTGTGATAACATGTTGGATGATGTGATGAAATGTATGATGCATTAGTAGCCCATTAGATTTATCGCTTTCACGGTTTGCATACCGTTAGTGTTAGCGTGTAATTATTCTTTTATTCGAGCCCATAAAGTGTAATTATTTTTTATCCGGTCTACGAACCGAGTATTAATTGTAATTATTACTCAAAGACGAGAAGGATGGAAAATCGAGCACGATGACGGTCTTGGAGGAAGTCCAAGAGCTAGTGGGAGCCCGAATGAGAAAGACGAGAAGATGTGAAGACTCGTAGAATCCTAAGATTAGGATGGGCTATAAAATGCATATTTAACGCTTTATGGATGCTTGCTTGAATTATTTAATTAATTGCATGCTTGCATGATTAGCTTATCAGTTTATAAGCGATCACCTCACATGCAAAGATTAAAATCAACTTTAATTGTTTGCATGTTTAAAGCGTTGTGAACTATCATCACACGGGTTGTGATGGATGAGTTCAAATTTGAAACGTATTTGCACGGGTTGCAAATGACGGATTCAAATGAAGATAGTATGTGATACAATTAGAAACGTCACAACACGGGTTGTTGATGACGGGTTCGTAATTGTACCAAATACTTTCGAATTATTAAACACAACCAAATTACAAGTTAATTTGAGTCAAGTGAGATGCCACCCAAATTCCCACCCATGTAGAAACATTTTATCGGTGTCGTGCGCCTTAGCGGAGCATCGATCGAATGGGTTCTAGATAGGAATGGTAAACTTTGTGGGATGTCGTGCGCCTTAGCGGAGCATCTGCACAAAGTTAACTCGTTAGTGAAAGTTGGTTGGCTCAACCACGATTCTTGGCCTGAGGTCGAGCTGGGGCATCGGAAGGGTAAGCCGTGTGTTTTACACATACCCTGACTAAGAGTTACACGGGTTGTAATTGGACGGATGTCCTACCTAAATAAGTCAATTGGAGCGGTGCGCCTTAGCGCACTTCAAATGATGAATAAGGGATCTTGGTTCAAAGATTCTAAATTTTAGAATCTAATAGTTGGTGTTTAATTCGGATCTTCGTAAATTTATTCAACTATTCTGATTAAATTTACTTTCTTTGTGTAGAAATGGCTAGTAATTCAACAAACTCGTCTAATTTGTCATTGAGGACTATACTCGAGAAGTGTAAACTCAACGGGACAAATTATCTAGACTGGGACAGAAATTTACGACTTGTGTTAAAAATGGAACGCAGGGAGTACGTCCTTGATAAGACTATCCCTGAGGAGCCAGCTGCCAACGCAACGAGGGTCGTTAAGGATGCGTACCAGAAACACCTTAGCGACTCTATCGACGTTGCGTGTGTCATGCTGAGCTGCATGGAGGCGGACCTCCAAAAGCAGTTTATGGAGCTATCCCATGATCCGTTTGCAATGTTTGCACAGATCAAGGATATGTTCAAGGAGAAAGTACGTATTGAAAAATACACTGTTCTCCGAGAACTCATAGCCTGCAAGATGTCAGCAGGCAGCTCCGTAGGTCCTCACGTCCTACAGATGAAGGGGCATTTTGACCATATGACTAGTATCGGTATGTCTATGGAAAAGGAAATGGCTGCGGATTTTGTTCTGCAATCCCTTCCTCATGCATATGGTGGGTTCGTCATGAACTATCATATGCATGATATGGACAAGACCGTGTCGGAGTTGCACAGCATGCTAGTAACTGCCGAGAAGAGCATAAGGGGCAGTTCGTCCAAAAATGTCTTCATGGTCAAGAAGGGACCCAGCTTCAAAGCTGTTGGTGGCAAGGGTAAAGGCCCAAAACACCTCGCAGGGAGGAACAGACGACCATTTATTCCTAGACCTCACATGCCCGTACAAGGCAAAGGGAAGGCAAAGGAGTCGGTCTGTTTCTACTGTCAAAAGCCTGGTCATTGGAAGAAAGACTGTCAGCAGCTGAAGGAGGATCAGAAAAAGATCGGTGGGGCCGCTACTTCATCAGGTATTCCATTAGAGCTATATCTTTCTACAATAAATACCTGGGTACTAGACACTGGAGCTGAGTCTCATGTCTGTGCTGATGTGCAGGTGTTACACAGTAGAAGAGATATAAAGGAAAACGAGGTGGACCTAAGAGTTGGGAACAATACCAGAGTTGCCGCAACTGCTGTGGGTTCTGTGAACCTTGTTTTGCCCAGTGGGCTTGTAATTGAACTTAATGATGTGTTTTGCGTACCTGTTTTCAACAGGAATATTATCTCAATTTCTCTTCTTGAAATAGAGGGATATTATTTTAATATTAAGTACGGGTTTTTTGATATTATGCGCAACAACATATATTATGGCAATGCTCGCACTGTTGGAGGATTATACATATTGAATATGCAAAACTCGAAATCCAACATGCTCTATAATGTAAATGCTAAGAGGTTTAAAACTAATGATTTAGACCAAACTCTTATCTGGCATTGTCGTCTAGGTCACATAAATGAGAAACGCATCTCAGCGCTTCATAAGCGCGGACTTCTAAGTCAATTCGAATTCCAAGCGATTGAAAGATGCGAAGCTTGTTTGATGGGCAAGATGACTAAAGCGCCCTTCACTGGTTTAGGTGAGAGGGCAGGTGACTTATTGGGTCTAATACATTCAGACGTATGTGGACCAATGAGTACGCATGCCAGAGGTGGTTTAGGCTACTTTATCACATTTACTGACGATTTCAGTAGATATGGTTATGTCTATCTCATGAGACATAAGTCCGAAGCTTTTGATAAATTCAAAGAGTTTAGGACTGAAGTAGAAAACCAACTCGGAAAGAGTATCAAGGCACTCCGTTCTGATCGGGGTGGAGAATACTTATCCGAGGAGTTTCTTAGTTATCTTACTGAAGGTGGAATACTATCTCAGTGGACTCCGCCAGGAACACCGCAACTTAATGGTGTGTCCGAACGGAGGAATCGAACATTGTTAGATATGGTTCGATCAATGTTAAGTCTCACTGATCTCCCGATCTCCTTCTGGGGTTATGCTCTGCAAACGGCCGCTTTCATAATAAATAGGGCTCCGTCGAAAGCAGTGGAAGGGACATCATTTGAAAAATGGTACGGGAAGGAACCCGTTTTGTCCTTCCTTAAAATCTGGGGTTGCGAGGCTTATGTTAAAAGGTTTCTTGCAACCAAGCTCGAACCAAGATCAGATAAATGCACTTTCGTCGGATATCCAAAGGAAACAAAAGGATACTACTTCTACAAATCGAGCGAAAATAAAGTTTTTGTCGCTCGAGGTGGGACGTTCTTGGAAAAAGAGTTCATTTCCAAGACAGTCAGTGGGAGGGCTATTCATCTTGATGAAGTTCTAGATGAGATGGTCACTCGGGAACCACGAGAAGACCCACTAGAAGAGGTAGAGCCAGAAGTGGTCATTGAGCAAGAACCAATAGCTGCAGTTAATGAGGACGGTCCGAGGCGCTCTGAAAGGATAAGTCATGCACCTGTCAGATACGGTTTCTTAGTAACTGAAGGTGATGGTTTAGTACTAGTGGACAATGATCCAGCTACCTTTCGAGAGGCTTTGGACGGAACCGACTCTGAGAAATGGCTGGAAGCCATGAGGGAAGAAATGCAATCCATGTCAGATAATCAAGTGTGGGACTTGGTAGATCATACCCCTGATGTTAAGGTCATAGGGTGTAAATGGATCTTTAAAATAAAGATTGACATGGATGGCAAACCTCAGACCTATAAAGCGAGACTGGTAGCAAAAGGTTATAGACAAGTCCACGGAATTGACTAGCTATGGTCAAATCTATCCGCATTCTTCTTGCCATAGCAGCATATCACAACTATGAGATATGGCAAATGGATGTCAAAACCGCCTTCCTCAACGGGAGGTTAGCTGAGGACGTTTATATGTCTCAGCCTGAGGGTTTTGAGGATCCAAAGAATAAGGGAAAGATTTGCAAGTTGCTCAAATCAATCTATGGTTTGAAGCAAGCATCTCGGAGTTGGAATCAGCGTTTTGATGAAGTAGTAAAACGGTTTGGCTTCGTCAAGAACGATGATGAACCTTGCGTGTATAAAAAGGCAAGTGGGAGCAATATAATCTTTTTAGTGCTTTATGTTGATGACATACTGCTAATTGGAAACGACGTCCCTACCTTGCTCTTAACGAAGACTTGGTTAGGTGAGTGTTTCGCAATGAAGGACTTAGGCGAGGCCTCTTACATCTTGGGAATCAAGATATATAGAGACCGTGCCAAGCGGGTCTTGGGCTTAAGTCAAAGCACTTATATAGACAAGGTGTTGAGACGATTCTCAATGCAAGATTCAAAGAAAGGATTGCTGCCCATGCGTCATGGCGTGAAGCTTAGCAAGAAGCAGGGTGCTGAGACACCTGCAGAGCTAGCAAGAATGAATGAGATCCCATATGCTTCGGCTATAGGGACCATAATGTATGCCATGATATGCACGAGACCGGATGTCTCGTTTGCCCTAAGCTGTACCAGTAGACATCAATCCAAACCCGGTGAGGCACACTGGATGGCTGTCAAGGCGATTCTCAAATATTTGAGAAAAACCAAGGACGCCTTTCTTGTATACGGGGGCAGAAATGATGATCTCGTCGTCAAAGGATATGTCGACGCTAGTTACCAGACAGACCCCGATGACTTTAAGAGTCAGTTGGGATATGTGTTTATGTTGAACGGTGGAGCATTCAGCTGGAAAAGCAAGAAGAAGGATACCATTGCCGACTCTACGACGGAAGCTGAGTACATTGCCGCATGTGAGGCGGCAAAAGAGGCTGTATGGATCAGGAGTTTCATGGCCGGGTTAGGTGTAATTAAAAACCCGTCTAACCCAGTAGACTTATATTGTGACAACACCGGGGCTATTGCGCAAGCTAAGGAACCCAGGGCACATAACAGATCCAAACATGTACTCAGAAAGTATCACATCATCCGCGATATAATTGCTAGAGGTGACGTGAAGATCCACTACGTTGCAACTGATGATAACACAGCCGACCCATTGACCAAGGCTCTTCCTCAAGATAAACATGAAAAACATGTTAGGTCAATGGGTATAGACTGAGACTTAGATTGGAGCTAAGGGCAAGTGGGAGATTGATAGCATTTGTGCCCTAGTCCAATTGGTATTAGCCTGTAAACGTCTATGTTCAAATATCATCGTTTGTAATGTATAAATATAAACGGCTTTATATTACTTATGTGTTGAAGTAATATGTTAAGCATGATCTGATTTATGACCACTAACGTAGTAGAACCATAAATCTGTACGGATCACACTTAACGAGTCCCTGGTCAACCTATGCTTCCTTAAAAGCGACCAGTATGAGGATGGTTCTTAATGACGTAGTTCTACTTGTCATAAGGATGTGGGATCCTGGAACCATATCATAGATATCATGAGGTGATTGATATCGGACGACCCGCATTGAATAGTGTTTTCATAGATTAAGCCATAAACATATTCAGATGCGATAGCTTGTCACGACGTCCTTAGACCAAGGAGTCTTTGTGATCACTATGCAATGAACGTACGGCTTTAACTTGCGCCAAACGCTTTCTGTAAAATGATTGCTATAAAGGGCATGATTGGGTGGCGGAACGGGTTGCATGAGTGACACGAAAGACGGCTAAGGGATTTATCCCTCATACTACGGTATGGGAAAGATATCCGTTAGAAGGCCTCTTGATGGAGACTGACTGAGAGAAAAAGCATGGCCATGCAAATGATACGGGTTATCATTTCTCAGTCATCTCGCATATCAAGTAACAATGATTGATTGAACAAGGGAGACGACTCTATGCCTTGAGATCAATTGGGATATCTAGAGATAAAAGGATGGTGACTTGTACGCACAAAGGTTAAGTCGAATTATCGATCACCGTGCACCTTGGGTAATCATAATGTTTTACTAGAGACCACTTATGATGGATCGGGCAAGAGCGAGTCTTGCGCTGATCTGCCAACGGTGGCATGAGCCTAGAGGGTCACACACATACAAGACGGATAACTTGAGACAAGGAAACATGGATGTTTCTTAAGGAGAAGTATATGGACAAAACTGGAGGTTTTGTCCCATAGGTTCGGTTTGAGAGAATAATTAGCGAATCGAAAAAAATTGAGTTTTTCATCGATATCGCGTCGGACTTTGTTTGATAAGTAACGACAAAAAGGTTGGGCAACTTTTGGACGCGGCATGAGACAACACGGGAGGGCCCATTGGGCTCGGCCCATGAAGCCTCATGGCCGGCCCAATAAGGCCATATGGCCGGCCCACTTGGTGGGGCCATTGTGGGGGCCACACAATGCCATGCTTAGTTGGTGATTGTGGATTAAGAGGTGAGTGATTTAAGGGGTATGGGTTAAATCACCTTTAAGCCCATACCAATCACTTTTAACCCATACTTGTGAGTTGGGTGATGAAATATAATGCAAGACTTTAATTCATTAATTCATTAAGTCACAAAACACACAAAAATCCTCTCTCTCTCTCATTGTGGCCGGCCACCCCTCTCCTCTTCATCATCTTGCTCTCTTGTTCTTCATTTAATTCTTCTAGTAGGCAATTAAGTGAAGGATCTTGAAGATCATCCTCTTGGTGTGGACTAGCTTTAGAGAAGAAGATCCGAACGTTCTTCTTTATCGATTCAAACAAGACTTAAAGGTAAACATCTTGTGGAATAGATTTTGCTTTGGGATTTAATGGTTTAAATGTTCTTGGACAAGGTTTGGAGTAGATTATCTTTTATTGCTTCCGCTATCTCGACGATCTAGAACGCTCCAAAACCCTACAACGGCCCCGGTCACCGCTGGCCTCTCCCGGCCTCCGGTGACCTCCGTCCGGTACCTCCGATCCGGCTCCCCGAGAGTCTCTTCTCGGACCCGACAAATCCAATAATTTCCAAAAAATTTCAAATTCAATATATTTTCCAAAAATAACATATTTCATGCAATTTTTCCAAAAAGCATTAAAAACATGTTATCAACAAATATAACATGCAAATCATCATAAAACCGAAACAAGTTCAACAAGAGAAAGATTAAGAGGGTTAACCATGCTCTGATACCACTGTAGGGTTTTGGAGCGTTCTTTAACATCGAGATAGCGGAAGCATTAACAAAAGCAACTGCAAACCTTATCCAAGAACATGAACCATTAAATCCCAAGGCAAAATCTATTCCACAAGAAATTTACCTTTAAGTCTTTGTTGAATCGATAAAGAAGAACTTTATGATCTTCTTCTCTAGAGCAAGTCCACACCAAGGGGATGATCTTCAAGATCCTTCACTTAATGCCTACTAGAACAATTAAATGAAGAACAAGAGAGCAAGAAGAGAGGAGAGCAAGGGGTGGCCGGCCAAGGAGAGAGAGAGAGAGATTGTGAGAGTGTGTTGTGTAATTAATTCACTTGATATTTCTCTACTTCATCAATCTCATAAGCATGGGTCAAAAGGTGATTGGTATGGGCTTAAAGGTGTCATTACCCATACCCCTTAAATCACTCACCTCTTAATCAACAATCACCAACTAAGCATGGTGTGTTGTGGCCCCCACCTTTGGACCCACAAAAGTGGCCGGCCATGTTCGGCTTATTGGGCCCAAAATGGGCCATTGTTGGGCCGGCCATGTGACCTCATGGGCCGAGCCCAATGGGCTCGCCCATGTGATTTCGTGTCATGTCCAAAAGTCGTCCGACCCTTTTTGTCGTTACTTATCAAACAAAGTCTGACACGACATCGACGAAAAATCTCAGTTTTCTCGATTCGCTAATTATTCTCTCATACCGAACCTATGGCCCAAAACCTTCAGTTTTGTCCATGTATTTCTCCTCAAGAAACGTTAAGGTTTCCTTGTCTCAAGTTATCTGTCTTGTATGAGTGTGACCCTCCAGGCTCATGACACCGTTGGCAGATCGGCACAAAAGATCTCTCTTGCCCGATCCATCATAAGTGGTCTCTAGTAAGACGTTATGATTACCCAAGGTGCATGATGATCGACGATTCGATTTAACCTTGTGCGTACAAGTCACCATCCTATTATCTCAAGATATCCCGATTGATCACAAGGCATAGAGTCGTCATCCTTGTTCAATCAATCATTGTTACTTGATATGTGAGATGGCTGAGAACTGATAGCCCGTATCACTGGCATGACCATGCTCTTTCTCTCAGTCACTTTCGATCAAGAGGCCTTTAACGGATATCTTTCCCATACCGTAGTACGAGGGATAAATCCCTTAGTCGTCTTTCGTGTCACTCATGCAATCCGTTCCGCCACCCAATCATGCCTGTTATTGCAATCCTGTTACGGAAAGCGTTAGGCGCAAGTTAAAGCCGCACGTACATTGCATAACGATCACAAAGACTCCTTGGTCTAAGGATATCGTGACAAGCTATCGCTTTTGAATATGTTCATGGCTTAATCTACGAAACACTATTCAAAGCGGGTCGTCCGATATCAATCACCTCATGATATCTATGATATGATTCCGGGATCCCTCATCCCTATGACAAGTAGAACTACGTCATTGAGAACCATCCTCATACTGGTCGCTTCTATTGAAGCTTATATTGACCAGGGACTCGTTAAGTGTGATCCGTACAGATTTATGGTTCTAATACTTTAGTGGTCATAAATCAGATCATGCTTAACATATTACTTCAACACATAAGTAATACCAAGCCGTTTTATTTATTACAAACGATGATAATTATACATAGACATTTACAGATCACTAGCAATTGGACTAGGGCACAAAAATGCTATCAATAATAAGTCCCCAGTCCCCGAGTTCCTTTCTCCGTCTACAAGTTGGGTATGAATACCTAAAGGCTCCGCCTCCGAGTTATGAGTTCAAGTTTTGAAGTCCCCAAGTTCTCTGAGTTTCGAGTTCATACACCACTCATCGTTACTCGCCACCGTCATCAGTTTCTTGGAAGCAAGTTGATGTTGGTTGATCAACCCACATTAATTTGGGGGGGGGGGGGGGGGGGTGTGTTCTAGCTATAGGCCCAAATACATAGAAGCCTACTTAGCCAATATAGGGCCCATATTTAGAATGTTCTTAAGGTCTATATCTAAAGCATTTCTAGGCCCTGTTAGGTCCCGGGGCATCCTAATTACGTTCATGGCAGCGGAAGCAACCTATAAACTGCCCCTAACCTGCGCAAGATCGACTACCAAGTTAGATCCTTAGGAAATCGAGTTTTCGGGTTTTACCAGAATCTGCCCGGCAGAAAACCGAGACTTTGAAGCTCTATATCTCGAGCTACAGATCTCCAATTGCTTCGTTTCTTTTTGGAGATTAAACCTCAGCCAATTCCCTACATCTTTTGTGTTTTGCTCTAAACCCAGTTCGGACGAGAAGACCTCCGTCTGGAGCAAAACATTTTTCCCGTCTCGCTGGACAGACTCTGCGGACCAGTCTGCTTCTCGGCCTTGTATCTCCTAAACCAGCGCTCCTTTTGAAAATCAGTATTTCACAAAAGTTGTAGCCCTTGGAATTATCTTTCCAACGCCCTAAGTTTCAGCTTAATCGGAGCTCGGACGAAGCGGCTATGGCTCACGCATTGTCGGTCATCGGAACTGGACAATCTGGACAATTTCTCCATTTTGCATTTAGTCTTCGTTGAATCGATAAAGAAGAACGTTCGGATCTTCTTCTCTAAAGCAAGTCCACACCAAGGGGATGATCTTGATGATCCCTCACTTAATTGCCTACTAGAACAATTAAATGAAGAACAAGAGAGCAAAGAGAGGAGAGAGTGTTGTGAGAGTTGTGTGATTCTTGAATTAATGAATGAATGCTAGATATTTCAATTCATCATCCAACAAGCATGGGTCAAAAGTGATTGGTATGGGCTTAAAGGTGCTTTAACCCATACCCCTTAAATCACTCACCTCTTAATCCACAATCACCAACTAAGCATGGTGTTGTGTGGCCCCCACACATGGACCCACCATGTGGGCCGGCCATGAGGTCTTGTTGGGCCCTTAATGGGCCGGCCATGAGGCTTCATGGGCCGAGCCCAATGGGCCCTCCCGTGTTGTCTCATGCCGTGTCCAAAAATCGCCCGACCCTTTTGTCGTCACTTATCAAACAAAGTCCGACGCGATATCGACGAAAAACTCAATTTTTCTCGATTCGCTAATTATTCTCTCAAACCGAACCTATGGCACAAAACCTCCAGTTTTGTCCATATATTACTCCTCAAGAAACATCAATGTTTCCTTGTCTCAAGTTATCCGCCTTGTATGTGTGTGACCCTCTAGGCTCATGCCACCGTTGGCAGATCGGCGCAAAAGATTGCTCTTGCCCGATCCATCATAAGTGGTCTCTAGTAAAACATTATGATTACCCAAGGTGCATGATGATCGATGATTCGACTTAACCTTTGTGCGTACAAGTCACCATCCTGTTATCTCTAGATATCCCGATTGATCACAAGGCATAGAGTCGTCTCCCTTGTTCAATCAATCATTGTTACTTGATATGCGAGATGGCTGAGAACTGATAACCCGTATCATTGGCATGGCCATGCTCTTTCTCTCAGTCAGTCTCCATCAAGAGGCCTTCTAACGGATATCTTTCCCATACCGTAGTATGAGGGATAAATCCCTTAGCCGTCTTTCGTGTCACTCATGCAACCCGTTCCGCCACCCAATCATGCCCTTTATAGCAATCCTTTTACAGAAAGCGTTTGGCGCAAGTTAAAGCCGTACGTTCATTGCATAGTGATCACAAAGACTCCTTGGTCTAAGGATGCCGTGACAAGCTATCGCATTTGAATATGTTTATGGCTTAATCTATGAAAACACTATTCAAAGCGGGTCGTCCGATATCAATCACCTCATGATATCTATGATATGGTTCCAGGATCCCTCATCCCTATGACAAGTAGAACTACGTCATTAAGAACCATCCTCATACTGGTCGCTTCTTAGGAAGCATGTTTTGACCAGAGACTCGTTAAGTGTGATCCGTACAGATTTATGGTTCTACTACTTTAGTGGTCATAAATCAGATCATGCTTAATCATATTACTTCAACACATAAGTAATACAAAGCCGTTTTATATATATGTTTACAAACGATGATAATGTACATAGACGTTTACAGGCTAATAGCAATTGGACTAGGGCACAAATGCTATCAATCTCCCACTTGCCCCTAGTTCCAATCTAAGTCCCAGTCTATACCCATTGACCTAACATGTTTATCATGTTTTGCTCGTGGAAGAGCCTTGGTCAAGGGGTCGGCTGTGTTATCATCAGTTGCAACGTAATGGATCTTCACGTCACCTTTTAGCAACAATGTCGCGGATGATGTGATACTTTCTGAGTACATGTTTGGATCTGTCATGTGCCCTGGGTTCCTTAGCTTGCGCAATGGCCCTGGTGTTGTCACACTATAAGTCTACTGGGTTAGATGGGTTTTTAATTACACCTAACCCAGCCATGAAACTCCTGATCCATACAGCCTCTTCTCCCGCTTCGGATGCGGCAATGTACTCAGCTTCGGTCGTAGAGTCGGCAATGGTGTCCTGCTTCTTGCTTTTCAGCTGAAAGCTCCACCGTTCAACATAAACATATAACCCAACTGACTTTTTAAGTCATCGGGGTCTGTCTGGAAAACTAGCGTCAACATATCCTTTGACGACTAGATCATCATTTCTTCCCCCGTATACAAGAAAAGCGTCTTTGGTTTTTCTCAAAATCGAGAATCGCCTTGACGGCAATCCAGTGTTCCTCACCGGGTTCGGACTGATGTCTACTGGTACAGCTTAGGGCAAACGAGACATCCAGTCTCGTACATATCATGGCACACATTATGGACCCTATAGCCGAAGCATATGGGATCTCATTCATTCTTGCTAGCTCTGCAGGTGTCTCAGCACACTACTTCTTGCTTAGCTTTATGCCATGACGCATGGGCAGCAGTCCTTTCTTTGAATCTAGCATCGAGAATCTTCTCAATATTTTGTCTATGTAGGTGCTTTGACTTAAGCCCAAGACCCGCTTGGCACGGTCTCTATATATCTTGATCCCCAAGATGTAAGAGGCCTCGCCTAAGTCCTTCATTGCGAAACACTCACCTAACCAAGTCTTTGTTAAAAGCAAGGTAGGGACGTTGTTTCCAATGAGCAGTATGTCATCAACATAAAGCACCAAGAAGACTACTTTGCTCCCATCTGCCCTTTTATATATACGCAAGGTTCATCATCGTTCTTGATGAAGCCAAACTGTTTCACAACTTCATCAAAACGTTGATTCCAACTCCGAGATGCTTGCTTCAAACCATAAATTGATTTGAGCAACTTGCAAATCTTTCCCTTATTCTTAGGATCCTCAAAACCCTCAGGCTGGGACATATAAACGTCCTCAGCTAACCTCCCGTTGAAGAAGGCGGTTTTGACGTCCATTTGCCATATCTCAAAATTGCTACGGCAAGTAGAATGCGGATAGATTTGACCATAGCTACTGGAGAAAAGGTCTCTTCATAGTCAATTCCGTGGATTTGCCTATAACCTTTTGCTACCAGTCTTGCTTTATAGGTCTGAGGTTTGCCATCCATGTCCATCTTTATATTAAAGATCCATTTACACCCAATGACTTTTACGTCAGGGGTTTGATCCACCAAGTCCCACACTTGATTATCTGACATGGATTGCATTTCTTCCCTCATGGCTTCCAGCCATTTCTCAGAGTCGGTTCCGTCCTTATTAACTGTAGCTATTGGTTCTTGCTCAACGACTACTTCTGGTGGGTCGTCCAGTGGTTCCTGAGTGACCATCTCATCTAGAAATTCATTAAGATGAACAGCCCTCCCACTGACTGTCTTGGAAATAAATTCTTTTTCCAAGAATGTCCCACCTCGATTATGAATGCGGCCGTTTGCAGAGCGTAACCCCAGAAGGAGATCGGGAGATCAGTGAGACTTAACATCGATCGAACCATATCAAACAATGTCCGATTCCTTCGCTCGGACACACCATTGAGTTGCGGTGTTCCTGGCGGAGTCCACTGAGATAGTATTCCACTTTCTGTAAGAAACTCTTCGGATAAGTATTCTCCACCCCGATCAGAACGGAGTGCCTTGATACTTTTTCCGAGTTGGTTTTCTACTTCAGTCCTAGACTCCTTGAATTTATCAAAGGCTTTGGACTTATGTCTTATGAGATAGACATATTCATATCTACTGAAATCATCAGTAAACGTGATAAAGTAGCCTAAACCACATATGGCTGGTGTACTCATTTGGTCCACATACGTTTGAATGTATTAGACCTAATAGATCACCTGCCCTCTCACCTAAACCAGTGAAGGGCGTTTCAGTCATCTTGCCCATTAAACAAGCTTCGCATCTATCAATCGTTTGGTATTCGAATTGACTTAGAAGTCCGCGCTTTATGAAGCGCTGAGATGCGTTTCTCATTTATGTGACCTAGATGACAATGCCAGATTAGAGTTTGGTCTAAATCATTAGCTTTAAACCTCTTAGGTAGAACAAGGTTAACAGAACCCACGGCAGTTGCGGCAACTCTCACGTTGTTCCCAACTCTTAGGTCCACCTCGCTTTCCCCATATCTCTTCTACTATTCTATACTTGTATATCTGTACAGACATGAGACTCAGCTCTAGTGTCTAGTACCCAAGTATTTATCGTAGAAAGATATAGCTCTAATGGAATACCTGATGAAGTAGCGGCCCCACCGCCCTTCATCTGATCCTCCTTCAGCTGCTAACAGTCTTTCTTCTAGTGACCAGGCTTTTGGCAGTAGAAACAGACCTACTCCTTTGCCTTCCCCTTGCCTTTTACGGGCATGGAAGGTTTAGGAACAAATGGTCTGATCTTCCTTGCCAGGTGCATTGGGCCTTTACCCTTGCCACCACCAGCTTTGAAGCTGGATCCCTTCATACGTAGGACGTGTGGACCTACGGAGCTGCCTGCTGACATCTTGCAGGCAATGAGTTCTCGGAGAACAGTGTATTTTTCAATACGTACTTTCTCTTTGAACATATCCTTGATCTGTGCAAACATTGCAAATGGATCATGGGATAGCTCCATAAACTGCTTCTGGAGGTCCGCCTCCATGCAGCCCAGCATGACACACGCAACGTCGATAGAGTCGTTAAGGTGTTTCTGGTACGCATCCTTAACGACCCTCGTTGCGTTGGCAGCTGGCTCCACCGAGATAGCCTTATCAAGGACGTACTCCCTGTGTTCCAACTTTAACACAAGTCGTAAATTTCTGTTCCAGTCTAGATAATTTGTCCCGTTGAGTTTACACTTTTCGAGTATAGTCCTCAACGACAAATTAGACGAGTTTGTTGAATTACTAGCCATTTCTACACGAAGAAAGTAAATTTAATCAGAAAAGTTGAATAAATTTACGAAGATCCGAATTAAACACCAACCATAAGATTCTAAGGTTTAGAATCTTAAACCAAGATCCCTTATTCGTCATTTGAAGTACGCTAAGGCGCACCGCTCCAATTGACTTATTTAGGTAGGACGTCCGTCCAATTACAACCCGTGTAACTCTTAGTCAGGGTATGTGCAAAAACACACGGCTTACCCTTCCGATGCCCCAGCTCGACCTCAGGCCAAGAATCGTGGTCGAGTCAACCAACCTTCACTAACGAGTTAACTTTCTGCAGATGCTCCGCTAAGGCGCACGACATCCCACAAAGTTTACCATTCCCATCTAGAACCCATTCGATCGATGCTCCGCTAAGGCGCACGACACCGATAAAATGTTTCTACATGGGTGTGAATTTGGGTGGCATCTCACTTGACTCAAATTAGCTTGTAAATTGGTTGTGCTTAATAATTCGAAAGTATTTGGTACAATTACGAACCCGTCATCAACAACCCGTGTTGTGACGTTTCTAATTGTATTACATACTATCTTCATTTGAATCCGTCATTTGCAACCCGTGCAAACACGTTTCAAATTTGAACTCATCAATCACAACCCGTGCGATGATAGTTCACAACGCTTTAAACATGCAAACAATTAAAGTTGATTTTAATCTTTGCATGTGAGGTGATGGCTTATAAACTTATAAGCTAATCATGCAAGCATGTTATTAATTAAATAATTCAAGCAAGCATTCATAAAGCGTTAAATATGCATTTTATAGCCCATCATAAACTTAGGATTCTACGAGTCTTCACATATTCTCGTCTTTCTCATTCGGGCTCCCACTAGCTCTTGGACTTCCTCCAAGACCGTCATCGTGCTCGATTTTCCATCCTTCTCGTCTTTGAGTAATAATTACAATTAATACTCGGTTCGTAGACCGGATAAAAAATAATTACACTTTATGGGCTCGAATAAAAGAATAATTACACGCTAACACTAACGGTATGCAAACCGTGAAAGCGATAAAATCTAATGGGCTACTAATGCATCATACATTTCATCACATCATCCAACATGTTATCACACAAACATGTTATCAAATAATATGCAATAATTCCGATTTTAATTTTGCCAAGTTGCTTGGTCGGGTTTATCGAAACTAGACCTTTTCGAAAAACGGTTTATCGAAACCGATTAAATTTTGAAAGTTTTTGAAATATTGGATCGCAGGTTCGTGACACGGATCAAACACCACGCACGAACCAAGTCGGGCCAAGCCAATGGGCCGAAGCCCCATTGGGCCGAGCCCAACTATGCACGGCCCGGTTTTGGGCCTTGGAAGGCCTAAACCGGCCTTGCCGCCACTCTCGGCCTCGCCCGAGAGTGGGAACGGGCTCGGTCACCGCCGGCCTCCCCGGCCTCCAGTGACCTCCGTTCGGTACCTCCAATCCGGCTCCCCGAGAGTCCCTTCTCGGACCCGACAAATCCAATAATTTCCGAAAAATTCCAAATTCAATATATTTTCAAAAATAACATATTTCATGCAAATATCCCAAAAAGCATTAAAATCATGTTATCAACAATTATGGCATTTGTATCATTACAAAACCGAAATAACATACAAGGATCTCGGAGTGGTAGACCGCCTCTGATACCACTGTTAGGTCCCGGGGCATCCTAATTACGTTCATGGCAGCGGAAGCAACCTATAAACTGCCCCTAACCTGCGCAAGATCGACTACCAAGTTAGATCCTTAGGAAATCGAGTTTTCGGGTTTTACCAGAATCTGCCCGGCAGAAAACCGAGACTTTGAAGCTCTATATCTCGAGCTACAGATCTCCAATTGCTTCGTTTCTTTTTGGAGATTAAACCTCAGCCAATTCCCTACATCTTTTGTGTTTTGCTCTAAACCCAGTTCGGACGAGAAGACCTCCGTCTGGAGCAAAACATTTTTCCCGTCTCGCTGGACAGACTCTGCGGACCAGTCTGCTTCTCGGCCTTGTATCTCCTAAACCAGCGCTCCTTTTGAAAATCAGTATTTCACAAAAGTTGTAGCCCTTGGAATTATCTTTCCAACGCCCTAAGTTTCAGCTTAATCGGAGCTCGGACGAAGCGGCTATGGCTCACGCATTGTCGGTCATCGGAACTGGACAATCTGGACAATTTCTCCATTTTGCATTTAGTCTTCGTTGAATCGATAAAGAAGAACGTTCGGATCTTCTTCTCTAAAGCAAGTCCACACCAAGGGGATGATCTTGATGATCCCTCACTTAATTGCCTACTAGAACAATTAAATGAAGAACAAGAGAGCAAAGAGAGGAGAGAGTGTTGTGAGAGTTGTGTGATTCTTGAATTAATGAATGAATGCTAGATATTTCAATTCATCATCCAACAAGCATGGGTCAAAAGTGATTGGTATGGGCTTAAAGGTGCTTTAACCCATACCCCTTAAATCACTCACCTCTTAATCCACAATCACCAACTAAGCATGGTGTTGTGTGGCCCCCACACATGGACCCACCATGTGGGCCGGCCATGAGGTCTTGTTGGGCCCTTAATGGGCCGGCCATGAGGCTTCATGGGCCGAGCCCAATGGGCCCTCCCGTGTTGTCTCATGCCGTGTCCAAAAATCGCCCGACCCTTTTGTCGTCACTTATCAAACAAAGTCCGACGCGATATCGACGAAAAACTCAATTTTTCTCGATTCGCTAATTATTCTCTCAAACCGAACCTATGGCACAAAACCTCCAGTTTTGTCCATATATTACTCCTCAAGAAACATCAATGTTTCCTTGTCTCAAGTTATCCGCCTTGTATGTGTGTGACCCTCTAGGCTCATGCCACCGTTGGCAGATCGGCGCAAAAGATTGCTCTTGCCCGATCCATCATAAGTGGTCTCTAGTAAAACATTATGATTACCCAAGGTGCATGATGATCGATGATTCGACTTAACCTTTGTGCGTACAAGTCACCATCCTGTTATCTCTAGATATCCCGATTGATCACAAGGCATAGAGTCGTCTCCCTTGTTCAATCAATCATTGTTACTTGATATGCGAGATGGCTGAGAACTGATAACCCGTATCATTGGCATGGCCATGCTCTTTCTCTCAGTCAGTCTCCATCAAGAGGCCTTCTAACGGATATCTTTCCCATACCGTAGTATGAGGGATAAATCCCTTAGCCGTCTTTCGTGTCACTCATGCAACCCGTTCCGCCACCCAATCATGCCCTTTATAGCAATCCTTTTACAGAAAGCGTTTGGCGCAAGTTAAAGCCGTACGTTCATTGCATAGTGATCACAAAGACTCCTTGGTCTAAGGATGCCGTGACAAGCTATCGCATTTGAATATGTTTATGGCTTAATCTATGAAAACACTATTCAAAGCGGGTCGTCCGATATCAATCACCTCATGATATCTATGATATGGTTCCAGGATCCCTCATCCCTATGACAAGTAGAACTACGTCATTAAGAACCATCCTCATACTGGTCGCTTCTTAGGAAGCATGTTTTGACCAGAGACTCGTTAAGTGTGATCCGTACAGATTTATGGTTCTACTACTTTAGTGGTCATAAATCAGATCATGCTTAATCATATTACTTCAACACATAAGTAATACAAAGCCGTTTTATATATATGTTTACAAACGATGATAATGTACATAGACGTTTACAGGCTAATAGCAATTGGACTAGGGCACAAATGCTATCAATCTCCCACTTGCCCCTAGTTCCAATCTAAGTCCCAGTCTATACCCATTGACCTAACATGTTTATCATGTTTTGCTCGTGGAAGAGCCTTGGTCAAGGGGTCGGCTGTGTTATCATCAGTTGCAACGTAATGGATCTTCACGTCACCTTTTAGCAACAATGTCGCGGATGATGTGATACTTTCTGAGTACATGTTTGGATCTGTCATGTGCCCTGGGTTCCTTAGCTTGCGCAATGGCCCTGGTGTTGTCACACTATAAGTCTACTGGGTTAGATGGGTTTTTAATTACACCTAACCCAGCCATGAAACTCCTGATCCATACAGCCTCTTCTCCCGCTTCGGATGCGGCAATGTACTCAGCTTCGGTCGTAGAGTCGGCAATGGTGTCCTGCTTCTTGCTTTTCAGCTGAAAGCTCCACCGTTCAACATAAACATATAACCCAACTGACTTTTTAAGTCATCGGGGTCTGTCTGGAAAACTAGCGTCAACATATCCTTTGACGACTAGATCATCATTTCTTCCCCCGTATACAAGAAAAGCGTCTTTGGTTTTTCTCAAAATCGAGAATCGCCTTGACGGCAATCCAGTGTTCCTCACCGGGTTCGGACTGATGTCTACTGGTACAGCTTAGGGCAAACGAGACATCCAGTCTCGTACATATCATGGCACACATTATGGACCCTATAGCCGAAGCATATGGGATCTCATTCATTCTTGCTAGCTCTGCAGGTGTCTCAGCACACTACTTCTTGCTTAGCTTTATGCCATGACGCATGGGCAGCAGTCCTTTCTTTGAATCTAGCATCGAGAATCTTCTCAATATTTTGTCTATGTAGGTGCTTTGACTTAAGCCCAAGACCCGCTTGGCACGGTCTCTATATATCTTGATCCCCAAGATGTAAGAGGCCTCGCCTAAGTCCTTCATTGCGAAACACTCACCTAACCAAGTCTTTGTTAAAAGCAAGGTAGGGACGTTGTTTCCAATGAGCAGTATGTCATCAACATAAAGCACCAAGAAGACTACTTTGCTCCCATCTGCCCTTTTATATATACGCAAGGTTCATCATCGTTCTTGATGAAGCCAAACTGTTTCACAACTTCATCAAAACGTTGATTCCAACTCCGAGATGCTTGCTTCAAACCATAAATTGATTTGAGCAACTTGCAAATCTTTCCCTTATTCTTAGGATCCTCAAAACCCTCAGGCTGGGACATATAAACGTCCTCAGCTAACCTCCCGTTGAAGAAGGCGGTTTTGACGTCCATTTGCCATATCTCAAAATTGCTACGGCAAGTAGAATGCGGATAGATTTGACCATAGCTACTGGAGAAAAGGTCTCTTCATAGTCAATTCCGTGGATTTGCCTATAACCTTTTGCTACCAGTCTTGCTTTATAGGTCTGAGGTTTGCCATCCATGTCCATCTTTATATTAAAGATCCATTTACACCCAATGACTTTTACGTCAGGGGTTTGATCCACCAAGTCCCACACTTGATTATCTGACATGGATTGCATTTCTTCCCTCATGGCTTCCAGCCATTTCTCAGAGTCGGTTCCGTCCTTATTAACTGTAGCTATTGGTTCTTGCTCAACGACTACTTCTGGTGGGTCGTCCAGTGGTTCCTGAGTGACCATCTCATCTAGAAATTCATTAAGATGAACAGCCCTCCCACTGACTGTCTTGGAAATAAATTCTTTTTCCAAGAATGTCCCACCTCGATTATGAATGCGGCCGTTTGCAGAGCGTAACCCCAGAAGGAGATCGGGAGATCAGTGAGACTTAACATCGATCGAACCATATCAAACAATGTCCGATTCCTTCGCTCGGACACACCATTGAGTTGCGGTGTTCCTGGCGGAGTCCACTGAGATAGTATTCCACTTTCTGTAAGAAACTCTTCGGATAAGTATTCTCCACCCCGATCAGAACGGAGTGCCTTGATACTTTTTCCGAGTTGGTTTTCTACTTCAGTCCTAGACTCCTTGAATTTATCAAAGGCTTTGGACTTATGTCTTATGAGATAGACATATTCATATCTACTGAAATCATCAGTAAACGTGATAAAGTAGCCTAAACCACATATGGCTGGTGTACTCATTTGGTCCACATACGTTTGAATGTATTAGACCTAATAGATCACCTGCCCTCTCACCTAAACCAGTGAAGGGCGTTTCAGTCATCTTGCCCATTAAACAAGCTTCGCATCTATCAATCGTTTGGTATTCGAATTGACTTAGAAGTCCGCGCTTTATGAAGCGCTGAGATGCGTTTCTCATTTATGTGACCTAGATGACAATGCCAGATTAGAGTTTGGTCTAAATCATTAGCTTTAAACCTCTTAGGTAGAACAAGGTTAACAGAACCCACGGCAGTTGCGGCAACTCTCACGTTGTTCCCAACTCTTAGGTCCACCTCGCTTTCCCCATATCTCTTCTACTATTCTATACTTGTATATCTGTACAGACATGAGACTCAGCTCTAGTGTCTAGTACCCAAGTATTTATCGTAGAAAGATATAGCTCTAATGGAATACCTGATGAAGTAGCGGCCCCACCGCCCTTCATCTGATCCTCCTTCAGCTGCTAACAGTCTTTCTTCTAGTGACCAGGCTTTTGGCAGTAGAAACAGACCTACTCCTTTGCCTTCCCCTTGCCTTTTACGGGCATGGAAGGTTTAGGAACAAATGGTCTGATCTTCCTTGCCAGGTGCATTGGGCCTTTACCCTTGCCACCACCAGCTTTGAAGCTGGATCCCTTCATACGTAGGACGTGTGGACCTACGGAGCTGCCTGCTGACATCTTGCAGGCAATGAGTTCTCGGAGAACAGTGTATTTTTCAATACGTACTTTCTCTTTGAACATATCCTTGATCTGTGCAAACATTGCAAATGGATCATGGGATAGCTCCATAAACTGCTTCTGGAGGTCCGCCTCCATGCAGCCCAGCATGACACACGCAACGTCGATAGAGTCGTTAAGGTGTTTCTGGTACGCATCCTTAACGACCCTCGTTGCGTTGGCAGCTGGCTCCACCGAGATAGCCTTATCAAGGACGTACTCCCTGTGTTCCAACTTTAACACAAGTCGTAAATTTCTGTTCCAGTCTAGATAATTTGTCCCGTTGAGTTTACACTTTTCGAGTATAGTCCTCAACGACAAATTAGACGAGTTTGTTGAATTACTAGCCATTTCTACACGAAGAAAGTAAATTTAATCAGAAAAGTTGAATAAATTTACGAAGATCCGAATTAAACACCAACCATAAGATTCTAAGGTTTAGAATCTTAAACCAAGATCCCTTATTCGTCATTTGAAGTACGCTAAGGCGCACCGCTCCAATTGACTTATTTAGGTAGGACGTCCGTCCAATTACAACCCGTGTAACTCTTAGTCAGGGTATGTGCAAAAACACACGGCTTACCCTTCCGATGCCCCAGCTCGACCTCAGGCCAAGAATCGTGGTCGAGTCAACCAACCTTCACTAACGAGTTAACTTTCTGCAGATGCTCCGCTAAGGCGCACGACATCCCACAAAGTTTACCATTCCCATCTAGAACCCATTCGATCGATGCTCCGCTAAGGCGCACGACACCGATAAAATGTTTCTACATGGGTGTGAATTTGGGTGGCATCTCACTTGACTCAAATTAGCTTGTAAATTGGTTGTGCTTAATAATTCGAAAGTATTTGGTACAATTACGAACCCGTCATCAACAACCCGTGTTGTGACGTTTCTAATTGTATTACATACTATCTTCATTTGAATCCGTCATTTGCAACCCGTGCAAACACGTTTCAAATTTGAACTCATCAATCACAACCCGTGCGATGATAGTTCACAACGCTTTAAACATGCAAACAATTAAAGTTGATTTTAATCTTTGCATGTGAGGTGATGGCTTATAAACTTATAAGCTAATCATGCAAGCATGTTATTAATTAAATAATTCAAGCAAGCATTCATAAAGCGTTAAATATGCATTTTATAGCCCATCATAAACTTAGGATTCTACGAGTCTTCACATATTCTCGTCTTTCTCATTCGGGCTCCCACTAGCTCTTGGACTTCCTCCAAGACCGTCATCGTGCTCGATTTTCCATCCTTCTCGTCTTTGAGTAATAATTACAATTAATACTCGGTTCGTAGACCGGATAAAAAATAATTACACTTTATGGGCTCGAATAAAAGAATAATTACACGCTAACACTAACGGTATGCAAACCGTGAAAGCGATAAAATCTAATGGGCTACTAATGCATCATACATTTCATCACATCATCCAACATGTTATCACACAAACATGTTATCAAATAATATGCAATAATTCCGATTTTAATTTTGCCAAGTTGCTTGGTCGGGTTTATCGAAACTAGACCTTTTCGAAAAACGGTTTATCGAAACCGATTAAATTTTGAAAGTTTTTGAAATATTGGATCGCAGGTTCGTGACACGGATCAAACACCACGCACGAACCAAGTCGGGCCAAGCCAATGGGCCGAAGCCCCATTGGGCCGAGCCCAACTATGCACGGCCCGGTTTTGGGCCTTGGAAGGCCTAAACCGGCCTTGCCGCCACTCTCGGCCTCGCCCGAGAGTGGGAACGGGCTCGGTCACCGCCGGCCTCCCCGGCCTCCAGTGACCTCCGTTCGGTACCTCCAATCCGGCTCCCCGAGAGTCCCTTCTCGGACCCGACAAATCCAATAATTTCCGAAAAATTCCAAATTCAATATATTTTCAAAAATAACATATTTCATGCAAATATCCCAAAAAGCATTAAAATCATGTTATCAACAATTATGGCATTTGTATCATTACAAAACCGAAATAACATACAAGGATCTCGGAGTGGTAGACCGCCTCTGATACCACTGTTAGGTCCCGGGGCATCCTAATTACGTTCATGGCAGCGGAAGCAACCTATAAACTGCCCCTAACCTGCGCAAGATCGACTACCAAGTTAGATCCTTAGGAAATCGAGTTTTCGGGTTTTACCAGAATCTGCCCGGCAGAAAACCGAGACTTTGAAGCTCTATATCTCGAGCTACAGATCTCCAATTGCTTCGTTTCTTTTTGGAGATTAAACCTCAGCCAATTCCCTACATCTTTTGTGTTTTGCTCTAAACCCAGTTCGGACGAGAAGACCTCCGTCTGGAGCAAAACATTTTTCCCGTCTCGCTGGACAGACTCTGCGGACCAGTCTGCTTCTCGGCCTTGTATCTCCTAAACCAGCGCTCCTTTTGAAAATCAGTATTTCACAAAAGTTGTAGCCCTTGGAATTATCTTTCCAACGCCCTAAGTTTCAGCTTAATCGGAACTCGGACGAAGCGGCTATGGCTCACGCATTGTCAGTCATCGGAACTGGACAATCTGGACAATTTCTCCATTTTGCATTTAGTCTTCGTTGAATCGATAAAGAAGAACGTTCGGATCTTCTTCTCTAAAGCAAGTCCACACCAAGGGGATGATCTTGATGATCCCTCACTTAATTGCCTACTAGAACAATTAAATGAAGAACAAGAGAGCAAAGAGAGGAGAGAGTGTTGTGAGAGTTGTGTGATTCTTGAATTAATGAATGAATGCTAGATATTTCAATTCATCATCCAACAAGCATGGGTCAAAAGTGATTGGTATGGGCTTAAAGGTGCTTTAACCCATACCCCTTAAATCACTCACCTCTTAATCCACAATCACCAACTAAGCATGGTGTTGTGTGGCCCCCACACATGGACCCACCATGTGGGCCGGCCATGAGGTCTTGTTGGGCCCTTAATGGGCCGGCCATGAGGCTTCATGGGCCGAGCCCAATGGGCCCTCCCGTGTTGTCTCATGCCGTGTCCAAAAATCGCCCGACCCTTTTGTCGTCACTTATCAAACAAAGTCCGACGCGATATCGACGAAAAACTCAATTTTTCTCGATTCGCTAATTATTCTCTCAAACCGAACCTATGGCACAAAACCTCCAGTTTTGTCCATATATTACTCCTCAAGAAACATCAATGTTTCCTTGTCTCAAGTTATCCGCCTTGTATGTGTGTGACCCTCTAGGCTCATGCCACCGTTGGCAGATCGGCGCAAAAGATTGCTCTTGCCCGATCCATCATAAGTGGTCTCTAGTAAAACATTATGATTACCCAAGGTGCATGATGATCGATGATTCGACTTAACCTTTGTGCGTACAAGTCACCATCCTGTTATCTCTAGATATCCCGATTGATCACAAGGCATAGAGTCGTCTCCCTTGTTCAATCAATCATTGTTACTTGATATGCGAGATGGCTGAGAACTGATAACCCGTATCATTGGCATGGCCATGCTCTTTCTCTCAGTCAGTCTCCATCAAGAGGCCTTCTAACGGATATCTTTCCCATACCGTAGTATGAGGGATAAATCCCTTAGCCGTCTTTCGTGTCACTCATGCAACCCGTTCCGCCACCCAATCATGCCCTTTATAGCAATCCTTTTACAGAAAGCGTTTGGCGCAAGTTAAAGCCGTACGTTCATTGCATAGTGATCACAAAGACTCCTTGGTCTAAGGATGCCGTGACAAGCTATCGCATTTGAATATGTTTATGGCTTAATCTATGAAAACACTATTCAAAGCGGGTCGTCCGATATCAATCACCTCATGATATCTATGATATGGTTCCAGGATCCCTCATCCCTATGACAAGTAGAACTACGTCATTAAGAACCATCCTCATACTGGTCGCTTCTTAGGAAGCATGTTTTGACCAGAGACTCGTTAAGTGTGATCCGTACAGATTTATGGTTCTACTACTTTAGTGGTCATAAATCAGATCATGCTTAATCATATTACTTCAACACATAAGTAATACAAAGCCGTTTTATATATATGTTTACAAACGATGATAATGTACATAGACGTTTACAGGCTAATAGCAATTGGACTAGGGCACAAATGCTATCAGGCCCATATCTAGAATGTTCTTATTCTAGATTATTATATCTACTCTTATATTAAAAGAGTTTCTCTTGTAATCTAATGAAGGGATATAAAATACAATAGCAATTTCAGAGATTGTCTATAATAAATAGAGAAGATATGACAAAAGGACACCGATTTACTACTCATAATCTTAGTAGCTAGGAAATAGTTCAGCAATGGCCTGATATATATTTGCCAAAGGTAAATGAAAATTTTACCATCATATCATATTACAATCTAGTATTGGATTGCCCACTGGCAGATGGAGGAAGGGTGACAAGAGGAAATTTCGGCAAGCATAATCTCACTCACTCCAGAACACACGGAAAGTGCACTGGTCGTCAAGTAATAAATTTCGTTCTATAAAGCCCTGAATATCGATCCCACGAGGAAAATATGATTTAGGGCGTGTAGGCTGTGGACACTAGTAGCATGTGATATCTCTCAGGTTTAGTGGTTCATGCAATTTGGGTGTGATTATAAATGTAAATAACCAACGAGCATACGGAATATTGTGAATGGTGGTGTGTGTCAAATAAGAAAAGTGATTGGAGTGTGTGGAACCCTTAGGTCATTTTGTTCATTACATTCCTAGCAAGTTATTTTGTGTGGAACCCCATGGGTCATTTTGTTCATTTCATTCCTAGCAAATTATTTTGTTAAGGAGGAAGATATGTAAATGAAGATTCTTTAATTATTAAGTGATTCTAACCTTACCTAATACCCCTCTATGAGTAAGTGATCAGAAATTTCCCCGAAATTCATTTTCTCTAGTTGCCTTTTTCTTATTGGTTTTCTTATTGTGTATTTCAAGTTCTGACGACAAAACTTGCGCGACTCATATCTCTCTAATCTGAATTCCTATTGAGCACAAACTTTTTTTAAATAAAGTTTTTGCTTTAGAGCCCTGGTTTGGGATATATAAGACTCGCAACCCGACCTATCTCCAGAATTCGAGAAAACGTGTTTTTCTCTTATTCTTCGTAATGGGCTTTATAAGCCCACTTAGCTTTGAGCTTACTCTTTGTGTGTGACCATGTAGGCTCATGACTCATTGAAAAATGACCCCAAATACCATTCGGTTCATTCATCATAAGTTGTCTCTAGTAAGACATTATGATTACCCAATGATCATGATGACCGGTGATTCGACTTCACTTTTGTTGTAATTATCATAATCCATTGGTCACTAGATATCTTGCTTGAACATAAACATAAGGCATAGAGCCGTCATCTTTATTTCATTCAAACATGTTTCTTGATCTCGAGATGACTTAGAATGATAAGTACCTTTATCAACATAAGGCATAGAGCCGTCATCTTTATTCTGATCAAACATGTTTCTTGATCTCAAGATGACTTAGAATGATAAGTACCTTTATCGTTAGTGCGGCCGCACATTTCCTCTTAATCTTTCTCATAAAGAGGTCTAAGAAGATATCGTTCCCACTGGTCGCGAGGGATAAATATTTTGACTGTCAATTGTATCCCTCATATGATTCGTCACATAACAACTCATACCACTTTTGTAGCCAGTTACGGACAACGTAGAGGAACATGTCAAACTATGGGAGTTGTCACATATTAATCCACGAACACTCCAAAGTCTGTAAGGATTCAATGATACTACGAAAACTTAAGTATGTTCATGACTGGATCTATGTCCCATACTTAGGTCGGGTCGCCTAATATCACTTCTCAAGTGATATCTATGATCTGAATTGGTAAACCTATACCTATGATCAGTTGAGCGTGATCAAGAGTCATCCTAATACTGTTCGCTTTATAAGCATTTTGACCGGGGATATGTTAAATGTAATTATGTGCATATCTAATGGTTCTACTATCAGTGATTACACACTCGATGACATTAGATGAAATTGCGCTTGACTCGTTATCATAACACGTTGATGATGAAATGATGATTTATTGATTCTAATGATAATATAATATTACACGGAAATGTGATTAGCCTAAGGCGTATTTTCTACAGTCTCCCACTTGCCCTTAGCGTCAATGCACATTCCAATTTATTCCCTTTGACCTTACATGACCTCATGTTTCGGCTGTGAGATAGCCTTTTGTCAAGGGATCGCCTTTGATATCATCAGTAGCAATCTTGAAGTTCTTCATGTCACCTTTTTCGACAACGTCTGAGTATATGTTTGGACTTTTAATGTGATATGAGTCTTTTAACTTGTGTTATGGCTCATGTGTTGTCACACAAAAAGTGCACTAGATCATACGTGTTTTTAATTACGTCCAATGTAACTCTGAACTTTCAGGTCCATATGGTCTTACTTGCAGCGTCCTACGCAGTAATGTACTCAGTTTAGTTTCTTTTGTAGAATAAAAAATGGTTTTCTGCTTGGAGATCTCTCAGCACCACCGTTCAACACAAACACGTATTCCAGACTGTGACTTGTAATCATTTGATCAGTTTGGAAAAAAAGTATTGACGTAACCAGTTATAATTATGTCACCTACATACAACACTAGGGAGTCAACTGCACTCCCGCTAGCCTTCTTGTATACACAAGAATCATTTTCGTTTTGATCAAAGCCAAATTCCTTATGACCTTATCAAAGTAAAGATTCTAACTCTACAAGGTTCCAAATATTTCCAACATTCTCCGGACCAACAAAACCCTTACGTTGTGTTATATACACATCCTTAATTAGCTTTCCTCTAAGGAACGCAATTTTGACATCTATCTGCCATATTTCATAGTTGTAGTATGCGGTTATGCCAAGAAGAATCTGGATTGATTTAACCATCACAACTGGGGAGAAGATTTCGTCATAGTCTATACCATGAATTTTCCTGAACCAATCGTGTTTTATAGGTTTTAGGTTTGTCATCCACGTCAGTCTTCACCTTGAAGACTCACTTACAACCAATGGTTTTTACACCATCAGTATTGTAAACCAAGTTTCAAACTTGATTGTCATACATGGATTGCCTTTTCTCTTTTATGGCCATCAGCCATTTCTCAGAGTCAGGACCGTTCATGGCCTCATGAAAGGTTGTAGGATCATCATGATCTATGACAATCACGTCATTGTTTTCAGATACCAAAAATCCATATCTGACGGTTCTTGACGTGTCCTTTAGAACCTCTTTTGTCCTTGTGGAATTTCTTTAGGAGCTGGTGTTATCTCTTGATTCAGCTCAGGCTCCATTACTTCTACAAAGTTTATGTGGGGTGTCTGAATTTCTTCAGGTTCTGTTGTACCATCTTGAATTTCTTCAAAATGCACATCATTCCCACTATTCATTTTGGAAACAAACTCCTTTTCCAAAAGGACATCTCCTCAAGCAACAAATACTTTGTTCTTGTTAAGTACGTAAAAGTAGTATCCCTACTTTCCTTGGGATACCACACGAAGGTGCATTTACCATATTTGGGCTCGAGTTTTTCTGTAATTTGACGCTTAATATAAGCCTTGCGCCTCAAATCTTTAGAAAGTACAAATTGGGCTGTTTCCCATGTCATATCCAATATGGTGTACCTTACACCGCCTTCGTTGGAGCCCTATTCAATATGAATGCGGCTGTTTCTAGAGCATAACCCCAAAACGAGATCGGGAGAGCTGTTTGGCTCATCATGGAGCAAACCATATCCAATAGGGTTCAATTTTTCCCCTTAGACACACCATTTAGTTATGGCGTTTTAGGCGGAGTTCATTCTGAGATGATCCCATAATTCCCTAGATGATTGATGAATTCTTGAGTTACATATTCACCACTTGTGCGAGTCATATCCCTCTGATCTGAAGTCCGATGACCCGAAACTCGCCCAAGATTAAAGAGGAATCAAAATCTAAAACTTTTCTGAAATATAGTTTTTGCTTTAGAGCCCTCATTTGGGAGATATAAGGCCCGCAACCTGACCTACATGCAGAACTTGGAAAAACGTGTTTTAACTTATTCCTCCTAATGGACTTTATAAGCCCACTTAACTTCGGGTTTGCTCTTTGTGTGTGTGCATGTAGGCTCATGACTCATTGGAAAATAACCAAAAATACCATTCGATTCATTCATCATAAGTGGTCTCTAGTAAGACATTATGATTACCCAATGATCATGATGATCAGTTATTCGACTCAACCTTTATTGTAACTATGATAAACTCTTTGTCACTAGATATCTTGTTTGAACATAAGGTAGAGAGCCGTCATCCTTATTTTGTTCAAACCCGTTTCTTGATCCCGAGATGACTGAGAAAGATAATTACCTTTATCACGGGTGCGGACGCACACTACCTCTTAGTCTTTCTCATCAAGAGGTCTAAACAAATATCGTTCCCACTGGTCGTGACTGACAAATTCTTTGACCATTAACTGTATCCCTCATATGATTCGTCATATAGTCAATCATACCTCTTTTGTAGCCAGTTACAGACAACGTAGATGATCATGTCAACCTATGGGAGTTATAACATAGAAATCCACGAAGACTCCGAAGTCCGTAAGGTTTCAATGATACTACGACAACTTAAATATGTTCATGATTGGATGTATGTCCCATACTTATGTCGGGTCATCCAATACAACTTCCCAAGTGAAATCTATAATATGACTTGGTAAACCTATACCTACGATCAGTAGAGTGTGATCAAGAGTCATCCTCATACTAGTCGTTTTATACGCAATTTGACCAGGGACCCGTCAAGTGTAATTTCGTGCGTATCTAATGTTGGGGAACAGAGGATCCAAGCATAGCGGAAGCAAACCCAAACAATAACCCTATTCCCGGTCACAAGATCCATGATAGTATTGGATTAATCAATAAGAAGGTTTCATGAATGATACCTCATACCTAAAACTCTAATCAAGTCCTTGATGATCATTCCAAAGTGTCTTCAATGGAATTCACTCTCTACAACTAGTCCACACGAGCAATCCTTGAACGAAGTAAGAATGATATTGACCTATTAGAATCAAAATCACCCTAAGAAATCTGATCCCATCAGCTATAGAGAGAAAAAGGAAAAAGGAGTCTCTTGAGAAAGAGATGGAGAGTAGGGTTTTGGAGCCCCTCTTGTCCTTTTCTACTGTCGACCTATGTGTCGATCGACACCACAGGGGTGTGGATCGACACACTATATCCCTGGGTGTCGATCAACACATCCCATGTGTCGATCGACACCCCCGTCGACACACCAAGTGTCAATCAACACCCTCGTTCTCTCATTGACTTTGAAAGTCATATGCTCCGGGTCTTGCTCTTTATGTGTGACCTTGTAGGCTCGTGACTTATTGGCATGAAATCCTATTTCATCCTATCCATCATAAGTGGTTGATCACTACCCTCTACTATGTAACTGTTGCATGTCACTACCTCTAATTTTTTTAGGTGCACGTCACCACGGTAAGGTTTAATTTAATTGCACCGTCCATCACAAAGTTAAGTTTGATGTAAAATGTCCATAATACCTCTATATTTAAAAAAACTCAAAAAATTTAGATATATATATATTTTGAACTTTTTTTTAAAAAATATTTTTTTATTAGATAAATAAGAAAACACTACTTTCAAAATTATTTTTTTTCAAAAAAATATTAAAAATAAAAAACCACTTTCAACAACGTTTTTTATTTTTAATATATTTTTTCAAAATTATTTTTTTAACAAAAATAATATTAAAATCAGTATTTTATTATTTCATAAATTATTATTTTTAAATAAGTTAAAAATGATTATTTTTTTTCAATTTTTTCATTTTTAGCCGCCGGCCAATGTTGGGCGGCTTGGGCCTCATGGGCCGAACCCAACTTGGCAGCCCATGAGGTATTCCAATCTCATGGATTTTTCCCCACTATCCATCATAGCCAGTGCCCAAAACCCTAGGGTTTTGGCCCGGTCCATGGTACGTTAGCTGACGAGTCTGTGGCCCAAAACCGTAGGGCTTTTGGCCACGACCCGATTTAACCAATCCACAATTAATTCTGCCCGGATTCCCTAAGATGTTCACCCTATGCATATGACCCTTTAGACTCATGTCCTGTTGGCAGATCAGTGTAAAATTACCATTTTACCCTTTCCATCATAAGTGGCCTCTAGTAAGGCATTATGATTACCCAAAGTCCATGAAGATCGGCGATCCGATAAAACCTCATGTCGTCCATGTCACTATACTTTCATCACTAGGTATCTTGATTAATCATAAGGCATAGAGCCGTCATCCTTATTTAATTAATCACCGTGTCGTCCATGTCACTCCGTATCATCTGCATGGCCATGCGTTTCCTTTCAGTCATTCTCATCAAGTGGCCTAAACCGGTGCCTATCCCATATTGTAGTATGAGGGATAAATCCCCTAGAAATCTCTCGTATCACACATATAGCCCATCCCCGAGCCAATCACAACCGTTATGGTTACCCTTTCACAGATAACGTTAGGTTTGAACAAAACTCGGATATTGACTATATTGTGATCACATAGACTCTTTGGTCTAAGGATACAATGACAAGCTACGAACTCTGAATATGTTCATGACAACATCTATGTAACATATTCAAGTCGGGTCGTCCAATATCATTTCCACAATGATATATATGATCTGACTCTGGCAAAACCTATTGCCATGATCAGTAGAGCGTGATCATAAAGAGTCGTCCTCATACTGGTCGCCTAAGATGAAGCTTGACTGACTAGGGACCCGTTAAGTATAAATCATACAGATCCATAGTTCTACTATTAGTGATGACACACTCAATGATATAGATCGATATATACTTAACTCATTACTACAAGACCATAGTAATAAAATGCAGCTTTATATTTGATTGCAACGGATGATACATATTCATAGACATAAATAGTATTGGACTAGAGCACAAATCCTACAATTAAAGGTCTACCAATTCTATAACACTTTCATCTTTTTAACCACGCCCAGATCGGACGGAAAGACCTCCATCTGAAAAAAAACAGTTTACTCGACAGTGATGGACAATTCTGGACAATTTCTTTGGTTGATGCTCGAATCACCAAGATAACACCACCGGATATAGAAAATCTGGACTTGAGCCTCCAAGGCGCCTGCATACCCGTCTACCGGGATCAAAGTCCACGTAATTCAACTGGAGATCCTGGAAAATTTGGGCAGAGCTTCGGTAAGAACTGTAGAAGAAGAACTTGTGTTGGAAAGTAGTGGAGAGCTCTTGGTTTTATAGAAAAGTTGGATGAAATGTGGTCAAGTAATTTACTTTTCATAAACACTACATAAACCATCATACTTATCTATAATGCCACATTAGCAAAGATAGTGGATAAATGGACCCACAAATGAGCCTTAGTTGGGCCAGCCACATTTGGGTTTCATGGGCCGAAGCCAAATTGTTTCGGCCATGTGGTCCCGTGCCACGTTCAAACATTAACCAACCTCTCCTCAAACTTATCAAACAAAGTCTGATACGACATCGACGAAAAACTAGGTTTTCTCGATTCGCGTGCCATTTTCTCATGTACGGGCCCATGGTCCGGAAAGCCTTGTTTTGGCCATTGGTCGTGTCTTCCGAATTTACCCTTTATCTGCCATTTTATTTCCCTAGGATTATATCCTTTGGTATGACCCTTTAGGCTCATGCTCTGTAGGTAGATCGACGTAAAAATTCATTTTACCCGATCCATCATTATTGGTCTCTAGTATTCCATTATGATTACCTAACGTGCATGATGATCGATTATATCAACTTAATCTCTTGTAGTACATGTCACTATCCTTTTATCTCTAGATATCCTGATTGATCATAAGGCATAGAGCCGTCACCCTTATTCAATCAGTCTGTTTCTTCAAATGTGAGATGACTGAAAATTGATAACCAATATCACTGGCATGACCATGCACTTCCTTTCAGTCATTCTCAATCAAGTGGCCAAAACGGATATCATTCCCATACCGTAGTATGAGGGATAAATCCCTTTGCCGCCTTTCGTATTACTCATGCAATCCGTCCCCGAGCTAATCATGCCTCTTTTGGCTATCCTGTTACGGATAGAGTTAGGAACAAGTCAAAGTCGGATGTTTAATGCATAGCGATTACAAAGACTCCTCGGTCTAAGGATAAAATGACAAGCTACCACAACTTAATATGTTCATGACTGTATCCATGCAACACTATTCATAGCGGGTCTCCCAATATCAATCCCACATGATATCTATGATCTGGTTCCGGGATCCCACATTACAATGACAAATAGAACTATATCATAAAGAACCATCCTCATACTGGTCACTTCATTGAAGCATATTTGACCAGGGACCCGTTAAGTGTGATCCCTACAGATCTATGGTTCTACTACTTTGGTGGACATAGATCAGATCATACTTAACATATTACTTCAACACATGAGTAATATAATTTTTATTTTATTCATTACAAATGATGATCAAACAATACATAGACGTTTACAGACTAATACCAATTGGACTAGGGCACAAAATGCTATCAATCTCCCCCTTGGCCCTACCCTAGTCCATACCCATTAACCTCACATGCTCTTCAAGCTTAGGTTGAGCAAGAGCCTCGGTCAAAGGGTCAGCCGCGTTATCATCAGATGCAATGTAAGTGATCTTCACGTCACCACTATCGATTATCTCTCGTATGAGGTGATATTTCCTAACTACATGTTTAGATCTGTTATGTGCTTTGGGCTCTTTGCTTTGCGCAATGGCCCCTGTGTTGTCACAAAATAAGCTCACTAGGTTAGATGGGTTTGGCATTACACCTAACTAAACCATGAAGGTCCTGATCCACATAGCGTTGTACTCAGCCTCCGTTGTGAAGGAAATCCATGGGTTCCATAGAACTAATTTCATGTAGCGGACATTAAAATAACCATGGATTTTGAACTAAGATCATCATGTGATAAATATTCCAGCAAGAACATAAAAGTATCAGATCTGAAAATATACCTTTTCGAATCACAAACATAAAAAAGCTTTAGTGAAACTGCATGCAGAAAAACGTAACTTTTAAGAGACATAACCTGAGCTACAGATCTCCAAATGACTCGGTTCTTTTTAGAGAGTAAATTTCATGCAGTTCTCTAAGACTTTCATGTTTTCCACAAACTTTATTTCGGACTGCAAGACCATTTTCTGAAGCAAAATATTTTACTCGTCAGTGCTGGACAGATTTTCCGGTTTGTCCCGATTTGTTCCATCTTTGAGGATTTCGAATTTGACGAAGCAAAACTCAAAGATTGTTCTTTCTAGATCGTCCACACAAGAAAGTAACCTAATTATTTTTAGGATTCTACACCCAACTATTCTAGTTTTGAGAGTAGAAGAAGCAAAACCCTAACTATGGTGGAGCGAGGGAGGGTCGGCTTGGGAGGGAGAGAGAATCGGCCAAGAGTGTGGAAAAAGAAAATCATGTATGTCCTTAAAATCTGAAAAACCAAATCATATATTAAATTTTCCTTCATTCTAATTACTTGTAATTATCCTTTTCCTAATCTTAATATAATTAGGAATTATAATTATATCAAGAATGGGATAGAGACCCATTTATCTCAATATAATAATAAATCCAATTAATATTAAGACTGGCTTGAAGCCCACTTAGCTAATGTTTAATTTAACTCATTTAAATTGAGTTATAATTAAATGGTTTAGCTAACCCGATTCAATTTCTTTAATCTTATTTTCTCAACCATCCGGTTTATAAATCTAGGCCAGAAATCAACCGGTTCGTTTTCAATTTGACTAAATTGAAAAGCGGATTCTCCCAATTTTCATTCAAGTCTGTTTTGCTATGTACCACGCTAAAAGTGTGTGACCCTCTAGGCTCACGACTCATTGGCAGACTGGTAAAATTACAATTTTACCCCTTCCATCATAAGTGGCCTCTAGCAAGACATTATGATTATCCAACGTCCGTGATTATCGATGATTCGACTTAACCTATTATAGTACATGTCACTATCATTTTATCATAACGATATCCAGACTGATCAAAAGGCATAGAACCGTCATCCTAATTTATCAATCACTATTTCTTGATATCTGAGATGACTTAAAACTGATACTAAAGTATCTCCTGCATGGCCATGATATTTCTTCAGTCATACTCATCAAGTGGATTAGACGAATATCTTTCCCATATCGGAGTATGGGTGATAAATCCTTCAGCTGTCTTTTGAGTTCACTCATGTAATTCATAACCAAGTCAATTAGAGCCCTTATGGCTACCCTTTTACACTTAACGTTAGACTAAGTCAAACTTAGAGATTCATTATATAGTGATCACAAAGACTCCTTTGTATTAGGATATAATGACAAGCTACGATCTGTGAGTATGCTCGTGACAGTATCTATGCTGCATACTCACCATTGGGTCGTCCAATACCATCTCCCTGATGATATCTATGATCTAACTCTAGCACTACCTTGCCATGATCAGTAGAGCGTGATCATAATGAGTTAGCCTCATACTAATCGCTTCAAATGAAGCATAACTGAAGAGGGACAGATTAAATGTAATTCTTTCTGATCTGCAGATCTACTATTAGTGATGTCACACAAATGATACTGACAATCTTATGAACCGATATGTATTTGATGATCGAAAAAATTACAAGAGCCCCCTATTTATAGGATTAAGGGTGCATTAGGGTTAGGTCATAACTGGGCTAATTGGGCTTTTATATTTACATGGACCTATACATATTAGATTGACACCCCCTCTCAAATTGATGTCGGTTGATCAACCAACATTATTTTGTCACCAAGAAACTGATGTCGTTGACGAGGGAGGGCTTTAGTGAAGATATCTGCCGACTAAAGGTTTGATGGAACATGTGGAAGAGACAACACTTGCGAATCATACGCATCACGGATGAAGTGACAGTCTACTTCGATATGCTTGGTGCGCTCATGATATAAAGGATTCGCCGTGATATGAATGGTACTGGTATTATCAACATGGAGAGGAGTAGCTCCAGGAGACAAGAATCCCAATTCTGATAATAATACAGGTAGCGCAGAATACGACGCACAACGGCCAAATGTAGATGTCGAGGAGACTGTAGAAACTGAGTAACTTATTGAACCGCAAAGGACAAATCAGGTCGGCTAATCGTGAGATAGACTAAGCTACCCACCAATTGACGATACACAATCGGGTCAGGGAGGAGATCACCCTTCTCTTTGCTTAATTTGACGTTCAACTCCATTGGGGTGTGAACTGGTGAACTACAACGATTACCAGACGAGTCAAGTAGATCGTTGGCATACTTCTCTTGATTCAAAAAAAATTCCTGTTGAGCCTATGTGAACCTCTATACCCTGAAAGTATGTGAGAGGCCCAAGATCCTTCATATGAAACGAGTTATGGAGATGAAGCTTTAACTGGGCAATTAATTCGGTGTCGATACTTGTGATAACAATGTTATCCACATATACCAAAAGAATGACAATCCCCTTAGAGGAATGTCGAAGAAACATAGAGGTGTCATGCTTACTTTCTTGGAAGGAGAAATCTTGTAATGTAGAACGAAACTTCTCATACCATGCACGGGAAGCCTGTTTCAATCCATAGAGAGATCGCCGGAGTTGACAGACCTTAGAGGTCGAGGCAGGAAATAATCCTTGTGGTGCCCTCATGTATATGGTTTCCCTTAAATCCCCATGCAGGAATGCGTTTTTGACATCCATTTGACTTAAAATCCATCCATGTGAAGCTGCAATGGCCAGAACGGTCCGAATCGTAGTCATCTTTGCCACATGAGCAAATGTCTCTTCATAGTTGACTCCATATTCCTGCTTGATACCCAAGGCTACTAATCTAGCCTTGTACCGCTCAATGCTCCCATCAATTTGAACTTTAACTGAATATACCCATTTGCAGCCGAGTGGGGTAACACCAGGGGGACATGTGACAATATCCTAAGTGTGGTTTAATTCAAGTGCTCTTAGTTCCTCTTGCATAACCTGAGTCAAACAATCAAGTTGGGCCGCCTTGGGATACCCCGAGGGAATCTGAACAGAGGATAATGTAGTAGCAAGAGAAAAAGTAGAGGAGGAGAACCCGTACCGATCTGGAGGAACAGACTATCGTGTAGATCGACAAAGGGGAACAGCTGTATCTGCAGGGAGGTCACAACTGTCTACATGGACCTCCATATCCTCCGTGTCCTCGGAACTAGCATCTGGACCAGGATATATTGAAGGAGGCGTGGTAGCATCAGGAACACGTCTCGTGTAAACCACTCCAGGTCTAAACCTGACAAGGGTGGAAGGAACACTCGAAGCAGATGACACATGAGACTCAGTGATGTGGTCAAACTCAGGTAAACTAGCATACATGTCTGTATCGACTGATGACCGAGGATAGAAATATTGGTTTTCAAAGAAAACCACATTTCTAGACACCCAAATTTTGTTGGACTGTGGATCGAAACAGACATACCCCTTTTGAGTATTACTATACCCAAGGAAAATACAACGAGAGGATTGAGTAGACAACTTAGTGCACTCGACATGAGGAAATAGAACAAAACAGACACACCTAAAAGAACACAAAGGAGAGTACAAAGAAGCCCTTTGATGGAGACGGAAGTAAGGGGACTCGAGATTTGGAACCTGAGATGGAAGTCGATTAATCAAGTAAATTGCCGTGGATAGGGCCTCGACTCAGAAACGAGGCGGGACCGAAGATTCAATGAGAAGGTTTACGAGTAATATCTAAGAGATGTCTATTTTTGCGTTCGGCAACCCCATTTTATTGTGGAGTGTCAACACAGGAATGTTGGGCAATAATACCCTTTTCAGACAAAAACTCAGAAAATGGATTAGGCATATATTCTCTACCCAAATCTGTACGCAGAATCTTAAAGCTCTTAGAGAGCTGATTTTCGATATAAGCAAGAAGTTCCTTAAATTTATCAAACACCTCAGATTTAAAATGGAGGAAAAATATCTAAGTAAAACGACTATAATCATCAATAAATGAGACAAAATATTTATAGAGTGAGTGTGAGAGAACTGGTGAGATTCCCCACAAATCACTATGAATGATGTCAAAACACTGAGAAGCACGACTACCATGTGAAGGAAATATCAGATTTTTACTTTTTCCCATTTTGCAAGCATCACATTCAATAGACAAAGAATTGAAAACTTTATTGCCCAAAATACCAGAGCGAGACAAATGGTTCATTATTTTTGAATTAGGATGGCCAAGATGCCTATGTCAAATCCTATCTAGAGGTGCTAAACATGAAAAAAAGGAAAGACAGACTTGATTTGAGAACTCTGAAGTGGAAAGAGACGTCCAATCTTAGGTCCCTCCGCTACCAGCTCCCTCGAATCCTGATCCTGCACAACGCAACCAGTCGAAGAAAATTTCACATCACAATTTTGATCAATAAGTTGCCCAACAGACAACAGATTAGTAGATAGTTTCGGACACACAAAAATATCAGTAATCTTAGAATTAACATCCCCAACTACGGTAATAGGTAACTGACTTCCATCAGCTGCCTCCACTCGAGATGTGCCCACATAAGGTAGAATATTACGTAAATTTTGAGCCGTAGAGGACACATGATTAGCAGTACCAGAATCCATAAACCAAGTACGAGCAGAAGATAGATTATTACCTTGAAAATCCCATAGTAGAAAATGCAGACATAATCATCTGTTGTACACTTTCAGGGGTGAGTGAAGGTGCATGAGATGATGCGATGGAATCACTTACTGGGATCACAGGAGAAGTTGATGCATGATATGCGGGGATAGGTGAGGCTTCCCCACGAGTGGCAGACACACGAGGTCGACGCTTAGTGCAATTCTCGAGAGCGTGACCGGGCTTCTTGCAATACCTGCATTCCATCATGCATTGACTAGCATAATGCCCAAACTTGTGGCATTGAAAACACTCAACTTGGCGCATATCCCGAGGGCCAGTGTTAGATTTGGTACGTGGAGTCTCAGTGGTGGTAAGAGGTTGTGCAACATGAGGAGTTTGAGCAGCATATGTCATTGTGGATGCACTTGGTCTAGCATCCCTTGAGTAATAAAGCGCTGCTCTTCACGGAGAAGCTTGCCAAAGCAATCATCCAAAGTTGAAACAAGAATACGATTCACCAGTGATGATTTAATTGATTCAAACTCTGGGCGGAGATTCATCAGGAACAATGTCCTCTGCCGGTTGAAGAGACTGGTGTGGAAGGGTAGGAGTGATTCAGCTGGGACCCCTGCAAGTGTGATGTCCGCGTAATTGCCCCATAATACCATAAGTTGGGCATCCTTGATTACCCAATCTGTAGCGCGAGCCGGAGCAACAACTGTATCCTGTACAACCTCACCAGATTCATTGGCAGGCTTGTCAGGTTCTTCAATGTACTCCCAAAGACCTTTTCCCGTCTCGAATGCCTCAAATTTGGACAGACCAGGTGGCATAATTCTTGCCCGTAAACCGAATAATAGTATTATCAATTTTATCCATGAATAACCCAAGAAATCAGATGGCAAAAAAAACCTGCGTGTAAAAAAAATTACTGGGTGACAAATCTGGATGACGGATAACAGATCTGGATGATAGATGACGGATAACAGATCTGGATGATGGATGACGGATGACAGATCTAGATGACGGATGACAGAATCGGATGAAGCTAGATGAAGTCCGATGATACCGGATGACTTTGGATGACGAAGAACAGAGCTCGGGAACGAACCCTAGAACTGAAAACCGAATTTTAGAAAAAAATAACCTACAAAGACTCTGATACCATGACAATCTTATGAAACGATATGTATTTGATGATCAAAACAATTACAAGAGCCACCTATTTATAAGATATAAGGGTGCATTAGGGTTAGGTCATAACTGGGCTAATTGGGCTTTTATATTTACATGGGCCTATACACATTAGATTGACAGATACAAATCAAATTACATTTAATATATTACTAGAACACATTAGTAATATGATGCCGATTTATTTATTCGGAAAGATGATAAAACATTATTACTGTAGACGACTTTTATATTGGACTAGAGCACAACTCTAACAATTTCCCACTTGCCCCTAGTTCCAATCTAAGTTCCATTCTACTCCCATAGACCTCGAATGTTCCTCATGCTTAGGCTGCGGCTGAGCCTTCGTCATTGAATCGACCATATTATCATCAGTCGAATTATCCTTAATCTCCACACCACATCTATCTGTGATATCTCTATCTGTTATATCACTGATGAGGTGATATCTGCTGAGTATATGTTTGGATCTGTTGTGGAATCTGGGCTCTTGAGCAATAGCTACACCCCTGTGTTATCACACAACAAGCTTCCCAGATCAGACGTTCGCGGCATTACATCTAATCCGGTTAGAAGATTCTAATCCATATGGTCACCTTAGTTGTTTCCTCAGCAACTATATACTCAGCCTTCGTTTGCAAAATCAATAATAGTGCCTGGCCTGGAATCATTCCTGCTTATGAGCGCCACTCAAACCCTACACATATTCTGACTATGATTTAATTGATCATTGTCGGTCTAGATAATATCCTCAGTGCCTTTGAAGTACATGAGGCTATTATTAACCATTGTCCAGTGAAGCTCACTGGGGTTAATCTGTAACTTTCTGGTACAAGATAGGGAAAAATAAGACATCCGGTCTCGTGCATGACACATGTGATTGATTCACTATACTAAGTACATGGCATCATCTAGTATAAGTCATCAATGTCATACGACACTGATTCTTGCTAAGTCGTTTGTGTCATGTAGCGTGGGCAAGAATCCTTTCTTGTAACTGTGTATTGAGAACCATCACACTCCTACTAGCCTTCTTGTGTACACAAGGTTCCAATCTCTGAGAAGCTTGCTTTAATCCATAAATGGATTTCTGCAACTTAAAATCTTTCCACTAATACTTTGCAAAAGAATTCCGGATTGATTTCATCATCCATGTATGTCTTGACCTAAAAGACTTGCTCACAACCAATGGCTTTTACACACATTTGTTGGATTAACCAAGTTTCCAACTTGGCTACCCTACATGGATTAGTCTTCTTCTCTTATGGCTCCCTAGCCATTTCTCAGAGTCAGAAATGTCCATTCCCTCTTGAAAGGTTGCTGAATTATTGATATCCACAACGACCATGTCATTACTCTCATACACCATGAATCTGTATCTGATGTGTACCTGACATGTTGTTTCAAACTTATTGGACTTGTAGGAATAATCACTTGAACTGTATGATTCTCTTATTCAGCTTATCAAGATCCACCAAACTCCACAGTGTCTAAGTGAGGTAGCTGAATTTCTTCAAGATGCACATAAATCCCACTCGCCCTTTTGGAAATTAAATCTCATTTCCAAAAGACACTACCTCGAGCAACAATGATTTGTTCTCGATTGGTTCTTGGAATATGTATCTCTTAGTTTCCTAAGGATACTCTATGAAGACATTCTCATCTGATTCGGATGCAAACTACCTTGCCATCCCAATCAACTAGGAAAAAATACGTGCTGGGATATTTCCTCTACCATGTCTAACTATGGTTCAGTTCTTGTCTGGATACTACGCGACGGTGCACGCATCCACAAAAACTGACCATCTCATCCAGCTCGCCTCCCATGGAATACTACGCGAAGGCGCGGGCATCCATGGTTGCCGGAAAGTAAACGAGTGTCATATGGTCATACCAGAATGTTCCCATACCAAATTGGACTATGGTTCAGTTCTTATTTGGCTACTACGCGAAGGCGTACACATCCAAATAAAATTGACAATCTCATCTGACCTACATCCCCTTGAATGCTACGCGAAGGCGCAACCACTCACGGGTCAGAGAATCTAGATGAGTGTCAAATGGTATACAATTCCTTGTCTTTAATGGAGCCTTATTCATCTTGAATATAGCTGACCCTAGAGCACAAAATCTGATAAGATTGTGTGAATCACTAGGTTCTTCATGGAACAAACCGCATCTTCTTGGGTTCGATTTCCGCGTTCAGACACGCAATTAAAATGGTGTTCTAAGCAGAGTCTACGATGACTGGATCTCCTGATCCCCAAGATGATTTATTTCGACTTGGTTAGGTATTTAGCCATTCAGATTCAATCCAAACGCTTTTAACACTTATTTCCAAGTTGACTGTTCTGGCCTTGTGACTTGGGGATCTCAACACACCGGGATGTATTTGACCCTACTGGTCACTCGCTCTTCACCTCTACTTGTGAAGAGCGTATCTGTCATTTTACCCACTAAACAAGCTTCGCATCATCAAATTGAATTGAATTCAATTGGACTTATAAGTCCACACTCATAAAGTGTTGATTTGCGCTTCTTATTTATCCATTAAACAAGCTTCGCATCATCACACCGAATTGAATTCAATTGGACTTAAAGGTCAACACTCATAGAGTGTTGATGTGCGCTTCTTATTTCTGTGGTCTAAACAACGATGCCAGATTAGAATTCGGTTCAACCGTTTGCTGTTTATGTTACAGATTGATCTTTCATTAGTATCAACTACGCTTTGCATATATTTTCTAATAACCTTATGGAGTACTTGCATAATGAATGCCATTTCGGTTGATACCATAAATGCCATTAATAAACAACATGATATCATCTTGTTCAACAAGAACTGAAATTATGTTCCTGATAAAACCAGGTACACTTTCATATGCCAAGACTAAGCCTATTGGGCATAGTCAATTCGATGATCATTACAACAAATCCTACTGGGATTGCTTACTTGTAGGATCATCTCTCCCTTGATCAATTCTCTTCTACTTTTTAAATACTACACATTGAATGTTTTATGTAGTACTCCATACTCATGATTCAGAAGTAGAAAACCTGGTAACATAAGCTCTTGGAAATGTGGATCCTCCACATTCACCCTCAACTCATCTTGTTTTCTCATACAGTCCATTTTCTTATGACCACCTTACTTGAAGAAATAAGACGACATCCATGCGTTTGGAATTAGCCTTGGTCTTTTGGACCATGGGTGTCTCTTAATTTTCTTCAACCTTGCTTAAGGGCCTCACCCTTGTTAGCATTAGTTTTGCAAAGCTTATCCCTTTCTTGACCTCTGGAACATCGGAATCTAGTTCTGAATGTACCTTCGGTTAATTCCATGTCGCACATGCTTAGATCATTAAATTGATCTCATCATACAACATACAGTTATGACTTATGAAAATTCCCACTTACAATCGCAGGAGTGCAAATCCTTGATTGGAGAGAGTTTTTCAATTCTTGCCTTCTCATAGAGATAGCCAATCGGACCATTTGCATCCATAATCATCTATTGCTTTTAGAGATTCCATCTCTCTGCAACCCAGCTTTCATAACCCACATTATCCAGAGTGTTAGAGTGCTTCTTGAATGCAACTCTAAGAGCTCTAGTGGTGTTAGTAGCTGATCGTAAAGGGATAGGTGGGTCATAGAAAATTCCTTTTTGTGTACTTTTGAGAAACCTTCTAAAAACCAGTACCTGTCCAGAGATCCTATCCTTCCAAGGATATATCTCTACGACTCATTGTGTGTGGTGATTTTGCTTTACGAAATATAAATTTAACATAATTTATTAAAATTAAAGTTGGAGATTGTGTTATAAAACACTTGTCTGATTCTAAACTTTCGAATCTGAACCAGGATCCTCGCATATCCTCAATTGAAGTGAACGAAGGCTCACCCCTCCAACTAAGAGAACCAAGGTAGGAACACATCCAATTACAAGTCCATGTAATTCCTGGCTAGGTTTTGTACTTAAAAGTACACGGCATACCCTATACTGATACCCTAAGCCAGCCCTAGCTGACAATCGTAGACAAGTCTACCAAGTTTCGACTATGGTCAGAACTAATGTGGACACTACGCGGAGGCGCACGCATCCACATAGAATCAACTCATCCAGACTTCTTCTCTATGAATGTTACGCGGAGGCGTACCGACATTCATAGGCTCAAAGTCTTTTTGAGTGTCCAAACTTGGATGGTATCATGCTTGACTTGTAATTATTTGTGAATAAGTGTTTTTATACTCCTGATTGTATATCGATACAATCTTAACTAGAATCATCAATTACAAATCCATGCAAAGATGATTTCTTAACAAATTACATGCAAGTCCGATTAAATTCCGATTTTAATCTTCGTATGTGGGTGATAGCTAAACATACATAAACTAATGCATATAAAACTATCCATACATTCACAATATACAAATGTAAAAAGAACATGTATAGCTATGCCCTTCCTAAGGATCCTCGGATACTAGCAAAATAGATCCTAAAGACTACGTCTTCAAGATTCATACTTCTCCTTCTTGACTTGTATCTTGCGTCGCTCTTCGTAATTACATATTTAAAATAAATAAATAAATACAAACAATCACGACACGCAAGTCATATTTATCACAACCCAAAACTTAGCAATTCGCAAATTGCAAAACTGAAATTAAAATCATACAAGTCTAGAGGGCTTAGCTATACATCATGTGGAAAACAATATGTTGTCAAAGATCATGTGATCATACATCATGCTTATAAAACAACAAATTAATTCGAAGTTTTATCTTTCTTAAGAGTGGAAAAAATCCGGTTTATCGAAATCGGTTTTAATCTTGATTAGTAAAAATTGAACCGGCTTGCCCCGGTTTATTGAAACTAGACCGAATCTTAAAATTGGAAATTTTTGGGAAATACCTCGGGGAATCGCCACGGGCCAAAACGGCTCAAAAACCCCAAAACTGATAAGCCCGCCTTAGACCGTCCCAAAGTGGCCCGTGAGCGACCGTAGGATGGCCCATGGGCGCCGATCTGGTCGCCCAAGGGCTGACCGGTCTGGTCGCCCGCGAGAGCAACCATGGACGCCCGTCGGCCATCCATGGTCGAGCCGTGGGCTGACCGATCTGGTCGCCCTCGGCAGCGACCATGGACGGCCCTTGGTGCTGACCATGGTCAGCCCGAGGGCTCTCCATGGTCAACCAAGGGGCTAGACCTTGGTTAGCCATGGCTCGGCCATGGTTAACCGAAAATAGCCCCAAAAAATAATTTTCAGCAACAATTTTCACAACCAAAAATCTGATTTTTTTCATGTTTCATACAAATCATAAACATATAATCAGATATGATTTTTTGTAGGAATTAAAACAACCCCTAATATGCTCAAAATCAAATCACATATAGACTATCCTCTGATACCACTGAAGGAAATCCACGGGTTTCATAAAATTAATTTCATGCAGCAGACATTAAAATAACCATAGATTTCGAACTAAGATCATTATGTGATAAATATTTCCGTAAGAACATAAAAATATCAGATCTGAAAATATACCTTTTCGAATCACAAACACAAAAAAGCTTTAGTGTATCTGCTGCATGCAGAAAAATGTAACTTCTAAAAGCCATAACTTGAGCTACATATCTCCAAATGCCTCGGTTTTTGGAGAGTAAATTTCATCCAGTTTTCTACGATTTTCATGTTTTGCAGAAAACCCAGTTCGGACTACAAGACCATCGTCTGAAGCAAAACATCTTACTCATTAGTGCTGGACAGATTTTCCGGTTTGTCCAGATTTGTTTCATCTTTGAGGATTTCGAATCTGACAAAGCAAAAACCAAAGATTGTGCTCTCTAGATCGTCCACACAAGCAAGGAACCTAAGTATTTTTAGGATTCTACACCCAACTATGCTAGTTTTGAGAGTAGAAGAAGCAAAACCCTAACTATGGTGGAGAGAGGGAGGGTCGGCTAGGGAAGGAGAGAGAATCGGCCAAGAGTGTGGAAAAAGAAAATCACGTATGTCCTTAAAATCTGAAAAATCAAATCATATATTAGATTTTCCTTAATTCTAATTACTTGTAATTACTCTTTTCCTAATCTTAATATAATTAGGAATTATAATTATATCAAGAATGGGCTAGAGGCCCATTTATCTCAATATAATAATAAATCCAATAAATATTAAGACTGGGCTTGGAGCCCACTTAGCTAATGTTTAATTAAACTTATTTAAATTGAGTTATAATTAAACGGTTTAGCTAAACCTATTCAATTCCTATTATCTGATTTTCTTAACCATCCGGTTTATAAACCTAGGCCAGAAATTAACCGGTTCGTTTCAATTTGATTAAATTGAAAAGCGGATTCTCCCAATTTCCATTCAAGTCTGTTTTGCTATATGCCATGCTTAAAGTGTGTGACCCTCTAGGCTCACGACCCGTTGGCAAACTGGTAAAATTACTATTTTACCCTTTCCATCATAAGCGGCCTCTAGCAAGACATTATGATTACCCAACGTCCGTGATTATCGATGATTCGACTTAACCTCTTATCGTACATGTCACTATCCTTTTATCATACCGATATCAAGATTGATCAAAAGGCATAGAACCGTCATCCTAATTTATCAATCATTGTTTCTTGATATCTGAGATGACTGAAAACTGATACTAAAGTATCTCCTGCATGGCCATCCTATTTCTTCAGTCATACTCATCAAGTGGCCTAAATGTATATCTTTCTCATACCGGAGTATGGGTGTTAAATCCCTCAGATGTCTTTTAAGTTCACTCATGTAATTCATAACCAAGCCAATAAGAGCCCTTATGGATACCCTTTTACAAGTACTGTTAGACTAGGTCAAACTTAGAGATTCATTACATAGTGATCACCAAGACTCCTTGGTCTTAGGATATAATGACAAGCTACGATCTGTGAGTATGCACATGACAGTATCTATGCTGCATACCCACCATCGGGTCGTCCAATACAATCTCCCTGATCATATCTATGATCTAACACCGATACTACCTTGCCATGATCAGTAGAGCGTGATTATAAATAGTTAGGCTCATACTGATCGCTTCAAATGAAGCTTAACTGACCAGGGACATATTAATTGTAATTCTTTCTGATCTGCAGTTCTACTATTAGTGATGACACACAAATGATACAAATCAAATTACTTCTAATATATTACTACAACACATTAGTAATATGATGCCGATTTATTTATTGTGAAAGATGATAAAACATTATTACTATTGAAAACTTTTATATTGGACTAGGGCACAACTCTAACACGTTGTAGAGTCGACAATCGTGTCCCGCTTTCTGCTCTTCCAGCTGAAAGGTCCACCATTCAACGTGAACACATATCCTGACTAACTCTTAAAATCATCAGGATATGTCTGGAAACTAGTGTCAAAATAGCCTTTGACAACTAGCTCAACATTATCTTGACCCCCGGTCATTAGTTCTACTCAAAATTTGAGGATTATCTTAACCGTGATTCAATGTTCCTCACCGGGGTTGGACTGAATTCTACTGGCACAACTTAAGGAAAACGAGATGTCCGGTCTCGTACATGTCATGGCATACATGATGGATCCAACAGCCGAAGCATATGGAATTCCACTCATTCTCTTTCGCTCATCAGATGTCATGGGATAGTGAGTCTTGCTAAGTTTTATGCCATGACAGATGGGTAAGAATAATTTCTTGGAATTAAGCATTGACAACCTTCTGAACACTTTGTCTGCGTAGGTGCTCTGACTCAAATCTAAGACCCGATTGGTGCAATCCCTATATATCCTTATCCCCAAGATGTAAGAAGCATCGCCTAAGTCCTTCATTGCGAAACACTCCCTTGACCAAGCCTTTTTTAAGTGCAAGGTTGGGATGTCATTTCTAATGACTAACATGTCATTGACATTTAGCACCAGAAAGAAAATCTTACACTCATTCGCCTTCTTCGAAACGCATGGCCCATATTCGTTCTTGATAAACCCGAACTCCTTAACAACTTCATCAAAACATGGATTCCAAATCTGAGAATCCTGCTTTAATACATAAATGGATTTTAGGACATTGAATCAGCCATGTCTAAGAGTCTAGGCCGTCCATGGCTTATCGAAAGGTAGCTGGATCATCCCGATCTACTATTAACAACTCGTCACCTTCAGACACGAGAAACCTGTATCTAACAGGTGCACGACTGGTCCTTTCAGACCGCCTTGGACCATCCGGAATAACTACAATAGGCGGTTCATGCCCTACGACCAGTTCCTGCTCCATCACTTCTACAGGGTTGTCCAGTGGTTCCTAAGAAACGGTACCATCCAGATTACCATCAAGACTTACATTCCTCCCAATAACTTCGTCAAAGCCCGATTCATAATGAATGCGACTGTTTCTAGAGCATAACCCCATAAGGAGATTGGGAGATCAGTGTGACTCATCATGGATCAAACCATATCCCACAATGTTCGATTCTTGCCTTCGGACACACCATCAAATTTCAGTGTTCCTGGCGGAGTCCACTCTGATAATATCTCACATCCCACAAGATGATTATGAAACTCTTTGGACAAGTATTCTCAACCTCGACCCACACGAAGTGCTTTAATACTTTTTCCGAGCTGGTTTTGCACTTTAGTCTTAAACTCTTTGAGTTCATCAAAAGTATCAGAATTATGTCTTATCGAATAGACGTAATATCTACTACAATCAGAAGTAAAAGTGATAAAGTAACTTAAACAATTCATGAAAAGTGAACTCATTAGCCCACACATTATCCAAGTGATTCATGCCTAATAGGTCACCCGCCCTTTCACCTCTCCCGATGAAGGGTGCTCTAGTCATTTTTCCATCAAACAAGGCTCACATCTTTCTATGGAATGAAATTCGAATGGACTTAGAAGTCCGCAGTTGTGAAGTGCTAAAATGCGCTTCTCATTTATGTGACCCAAATGATAGTGCCATATTAGAGTTTGGTTTAAATTATCGGATTTAAACCTCTTAGCATTAACATTACAGAGCTTACTTGTATTAGAGTTTTCCATATTCAATATGTATGAAGCTCCAATTTTATTTGCACTTGCATAATAAATGTTATTGCGATTTATATTGAAAACCCCGTTTCAAATATCAAAAGTATAAGCTTCCTTGTCAAGCAAGGACATAGAAAGAATGTTCCTACTTTAAAAGTAGGTACACAATACACATCATGAAGTTCAAATACAAGCCCTCTGGGCAAAACAAGAATAATGGAACCTACAGCACTTCCGACAACCCTGATTGTGTTCCCAACTCTTAGGCCCACCTCGTGTTTGCCCATATCTTTTCTACCTTCTTTCCGCTGCACATTCGTACATATGTTAGATTCAACACCGGTATAAAATATCTATGAATCGGAAGTAGAAAGATTAAGCTCAATAACGAAAATACCAGAAGCCGTGGACCCACCACCCTTCTCCAGATCATCCTAGAACTTCTTGCAGTCCTTTTCCTGTGACCAGGCTTTTAACAGTAGAAGCTGACTGCATTCTTAGCCATCCTTTTAGCCTTCAAGGCCTAACGAGGTTTAGGAACAAAAAGGCAGTCTCATCTTTCCTGCCATGTGCATGGGGCTTCGCCATTATCACCATTAGTTTTAAAGACAGATTCCTTATTGACCATTTAAACATCCCTCGGTATAAGGTTGACATCTACTCAGTCGTTATAAGTATACCATGTAACTCTGAGATGGTCTTTTCCATATCATAACATATTATAGTTCATAACTCTGAGATGGTCTTTTCCATATCCATATTATAGTGCATGAGGAAGGGATTTCAGAACAAAGTCTACATCCATCTCCTTTACCAACTAAAGACCGAGTGTTGAGGTGTTCGAGATGTCCCTTCAACTTAAGGACATGGGGACTAATAGAGCCGCCTACTGACATTTTACAGGAGAGGTTTTCTTTGAGAATGTTGAATCTTTCGATCTGATCTTTCTCCTTGAACATCAAAAAGGTTCCTCTTACAGCTCCATTGAACTGCTTTTGGAGGTCTCCCTTCATGCAGCCGAACATCACACACGCCAGATCAATAGAGTTGCTAAGGTGCTTCCTGAACGCATCCTTAACGGCCCTTATGGCATTGAGTGTTGGTTCCCTAGAAATAAGCCGGTCTAGGAAGTATTCCTTGTGTTCCAACTTGAACACAATTCTTAAGTTCATGTCCCAGTCCAGATAGTTCGTTGAATTATTAGTTATTTATCAACACGGAGAAAGTAAATTTAATCAGGAAATTGAATAAATTTACGAAGATCCCGAATGAAACACCAACCATTTGATTCTAATTTAATAGAATCTTAACCAAGACCCATGATTCATGAAGTGAAGTAGCGGAGGCCCACCGCTCCAATTCACTTATTTAGGTAGGACATGTATCCAATTGCAACTAATACAATTGGGTCCAATTACAACCCGTGTAATTCTTGGCAAGTGTTTGTACTTATGTACACGACATACCCTTTCTGACACCCTGGCTCTACCCTAGTCGAAAATCGCAGTCAAGTCAACCAAACCGAGTATGCTCAGTTTGATAAAGATGCTCCTATTAGGCACACGACATCTAGATAAAACTGAACCACCTATATAGAGCGCACTCTCGAAAATGCTCCGCTTAGGTGCACGACATTAACATAATGGAGAACTATACAAGCTTATGATTTTGGGTTGGTGTCTTACATGACTTGAAATTATTTGAGACCGGTTGTGTTTAATTTAAATATGTATGATACAACCTGTCACCAACAACCGTTGTTGTGACGTTTCCAATTGATCTCATATTATCATCTTTAAAACCGTCATTTGCAACCCGTGCAAATATGTTTTAAATTTGAACTCATCCATCACAACCCGTGTGATGATGGTTCACAACACTTAACATGCAAACAATTAATTTCGGTTTTAATCTTCGCATGTTGGTGATAGCTTAAACAAAATAAGCTAAGCATGCAGGCAAAAAAATTTATCATACTTGTAAATTCTAGCATGCATTAAAAGCGTTAATGCGCACAAATAGCCCACGCTAAGGTTCCTAAGTGTTCTACGAGACAAAACTTCCCAAGCACTTCTCGTCACCCACACTTAGAGCGCTCCCACTAGCTCGTGGACGTCCTCCAAGACGGTCACCGTTCACGGTTTCCATCCTTGTTGACTTGAGTATCAAATTACAATGAATCCTCGGTTCGTAGAGCGGATGAAAGAATAATTACACGCTAACCATAACGGCTCACAAACCGGATAAAATAATAATTACACGCTACCTCTAACGGTTCGCATACCGTGAAACGGTAAATAATTAAATGGTCTCGTGGGCTATCTATGAACCATGCAGATAAACACATCATACAACATGCTATCACACAAGCATGTTTTCAAACCAAAATGCAATTTTCCGATTTTAAACTATGCCTGAGTTGTTTGGTAAGGTTTATCGAAACTGGACCTTTTCGAAAATGCGGTTTATCAAAACCGTTTTCTAAATTTTTTTAAAGTAATCGATTGCGGGTTTATTCCACGAGTCAAACACCATAAAAAAACTAGTGGGCCCAAGCCCATTTGGCCGAGACCCACTTCACCGACACGCTAGGGTTCGGCAACCCTAACCATCGTGTCTCAACCACCGGCCATGGCAAGAAACAGACCAGCACCGGGGCAGGGACAGGTTGGTCACATGACCGTCGCTATCTAATGGCCACAACCCAGTCCAGCGCCAGCTCGGCGGCACCCCCGTTCGGTCACCATTCCAGTTCCCCGAGAGTCCCGTCCCGGTCACCTGAAAAATCAAGTAGTTTTTCAAAAATTTCAGATTTGATATATTTTCCAAAAATTCATTTTTCATGGGATATCTAAACCCATATACGAAAAATAAACATGATGGAAACAAACATGCATGTTAAACATCGAAAAACACGAATCAAACCACAAATAGAAAGGGTAGACCGGCTCTGATACCACTGTTGGGTTCTGGGGCATACAAATCAGAGTTGTCGGAGCGAAAGCAAGACTAAACAACCCCGAACCTGTCCAAGATCGACTACCCAAGTTAGATCCAAAAGCAAATGAGTTTTCGGGTTTTACCGTGAATCTTCCCTGCAAAAAAATGTGACTTTGAGGCTCCATTTATATTGAGCTTCAGAGGTCCAAATGCTTTGTTTCTTGTTGGAGATTAAAGGTCAGCAAATTCTGTAACACTTTTATTTTTTAACCACGCCCAGATCGGACGGCAAGACCTCCGTCTGAATCAGAAGAGTTTACTCGACGGTGCTGGACAGTTCTGTACAGTTTATTTGGTTGATGCTCGAATCTCCAAGAGATTACCACCAAATATAGCAAATCTGGACTTGAGCCTCCAAGGCACCTACATACCCGTCTATCGGGATCAGAGTCCACGTAGTTCGACTGGAGATCCCGGGAAATTTGGGCAGAGTTTCGGTAAGAAATGTAGAAGAAGAACTTGTGCTGGAAAAGGGAATAGCTTCTTATGAAAATGGTGGAGAGCTCTTGGTTTTATAGAAAAGTTGGATGAAATGTGGTCAAGTAATTTACTTTTCATAACCACCACATAAACCATCATACTTATCTATAATGCCACATTAGCAAAGATAGTGGATAAATGGACCCACAAATGGCCTTAGTTGGGCCGACCACATTTGGGCCTCATGGGCCGAAGCCCAATTGCTTTGGCCATGTGCTTCCGTGCCGCGTCCAAACATTATCCGACCTCTCCTCGAACTTATCAAACAAAGTCTGATACAACATCAACGAAAAACTATGTTTTCTCGATTCACGTGCCATTTCCTCATGTATGGCCCACGGCCCAAAACCCCCGGTTTTGGCCATTGATCGTGTCTTCCGAATTTACCCTTTATCTGCCACTTTGTTTTCCTTGGATTATATCCTTTGGTGTGACCAAGAGACCATGGCAAGAAACTGACCGGCGCTGGGCAGGGACAGGTTGGTCACATTACCATTGTTATCTAATGGCCACGACTAAGTCTAGCGCCGGCTCGGGGGCGCCCCCGTCCGGTCACCATTCCAGTTCCCCAAAAAATCAAGTAGTTTTTCAAAAATTTCAGATTTGATATATTTTCCAAAAATTCATTTTTCATGGCATATCTAACCCCATAAACATAATGGAAACAAACAGGCATGTTAAACATCGAAAAACACGAATCAAACCACGGATCAAGAGGTAGACCAGCTCTGATACCACTGTTGAGTTACGGGGCATACAAATCAGAGTCTTCGCAGCGGAAGCACGTATAAACAGCCCGAACCTGCCCAAGATCGACTACCCAAGTTAGATCTAAAATCAAATGAGTTTTCGGGTTTTACTGTGAATCTGCTCTGTAGAAAAACATGACTTTGGGGCTCCATATATGAGCTTCAGAGGTCCAAATGCTTCATTTCTTGTTGGAGATTATAGGTCAGGCAATTCTCTAACACTTTCATATTTTTAACCACGCCCAGATCGGATGGCAAGACCTCCATCTGAACCAAAACAGTTTACTCGACGGTGATGGACAGTTTCTTTGGTTGTTGCTCGAATCACCGAGAGACTGTTAGATTTGTTCCCTAGTCCAGTGTAATAAATTCGTCTGCATATAAAGATTTATCATCTTTCGAATAAATAAAACGACATTATATTACTAATGTGTTGTAGTAATATATTAGATGTAATTTGATCTACATCATTATGTGTGTCATGACTAATAGTAGAACTGTAGATCAGTAAGAATTACATTAAATGAGTTCCTGATCAGTTAAACTTACATTTAATGGGTGATGTCAATAAGTCTTGATCCCCAGGATATACTCGGCCTCGCCTAAGTCCGTATAAGTACTCTGATTTAGCCCAAGTTTCCTCCTTTGGCGATCTGGATAAATCTCGATCCCTAGGATATACGCAGCCTTGCCTAAGTCCTTCATCGCGAAACACTTCCTTAACCAATCTTTGTGTAGCATGGGCAGGATGTCGTTTTTGATAAGGAGTATGTCAATGACATATAGCACTAAGAATACGACTGCATCCCCGTTTTTCCTATTGTACACACAAGGATCATCTTCATTTTGCATGAAACCAAATTCTTATATGGCTTCATCGAAACAAGGATTCCAACTCCGATAAGCTTGCTTCAATCCATAAATTGACATCTGCTGATTTTGAGGAACTTTATCCATGTTATGCTTGATCTTAAAGATCAATTTGCAACCGATGGTCATAACACCAGGGGTTGGATCCACCAAGTTCCACACTTGGTTGCATGGATTTCATCTCCTCCTCATGCATTTCTCGGAATCAGAACTCTCCATGGCTTCTTGAAAGGTGGTCAAATCGTCATAATCCACTATCTCCAAGTAACCACCCTCAGTTACCATAAATCCTTATCTCACGGGTGCCTGACGAGGTTGCCTCCTAGTCCAGCTCAGGCTTTACCTCTTTATTATCTAAGTGGAGATCCCAAAATTCTTCAGGATTCTCAATACTCGTGCCATCTCGGATCTCTTCGAAATGCACTGTTCTCCCACTGGGTGTTTTGGAGAGGAACTCTTCCTCCAAGAAGACACCTTCCCGAGCAACAAATACTTTGTTGTAATCAGGGTTTGTAAAAGTAATACCCAAATTCTCTTTCGGGCACCCTACGAATCGTGGTTCGAGCTCGTCCGCCATAAGGCGTTTTACGTAAGCCTCGCAACCCCAAATCTTGATGAATGACAACTTGGGACGTTTCCCACTCCATACCTCGTATCGTGTTGTCTCCACCGCCTTCGTAGGTGCATAATTCAGAATGAATGCAACTATCTCAATAGCGTATCCCCAAAAGGATACAGGGAGATCTGTCTGACTCATCATAGAACGAACCATGTCTAACAAGGTTCGGTTCCTCCTTTCGGACACAACGTTCAATTGAGGTGTTCTAGTCGGAGTCCACTCAAACAATATCCCACACTCTCCTGGATGGTTGATGAATTCTTGGGTCAAATATTCGCCACCTCAGTCTAAATCGAAGTGCTTCAACTTTTTTCCCAAAGTTGATTCTTAACTTCAGCCTTAAACTCTTTGAACTCATCAAACGAATTATACTTATGTCTCATAAAATAGAAATAACTGAAGGAATTTTTTGAGGGTTCCAATCAATTAATTTCATGCTCATACAAGAAATTAACCTTAAAGTTCCATGGTTAATAAGGATCTTACATGATCATGAATTGATCATGAGATCTAGGCTAGAATAAAATTTATAGATTTACTTTGATTCAAAATCTCTTTGTCACTAAATAAGATTCAGTGACTTCTAGAGAACGTCCACACATAAAGAGCTATCCGAAGATACTCACAACGATCCTTACTAGAAGATCGAAGCAAGCAAAACGGGGAGGAGAGAGGGAAAGGGGCCGGTCGGCCAAGAGAGAGAGAGAGAGATTAGGGTTTTGGAAAAAATTTCCTTGTCTTCAAATCTGAAAATTTCCCTTTTATAACTCTTTTTAGGCAATAATTAATTAAAGGCCTTAATGGGCTTAAAGCCGAAAGCTTTTAATTAATTAATGTAGAGAAGCCCATTCTGGCTTAGCCCAATCTGGGTAGGCCCTATTTATCTAAATTAACTAAATATATTTATTTAGATTATAATTAATTGGTCCAGCTAAACCGTTCTTGATTTCCAGTTTAATCCTAAACAAAAATCGGTCTAATCCAGTTTAATCGAAAACCGGATTTTGTCTCTCTCATGATTCCTCTATATGATTCCATCCGGTTTACTCAACCCTTAGTGTGTGACCCTCTAAGCTCACGACACGTTGGTAGACTGGTAAAATTACCATTTTACCCTTTCCATCATGAGTGGCATCTAGCAAGACATCATAATTACCCAACGCTTGTGATTATCGAGATTTCGACTTAACCTTGTCGTACATTAATCTATCCTTTTATTCTCTTGATTCTTTGACAACCATGAGGCATAGACAAGTCATCCTCGTTCAATTGTCCTGTTTCTTGATCTAAGTTAACTGAACTGTAACTGATACTCCGTATCGACTGCATGGCAATGCTATTGTGTTTCAGTTGTACTCATCAAGTGGCCTAAACAGATATCTACTCATACGTCCGTATGAGGGATAAATCTTTCAGCGATCTATTGAATCAGCTCATGTAACTCGTGATCGAGCCAATCACAGTCGTTATTGTAACCCTTTTACAGGAGTCGTTAGACTGAGTCAAACTCGTCACTCATTACATAGTGACCTCAATGATCCTTCCGTCTGAGGATGTGATTTCATGTGCCGACATATGAGTATGTTCATGACTGTGTCTATGCAACATACTCATGATCGGGTCGTACTATATCACCCCTTTATGGTGATACTATGACCTAACTCCGGCCCCCTTCTGGCCATGATCAGTAGAGCGTGATCATTTAGATTTAGCCTCATACCGATCGCTTCTTATGAAGCTATTCTGATCGGGGACTGCTTAAGTAAGATTTTATCTTATCTGTAGATCTACTATTATGTGTTGACACATCAATGATACAAATCAAATCATACTTAAGATATTACTACAACACTTACTAATATGAAAGCCGATTTTATTTCAACTAATAATCTTATTACATGAGTAGATTGAAAATACATTGTGCTAGGGCACAAAATCCCAACAGTCTCCCACTTTCCCTAGACCCAATTGGTATTGCAATCTAAACTTATTCCCATGACATGCTCCTCATGCTTAGGCTGCGGTAGTGCCTTAGTTATAGGGTCAGCCAGATTATCATGCGTTGAAATGTATATTTTATCTCTACTTTTCCTTTATCAACCATCTCTCGGATGATGTGATACTTTCTCTCGACGTGGTTGGTCCTGTTGTGAAATCTGGGCTCTTTAGCGAGTGCTATGGTCCCCTTGTTGTCACAGTTTAAGCTCACGGGATCAGACGTTCGCGGCAGTACATCTAATACTTTCAAGAAACTCCTGACCCACATAGCCTCCTTAGCTGCCTCGACACATCTATGTATTCCGCCTCCGTGGTGGAGTCGGCTATTGTCGCTTCCTTGAAGCTTCTCCAACTGAAATCTCCCCCGTTCAACATGAACACATACCCACCTTGAGACTTGAAGTCATCTGGGTCTGTCTGAAAACTAGCATCAACATATCCAGTGACGCTTAGTTCTCCTTCTATCCCGTCATACACTAAGAACGCGTCCTTTGTTCTCCTCAGATATTTGAGGATACACTTGACGGTAGTCCAGTGATCTTGGCCTGGGTTAGACTGAAATCTGCTGGCACAGCTGAGGGCAAACGATACGTCAGTCCTCATACAGATCATGGCATACATAATGGATCCCACTGCCGAAACATACGGGATTCCTTCCATCTTCTTCAGTTCATCAGGTGTTTTAGGACACTGATTCTTGCTGAGCTAGATGTCATGTCTTACTGGGAGGTTCCCTTTCTTAGAGTCAAGCATTGAAAATCTTCTCAACGCTTTATCTATGTAGGTGCTCTGACTTAGGCCTAAGATTCTCTTGGATCAATCTCTATAGATCCTGATCCCCAAAATGTAAGCGGCCTCTCCTAAGTCCTTCATGGAGAAACACTTCCCTAACCAAGTTTTGGTCTCAAGCAAGATTGGGACGTTATTTCCCATGACCAGTATGTCATTAACATACAATACTAGGAACACTATGTTACTCCCACTGCTCTTCTTGTAAATACAAGGTTCATCTGGATTCCTAATAAACCCGAACTCTTTTACGGCTTCATCGAACCGTAAGTTCCAACTCCTGGAAGCTTGCTTCAATCCATAAATGGATCGTTGCAGCTTACACACCTTTTCGGGATGATCTAGATCGACAAAACCTTCTGGCTGGGTCATATAGACATCCTCCTGCAAATTCCCATTAAGGAACGCGGTTTTGACGTCCATTTGTTATATCTCGTAATCAAAATATGCTGCAATGGCTAACATCATCCGAATTGACTTAATCATGGCTACTGGCGAAAAGGTCTCAACATAGTCCATGCCTTGGACTTGACGATAACCTTTTGCAACCAGTCTTCCCTTGTAAGTCTGAGGCTTTCCATCCATATCTGTCTTTAAGTTAAATATCACTTGCACCCTGTGGGTTTTATCCTACTAAGTTCCAGACCTGATTGTCTTTCATGGACTTCATTTCCTCATCCATGGCATTTTGCCATTCTTTGGAGTTGGGACTGGACAAGGCTTGCTGAACTGTTGCGTGATCATCCTGATCCAAAATGATCAAGTCATTACCCTCTATGGCTAAGAAGCCATATTTCACTGGGTTTTGACGAGATCTTTCAGACCTTCTTGGTCTTACAGGAGTTTCAGTTAGAATAGGACTCTGATCATTTACCTCATTGGGTACCTCTAAATCCTCTGTAGGTTGTTCTGTGTCTTCTCAAATTTCTTCAAGAAGCACAGGACTCCCACTAGGATTCTTGGATAAGAATTCTCTTTCCAAGAAAACCCCATCTCAAGCAACAAAAACCTTGTTCTCTTCGGGTTTAAAGAAGTAGTACCCCATGGTTCTATTGGGGTACTCTACAAAGACACACTTATCTGCCTTGGGTTCGAGTTTATCACCAAGCATCCGCTTGACGTAAACGTCGCACCCCAGATCTTGAGGAAAGACAACTTAGGAGCTTTCCCTTACCAAACCTCAAATGGAGTGGTCTCCATTGCTTTTGTAGGTGCCCGATTCAAAATGAATGCGGCTGTTTCTAGGGCATGGCCCAAGAAAGATACTGGAAGGTCGGCATGACTCATCATGGAACGAACCATGTCAAGCAAGGTTCTGTTCCTCCGTTCGGAAACACCATTCAGTTGAGGGGTTTCTGGCGGAGTTAGTTCCGAGAGAATGTCATTATCCCTTAGGTGACTAAGAAAATCTTGATCTAAATACTCGTCACCTCGATTAGAACAAAGTGCCTTTATACTTTTACCAAGCTGTTTCTGTACTTCATTCGGGAATTCTTTGAATTTATCAAAGGATTCCGACTTATTTCTCATTAAATAGACATACCCATACCTACTAAAGTCGTCGGTAAAGGTTATGACGTATCTGAAACCACTCTTGGCTTGTGTGCTTATGGGCTCACATACGTCTGAATGTATTAGGCCCAGGAGGTCACTCGTCCTTGCACCTAAGCTGCCAAAAGGCGCCTTTGTCATCTTTTCCATAATGCAAGATTCGCATATCTCGATTGGTGTGAATTCAAACGGACTTAATAGCCCACACTTGTGAAGTGTCAAGACGCATTTCTCGCCAATATGGCCCAGACGACAGTGCCACATAGCTATCTGGTTTAATTCATCCGACTTCAACCTCATATTTACGTTATAGTTTGAACTGTAGTTAGAGTTATCAACATTTAAAATGTACAAACCACCAACCATAGTTGCAGTGCCATAAACAATATTATTTATTGATAAAGTAAATAAGCCATTATCTATGGTAAATACAAAACCAAGTTTGTCCAAACTGGACACTGAAATAATATTCCTACTAAAAGTAGGTACACATATTACATCGTCCAAAACTTAAATAAGCCCTGTGGGCATCCTAAGACTAACAGAACCGACAGCCGTCGTTGACACCGAACTGTTGTCTCCGACTCTCAGATCCCGCTCGCCTTTCCCAAGGAGATTCTTACTTTCCAGATCCTGTAGATTAACAAAAATGTGAGTTTCCGCTCCAGCATCAACTACCCATGTATCTGAGAAAGTAACGTTGAGATTATACTCAACAACGTAAATACCTGATCCAGGTCTTGCATGGTGTCCTCCCTTCTGCAAGCTCTTCACATATTCCTAGTGCTGCCTGCAATCCTTTTTCCAATGACCTAGCTGCTGGCCGTAATAATAGACTACCCCTTAGGTTGAAGTATTCCCTTCGGTTCTAGGAACCGCTTGGATCTTCGAACCTCTGGGTACCCTTATCTGCCCAGCTAGGTGCATTGGTGCCTTACCCTTACCCGCCACTGCTGGTGCCTTGCCCTTGTTGGGATGTCCTGGTGACCTGCTAGTAGGTTTGCCAGCTCTTTTGAAGTTGACATCCTTATTGACCATCAGAACCTCAGGGGTCTTGCCCTTGAGATTTTTCTCTGCTGTCACCAACATCCCATGAAGTTCCTTGATAGTCTTTTCCATATTATGGAGATTGTAACTTGTGATCACATCTCCATAAACCTTAGGAAGTGACATCAGAACTATGTCTGATTTCAGCTGCTCTGTGACGCTCTGACCTAGACTGGTCAAGCGATCAAAGAGCCGCTTCATATTGAGGACATGTGGGCTCACTGCCTCACCAACATTGAGTCTGCTGTAGAATAACTCCCTAAGAGTGTCGTATCTTTCAACTCGAGCATTCTTCTGGTAGTATACTTTGATCTCCTCCATCATTTCTTGTGGATTGTTCATGAGATGCATAAACTGGTCCTGGGTGTCATTTTCTATGGACCCAACCATGAGGATGCCAACATCTTGTCGGTCGCTAAGATACTTTTCATAAGCATTCTTATCGGTCTCGCTGGCATCATCTGAAGGCACTTTCATTGGCTTGTTCGTAAGGATATACTCTTGTCTGTCATACTGAAGGGCAAGCTTTAGGTTCCTCTCCCAAACCAGGAAGTTGGTCCATGACAGCCTGTCATTCGACAGAAAAGACTTTAATGTTTCACTGCCAGAACGTGTTGATTTAGGTTGCGACGGTGCCATTAATCTACACATGAAAATAAATTCAATCAGATTCTTAATTAAGTTGAAGTGAGAGATACTTGATTATGAGTATTTCTGATTCTTACGTCTGAATCTAAACCAAGATCTCCGCATACCCAAAACTGAAGTGAGTTAATATCATCGCCCCAGTTTTGGACATTGGAGTAAGACAGTCCAGTCCTTTTCTCAAAACCATGTGATTCTCGGCTAGGGCTTATACATTGTATGTATACGGCATTGCCCTATATTTTATACCCTGGCTCAGATCATCTGAGAATCACAATCAAGTCAACCACCTTTCAACGCATGGTTCAATCTGCAAGGTTACTACGCTAATGCGCACGCACCCATGCAAGATTGTCCATCTTCTATTTAGAACCCATTCCTATGGATCCACGTTAATCGTATCCACCCATGGGTATGTGAACTAATCGAAGTGATGAAAAGTGGGCGGTATTTAGCTTGATTTGAAATTACTTGCCGTTTAAATGTCCATTCTCACTGATCATTACTTGATCTTAACTTGAAATTATCATCTACAAATCCATGTAGAGATATTTTCATTCCGGTTTACATGTGCGTGATTAACTCATTATTATTAATCTTTACACAAGTGGGTGATGATCTAATTAACATAAATTTATGAAAATTAAATCATACATTCAACCATTCATTCATAAACATAAATATAAACTTGCTTTAGCTAGCCCGATAACCCTACTGGAATAAACTAAACCTATAATAGGTCTTGTCTTTTCTCATTCTCCTGGACTCCCACTGGCTCCACGCCTCCTCGGAATCACTGTCCTTCTCATCTATGAATTATGTAATTACATTTAATTTAAATAAAATAAATGTCGTGACATGCAGGTCATAATTAAATTACAATCCAAAAGCAACTCGCTGGTTACAAACCGAAATTAAATTCTAAATCCGGCTAACTTAGCAATCATGTTGCAAAAACCGTGTTATTAAACAATCATGTTGTCAAACAATCATGTTATCAAGCAAACATAATAATTTCAATTTCATCTTGATTTAAATCATAAAATACGGTTTATCGAAACCGTTATTTTGAACCGGATAATTTCTGAATTAAATCGGTTTACGTTCTTGTTTATCGAAACCGAACCGGTCTGAAATTTTAATTAATTCTCGCTGGAAATTCTGGATTTTTCTGGGTCAGTTCTGACCCGAATCCTTTTTGATTTGACCAAACCAAAATTGACCCGAGGGCCAATTAAGGTCCGGCCAAACCCTAGCCCGTGAGGGCTGGCCGTGGCGGGCCGCCTGGCCGGTTACGGTTAGGCCTTGGCCTCCCCTGGCCGGATCCGAGAGGTTCGGCCATATCTGCCACGGGCAGATTTGGTCGGCCTTCCCTTCTTGGCCGGTCAGCCCGTGGCTTGGCCAGGGTTAGCCTTTCAGCTAGCTTCGGCCTCCCGCGGGTCTCGAACCTGATCTAATTCAATCAAACTTTAATTTTTAGCAACAATTAAATAAATTCCAGCAATTAATTCATTAACCAAAAAGCATAGAATTTGCAATTTTAGTCTCACAACACCGAAATAAATTACAAAATTAAATCTAGCCTATCATGCTCGAATAAAATAATCATGTGTAACCAAGCCTCTGATACCACTGAAGGAAATTTTTGAGGGTTACAATCAATTAATTTCACGCCCATACAAGAAATTAACCTCAAAGTTCCATGTTTAATGAGTATCTTACATGATCATAAATTGATCATGAGATCTAGGCTAGAATAAAACTTATAGATTTACCTTGATTCAAAATCTCTTTGTCACTAAATAAGATTCAGTGACCTCTAAAGAACGTCCACACAGGAAGAGCAATCCGAAGATACTCACAAGGATCCTCACTAGAAGATCGAAGCAAGCAAAACGGGGAGGAAAGAGGGAGAGGGGCCGGTCGGCCAAGAGAGAGAGAGAGAGAGAGAGAGAGATTAGGGTTTTGGAAAAAATTTCCTTATCTCTTCAAATCTGAAAATTTCCCTTTTATAACTCTTTTTAGGCAATAATTAATGAAAGACCTTAATGAGCTTAAAGCCCTAAACTTTTAATTAATTAATGTAAAGAAGCCTATTCTCGCTTAGCCCAATCTAGCTAGGCCCTTGTTAGCTAAATTATTTAAATATATTTATTTAGATTATAATTAATTGGTCCAGCTAAACCGTTCATGATTGTTAGTTTAATCCTAAACCGAAATCGGTCTAATCCGGTTTAATCCAAAACCGGATTCTGTCTCTCATGATTCCTCTATATGATTTCATCTGTTTTACTCAACCTTTAGTGTGTGACCCTCTAGGTTCACGACACGTTGGCGGACTGGTAAAATTACCATTTTGCCCTTTCCATCAATAGTGGCCTCTACCAAGACATCATGATTACCCAACGCTTGTGATTATCGAGATTTTGACTTAACCTTGTCGTACCTGAATCTATCCTTTTATCCTCTTGATATCTTTGACAACCACGAGGCATAGACAAGTCATCCTCGTTCAATTGTCCTGTTTCTTGATCTAAGTTAACTGAACTGTAACTGATACTCCGTATCGACTGCATGGTCATGCTATTGTATTTCAGTTGTACTCATCGAGTGGCCTAAACAGATATCTGCTCATACGTCTGTATGAGAGATAAATCCTTCAGCGATCTATTGAGTCAACTCATGTAACTCGCAATCGAGCCAATCACAATCGTTATTGTAACTGTTTTACAAGAGACGTTAGACTGAGTAAGACTCGTCACTCATTACATAGTGACCTCAATGATCCTTCCGTCTGAGGATGTGATTTCATGTGCCGACATATGAGTATGTTCATGACTGTGTCTATGCAACATACTCATGATCGGGTCGTCCAATATCACCCTTGTCTGGTGATACTATGACCTAACTTCGGCCCCCTTCTGACCATGATCAGTAGAGCGCGATCATTTAGAGTTAGCCTCATACTGATCGCTTCTTATGAAGCTATTCTGATCGGGGACTGCTTAAGTAAAGTTTTATCTGATCTGTAGATCTACTATTATGTGTTGACACATTAATGATACAAATCAAATCATACTTAAGATATTACTACGACACTTAGTAATATGAATACCGATTTTATTTCAACTAATAATCTTATTACATGAGTAGATTAAAAATACATTGTGCTAGGGCACAAAATCCCAACAATAACCATACCTACTGAAATCATCAGTAAATATGATAAAGTATCTAAATCCTCCTCTGGCTTGTGTACTCATTGATATGCATACATCGGAGAGTATCAGGCCCAATAAGTCACCCGCCCTCTCACCCCTACCGGTTAAGGGCGACTTCGTCATCTTGCCATCAAGCTAGATTCACACCTATCAGTTTGACTGAATTCAAACAAACTCATCAGTCCACACTTGTGAAGTGTTGATAGTCGTCTCTTGCTTATGCTGCTTAGACGGAAGTGCCATAACCGAGTTTTACTCGATTCATCAACCTTGAGCCTTTTGGTATTTACATTGTATGCCGCATATTTGATAATGTCGCTAGTTTTCAAAACATAGAAACCATTAACTGTCGTTGTTTCCTACAACAAACACTATTTCTATAGTGTTTAAATAAACCATTAACAATGGTAACATTAAAACTTTGAACGTTCATTACAGAAATAGAAATAATATCTCTGTGGAAAGTCAGTATACAATAAACGTAATTCAGTTTCAAACGAAGTCTCGATAGGGAACTGAGATAGACGACCCGTACGCCTATTACCACGACCCTCTGGTCGTCTGTAGCCCGAATGTCTGCTTCGTCTTCAGCCAAATCTCGTATACTTTCCAGCTCCTACATATCAACACATATGTGAGATTGCAAGCCTGTATCTAGCACCCAGCTAGAATCAGTAGACAGATTTACTTCAATGAAGTAAATACCTGAAGAGCCAGCCGCGCCAACCTTCTTCCGCTCTTCCAGGAACTTATTCTAGTCCCTTCTCCAGTGACCACGCAGATCGCTGAAGAAGTAAACGGCGTCATTCATGTCCATGTTGGCCTCGCTTTAGCCCTTGGGCGGAGACGTGCCCTTATGGACTATGAGACCCTTTCTTCTTTCTTCAGTCGGTGTGGAGGACTTGACCGAGCTCCCACTAGTTTCAAGACTAGCTCTCTTGAAACTAGTGTCCCCTTTGACCATCACCATCTCTTTTGAGTTAAAAAATTCTTGACATGTGAACCAGAATTTGACTGGAGAGAGCTAATGCATCAACGCCCCCAAAGAAAACTGTCTACCTCTTCTAGCTTCGCTCCCAGGAGAGCTCTGCTAACGCAACGACGCTCGTGGTCACAAGTTTTGTCGAGTGTGAAAATTGTCATTTCTGTAGAGATAAACTTCCATGAATCTTTGCGATGGTCATGTCCATTTCATGCATGTTGCAGTTCATAATGAACTCATCATACATTGAAGAGAGAGTTGACACGATCATTACGACCTTCTACTCTTTTGTAAATTCAACACCGAGCCGGGCAAGGTGTTCTAATTGACCCTTCATCTTCAGAGCGTGACGACTGTCTGACTCTCCTTATGGCATTTTAGTGAACATGAAACCCTTAACGGACTTGAACCTTTCAGTCCTAACCCGCTCCTTAAACATCTCCTTGAGTTGTCCCATGATGGCGAATGAGTCTAAACTATTATCCGTCAATTGTTTTGGAGATCAGCCTCCATCGTGGTCAGCATGATGAATCCCACATCGAGGGAGTCGTTAAGACGCTTTTGGTAAGCATCTCTAACAGTCCTTGTGGAACCAGCATCTGGCACAGGGGTGAAATTCTGAATCGTAGCCGAGTTAGGAAGTCGAACACAAAGTCTTTAACTTGTGTATCGACTTCTTGTGGAAACCGTAAGTAAAGTAATGGACAGATAATGATAACGACACCAGAGATGATTACCCAGTTCGGTGACTCCGCACCTACGTCTGGGGGCACTTTGCCAGTGGAAAGGTTTTTCACTATAGGTAGTCAATAGTACAACTTCAAGCACCAACTAGCTATCACACAAGCTATTGTCCTAAGCTACTATAGATCTCACCGTGAATCGCCTCGACCAAGGGCCTCTCCCCCTGTCTTTGAGATTCCCTCAATTCCACCCTTCGAGCAAGCTCCTATGCTCGGTGTCGTTGTCTTCTTGACGGAGTTGTGAATCTTCAATCACAAACAAAAACCCTAACCAATCCAAACACTTAGTCTTCGCGACTCAAGGTTTGATCGGAGCAAAAGGTCCGTTCTAGCGAATATTCATCAGCCTCTCAACACGCCGATGGTGCACGGTTAAGAGCTCTGAGAAATCTTGCAGTGTTAGAACAAGAACGGATGATCTGCTAATGGGAAGCCAAGGGCTTTTTATAGCAGCTCATATTCCTAATCCTTCTCGGATCAGGAACAGGAAAGTCAGGCAAGTTGTTGCTGCCTTCCATGACAGCTGGAAGTCGTCTTGCCTGTTCTGACTTCCTGATGAAATCAGGCAAGTCGAGTTGCCGCCTATTGCTGACGTGTAACTGCCAGCTGGAAGTCGTCTGACTTGTCGACGTCACTCTCTTGCGCTCCAAGTCTTCGTGGAGCCTTTCTTCTTTCGCTCCAAGCTTCGTCGAAATAGGAAAGCTTCAGACTTTCCTAATTTTCGGCTCGTAACAAGTCGCTCCACATGTCATGTAACATGTTACACGACTTCTTACATTTGCGCTAAAAAATCATGCCAACTATTAAACGTAGCAACAAGGGGGAATTGGCTCGTCAAGCACATATTCCTTCCTCTCGTGTTTGAGTACAAGGGATTTCGCGCCACTAAGTTTCTCCTTCTTCAGGATTGACCTTAGTGACACGACGTGTGTTTGGCTTGCTGCCATTATCTACACAAATAAATAAATTCAAGTTAGACTCTGAATTTATCTATGAAGATTTGTTGCAAAACCTTGTCCATTTTGATCTTTCACAAGAATCAAGAACCAAGACCCTTCATTCACCCTCTTGAAGTGAGCTAAGGCATCAATGCTTCCATTAGGCTATGTAGGTAGGAATACTTTCCAATCACACAGAGTGTGACTCTTGGCCAGAACATATGTACAATGTACATTGACATTGTTCTGTCTCGTGCTCTAGGTCGACGCAATCGTAGACATGTGGACCAGAACTTGATTGGAGAGAGCTAAGCCTTCAACTGAAGGAATTCCATGGGTTCCATAGATTTAATAACATGCAGCGGACAATAATCTAACCATGGAATTCGATATATAATTCTTATATGAAAAATTTCAGTATGCAATATGAAATTCAAATCTGAAAATTACCTTTAAGGAATCGATCAAACACAAAATTTATGTGTTCTCTAGATCGTCCACACAAGTACAACACCTAAACCAAGGATTCTACACACAAATTTACTAGTTTTTAGTGTAGAGGAATAGCAAAAACCCTAGTTTTTTGGAGGAGAGAGGGAGGGGCGGAAAGGAGAGAGAGAGGGCCGAAAATAGGAGTTGTGATTAGGTTAAAATTATGGAAAAAATCTGATTTTCATTATCATTATTTTTCACATAAATAAATCCTTAAAAACTCTTAATTAAACTTAAGTCCAATCTCAATTAACATCAAGAATGGGCTTAAAGCCCAATTAGCTAAAGTTTAATTAAACCCAGATAATTCGGGTTCTAATTAAACGGTTTAGCTAAACCAGTCCAATCCCTTTAATCTGATTTCCTCAACCGTCTGCTTATAAACCTAGTCCAGAAATCAACCGAATCGTTTTTAATTTGACTAAATTGAAAACCGGATTCTCCCAATTTCCATCCAAGTCTATTTGGCTATATACTGTATTTAAAGTGTGTGACACTCTAGGCTCACGTTACGTTGGCAGACTGGTAAAATTACTATTTTACTCTTTCCATCATAAGTGGCCTCTAGCAAGATAGTATGATTACCCAACCTCCGTGATTATCGATGATTCGACTTAACCTATTATCGTACATGTCACTATCCTTTTATCATACTGATATATAGATTGATCAATAGGCATAGAACCGTCATCCTAATTTATCAATCACTGTTTCTTGATATCTGAGATGACTGAAAACTGATACAGACGTATCACCTGCATGGCCATGCTATTCCTTCAGTCATACTCATCAAGTGGCCTGACCGGATATCTTTCCCATACCGGAGTATGAGTGATAAATCTCTCAACCGTCTTTCGACTTCACTCATGTAATTCATAATCAAGCCAATCAAAGCCCTTATGGCTACCCTTTTACAAGTAATGTTAGACTAGGTCAAACTTAGAGATTCATTACATAGTGCACACAAAGACTCCTTTGTCTTATGATATAATGACAAGTTACGATCTGTTAGTATGCTCATGACAGTATCTATGCTGCATGCTCACCATCGGGTCGTCCAATACCATCGCCCTGATGATATCTATGATATAACTCCGACACTTACTTTGTCATGATCAGTAGAGCGTGATCATAAGGAGTTAGTCTCATACTGATCGCTTCTTAAAGAAGCTTAGCTGATCAGGGACACATCAAATGTAATTCTTTCTAATCTACAGTTCTACTATTAGTGATTATACACATAATGATATAGATCAAATTACATTCGATATATTACTACAACATATTAGTAATATGATGTCGTTTTATTAATTCGAAAAATGATAAAACATTACAATGTAGATTAACTTATTACATTGGACTAGGGCACAATCCTAACATCTGCGCCCCAATAAAAACTCTCCACAACCTCTAGACTGCTTCCACGAACGCTAAGCTAACGCACACGACGTTCATGACCTTGTTGAGTCAACCAATTAACGACTTGTGAACCAGAACTTGAACTGGAGAGAGCTAATGCATCTACGGCCCAAACAAAACTATCCACCTCTTCTAGCTTTGTTCGTGGTCACGCAGTTTCGTTGAGTGTCAAAATTGGATTGGATCATCGCATGACTCAATTTCATTGCGATATGGTCATGTTTTGCGAGACATGCACCAAGTACATTCTCTACATGACAACTTTTCATCCATTCCTGGTACGATGATATGTTTCATGCTTCACTTAGTTTTGTATGTTCAAGTTTACGTTATTTAACCAATTCCAGACATGCAAAACATATGTATGTTTAAACTTATCATGCTCTCATGCATATAAAATAAACATACATTATTAATCATGCAATTCTAAAAAGCATAATTTAAACGTGTATAGCCTAAGCCCATATCTAGGTTTGATCTTTATGGGGCCAGTCCATAAAGATCGAGGTAACATCCTAAGCGTGAAGATTACAACTACAAAAGTCTTCTTCATCCTTAGCGACGCTCCCATTGGCTCCTTGACGCTCCACGACTTAATGCCAGCTCCAAGACTCCCAGTGTGCCATCTCCGGAAAGTGCGTTTACAAAATACATCAATGACTCGCAGGCCGGGTATAAATATAATACATGTAAACTATGACGCATCTCGTATCAAAATATACACAACCCAAATCTTAAGATGGCACAAACTGCCACTTTATATTTACAATTCAAATGCAATATAAATGGTTTTTTCTTGATGGGCTAGGCCATACATCATGTGATCTAACTTACGCATGTTGTAAGTATATCATGTTATCAAACATACATGTTGTCAAACAATGCATGTTATCAATCACAATAAATCATATTTCAATCTTTATGATTTTAGTGAATCGATCTCACTTGGCACTCGAAAGTCCCGATCTCGAAATTCTAAACCGAGACTCCCGCGCTTCCAATTAAAATCAGGAATTGGTCCTTCGAACTAATTGCAAGAACCCGGCCCCGTCGCCGGTCGATGTAATCACTTCATCAAACGGTATGTTGAAACTCTAGTGTATCGAGCAAAACCCTAATAGGTTGTTGGGTGATGCAAAAAGTTCAACATAATATGTCAACAATATACCACGTACATTGAACGACACACAATGCAGTCCTCCAGTTTCTCGGGTCATCAATCCTATGGAAACTCGAGAACGTACTTTATCTCGACGGAAAAATAGTTTTCGATATCTTTATATACTGGATCATAACCATTTAATCTATATCGAGGATCAAGTATATTCATGGCATCAATACAGAAATTAAACAATCCCACTCAACCTCCCGATTTGCCTCTAGGTCAAAATTTCGACTTGAAGCGAACCCCTCTGTTCATGGGTGTGGATCGCCACCCTTCACGGACCGAGAGGTGTCGATTGCCACCCCAAGCGACTAAGTGGTGTCGATCGACACCCCTTGACTTTGGCGGAGAAACCGAGGAGAGGTGTCGATTGACACCCTCCTCGTCATGATCCAAAATCGGTCTTTCTCGAGCCCGATTCTCGATCTAATTTAACTCAGGTCAATTCCCGAGCTTTTGGGAAGGATTGCATACACCGGGTGCATCAATATCAAGCCAAAACAACACCCGAAAACACATAAAAATCCCGCCTATATCTGAAGAACGATCAAGAACAGATTTTTACGATTTCATGAGACCAAATCAAGAAAAGAAGTAGAGATTCATGCATAAAACAAACATGGCAACAATCATATATCATCAAGCATGCATTTTTATCACAAATCATGCAAGATTGATTCATCTATAGAGCAACCAACCTCTGATACTACTGTCAGGGATTCCCGGGATCTATGCACAACGAAAAATTGAAATTCTAACCGGGAAATCCCGCACAAGGATCTCTCGCCAAAAATAGATGAATCAATTGGATACAAAGTAATAAAGGCTCATGGAAACCTACCTCTCGTAGTCCGAATGAGTAGCTCTCGAGTCCGATCCAAGACGTTCCCTTAGGCCCGTCCTCTACAAATGCACACACACATGAGATCAACCTCTTGAAAAGTGGATTCTCCCGACGGCTAATAGACCACCGTAGAACCCTCTCCTCATTCGATTCTCTAGCCCCCAATGCAGAAACTAGAGAGTTTTTAGGTGATGTATCAAATATTGCTCAAGGCATTAAGTGGCTCTCACCCCAAGGCCTTTATTTATAGGCTTTGGGTGAAGGCCTAGGATTTTTCCCGTCTAACACAAGTTTCGATCGACACCCGTCCCGTGGTGGAAGGTGTCGATCGACACCACCCCTTTTGCTGCCAGACATAGGTGTCGATCGACACCTCTTTGTGATGATGTCGATTGACACTATCAAGTTGCTGATCGACACCCCACTACAATCATTCATACACCACCTAATTTTGGACCTCTTGAGTCCCATTAGCAGATCAACGTCAAACATCATTTCACCTGATCCATCACTAGTGGTCTCTAGTAAGACATAGTGAATACCCAATGTCCACGAGGTATCGATCGGTTTGATATCTCCTCTCTGGCATCTGTATCACTAACCCTTTGTTTGCTTTAAGGCATATGAGATCAAATGAGGCATATAGCCGTCCGATATCAATCTATGAAAACACTATTCAAAGCAGGTCGTCCGATATCAATCACCTCATGATATCTATGATATGGTTCCAGGATCCCTCATCCCTATGACAAGTAGAACTACGTCATTAAGAACCATCCTCATAGTGGTCGCTTCTTAGGAAGCATGTTTTGACCAGGGACTCGTTAAGTGTGATCCGTACAGATTTATGGTTCTACTACTTTAGTGGACATAAATCAGATCATGCTTAACATATTACTTCAACACATAAGTAATACAAAGCCGTTTTATATATATGTTACAAACGATGATAATGTACATAGACGTTTACAGGTTAATAGCAATTGGACTAGGGCACAAATGCTATCAATCTCCCACTTGCCCCTAGTTCCAATCTAAGTCCCAGTCTATACCTATTGACCTAACATGTTTATCATGTTTTGCTCGTGGAAGAGCCTTGGTCAAGAGGTCGGCTGTGTTATCATCAGTTGCAACGTAGTGGATCTTCACGTCACCTTTTAGCAACAATGTCGCAGATGATGTGATACTTTCTGAGTACATGTTTGGATCTGTCATGTGCCCTGGGTTCCTTAGCTTGCGCAATGGCCCTGGTGTTGTCACAATATAAGTCTACTGGGTTAGATGGGTTTTTAATTACACCTAACCCAGCCATGAAACTCCTAATCCATACAGCCTCTTCTCCCGCTTCGGATGCGGCAATGTACTCAGCTTCGGTCGTAGAGTCGGCAATGGTGTCCTGCTTCTTGCTTTTCAGCTGAAAGCTCCACCGTTCAACATAAACATATAACCCAACTGACTTTTTAAGTCATCGGGGTCTGTCTGGAAAACTAGCGTCAACATATCCTTTGACGACTAGATCATCATTTCTTCCCCCGTATACAAGAAAAGCGTCTTTTGTTTTTCTCAAAATCGAGAATCGCCTTGACGGCAATCCAGTGTTCCTCACCGGGTTCAGACTGATGTCTACTGGTACAGCTTAGGGCAAACGAGACATCCGGTCTCGTACATATCATGGCACACATTATGGACCCTATAGCCGAAACATATGGGATCTCATTCATTCTTGCTAGCTCTGCAGGTGTCTCAGCACACTACTTCTTGCTTAGCTTTATGCCATGGCGCATGGGCAGCAGTCCTTTCTTTGAATCTAGCATCGAGAATCTTCTCAATATTTTGTCTATGTAGGTGCTTTGACTTAAGCCCAAGACCCGCTTGGCACGGTCTCTATATATCTTGATCCCCAAGATGTAAGAGGCCTCGCCTAAGTCCTTCATTGCGAAACACTCACCTAACCAAGTCTTTGTTATAAGCAAGGTAGGGACGTTGTTTCCAATGAGCAGTATGTCATCAACATAAAGCACCAAGAAGACTACTTTGCTCCCATCTGCCCTTTTATATATACGCAAGGTTCATCATCGTTCTTGATGAAGCCAAATTGTTTCACAACTTCATCAAAACGTTGATTCCAACTCCGAGATGCTTGCTTCAAACCATAAATTGATTTGAGCAACTTGCAAATCTTTCCCTTATTCTTAGGATCCTCAAAACCCTCAGGCTGGGACATATAAACGTCCTCAGCTAACCTCCCGTTGAAGAAGGCGGTTTTGACGTCCATTTGCCATATCTCAAAATTGCTACGGCAAGTAGAATGCGGATAGATTTGACCATAGCTACTGGAGAAAAGGTCTCTTCATAGTCAATTCCGTGGATTTGCCTATAACCTTTTGCTACCAGTCTTGCTTTATAGGTCTGAGGTTTGCCATCCATGTCCATCTTTATATTAAAGATCCATTTACACCTAATGACTTTTACGTCAGGGGTTTGATCCACCAAGTCCCACACTTGATTATCTGACATGGATTGCATTTCTTCCCTCATGGCTTCCAGCCATTTCTCAGAGTCGGTTCCGTCCTTATTAACTGTAGCTATTGGTTCTTGCTCAACGACTACTTCTGGTGGGTCGTCCAGTGGTTCCTAAGTGACCATCTCATCTAGAAATTCATTAAGATGAACAGCCCTCCCACTGACTGTCTTGGAAATAAATTCTTTTTCCAAGAATGTCCCACCTCGATTATGAATGCGGCCGTTTGCAGAGCGTAACCCCAGAAGGAGATCGGGAGATCAGTGAGACTTAACATCGATCGAACCATATCAAACAATGTCCGATTCCTTCGCTCGGACACACCATTGAGTTGCGGTGTTCCTGGCGGAGTCCACTAAGATAGTATTCCACTTTCTTTAAGAAACTCTTCGGATAAGTATTCTCCACCCCGATCAGAACAGAGTGCCTTGATACTTTTTCCGAGTTGGTTTTCTACTTCAGTCCTAGACTCCTTGAATTTATCAAAGGCTTTGGACTTATGTCTTATGAGATAGACATAATCATATCTACTGAAATCATCAGTAAACGTGATAAAGTAGCCTAAACCACATCTGGCTGGTGTACTCATTTGGTCCACATACGTTTGAATGTATTAGACCTAATAGATCACCTGCCCTCTCACCTAAACCAGTGAAGGGCGTTTCAGTCATCTTGCCCATTAAACAAGCTTCGCATCTATCAATCGTTTGGTATTCGAATTGACTTAGAAGTCCGCGCTTATGAAGCGCTGAGATGCGTTTCTCATTTATGTGACCTAGACGACAATGCCAGATTAGAGTTTGGTCTAAATCATTAGCTTTAAACCTCTTAGGTAGAACAAGGTTAACAGAACCCACGGCAGTTGCGGTAACTCTCACGTTGTTCCCAACTCTTAGGTCCACCTCGAGTCAACCAACCTTCACTAACGAGTTTACTTTGTGCAGATGCTCCGCTAAGGCGCACGACATCCCACAAAGTTTACCATTCCCATCTAGAACCCATTCGATCGATGCTCCGCTAAGGCGCACGACACCGATAAAATGTTTCTACATGGGTGTGAATTTGGGTGGCATCTCACTTGACTCAAATTAGCTTGTAAATTGGTTGTGCTTAATAATTCGAAAGTATTGGGTACAATTACGAACCCGTCATCAACAACCCGTGTTGTGACGTTTCTAATTGTATTACATACTATCTTCATTTGAATCCGTCATTTGCAACCCGTGCAAACACGTTTCAAATTTGAACTCATCAATCACAACCCGTGCAATGATAGTTCACAACGCTTTAAACATGCAAACAATTAAAGTTGATTTTAATTTTTGCATGTGAGGTGATGGCTTATAAACTTATAAGCTAATCATGCAAGCATGTTATTAATTAAATAATTCAAGCAAGCATTCATAAAGCGTTAAATATGCATTTTATAGCCCATCCTAAACTTAGGATTCTACGAGTCTTCACATATTCTCGTCTTTCTCATTCGGGCTCCCACTAGCTCTTGGACTTCCTCCAAGACCGTCATCGTGCTCGATTTTCCATCCTTCTCGTCTTTGAGTAATAATTACAATTAATACTCGGTTCGTAGACCGGATAAAAAATAATTACACTTTATGGGCTCGAATAAAAGAATAATTACACGCTAACACTAATGGTATGCAAACCGTGAAAGCGATAAAATCTAATGGGCTACTAATGCATCATACATTTCATCACATCATCCAACATGTTATCACACAAACATGTTATCAAATAATATGCAATAATTCCGATTTTAATTTTGCCAAGTTGCTTGGTCGGGTTTATCGAAACTAGACCTTTTCGAAAAACGGTTTATCGAAACCGATTAAATTTTGAAAGTTTTTGAAATATTGGATCGCAGGTTCGTGACACGTATCAAACACCACGCACGAACCAAGTCGGGCCAAGCCAATGGACCGAAGCCCATTGGGCCGAGCCCAACTATGCACGGCCCGGTTTTGGGCCTTGGAAGGCCTAAACCGGCCTTGCCGCCACTCTCGGCCTCGCCCGAGAGTGGGAACGGGCTCGGTCACCGCCGGCCTCCCCGGCCTCCGGTGACCTCCGTTCGGTACCTCCAATCCGGCTCCCCGAGAGTCCCTTCTCGGACCCGACAAATCCAATAATTTCCGAAAAATTCCAAATTCAATATATTTTCAAAAATAACATATTTCATGCAAATATCCCAAAAAGCATTAAAATCATGTTATCAACAATTATGGCATTTGTATCATTACAAAACCGAAATAACATACAAGGATCTCGGAGTGGTAGACCGGCTCTGATACCACTGTTAGGTCCCGGGGCATCCTAATTACGTTCATGGCAGCGGAAGCAACCTATAAACCGCCCCTAACCTGCGCAAGATCGACTACCAAGTTAGATCCTTAGGAAATCGAGTTTTCGGGTTTTACCAGAATCTGCCCGGCAGAAAACCGAGACTTTGAAGCTTTATATCTCGAGCTACAGATCTCCAATTGCTTCGGTTCTTTTTGGAGATTAAACCTCAGCTAATTCCCTACATCTTTTGTGTTTTTCTCTAAACCCAGTTCGGACGAGAAGACCTCCGTCTGGAGCAAAACATTTTTCCCGTCTCGCTGGACAGACTCTGCGGACTAGTCTGCTTCTCGGCCTTGTATCTCCTAAACCAGCGCTCTTTTTGAAAATCAGTATTTCACAAAAGTTGTAGCCCTTGGACTTATCTTTCCAAGGCCGCAAGTTTCAGCTCAATCGGAGCTCGGACGAAGCGGCTATGGCTCACGCATTGTCGGTCATCGGAACTGGACAATCTGGACAGTTTCTCCATTTTGCATTTAGTCTTCGTTGAATCGATAAAGAAGAACGTTCGGATCTTCTTCTCTAAAGCAAGTCCACACCAAGGGGATGATCTTGATGATCCCTCACTTAATTGCCTACTAGAACAATTAAATGAAGAACAAGAGAGCAAAGAGAGGAGAGAGTGTTGTGAGAGTTGTGTGATTCTTGAATTAATGAATGAATACTAGATATTTCAATTCATCATCCAACAAGCATCGGTCAAAAGTGATTGGTATGGGCTTAAAGGTGCATTAACCCATACCCCTTAAATCACTCACCTCTTAATCCACAATCACCAACTAAGCATGGTGTTGTGTGGCCCCCACACATGGACCCACCATGTGGGCCGGCCATGAGGTCTTGTTGGGCCCTTAATGGGCCGGCCATGAGGCTTCATGGGCCGAGCCCAATGGGCCCTCCCGTGTTGTCTCATGCCGTGTCCAAAAATCGCCCGACCCTTTTGTCGTCACTTATCAAACAAAGTCCGACGCGATATCGACGAAAAACTCAATTTTTCTCGATTCGCTAATTATTCTCTCAAACCGAACCTATGGCACAAAACCTCCAGTTTTGTCCATATATTACTCCTCAAGAAACATCAATGTTTCCTTGTCTCAAGTTATCCGCCTTGTATGTGTGTGACCCTCTAGGCTCATGCCACCGTTGGCAGATCGGCGCAAAAGATTGCTCTTGCCCGATCCATCATAAGTGGTCTCTAGTAAAACATTATGATTACCCAAGGTGCATGATGATCGATGATTCGACTTAACCTTTGTGCGTACAAGTCACCATCCTGTTATCTCTAGATATCCCGATTGATCACAAGGCATAGAGTCGTCTCCCTTGTTCAATCAATCATTGTTACTTGATATGCGAGATGGCTGAGAACTGATAACCCGTATCATTTGCATGGCCATGCTCTTTCTCTCAGTCAGTCTCCATCAAGAGGCCTTCTAACGGATATCTTTCCCATACCGTAGTATGAGGGATAAATCCCTTAGCCGTCTTTCGTGTCACTCATGCAACCCGTTCCGCCACCCAATCATGCCCTTTATAGCAATCCTTTTACAGAAAGCGTTTGGCGCAAGTTAAAGCCGTACGTTCATTGCATAGTGATCACAAAGACTCCTTGGTCTAAGGATGCCGTGACAAGCTATCGCATTTGAATATGTTTATGGCTTAATCTATGAAAACACTATTCAAAGCAGGTCGTCCGATATCAATCACCTCATGATATCTATGATATGGTTCCAGGATCCCTCATCCCTATGACAAGTAGAACTACGTCATTAAGAACCATCCTCATAGTGGTCGCTTCTTAGGAAGCATGTTTTGACCAGGGACTCGTTAAGTGTGATCCGTACAGATTTATGGTTCTACTACTTTAGTGGTCATAAATCAGATCATGCTTAACATATTACTTCAACACATAAGTAATACAAAGCCGTTTTATATATATGTTACAAACGATGATAATGTACATAGACGTTTACAGGCTAATAGCAATTGGACTAGGGCACAAATGCTATCAATATTTCCTACACATCCTACTCCAGCCTAATGATTTAGCTACTCATGGTATATTGAGAACAAACATTCAACGTCATCTCAAAGCATAAATCTATAAAAGCACATACCAGAATCATGCAAACAATCACAATTGAAAAATACTTCAATAATATATTAAAATCAAATCAGTTCAATAGGTGTTCTCAATCTCATATAAAATTTAATGAGTGTAACTTACAGTTAAACTAAAAGAACCTTTGGTCCTTGATCCTTGATCTCCTTCTGCACCAAAAGTGGCTATTGATCTCTCTTCCATTGGTTTCTACTCTATTAAGTCGTCGTTTTGTCGAACCCTAAGTGATGCTTATATAGGCATGAGAGAGGCTAGCCAATTTGGGAAAGAAACGTGGCAGATCTGTTGGCACGACATTAGTAGTCGAGTTGGGAATCGATTATTGGGCTCAGTTAGTTGACAATTTCTCCACTGGCCGAGCTTGGTTGTCGGCTCCTTCCTCGTGTGGGAACTGCTTGGTAGCCGAGTGGGTAGCCGAGTTCGGGACTTGGCTAGTGGACTCGGCTGATGGTTGTTTGCTCTCTGTCCATGTTCTGAATATTTTTAATTAAATAGATCGAGTCCCTGCTGAAGTAGTCGATTCAAGGGACTCGTTAGCTGGACACTTTGACTCTATTCCTTCTCTGCCTTGATTTAATTAAATCAGCCGAGTCCTAGTTCAAGTACCTGAGTTAGGGGATTCAACTAAGGGACTCGGATACCAGCCTCTCCGAGGCAGTTTTGCCTTTGGCTAGATTTTCGGTTCAAAATGCCATCTTCGTACCTGAAACATACTCAACATACCCGTGATGCGAATGATACAAAATTAACACCAAAACACACACATTAGGGGTAAAATGGCCTTGAGAGCGGGATGAATTACCTTGGGAGAATGCTAAAATTCTCCCTCATCAAAGGGGCTTAATCGAAATAATTTAAAAAAATGTAGATTGATTGACCACTTGATGAATATCTTGAGACCTCTATCTATCTACTTCTCATTTTAGGTGGGTTGGGCTTTATAGACTCTACTATTAGATATCAAGTACTCCTACATTGCTAGGAGAGAGAAACAAGTTGTATATTACAGAAAAGGACAAGTAAACTTATAAGTTTAACATTTTAAGTAACCTAGTTTAGAAAATTTAGTACCTGTATCAGCTATTTCTGCGAATAGAACATTAAATTACCTATTATGGATTCAGTTGAGTGTTTTTTTTAATGCTTGGTTTGACTGCAGATTTATATTCTTCTCTACAAAGAGGTTGCCCTGGCCTTAAAAATCAACAGTATGTATAGCAAGAAGAAGCTTCGTAAGATTCATGAGAATGTGAGGGTACTGCGTTACCCTGATCACTTCTCTTGCGGTGTTTACCTATGGTATGCATATGATCTTATTTGTAGTTAGATTTTGTCATTATAATGGACTTTTCAGTTTCTCATACCTATTAGTGGTTACATATAGGTCCCACCATGAAAAACTTGTAATTATTGATAGCCAGATTTGTTTTATTGGAGGATTGGATCTGTGCTTTGGTCGGTATGACACATTTGAACATAAAGTTGGTGATTGCCCTCCTCAGCTGTGGCCCGGAAAGGACTATTACAACCCTAGGTAATATTTTCTAGAACAATTAACATGGTAATAAAGCATGAAACTGCTGCAACAACTACATATATATTTTGTGATTGAGAATGTGTTAGTTTTATTTCAGATTTGTTGTAGCCTTGTCGCAATGTCATTGATCTGTAACATTACCTTTTAGGGAATCCGAGCCGAATTCATGGGAAGATACAATGAAGGATGAGTTGAATCGTGAAAAATATCCTCGCATGCCTTGGCATGATGTTCATTGTGCTATATGGGGGCCACCTTGTCGTGATATTGCTCGACATTTTGTGCAGCGCTGGAACTATGCAAAGGTTAATGACATGCCACTATTAGTATTAGGCTAGCGTAGGGGATAAGATAAGCCTGTTATTTTGATATAAACATGCATTTTACTTACCCAGAAAAACAAAGCTCCACAAGAAGAGACGATTCCGTTGCTTATGCCTCAGCAGCACATGGCTATTCCACATTACATGGTGACTAAGGCAACTAAAGATAATATTCAAAGAGAAGATTCATTTAACTCCAAGTCCAGTTTACAAGATATCCCACTGCTCTTGCCTCAAGAGGCTGATGGTAGACAAGAATTATTAGATGACAGGAACAGCTCAGATACAGATTGGTGGGAAATGCAAGAGCGGGGAGATCGGTTTGGGTCTGCAGATGATAGTGGACAAGTTGGTCCTCGTGCTTCATGTCATTGTCAGGTCTGTTGTGATTTTGAGATATTGTATGTGTTTTTTTCCTTGGCATATCATTTCATATTGTATTTTGTTTATGCCAACTTAGGTAATTAGGAGTGTCAGTCAGTGGTCTGCGGGAACAAGCCAGACTGAAGACAGCATTCATTGTGCATATTGTTCTCTTATTGAGAAAGCAGAACATTTCATCTATATTGAGGTATATAATGAGCTTTCCAATATTTTTTTTTTTCAGCCAAATGGGAATCTTATAATATCAAAACACGAAATAAAAACCCTAAATTAAAGAGCTAATAAGTAAGCGAGTGGCTTGTCTTGTCTCTCGGCCTATGTCACCAATGAGTGGATCTGGCATCAGAAATAAGCAGAAAAGACTTGTCACTTTCGTGGTTGAGATCATGCATGTACAGGTGATGGATATACTTATATTCATCACCTACCGTATATACTTTGAAGGTGTGTTAGACTTGGATACCAAACTTAACTGACATTGGTAAAAGCCTTGCTCATCATTACGTCTTTTGCTTATGTTACTATTCTAACTTGCATTTGGTTCTTGGGAAACTTGTATCCAGAATCAATTTTTCATATCAGGTCTTTCAGGGGATGCTATTATTAGAAATCGTGTTCTAGAGGCACTGTACCGGCGAATTATGCGAGCATATAATGATAACAAGTGTTTCAGAGTGATTATCGTCATACCTTTGCTGCCAGGTTTTCAGGTTGTAAATCTTAGTTAACTTTGTTCCATATTTTGAGTTTGGATACAGTTATAAAAGTATTTGAACTCGAGCAGGGGGGCATTGATGATGGTGGTGCAGCGTCTGTAAGAGCGGTTATGCATTGGCAGTATTGAACAATTTGCAGGGGACAGAATTCGATATTGCATAATCTTCATCATCTTCTTGGTCCTAAAACACAGGATTATATTTCCTTCTATGGTCTCAGAGCATATGGTAAACTGTTCAATGATGGTCCTTTGGCCTCTAGTCAGGTATTTTTCGAGCTAACTACAAATTAATACATGAATTAGTTGTTATTTGATGTTAAACATTAACTTCTCTTCTTTTAAGGTTTATGTGCACAGTAAAGTCATGATAATTGATGACCGTGTATGTTTAATTGGATCAGCCAACATCAACGACAGAAGTTTACTTGGTTCAAGAGATTCCGAGGTACTAAATGATCGTTCTTACAGTTACAGCTCCTCAAAATGTTGGTAATTTTATCAAGATAACATGTTGGTTGCTGTCATCCTCAACTAAAATAGAATTGACATAAGAGCAACGCATGTCCTAGAATTATAAACTCCACTAATTTTGATTTTGCAGTAGATAACTTATTACTAGGGTTCATTTTGAATGTGCATCGCTTTATGAGGTATTTAATTTAATTTGCGTGTCTGTTTCAGATTGGTATAGTAATCGAAGACAAAGAGTGGGTTGATTCTTATATGGGTGGAAAGCAGTGGAAGGCTGGAAAATTTGCTTTGAGTCTCCGACTCTCGCTATGGTCTGAACACCTTGGTCTTCGTGTAGGATGGGTTAGTGTTTTTGTGTAGCAATGACTTATTAGAACTAATGGACTATTTTTCACTCAATCGTGTGTAATTCATCAGATAAATCGAATAATCGACCCCATAATAGATTCAACTTACAAGGACATATGGATAGCAACTGCGAAGGTGACAAAATTAGTTTTGGCATTATAATTTATAGTTGTGCTGATTAATTCAATTGTTTTCAACTTATCGTATGGTTCATTGGACAGAGCAACACAGAGGCTTACGAGGACGTCTTTTGTTGCATACCTAGTGATCTTATACATTCCAGGTATGAATATGATTTCACTCTCTCTGTAAACACTAAAAATTAACATTGATTACTGCTGCAGATCTACATTCAGACAGCGCATGGCCTCCCTAAAGGAAAAACTTGAGCATACAACAATTGATCTAGGAATGGCCCTGGAGAAACTAGACTCGTTTGTAAAGGGAGAAATGGATCCGATGGAGAGACTAGAGTCGGTGAAGGGGCATCTTGTTGCGTTCCCCTTGGAATTCATGTGCAAAGAAGATCTCAGGCCAATTTTTAACGAGAGTGAATACTATGCATCTCCTCAAGTTTTTCATTAAACTCAATCGATCGATGAATGTGATCAACACAATCCAATCACTTGATATTACAAATTATGGAAAATGCCACTTTTGTGCACCTAATATGTACTTTTGACACTTTCATACCCTTCATTTTTATTTCTTTTTTTCGGTACCCTGAATTTTATTTTGAGACAACTGGCCAAAAATGGCATTGAACTTTTGTTCAATTCATGGGTATTTTGGGTATTATTGTCCCAAAATGAAATTCATGGTACTGAAAAAAAAAATATATGAGGTATGAAAGTGTAAAAAGTGTATATTTAGGTGCACAAAAGTGTCATTTTCCCTACAAATTATGTTAAATTTGGAAAAGATTATTGTTTTGAGGCTTAATTGTTGTATTTACTATTGTCCCCGGGCTGCAACAACATTCCATCATTGTAATAGACTTAAATGTTGAAGATCAAGATACCATCACATTTCATCCATATCAAGTGTTTGTGTTTAGAAATGAACCAGTTCGCTATAAGAGAACGACAAAAAAAAAATTAGCCTATCATTATCCTCCACAACAATCTGATTTGAAGTGTAGGTGAAATAATTCAAACTCGAATATGACTTTAAATGGACATCCAAGTTGTATTTGTGGAATAAAGAATTTCAGACTGAAACTCAAATCTTAAGATTTCAAATTCAAATTGAGAATATACACTAGGGATACTGTCAGGTGGATACCGTAAGAATTCATGTGGATACAACTATAATTTTTTTTGTTTGAGCGAGTACCTACGAATTGTGTTTATTCACATTGTACCTCTCCGTCCAATTTCGTAAGTTTTTAACATTTTTGACATGTGGAATGACTAAAATACATGTTGGGGTTCCTAGCGGGTCAAGCGCAGCGGAAGAGGATATTTGACTCGAAACCCGTTCATGAATCGAATGCTAACTCTAGATGAATCATGATCCAGGATAAAGGAAGAGTCTTTTACCTCTTGTAGTCTCGTAAGATTGTCGAGCCCTGAATCACAAGCAAGTCCTCGGACCCGCTCTCTACGAGTGCACATAAACCGGACTTGAACCTTGATGAAGCGGTGACTCTCACAAGAGCTACTAGACTCTTGAAGTGCCTCCTCTCTCTCTCGATTCTTCTACTCTCTATGCAAGAGTTAGATGAGTTTTTAGGTGGAATGCAAATATGCCCAAAAGTGGCTTATTGAGGCACTCATCCCAAGCCTCTATTTATAGGTTTGGGTGAGGGCCTCTAGGGAAAAATTTGTCAAAATATTGTGTCGATCAACACCCCCACACATGAACGAATCCGATTGACACAACAAAGGTGTCGGTCGACACCGAATCGACACCACCAAGGTGTCGATCGACACCATTATGTGGCGTGCACCAATCGACACCACCAAGGTGTTGATCGCCACCCACATTTTGACAACATATTCTCTTCACCCACTTCGGACCTCTTGAATCCCATCAAGATGATTCGGTTCTTGCCACTGGCGTGTGACGTTAAGCAAAAGTAAATTTTTATTTTATAAAATTTATATCTATAAAACAAATCAGTTTATTTGAAACCAAAACTCAATATTTTTGTATTCATAATTAAAATTTTTCTAATTTACAGAGAGTTCAGAAAATAATCTCAAAATCCAAAAATAGAGTTTCTTGGAAAATAAAACTATTATATACAATTCAAATTCCATCAAATCAAAATCTCAAGAAATTTTACCCAAAATAAACATTAATATTGAGTTGTTTCAAAATCAAACTCTTAATATAATAAACCAAAATAATTATATCAAGAAAATAAATCAAAAGAAAATTTTTTAGTAAAACAACACTCTAATAATTCTTGATTATGAAAACAAAAGTTTGCATAGAAATATGAAATCAAATATTCTTTGACCATGGTCTGATACTAAATGTAAGTTGAATTCTTAATAACACCTTAATAAACTATAATAGAATTCTATCATAAAATTTAAGGATCTTTAGAATAAATGATTTTCATATAATTAATGAAATATTTAATTAGATATTTTCTGGATCCATGCTTGAATTTAGTACTGTAAAGAATTGATTTCTCTCTCCCAAACTTTATGGAATAGAAATATAATTTCAAGTAAAACAACATTTTAACCATTCAAGATTTGAAAAACAAAAGTATGCATAGATATAGAAAATCATATATTCTTCAACCACCCCTCTAATATCAAATGTAAGTAAAATTCTTAAATTATATAAATAAACTATGATAAATTCTAAGAAAAAATATAAGAATCTTTAAAATATATGATTTTCACATAATTAATGAAAGCCTAGATTTTGCTGTTTTTCATCTGGGTACACCTAGAATTTTTTTTTCCAGCTGACTACGCCTAGAATGTGCAAATTTTTCACTTTGCACTTTCCCTGTTAGTTTTTAACGTTTTCATGTGAAATGACTAAAATACCCTTATGGTTAAATGAGTTATTATAATTGAATTGAAAAGACTAAAATGCCCTTGACTATTCATCTAATTTTCAAACACATGCCACCATCCACCTCTTCTTTCTCTTCACCATCTCTCTCTTCCACCACTCAATGCCGGCGAGCTTCCACCACCACCACCACGGCGGAGCACTCCGGCGACGGTTCCGGCGAGGACTCGTAATAATTAATGTAGGGTTGCCAGAGATGTGGCCGGCCTCCGGCGACGCTCTCCGATGGCCCATCCTTATTTAGGCTCCGGATCCAACGGTTCAGAAATCGCCCACTCTATTCTCGTTCTTCGGCGAGGACCTCTCGGTTCAGATCCAGTAGCAGCAATTCGACCTCGACCGTCTCGTTTCTCAACAAGTAAGCCGATTTTGCTTTTCCGATTCTCGAATCGGTTCCTGTTTTTTTTCCAGGGATTTTGATATTGTTTTGGCTCTTGTTGATTGATTACAGATGGAGAAGGTGAGGGTGGAGATCGAGGAGAAGAGGAAGAGACATGCTCGGTGAATCGTGGAGGTTTTGGAGGAGGGAATGGTGAAGAGGCTCCGAGCGAAAGAGGAAGAGATCGTTAAAATCGGGAAGATGAATTGGGCTCTGGAGGAGAGGCTCAATTCCCTATGCGTCAAGAACCAGATTTCGCGCGATTTGGCCCAGACCAACGAAGCCACCTCCAATGCTCTCCGCGCCAACATCGAGCAGGTCCTCGCCCACCAACAACCCGCCGTCGCCAGAGGCCCCGACGACGACGCAGAGTCCTGCTGCAGAAGCACCGCCGCCGCCGATGATGGGTGGCGCGTGGTGAAGAGCGATGGCGACAACAACAACAACAACAACAACAACAACAACATGATGTGTCGGAGTTGTCGAAGGAGGAGTTGTGCGTGCTGTTGTTGCCATGCCGGTGGCGGTCTTTTTATGGTTTTGAAGCGTTCTAGATCGTCGAGATAGAGGAAGCATTATAAGAAAATCTACTCCAAACCTTTGTCCAAGAACATAAACCATTAAATCTCAAAGCAAAATCTATTCCACAAGATATTTACCTTTAAGTCTTGTTGAATCGATAAAGAAGAACGTTCGGATCTTCTTTTCTAAAGCAAGTCCACACCAAGGGGATGATCTTGATGATCCCTCACTTAATTGCCTACTAGAACAATTAAATGAAGAACAAGAGAGCAAGAACAAGAGGAGCAAGGGGTGGCCGGCCACTATGAGAGAGAGAGAGAGAGAGTTTTTGTGTGAGTTTTGTGATTAAATGAATAATGAATTAAAGTCTTGTATTTGAATTCATCATCCAACTCACAAGTATGGGTTAAAAGTGATTGGTATGGGCTTAAAGATGCTTTAACCCATACCCCTTAAATCACTCACCTCTTAATCAACAATCACCAACTAAGCATGGTGTTGTGTGGCCCCCACATATGGACCCACTATGTGGGCCAGCCAAGAGGTCTTGTTGGGCCCTTAATGGGCCGGCCATGAGGCTTCATGGGCCGAGCCCAATGGGCTCGCCCGTGCGGTCTCATGTCGTGTCCAAAAGTCGCCCTACCCTTTTGTCGTTACTTATCAAACAAAGTCCGATGCGACATCGACGAAAAAACTCAGTTTTCTCGATTCGCTAATTATTCTCTCAAACCGAACCTATGGCACAAAACCTCCAGTTTTGTCCATGTATTGCTCCTCAAGAAACGTTAAGGTTTCCTTGTCTCTAGTTATCCGTCTTGAATGTGTGTGACCCTCTAGGCTCATGCCACCGTTGGCAGATCGGCGCAAAAGATCGCTCTTGCCCGATCCATCATAAGTGGTCTCTAGTAAGACTTTATGATTACCCAAGGTGCATGACGATCGATGATTCGACTTAACCTTGTGCGTACAGGTCACTATCCTATTATCTCTAGATATCCCGATTGATCACAAGGCATAGAGTCGTCACCCTTGTTCAATCAATCATTGTTACTTGATATGCGAGATAGCTGAGAACTGATAACCCGTATCATTGGCATGGCCATGCTCTTACTCTCAGTCAGTCTCCATCAAGAGGCCCTTTTAACGGATATCTTTCCCATACCGTAGTATGAGGGATAAATCCCTTAGCCGTCTTTCGTGTCACTCATGCATGACTTATCCTTTCAGACTGCCTCGGACCGTCCTCATTAACTGTAGCTATTGGTTCTTGCTCAACGACCACTTCTGGCTCTACTTCTTCTAGTGGGTCGTCTAGTGGTTCCCGAGTGACCATCTCATCTAGAACTTCATCAAGATGAACAGCCCTCCCACTGACTGTCTTGGAAATGAACTCTTTTTCCAAGAATGTCCCACCTCGAGCGACAAAAACTTTATTTTCGCTCGGTTTGTAGAAGTAGTATCCTTTTGTTTCTTTTGGATATCCGACGAAAGTGCATTTATCTGATCTCGGTTCGAGCTTGGTTGCAAGAAACCATTTTACATAAGCCTCGCAACCCCAGATTTTTAGGAAGGACAAAACGGGTTCCTTCCCGTACAATTTCTCGAATTATGTCCCTTCCACTGCTTTCGACGGAGCCCTGTTTATTATGAATGCGGCCGTTTGCAGAGCATAACCCCAGAAGGAGATCGGGAGATCAGTGAGACTTAACATTGATAGAACCATATCCAACAATGTCCGATTCCTCCGCTCGGACACACCATTAAGTTGCGGTGTTCTTGGCGGAGTCCACTGAGATAGTATTCCACCTTAAGTAAGATAACTAAGAAACTCCTCGGATAAGTATTCTCCACCCCGATCAGAACGGAGTGCCTTGATACTCTTTCCGAGTTGGTTTTCTACTTCAGTCCTAAACTCTTTGAATTTATCAAAAGCTTCGAACTTATGTCTCATGAGATAGACATAACCATATCTACTGAAATCGTCAGTAAATGTGATAAAGTAGCCTAAACCACCTCTGGCTGGTGTACTCATTGGTCCACATACGTCTGAATGTATTAGACCCAATAGATCACCTGCCCTCTCACCTAAACCAGTGAAGGGCGCTTTAGTCATCTTGCCCATTAAACAAGCTTCGCATATATCAATCGTTTGGAATTCGAATTGACTTAGAAGTCCGCGCTTATGAAGCGCTGAGATGCGTTTCTCATTTATGTGACCTAGACGACAATGCCAGACAAGAGTTTGGTCTAAATCATTAGCTTTAAACCTCTTAGCATTTATATTATAGAGCATGTTGGATCTCGAGTTTTGCATATTCAATATGTATAAACCTCCAACAGTGTGAGCATTGCCATAAAACATGTTGTTGCACATAATATTAAAAAACCCGTTCTTAATATTAAAATAATAACCCTCTTTTTCAAGAAGAGAAATTGAGATAATATTCCTGCTGAAAGCAGGTACGCAAAACACATCATTAAGTTCAATTACAAGCCCACTGGGCAAAGCAAGGTTCACAGAACCCACGGCAGTTGCGGCAACTCTGGTATTGTTCCCAACTCTTAGGTCCACCTCGCTTTCCCCCATATCTCTTTTACTGTGTAACACCTGCATATCCGCACAGACATGAGACTCAGCTCCAGTGTCTAGTACCCAGGTATTTATTGTAGAAAGATATAGCTCTAATGGAATACCTGATGAAGTAGCGGCCCCACCGCCCTTCTTCTGATCCTCCTTCAGCTGCTGACAGTCTTTCTTCCAATGACCAGGCTTTTGACAGTAGAAACAGACCGACTCCTTTGCCTTGCTTTTGCCTTGTACGGGCATGGAAGGTCTAGGAACAAATGGTCGGATGTTCTTTCCTGCCAGGTGCTTTGGGCCTTTACCCTTGCCACCACCAGCTTTGAAGCTGGGTCCCTTCTTGACCATAAAGACATTTTTGGGCGAACTGCCCCTTATGCTCTTCTCGGCAGTCACTAGCATGCTGTGCAACTCCGACGCGGTCTTGTCCATATCATGCATGTGATAGTTCATGACGAACCCACCATATGCATGAGGAAGGGATTGCAGAATAAAATCCGCAGCCATTTCCTTTTCCATAGACATACCGATACTAGTCATATGGTCAAAATGTCCCTTCATACGTAGGACGTGTGGACCTACGGAGCTGCCTGCTGACATCTTGCAGGCAATGAGTTCTCGGAGAACAGTGTATTTTTCAATACGTACTTTCTCCTTGAACATATCCTTGATCTGTGCAAACATTGCAAACGGATCATGGGATAGCTCCATAAACTGCTTCTGGAGGTCCGCCTCCATGCAGCCCAGCATGACACACGCAACGTCGATAGAGTCGCTAAGTTGTTTCTGGTACGCATCCTTAACGACCCTCGTTGCGTTGGAAGCTGGCTCCACCGGGATAGCCTTATCAAGGACGTACTCCCTAAGTTCCAACTTTAACACAAGTCGTAAATTTCTGTCCCAGTCCAGATAATTTGTCCCATTGAGTTTACACTTTTCGAGTATAGTCCTCAACGACAAATTAGACGAGTTTGTTGAATTACTAGCCATTTCTACACGAAGAAAGTAAATTTAATCAGAATAGTTAAATAAATTTACGAAGATCCGAATTAAACACCAACCATAAGATTCTAAGGTTTAGAATCTTAAACCAAGATCCCTTATTCGTCATTTGAAGTGCGCTAAGGCGCACCGCTCCAATTGACTTATTTAGGTAGGACGTCCGTCCAATTACAACCCGTGTAACTCTTAGTCAGGGTATGTGCAAAAACACACGGCTTACCCTTCCGATGCCCCAGCTCGACCTCAGGCCAAGAATCGTGGTCGAGTCAACCAACCTTCACTAACGAGTTAACTTTGTGCAGATGCTCCGCTAAGGCGCACGATATCCCACAAAGTTTACCATTCCCATCTAGAACCCATTCGATCGATGCTCCGCTAAGGCGCACGACACCGATAAAATGTTTCTACATGGGTGTGAATTTGGGTGGCATCTCACTTGTCTCAAATTATCTTGTAAATTGGTTGTGCTTAATAATTCGAAAGTATTTGGCACAATTACGAATCCGTCATCAACAACCCGTGTTGTGACGTTTCTAATTGTATCACATACTATCTTCATTTGAAACCGTCATTTGCAACATGTGCAAACATGTTTCAAATTTGAACTCATCCATCACAACCCGTGCGATGATAGTTCACAACGCTTTAAACATGCAAACAATTAAAGTCGATTTTAATCTTTGCATGTGAGGTGATGGCTTATAAACTTATAAGCTAATCATGCAAGCATGTTATTAATTAAATAATTCAAGCAAGCATTCATAAAGTGTTAAATATGCATTTTATAGCCCATCCTAATCTTAGGATTTTACGAGTCTTCACATCTTCTCGTCTTTCTCATTCGGGCTCCCACTAGCTCTTGGACTTCCTCCAAGACCGTCATTGTGCTCGATTTTCCATCCTTCTCGTCTTTGTGTAATAATTACAATTAATACTCGGTTCGTAGACCGGATAAAAAATAATTACACTTTATGGGCTCGAATAAAAGAATAATTACACGCTAACACTAACGGTATGCAAACCGTGAAAGCGATAAAATCTAATGGGCTACTAATGCATCATACATTTCATCACATCATCCAACATGTTATCACACAAACATGTTATCAAATAATATGCAATAATTCCGGTTTTAATTTTGCCAAGTTGCTTGGTCGGGTTTATCGAAACTAGACCTTTTCGAAAAACGGTTTATCGAAACCGATTAAATTTTGAAAGTTTTCTAAATATTGGATCGCGGGTTCGTGACACGGATCAAACACCACGCACGAACCAAGTCGGGCCAAGCCAATGGGCCGAGAGCCCATTGGGCCGAGCCCAACTTAACACAGCCCGGTTTGGGCCTTGGAAAGCCCAAGCCGGGCTTGCCGCCACTCTCGGCCTCGGCCAAGAGTAGGGACGGGCCCGGTCACCGCCGGCCTCACCGGCCTCCGGTGACCTCCGTCCGGTACCTCCGATCCGGCTCCCCGAGAGTCTCTTCTCGGACCCAACAAATCCAATAATTTCCGAAAAATTCCAAATTCAATATATTTTCAAAAATAACATATTTCATGCAAATATCCTAAAAAGCATTAAAATCATGTTACCAACAATTTTGGCATGCAAATAATCACAAAACCGAAATAAATTCAACAAGACAAAGATTAAGAGGGTAACCACCCTCTGATACCACTGTAGAGTTTTGGAGCGTTCTAGATCGTCGAGATAGCGGAAGCATTATAAGAAAATCTACTCCAAACCTTTGTCCAAGAACATAAACCATTAAATCCCAAAGCAAAATCTATTCCACAAGATATTTACCTTTAAGTCTTGTTGAATCGATAAAGAAGAACGTTCGGATCTTCTTCTCTAAAGCAAGTCCACACCAAGGGGATGATCTTGATGATCCCTCACTTAATTGCCTACTAGAACAATTAAATGAAGAACAAGAGAGCAAGAACAAGAGAAGCAAGGGGTGGCCAGCCACTTTGAGAGAGAGAGAGAGAGAGAGAGAGAGAGAGAGAGAGAGAGAGAGAGAGTTTTTGTGTGAGTTTTGTGATTAAATGAATAATGAATTAAAGTCTTGTATTTGAATTCATCATCCAACTCACAAGTATGGGTTAAAAGTGATTGGTATGGGCTTAAAGGTGCTTTAACTCATACCCGTTAAATCACTCACCTCTTAATCCACAATCACCAACCAAGCATGGTGTTGTGTGGCCCCCACACATGGACCCACCATGTGGGCCGGCCAAGAGGTCTTGTTGGGCCCTTAATGGGCCGGCCATGAGGCTTCATGGGCCGAGCCCAATAGGCTCGCCCGTGCGGTCTCATGCCGTGTCCAAAAGTCGCCCTACCCTTTTGTCGTTACTTATCAAACAAAGTTCGACGCGACATCGATGAAAAAACTCAGTTTTCTCGATTCGCTAATTATTCTCTCAAACCGAACCTATGGCACAAAACCTCCAGTTTTGTCCATGTATTGCTCCTCAAGAAACGTTAAGGTTTCCTTGTCTCAAGTTATCTGTCTTGAATGTGTGTGACCCTCTAGGCTCATGCCACCGTTGGCAGATCGACGCAAAAGATCGCTCTTGCCCGATCCATTAATAAGTGGTCTCTAGTAAGACGTTATGATTACCCAAGGTGCATGACGATCTATGATTCGACTTAACCTTGTGCGTACAGGTCACTATCCTATTATCTCTAGATATCCCGATTGATCACAAGGCATAGAGTCGTCACCCTTGTTCAATCAATCATTGTTACTTGATATGCGAGATGGCTGAGAACTGATAACCCGTATCATTGGCATGGCCATGCTATTACTCTTAGTCAGTCTCAATCAAGAGGCCCTTTTAACAGATATCTTTCCCATACCGTAGTATGAGGGATAAATCCCTTAGCCGTCTTTCGTGTCACTCATGCAACCCGTTCCGCCACCCAATCATGCCCTTTATAGCAATCCTTTCACAGAAAGCGTTAGGCGCAAGTTAAAGCCGCACGTTCATTGCATAGTGATCACAAAGACTCCTTGGTCTAAGGATGTCGTGACAAGCTATCCCGTTTGAATATGTTCATGGCTTAATCTATGAAAACACTATTCGAAGCGGGTCGTCCGATATCAATTACCTCATGATATCTATGATATGATTCCAGGATCCCTCATCCCTATGACAAGTAGAACTACGTCATTAAGAACCATCCTCATACTGGTCGCTTCAAGGAAGCATAGGTTGACCAGGGACTCGTTAAGTGTGATCCGTACAGATTTATGGTTCTACTACTTTAGTGGTCATAAATCAGATCATGCTTAACATATTACTTCAACACATAAGTAATACAAAGCCGTTTTATATATATATTACAAACGATGATATTGTACATAGACGTTTACAGGCTAATAATAATTTGACTAGGGCACAAATGCTATCAGTTTGGTGGAGAGTAGATCCGGTTTTTCCTGATCTGCTGCTTTTCCTCCACGACAGTGCTTCGACGACGACGGGGTAGTGGACCGACGAGCCCACAAAGACCGGAAACAGATCTGGTTTCTCATTCAGGGCAGTGCTCCGACGAGAGGAGGAGACGGAGACGAGGTGGAGAAGAGGGAGCTCGAGGAGGCGAGGCTATAGGGTTTGGTTGGTGAGGGTTAAGAATGGCATATCTTTGAAAATTAGGAGGATAGGTGAGGGCATTTTAGTTTTTTCAATCAAATTATGATAATTCTTTTAAAAATAAGGGCATTTTCGTCAGTTCACATGAAAAAACGTTAAAAGCTAATAGAATTGGACGGAAAGTGCAAAGTGAAAATTTTGCACATTCTAGGCATAGTTAGCTGGAAAAAAAATTCTAGATGTACCCAGGTGAAAAACGGCAAAATCTAGGCGTAGCCACCTGGAATTATCCCTTAATGAAATACTTAATTAGAACATACCTGAATCTGTTCTTAAAGTTAGTAATGTAGAGAATTGATTTCTCTCCCCCATATTTCATTATTTTCTTTATCTACACTTTTATGATGAAAAAAATATAATATGTACGAAGGAGAGAGAATAAAAAACTCTGAAATTATGTATTTTCATTAATCAATAAGAATTAGTCATTAAATTAATTATATAATTAAATGAGTCACAATTTTGAGATTTAATGAATCTAAAGATTAAATGGATTTAATCTTACACCAACTTCTTGACAAATCAATCCCAAGAATTCTTAAGAATTAAATACTTAATTCTTCTTTACTAGGTATATTTGAAATCCAAATTTTGTAAGAATGACTACAAAAACACAAGCAGCTAGCCTGCTGTGATATTAAAGTCATTTTAAACCAAGTTGTTTACATTGATCATATGTAACTTGACTGTTTTTATATGTCTTGCATGGACAAACAAACACATCCTCTTCTGTTGTGGAGTGAGGTACAACATAGACGTTGTATTAATGAGATGGATTTGATTTTGATGGCAAACAAAGACAATTTACACAACTCACACACAGTTGGTGTTGGATATAAATAATCAATTTTGGTCGTACTCAGTGACTCATTTCACTTTGAAAATTTTATATGTTTTGTCCTCTCTCCTTTTTGTTTGTCCTTTTCATTTTTCTTCACCATAAAACATTTTTAGTTAACCGATAAAAACTTAGATCGTATTTTGATAGAGATTTTTTGTTTGATAATCATAATGATATTGAAATGATTAATATTTACACTCAAATGTTCATTAAAATTATCTACTGTAAAATCAAAGGCCACGGATTAAAAATTATGTGTATGATCATTGTGTTAAGGGCCGCGTATATATGTAAATTACTCGTTGCCCTTAAAAATTAAGGGCCACAAACATGTTGTGTATGCATCTTGTAACTTTTTAACGGTTGTGCATCATATTTCTGTTATCGCGCGGCCCTTACGATTAAAATATTCAATATTGTCAAGAATTTATGATGATAGACGTAACTTTAGTTAGGTGTGCATTCGACATCATAAATAACGATAAATGGTTTGATGTTTTAGTTAGAATGCATAATTCTTTTATTTTTGAGATGGTGACTTGTAAATATTGTTTTTTTGAAAGTAGAAACAACTAGTACAAACAGAGGTAATAATATACAACATTAATCATATCTCCTCTAAAGCAAAGCTCTAATGAGTAAAAACAACATACAAATGGTCATCTTATATCCTGACCTACATATTAGATAGAACAATAATAAGATATGAACACTCGCCGTTCGAGCCCATATATCAACACTTTCCAATTTAGTCTAACGACTAGGACTCGGCACGGTTCTGGAACCGGACCAAACCGAATCAATCGGTTCTCTATCTTAGAAACCAAAATTCGAACCCAATAAGTGGGAATCAGTACGGTTCTACCCAATTAGACCCAATTTGATGATTAATTGTGAGATTAAGAGCCTGGTTCTCTGATCTAGCTTTATAACTTTTCCTAATTAGATCCAATTAATGTGATATTCATACATTGTTCAATTTATGGTGAAAATTATGCACAATCTAACTCTTTTGTAGGCAAAAATTTTAAATTGTACAAAAAATACTAATTCAAACTCCTAGAACCGGTTCGGTTCTGAATATGTTAATGAGCGGTTTTGCACTCTCGGAACCGAAACCGAATTGATTCAGTCCTCAATTTTTCAGATCCAAATCCAATCCGATACTGACGATTCTCAGTTCTTCGGTTCGGATCCAGTTTGGATCCCGGTTCGGTTTCAGTTTTGGGTAAAAAAATTCCCACCCTTACTAACGACTCCACAAGGACCGACAGACGATCTCTCCAAAAACCAAGAATTCTCAAGAAAACCGACACAAAGGCTACTCTGCCAAGCGCGAACCACCAGCAAACAAGCCAATGGGAAGGGGACCTCTCTCAATACGGCCCAATTCTGAACACAACCAAAAAAATTGACCGATCAGAATGTGACTAAAAGAGCACTTTTCTTGGGGTTCCTCACCAAGGTGTTGCAGGGCTGGATAACCGCGAGTTTTTGATCACTGGGTCACACCTTTCGGAGGACTCCCTACCACCATTAAATCTCGAAATCGCAGACCCACAAAACACGACGAGAACTATCACCGAAATTTAAAGTAACCCATTAGCTAAATGTTAGTTTGAATTAATACGATTTTTTCTAATTGGTAACATTACTGGAACTCTAATTTTAGTTTTGTGGTCACAATAAGCTCAATTTCTTATTAATTATTTAGACAAGCAATCGATTGTATATTTAATTAATAGAATAAATCTCCAAAACAGTGATACATTGACTTTAACCTAAGTGAGTTTGAGAGTTGGATTTGGTACAGTAGAAAAGTATATCCGCGGCCAATTGTGGTAATTTCGTAACAAATTAAGTTAGCTAACAATGTCTTCCCTTTTGTTTTTCCTTGTGTTACTTTCTGCCGATTGCTTTGTTGACCCCTAAAACACAACCAAAACCACAAATCAAACATATTTTGGCCCGTTTTACGATAAAATACACAACAGTTACACATGGCTCTTGTTTAAAAATACAATTTTTGTCAATAAATACACATATAAATAGACCCCTCTTGGAGATGAGCCATCACCAAATAATTGCAAGTAGTGAACATTAATTTTCTCTTTCTAGAAAAGACAGGAAGAGAAAATAATTAAGTGTGATAATGATGACAACAATGCAGAAGTTGGTGGCAGCCATAATAGCATTGGGCTTCTTCTTCATTTCAACTCTCGTTGTTGCCGATGACGGAACTGCCACCTTCTATACTCCTCCTTACGTTCGTGAGTCTTCATCAGTATTCTCCATCTGTATTGTAACAAATATTTACGGTCTTATTAAGATTGATTCAGTTCGTAATGGTCGACTTAACCTCTTATCTCCTAATATATGAGTTTTAAAGAAGAAAAGTTTCAGTTCATTGTGATGATCATATATGTCAATTTTTTAATTCACTATCGTTAACTATTTTTCGTGTCAATTTATGACGGAGATGTTTCGTTAAGGCCTACTATTACTAACAGAGTCAAATTTAATATAAAATGTCACAATATTAAAACATTTTTAAATCTATATTATTTTTAGCTTTTTTCAAAATTTTATGAAATAAATAATAAAAGTATTAATTTCAATATCAATATTTTCTAAAAATATTAAAAATAAAATAAGAATGTTAATAACTTTTTTTATTAAAAAAATAATATTCAACTAAAATTTTATTATTTATTCCATAAGAAATAATTTTAAAAAATTAAAGATTTAAAACAATTTTCATTATTTTTCAAAATTTTGATGTAGATGTATTTTCTACCTTTAATAAAATTTAAAAGTCAAACAGTATTTATTCTATCTATTTGGAATGACATTTGTGTAAAATTAGGATTAAAAAAGTTTCCTGTAATTAATTAATACGGAAAATAATTGTCCGTAAATTATTGAAAAAGTGTCTTAGTTGACCGTAGTTAAACTAAAAAAGTGGCATAATTGACATCTTTAATAATTATACGTGTAACTCTAGCTAAATATACATATAAAAAGATATGGAAATGATAATGAAAATGCAATGCAGCATCGGCATGTAACGGATTTACGAACGATGGAGTGATGATAGCGGCTGCGAGTGACGAACTTTGGGACGACAAAGCAGCATGTGGGAGGGTCTACAAGGTCACGTGCGTCAGCGCCACCAACGAGGGGGTCCCACACCCATGCTCCAGTTCACCCTCCGTCGTTGTCACTATAGTTGATTATTGTCCCGCCGGCTGCCGAGGCACCATTGATTTGTCTCAGGAAGCCTTTGCCTCCATTGCCGACCCTGATGCCGGAAAAATCAATATTGATATTGAACAGTACGTATTCTAATAGCTTTTATTATAAAGAATTACTTTATTAAAATTTGGGTTCAACCATAATATAACAAAAGAAGAATAAAGCAACGCTAAACTTATAAACCATAATATAACAAAAGAAGAATAAAGCAACACTAAACTTATAAATTATAAGGGTTTTTATGATTATCCTATGTACTACTAATAAAAAAAAGTTCACAACTTTATTTTTCTACTTAAATGTGCGACACGCACAAGAAGTACGTTGATTAAGAGTGGAATTCACTCTGTTACTTTATATCTCGAAATGAGAGCCCACAACTTACATTACTTGCTAGGACTAATTATGACCGAATTGATCCATTCAACATCATTAAGTTTTACAAATGTATAGTCAAATAAGACACAATCAAGGGCCTATCCAGAAATTCTCGTGAATTGGCAACATTTTTTATCAAACAGGCTAATCTTATTAATACTTTGTTTCCTCTTGCTATTCATTAATTAAATATTTAAATTAAGCTCGTCAGTATTGATTTAACAATAAATTTAAGCTCAATATTGAACAAATTTAAAAAAGCGAGTCAAACTGGAAAGTAATATTTCAATACCCAACTGTTTAAATTTTAACTAATTACTTTTCTTGTATTTGATTATTTATTGTCTTATATCATGCAGATTGTCCTAAAGGGCTGATATCAAAGAATTGAATAAATCAACTTCCGAGTGGAATATTTGAATATATATTTGCATTGCCTCCCCTCTCCTGTTTAGTGCTTGTTTGATTGTGATGTAATCTCTCATAGTTTCTTATCATGGTTCTATTGTTGATTATTGGGTTAAACTTGTAGTTCTGTTGGTGTGTAAGATTATCAATGTACCGCTGTCTGTCTGGCGCACGCGTGGGTCTATTAAAGGGCAACGCATATATACACTGCCAATTAAAAGAGTAGCGTACATATAAAGGTGTGCTGTTCTCATAAGAGCGTCATACTTATTTATGTATGCTACCCTTTAAAGGGCATCGTATATATAAAATCGTGTGGCTCTTATAAGGACAACACACTCATTTACGTATGTTTTCTTTTAAAGTGTAGCGTACTTAAATAAGTGCGCTGCACTTTTAAAAGTGTGCAATTCAAAAAAGTATTTGCAAGTTTTTGATGTGCAAAAAACCTTAAAATATTTTTTTATTTACCAAGTATTAAATATTTGTTAATATAAAGCCGAAAAACTATAATACAATAGGTAGAAAACATTGAAATTCTAATTAATTGTAACAGCAAGATGTCATGCACAATATTGTGAATTTCTGATTGACAACTTGCTGACGCACAGATTATGGATAGTAAAGCAAACACAGTACGGAAATAAAATACACGAGATGTGGTTACTCAGTTCAGTGCAACATCACCTACGCTTGGGGGTACTATGCTAGTGGAAAATTTTCACTATAACGTAATCAATCAGAACATACAAGTCTCTATAATCATCACACAAATCAAAACTTTATACTATTATTACATGTGACAACCTAGACCAGGGACTCCCCCTGTCTTCGAGATCCTCTCCCGACTCCACTCGTCGAGCAATCGCCTCTGCTCGGTTCTTCGTTTGTTCTAAAAATGGTTCATGAGTTTTCAATCACGTGAACACAACCCGACTACTCAAGCCCTCGTTCTCCTCGAATAGTGTTTGATGAACAATATGTCGTCCTTGTCAAAACATTCAGCTTCCCAACACGCTAGTCCAACACGCTTAGGAGCTCTGAGCCGTTTTCACAAAGGACGAACTACAATAACGATAGAAGAACTAAGCTGCTAAGGGAACAATCTCAGGCTTTTATAGCAGCTGCTTTGTCTACATCATCTCTAGGGTTTCCTTAACCCTTTAGAACATATCCCCAACGAATCTGAAGTTTTCATATGCTTCTACAAGTCTGAATCGTACAGAATCAAGCTCTATATAGAATATCTCTTAAACCCGAAAACTTACCAAAATTATCGTCTCGAAAGATGTGTTGCCAAGATGTTGCAACATACGAACATACATATTTTTGTTCGCTAAAACTGTAGCCAACAAACATGTGAACAGAAATCTTTCTGTCCACTAAAAATATAGCCAATCTAAACTAACAACACACATTTCTGATTACGTGAATCGTTCATCTCATACATACTTAAACAATCTTAAGTATGTATATGTTTACTACCCTCTTAAATAAAGGATACGTACGTACTTAAGTATGTTTCCCTGTGTAAATAAAGGCAACATGCTGTCTTTTTGTATCGAGAACTCAAAGCATCAAAAGTCAGGTCGTAACAGGTAGAAGTCGACATGTTTCAAAAGGGCAGCATACTTAAATATGTACGTTCCCTTTATTTACAAACACATCATACATATTTATGTGCACACCCTCTTTTCACTAAACTAATAAGGGTTTATAGGGTCTTTTCTCGCACAAATTTCAAAAGGGTAGCATAGATGTATATGCATACTGCCTTTTTTCCCCAAACATTAGTTGACCTTCCCATTGGACCATGAACATATTATTTGATCATATGTTTAATAGAGTGTTTAAATATGAATTCATATTTTAGGAAAATGTACCGTTGCGTGGCTGTTACATGTGATACATGTCGTTTTGGGTCACAGTTTGGGTCGTCTCTTTTATTTAAATAAATTGTATTGTTGTTGGTATGGGCCCATTAAAGCTTTTGTGCTAGCTGACAGAGAGGGTGTGTCCTCTCTTGCCTTATCTTCCTATAAGTCTCTAGAATATGCAATTTTGTAGTTTCTTTGGAATTCATATCAAAACCTCTCTACAACTTTATCAATTTTTTGTCTTCTACTTATTAAATCTCTCTCTATCCTCATATTTCTTTCTTCCTTAGGGCCATTACATATTACAACAGTATCACTAGTATCAGAGCTTACAATCTAGGCTCCATGGTTGAATATGCTTCAGCTCAAAATGTTACTACTCTCCAAGAGACTGGCTTAGGCCTCCAGAAGGAAATCTCAAGCCTTTCTGCCCTGGTCAAGTCTGTGATTGTCCAGGATTCACTTCTTCGACCTCTATCTACTACACCACCATCACCAGAGTAGATTCAGCAAAATCCTTCTATTCTGAGTTCACCTCTAGATCAACGACTGACCACGATACCCACCACTTCAAGAAGAGAACGTCACAATACTTGAACCAAGAGCTCATTATGGCGAAGCGTATAGAAAAAGCTTGGAATAACCAAACCACCAGGACTTACTCCCATTTTCCTACCAAACCATTCCCTAACCACCACAACAACAAACCTACCCATTATAATCAACAGCAAAAGCCAAATACCTTTAACCCTACTACCAACAATAACCCCCCCCCCCCTTCCCAATCCAACCCTCCTAAGTCATGAATTCAACCTAATAATCGCTTCCGAACCCCCGCTCAGAAGCAGCTGAAAGATGAAAGATTCAAAAAAGGGTTATGTGTATGGTGTGGAGATCGTTTTAGTACATATCACAAATGTACCTATTCCCAACTTTTTCAGCTACTAGTTGGGGACGATTCTGTAGACCAAAGCGAGGGTGAGGTCTACATGGATTGTGTCGCCTCCCTATATGACTACAATGAAGAACTTGATATGGCTACTTCGGGCCACCCTATGATTTCTCTTCATGCTTTGCTAGGCAATACTGAATTACACACTGCGACTAAAAGGGTTTTTCAGTAAACAAGAGGTGATAATCCTAATTGATTCTACTAGCTCCCACAATTTCATAAATTTCTCGGTTGCTAAGAGAATTGGATGCAAATTTACTCCTACTGAGGATACTAAGGTCACTGTGGCTAATGGGGAAGCATTATCAACTCAAAACCTATGCAAGAATTTAATGTGGTCTATGCAAGGTCAAACCTTTCATGGTGATTTTATGGTTTCACCTAATCGAGGGTTTGATGTGTAGTACTTGGTATACAGTGGCTGGTCACATTGGGTTACATCAATTGAGATATTATAGAGCTGACTATGGGTTTCATTATGTATGGGAGGAAGCATGCATTACAAAGAATCAAACACCAACCTATTTCTTGGGCGTCAAACAAACAGAACTACCTAATCCATTCTACCCTAGCTTAATCTACCACTCCTACATTTATTTTGTTATTTCAGGCAGTAGCTTGTGCGCAAGTTAAACCTACACATACCTTAGACCATGTTCCTGAAATCACTGCCTTACTTCAAGAATTCCAAACACTTCTCTCCTTGCCTCAAGGACTTCCTCCCCGAAGACTTCATTGCCACGACATTCCACTTTCATCAGACGCTCAGGCGGTGAAAATTAAACCCTACCGTTACCCTGCGATTCATAAAACAGAAATTGAGAACATTGTCACTGAAATGCTACAATCTGGCATTATAAGACCAAGTAATAGCCCCTATACCTCTCCGGTTATTTTGTTTAGAAAGAAAGATGGGAGTTTGCGACTTTGCTTGGACTTTCGACGTCTAAACCCTATGACTTTAAGGGACAGGTTCCCTATACCCTTGGTGGAGGAATTATTGGATGAATTATACGGGGATATTAGAAACTGGACTTACGGGCAGGATACCACCAAATTCGCATGAAGGGGGATGATATTCCGAAAACAACGTTTTGTACTCACTTGGGCCATTATGAGTTTCTGGTTATGCCCTTTGGTTTGACTAATGCCGCGTCAACCTTTCATTCGCTCATGAATGATGTTTTCAGACCTTTCCTTAGGTTTTTTGTCTTGTTTTTTTGTGATGATATTTTTATCTATTCTCAATCCCTCACAGATCACATAGGTCACTTACGACAGGTCTTCCAGATCCTCCAAACTGAGCAACTCTTCCTCAAGATATCTAAATGTTCTTTCACTGCTCGGGAGGTGGAGTACCTTGGGCATGTTATTTCTGTCGAAGGTGTAGCTATGGATGCCAAGAAAGTAGAGGGCTTCTTTAATTGGCTAGTTACTAGGACTGTCAAACAACTACGTGGTTATTTATGAACAGGGTAGTATCGCAAATTCATCAAAGGATATGAGGATCTGGTTCGACCCCTTACTAATGTACTTAAAAGGGACATGTTTCTATGGACAAAAGCTGCTCTAACAGCTTTTCAACAACTTAAGGTAGCGGTTACTACTGCCCCAGTTTTAGCTCTTCCTAATTTTGATGAAACTTTTATTGTCGAGACAGATGCTTCGAATTTTGGGGTAGGGGCAGTTCTCTCTCAATAGGGACGGCCAATCACTTTCTTTAGCAAGGCTCTTAGCCCTAAACATCAGGCCAAGTCAGTTTATGACCGAGAAATGATGGCCATACTCATGCAAACTAAGCAATGGAACTCCTATCTACTAGGCAGACATTTCGTCATTAAGACCGACAACCAAAGCCTACGGTTCTCTCTAGACCAACATACCTCCACACCAGCCCAGTTACAATAGGTGGTCAAGATGATGGGTCATGAGTATGAAGTCTTATACAGGAAGGGATCTACGAATACAGTGGCTGATGATCTCTCCAGGAAACCTAATCAAGGATCTCTTATGGCTATTTCGTCAATTTCCTCTGACCTATTATCTCGCATTCGTCTCTATTGGTTTAATGACCCAACTCTTCAGTCTCTTATGGCTATTAGGCTTCTATCTTCTCCACAGAAAGGCCATTATTTATGGGAGCATGATCAACTATTCAGAAAAGGGAAGGTTATGGTTGGCAACTATAAGGTTCTATGTTCCGATATTATGGATTATTTCCATAGTTCTTCGATGGGAGGCCACTCGGGGGTCACTGCTACTCTCCACCGTATGTCCTCGTCATTTTATTGGAAGGGGATGAAAACTGACCTAAAGGTCTTCTCAAGTTTTGCAATGTGTGTTAGACTCACAAGGTGGACAATTCGGCCTATCTAAGACTCCTACAGCCCCAGCCTATTTCTACTCAAGAGTGGGCAGATATCTCTATGGATTTTATCAATAAGTTGCCTAAGTCTCAGGGTTACGAGGTGTTGGTAATAGTCATTGACACGCTGAGCAAGGCAACTCATTTCATTCCTCTTAAACACCCATTTACTGCCATCTTAGTGGCTCAGGTTTTCTTCGACAATGTGTACAAACTACATGGCATGCCATCTAGCATTGTCAGTGATCGTGACAAAGTTTTTTTCAGTGATTCTTGAGGAAGTTGTGCCGTTTACAACAAATCTCCCAGAAAATGTCTACATCCTACCATATCCAGTTCGACGGTCAAAACAAAGTGATCAACTGGGGCCTCGAGACATATCTTCGTTGTATCACCAACGAAAACCCTAAATTCTGGGCCAAGTGGGTACCGCTGTCAGAGTGGTGGTACTATTCGACTTACCACTCGAGCATTCATACCACTCCCTATCAGGCTCTCTATGGCCAGGACCCTCAAGTCCACATACCATACCTATCCGGGTCTACATCTGTAGCTACTGTGGATCGTATCCTCTCAGCAAGAGAGTAAGCAATCACAACCCTAAAGTTTCATCTCGCTAGGGCACAAAATCGCATGACGGTGCAAGATGATAAACACATGTCAAAGAAGAATTTTGAAATTGGGTGATGAGGTCGGATATTATGTATCCAACCAAGTCAAATCTCCTCACTTTTATTCCCATTTTTTCCCAAATTATTAGTTTTTGGTGAATAAAATGCTACTTTACATCACAAATGGTCTGAGAGTATTTTTGATGAAAAAAGTCGAAAAGGAGATAAAAAGGAGCCAAAAACGCAAATTCGAGAAGCAAGGGGAAGGTTGTCAGGTCAACATGCAGGATCTCACCCGATAGGCTCGGCTTAACGCGATGGGTGGAATAAAACAAGGCGGACAAAAGGTGTCGGAGCTCACCCGGTCACCTTCCAGGAAGCCTGCCGGGTTAACCTGCCGGATATCACCCGGCAACCCGTGGCCCCTTTGACGTGCCCAAGAGAAGAAAAAAACCAACCTGCCGGGTCCCACACGGTAGGCTCACCCGATAGGCTGGTCAAATTGGTTCCTGTTTTCATGCAAACTTCAAATTTTGAATCGGTCTTGGCTTTCCTATTTAAACCAAAGGTTAGGGCTTCAAAAAAGATAGGCTTCACATCTAACTAGGCATAAAGAAGGCTAAGGGAAAAGGGGAGAGGCTAGAGAGAAGGGGAGATCGAATAAGGAGAATCTGGGCTTCAACGAACACATACATGTGGAGGTTCTCCTTAATTTTTTCTCCTACTTTTGTATGCGACAGATTTCATTTGTTAGATTTTGTATAAGATTAAATTTTGTTTATTTGGTTTTGGGATTGAATATTGGATTATCATGCTTAATTGATTTATCATGATTATTTTGAGAATCCATTGTTGTATGACTTGGAATTTGTTTGAGGTTATAATCGAATCAGTCTCAACTATTGGATTTGTGTAGGAATGATCAATTAAGTGTTGACCTAAATCCGTTGTTGAATGCCATGAAATTCAACTCTCTATTTGTCGATTTTGGTTAATTGTTTGATTCTCATCGTTCCATGTTCATTTGATTTGTTGTACAAATTATTTTAAAAAATTTGTTTTTACATTCTCTTTTCCCCGCCTCAAAATCCCTTGCCACCTACACTTATGCCGACCTTAAGCCGACATGCTAGCCATTCTAGACTCGTGTTCGCTAGCTACTGCCTCCCTGTGGGATCGATAATTTGGGGTCGTCATATTACTTCTCCTTTTGCAATTGATCAATACACTGCCGTAACGCGAGAGGTGAAAAACCTTGTGCGAGATTTTTATCGCGTCAAGTAAAGGGCGTCGTTGCCACGGAGGTGTAGATATCTAGCGGCTCTAGTTGAAGTTGTTAGAGTCGTGTCTTAAGTGTTTTCGAGCCTGACAGACCTACCATTGTAGACTCGTGTTCGTTAGTTTTGTTCTAGCGGCCCAAGTTGAACTGGTAGAGTTTTTTCTCGAGTATTATTTTTGGAAAGAAAAATAGTTGTAATTTAAAATATTTTTAGGTGTTTGTTGTTTGAGCCTAGTAGTGGTGCCTTGAGCGTCGAGCCTGACATGCCTGACATTGTAGACTCGTGTTCGTTAGCTTTGTTCCAGCGGCTCTATTTGAACTGGTAGGGTTTAGCCTTGAGCATTGATCTTGAGTATTTTTATTTTGCGGTTATTTTTTCTTATTTTTGGAAAGAAAAATAGTTGTAATTTAAAATATTTTTAGGTTTTTGTTGTATGAGCCCGGTAGTGGTGCCTTGAGCGTCGAGCCTAACATGCCTGCTATTGTAGACTCATGTTCTTTAGTTTTGTTCTAGCGGCTCTAGTTTAACTAGTAGGGTTTTGCCTCGAGCATTGATATTGAGTATTTTATTTTGCGGTTATATTTGAAAATTTTATTTTTTTTGTTGGAAAGAAAAATAGTTTTAATTTAAAATATTTTTAGATCTTTGTTATTTGTGCCTGGTAGTGGTGCCTTGAGCGTCGAGGTTGACATGCCTGCCATTGTAGACTCATGTTCGTTAGATTTGTTCTAGCGACTCTAGTTGAATTGGTAGGATTTTGCCTAGAGCATTGATCTTGAGTATTTTTGTTTTACAATTATTTGTCTTGAAAAATTTGTATATTTATTTTTTTTTATTTATAAAAACCCAAAAAGAATTTTTTTTGTACATTATTGACTATCTTGCTTGCGTGTGATTATCGCACCCGCACTCTCACTCTTTTCCTCTAGTGTTGCATGTGAGTCTTGAATTTCACATTATTTGAGAAGGCTTCGGAGAAGAATAAATCGCTAAGGAGCGAGATGATATGTTTGAAGTGGTCGAAAAGAAACTATTAGCTCAGGAGGTCGAAGAGGATCTGCATGTACCCCGAGAAACATGGGAAGTCGACTGTCCTCAAGTGGTCGACAAGGATAAAGGGGAGAAGGAAACGGAGCCAACCTTTTTTTAAGAAGACTGGAAAAAATGGAGTGGCTCTAGACTGAAAAGGGAAAAAAGATCAAGAAAGCAAAAGGTTGTCGGGTAGCACCTTTCGGCTTCTACCCGGCAGGTTGGCGCTAACCCAGCAACCCGTGAGGACAGAGACGCGGCGCCGAGGTAAGGTGCCGAGTAAACTTGCCGGATCTAACCCGACAGGCAAACCCGGCAGGTCGGCCCAAGTATGAAAAAAAATATATTTTTGGATTTTCTTCCCCCAATCCCATGTTGCCACGTATCCCGGTCCCACATCCCTCTCTCTTCTCTTCCACTTAGCCAACCCCACCCCCTTCTCCCTCCCCACTTCTTCTTTTCCTACTCATCTTAGAGCCCTAACCTCCGTAGCCACCCAAACATATACATTCCATATAACACACAATCCTTACCAAAATCAAAATATTTTTAGATATTCATATTCCCCACGACCTCCTCTACAAACCCCACCAACTTTCCACCACAAAATTCGAGATTTCAAAAAATTTAAATTTATTATCCACATCCCAAAACCTCCATTGAAGCTTATTTGGAGCTCAAGAGGTTAATTTTGTCGCTCTAACACATTAAAGAGCTCAAGTAAGTGTTTTTCTCGAATTTTTTCTATCGTTGAAAAATTTTAATTTTTGTGAATTATTTTTGTTTTTAAATTTGTATATTCTGATTCTTGTGAATACATTCTGAACTAATTTAGATTAGGATGAGTATATGTCTGCTTAGCTTCTAGGGATTTATTTTCAAATTTTAGATTTTATTTTGATAATTTTGTAAAATAAGCTAATCTAGATATTGTATATAAGTTGAGCATGTTTGTGTATAGTGTTTATAGATTGATTGTGTAACTTATGGTGTAGATGCATGCTAGGATTTTTATTTTGATTTTTCAGATTTTATTATTTTGATTTTGTGAATAATTGACATAGTTATAGATGCATGCTTGTAATTGTAATATGAACTGATTCTGGCTGGTAAGTGATCTCTGGATAGAGATCCTATAGCGAAATCTTGGGAAATTTGGAGTACTTACATGATTTGCATGATTTTTCGATGATTGTTTGGCTAGATGACTAGACAATTGGGATGACATTGATGATGTTATTGATTCTGATTATCCGATCTTGAGAAAATTGCATGTATCTCATAAGGTATTGGGCAGTTATCCTTAGGAGGGAGTTGGGTGTTTACTCTACGATTGGTTGATCCTTAGTGTTTTGCATATTTTCTTGCCTTGTCCAATACTGCTTGGTAAATTAAGTCTAGAATTAGAGGGGAGATCACTCGAGGCGAAATAGATAGGAGTTCAATGTTTTCTTGGACAACTGAATCTGTAGGCCTTCTTTGGATCGCTTCAGCCATAAAGCCTACCCTAACATGATATTTCCATAAGACCCTGTCTGAGCCTAAAAAGCCTTTTAATACAACCCTACATTACAAGACAATGTGGCTTTTGTTTCTATTTTTCAAAATTATTTTGATCCCTTGCATCATTGCTTTGTTACTTTATTAGTGATAGGTTGATTTATTCGGGTTTATAGACCATGTAGGAACGGTTTGCACTTACATATATTTTGGGCTATCATTTAAGCCAAAATAAGGTTTTATTATTTGCTCACTTGACTTGTTTTCCCATATGCTCATCCATACATTTTGTAATCGGGAAAATATATATAAAGAGAAATAAAAGAGCCCCAGCACCAGAAAAGAAAATCTTAAATTATGGGCATTTGAGGAAAAATGTTTTCGGAAGTCTTGGGGAAATAAAGAAAAAGGGTTTTTGAGCCGAATGTTAAAAAACGGCAAGAAAGGGAAACACAAATGGGAAATAGGGCTGATATTCTTAGCAACATAAGCATGTTAAGCGAAATACAAAATGGGGAAAATGGCTTATTTGATTAGCAATGTTACACGCTAAAGGGAGAGCGAAGTACCCTGGTTTTTGTGAAATTTAAAGCAACTTAGTGGTGGTGCACCACATAAGTCACTTTTTTATCCTCTAAATTCTCACCTTAGCCTAAGCCACTACACGTTACAAGTCTAATAATGCCATACATATGGATTCAACCCAAGGGGCATTTGAATCTCCTACAAATTAGTGGAGATGTGGTCGAACTAATAACATATGAACTTTAAGTTTCGAGTGAAAAGTAATCGACCTAGCTTGGAAATATGTATTGCACAATAGTGAGATCGAACTAAGGGAAATACTTTCATCTCACCTAACTGGTAGTTATTCAATTTCTAGGGTCTTGTCTATTGGGTAAGGTTGGTCATAGCCTTAATGGTAGTTCTGAGCTTGTCTTTTCACCAACATGCCTTATATGATTCGATGATTATGCTATTATGGAGATACTTTGTTGTAAATATAGTTTTAATTTTTACTTTTTTGTATAACTTGAGTCTTTTTAATTTTTAGGATCGAGTCTAATTGCATGTGCATCCGGATTCGTGAGCATTCCATTCTGATAAGTTCTCGGGAGAACCCGAATTCCTCCTATGAGTTACCTCGGGGTTTAATTCGAAAAAATAATGTATTTAAAAATTCACATATTTTACTTTTTGTTTTTATTTTGTTCTTTTTCTCGGGACGAGAAAATGATGAGTGTGGGGTAGTTGATGTGGTCGGATATTATGTATCCAACGAAGTCAAAGCTACTCATTTTTATCCCCATTTTGTCTCAAATTATTAGTTTTTGGTGAATAAAATGTTATTTTACCTCACAAATGGTTCGAGAGTATTTTTATGAAAACATGTCGAAAAGGAGACGAAAATGAGCCAAAAACGCAAAGTCGAAAAGCAAGGAGAAGGTTGCCATGTCAACCTGCCGGATCTTACCTGCCCGGTTTGGCTTAACCCGGCAAACCGTGGGTGGATTGAAGCAAGGTAGAGAAAAGGTGCCGGTCACCTTCTAGGAAGCCTGCCGGGTTGACCTATCGAATGTCACCTAGCTAGTTTTCCCTAGCCCGGCAACCCGTGGCCCCTTTGATGCGCGCAAGAGAAGAAAAAAAACAACCTTTCGGGTCTCACCTGACAGGCCGGTCAAAGTGGTCCCTATTTTCGTGCTAACTTCAATTTTTTAATCGGATTTGGCTCTTCTATTTAAACTAAAGGCTAGGATTTCGAAAAAGATAGGTTTTAAATCTGATTAGGCATAACGGAAGCTAAGAGAAAAGAGGGAGAGACTAGAGAGAAGAGGAAATCGAATAAGGAGAATCTTTGCTTCAACGATCCCATGCCTACGGAGGGTTACCCCTAAACAACAACGTTGAGCGTTAGTAATCTCGCAAGAATTTTTTTCAATCCATTCGTACAGATTGAATGTACATATAATCCCCTTCCATAATATTAACTTGAATTAAAAATCATTATTCGTTTGCCCTTTGAATTTAGCGGTCAATTGTCGGTTGACCATCGGAAGTCAATTATTTGACTTCAAAGGCATCAGACATTAGTAAGTATGCTGATTTTTTGAAGGAGGCAACGTAAATAAAGGTATGCTGCCGTTTTCAAATAACAGCAACATACTTGTTAAAGTATGATGCCCTTTCCCTGTTAACAAAATAACCATTCAATCATAAAATTAAAAAAGTACGCATTTATAAGAGTAGTTACTGTATATGATTTTATTTCATAATTAAGTGAGAACCCTAATATCTCTAAGTCAAAGTTAATAAAAAAAAAGGGCAACGCATACAAATAAACACACGTTTTTTTTAGTGTGCGGCCCTTTTGCCAAAATGGTGTGTAGTGTGGGCACCTCTACTATCTAAAATCCACGAAGTGGAAGAGAAGCCAACGATTGTCAATCCTTTGGTTATCTAGTGATTGTCAAATTTTGACAGCCAGCTCTCTTCTTTTTCCAAACCGTGGTCTTCAGTTAGGGTTAGTTTTGGTCGGTCCGATTTTTTTGAGCTCTCTAAACTACAAACATGTGTATAATGCATATTTATTAAGTGAGCTTCTGCAAATTAAAATGTGTTTTAACTCTCTTTAAATAATCAAAACACTATAATTATGACATTCTGGTTTGGTGGCTAGCTGCTAAGTTATCGGAGATACTTTAAATTAGAAGGACAATTTAAACACATTCATATCATAATAAGGATACCGGCAATATTGACTTTGCCGATCCATATTGGAGACAACTATTTTTAGTCCCAAATAGAGAAAAGGCTAAGAAATTCACGACAAAAAAGGCATTTGTTTATGTTCAAATTAAATTAAAACAGAAAATAGTTCAGTTAATTATTTGTCATTGTAATTTTTCAAATTCGGCTGCCGACATCACCTAACTATGAATGCTCACGGCACATGCTTCACAACTCATTGTATAATCCAAGGAAAAGATTTGTAAATGAGAGCTTGTCACTAGGCTGTGATGCGGCTATTTGAAGCAATTTGTCTAACCCCTAACCTTGTGAGCAAGAACCAAAGAGAAAAGAGGGAAGAGAGCGAAACGTGAGTGGGTGAGAGAGTGGCATATTTTTAAAATTAGATAGATAAGAAAGGGTATTTTAATCATTTTACATGTAAAAATGTTAAAAATTAATGGAAGTGGACGAAAAGTGCAAAGTGAAAATTTTGCACATCTTAGACACAGTCAGGTGGGAAAAAAATTTCTACGTATAGTCAGATGAAAAACAACAATATTTAGGTGTAGCCACCTGAAATTATCCCATACTTATATCATCGAGTAACAATTGTACCCATGAAAGCTTAAAAGCTTGTATCAAATTGAAGGCATATTTCAGTAACCCCAATTTTCAACAATGTTTATGATTTCGGCATACAAATTTTAACAAATAGAACAAACCCTAATTTCATCGGCTCAATAAAACCCTAATTCCAAGCCAATATATCATATTCAACTAATGTTTATGACAAAACTTCCACAATTCTATATAAACTACTTCTAATTATGAACACATCCAAGAGAAATTGGAGATTTGAATTAGAGTTCGAGAACTTACCGAATACTTTCCGCATCCAAAACAAACCTGCGCCCAGGATTCCCGACAGTCCACGAAATCCGCACCGGCGCTCTCATCCTGCAGTCGCACTAGACGTCCTCTCTATCGTCACTACATCTGCTCGACTCCATGAATTGGTGGTTCTTTGTTCTTCCAGGTCAGACCCAAACGACTAGTATTCACACAAGCACTTGCGAGCAAGAGAGATAAGAATTGACATTAAAAGAGTAGTTTCGTTATAAATTTACAAACTGGGCAAAAATGTGCATCTAACGTGGCCGAAAAACTAACAGACTTTGACAGAAACACGCATAGAGATGTAAAGTGAAAATTTTGCAAAATTTAGGTGTACCCATCTGAAAAAAAAATATTCTAGATGCACGCACCTTAAAAACAGACATACCTAGGAATAGCCACTTAAAATTATCCCTTGGGAAAATTACAAAAATGTGTCCCGTTGTTTGATCATTTATGATTTCTTTTGCAAAATGCGTATTTTTATGAAAATGACGAAATTGTCCTTACAGTAAGACCATGGTTTTTGTAAAACCAATTCTTAACTTAAAATAATTTAGACGTCACTTGCTTTACACGTGACTTGTTTTTTATGGAGTTTAACAAAATGTACTGCCATTTGAATAATTGACTATAAATTTTAATAAACATAGGGCACATACATACACTTACAAAAATCCTACAACAAGAGCTCTACTCAACTCTAATCTCCATGCACCAATAAATATAGAGTTATCAGGGTACCAATCAATGTACAAGTGATCATGTGTTACCATGACAAAAGTCACAGAGAAAGATCACTCATAATTCAGATGGTGACACAGCGGAAAATCTTTTAAATACCTATAAAAAAAAACTTTTGATCCTCATTTATCACACCACATTTACATCGATAACTTAGGGAAAGAAGTGATAAGTGAGGACCAATTAATGTACAAGTGATAATGTGTTACCATGACAAAAGTCACAAAACGAAAAGAGCAAAGTGCAGAAATGTGATGTGCAGTAATCATCAATACAATTTATGACTGGGAGGTATATATACATATTAATTATAGGCAAAGTTAACAGCCAATGACATCAGGCAATGGAACCACAAACATAAACACTGCAGGAAGGATTTGTGGGAAGACAACTTGCTCCCGGGATAAAACAACGATCGAAGTCGAACTCTAACCGGGCTATAGAAAGTAATCGAGGAGGAATGAATTTGACAGAGGTTCGACAGCTAGAGTTTGTGGTGTGTTTTAGCTCTAGCGATTTTTCTCTACTTATAGAAGAAAAAGAATCCTTCATTTTTGGAAAATATATTTTTAAGGAAAATATAATTCTATTGAGAAAATATTTCTTTTAGGAAAAAATACTTTTAGAGAAAGAACTTAAAACTTGGAAGACAATGATGAAATAACTTACCAAATCATTCTTTTGAGAAAGTAGGATTTTCCATAATTTATTTCTCAATGGAAATTAACTATTAAAGGCTTTTCCACGTTTTATCTTTTTCTTGAATCTAATATTAAATTCAAATTCTTATTGTGGGTCATAATTATGAGCCCAACTAAACGTGGCAGGTTTCGGGTTCAATTTCTCATTCACCCATTTACCTATCTTGAGCTTTTGATATATCGTTGGAAATATCTCATTTCATATAATATGTAAACATATTTCACATTATTCTATGACGAGTCTTGGTATTCCGAATCAAGGCTCACGTTGACGTAGTCACAAGTTAATACACTTATTAACTTAGCCATTTTGTACTTAATTGTACAATTTTTCCAACAATCCCCCGCCTGAATGAAATTGAACGTGTAAATATTTCGACAATGTGATTACTCTCTATAGTTGATATCTGCATAAGATAAGTAGGTTACCCCCTTTGAACTTTCCTTGTGAGGGTATACTTATCTTACTGACGGATGAGTAGACGCGATGTCCTTGAACTCTCTGTCGTTTTGTGTAAGAGATCATATACTTCACACAGATACCAACGAACCCGGTGTTTAGGTTCTCATGGTTGGGTTCGTTATGGTCATGAACACCTCCTGGTTCTGCAAGAGCGTACGAGAACTAAGTCCCATTAGTCTCCCTTGAAGCGACCCCACTTCACTCTCACATAGTTGATATCTTTTGCTCATCTCCGTGATGCACAAAGTATCATTAAAAGAATAGCTTAACTTGATCCATTATTATGTACTGTTTGACATCATAGGAATGGTCTCGGGGTTTCCCCCACAGTGACCGCACAAGGTTCATGCAATTAGGTTGTCCCTTTGAACCTAGACTGGTTTTTTTTTATCACATTACGCCTTAATTATATGGGCTTGAGCCTCGTTCCTTTCGATGTTTATCAAATTGATCTCTGTTTAACCCAACGGTTAGCGGATCCGCAAAATTATCTTTTGACTTACCAAGTCAACATAGATAATTCTCGTATAGATCAGTTGTCTAACGTGTTATGTTGACGACGCATGTGTCAATCTTTACCGTTTTTCTCAAGTTTTGTATACTACAAATAGTTGCTTGGTGATCACAATGCACACACATTTTAGGCACAAGCTTTCTCCATTTAGGAATATCCTCTAGGAAGTTACGTAGCTCCTCGACTTCTTCCACGACTTTATCCAAAGCTTCAAACTCAAATTTAAATGTTAATCTGGTTATTATCGTTTCTTGTGAGGATTTCCATGACACAACTCCTCCTACTAGGGTTGAGACGTTTCTCCTCTTGCCTTTGAAATCTTTTACATTAGATATCCAGCAAGCATAAGGTTATACCTCTAGCACGACAGGTTCTCTTGCATAGTACGATCCATAGTTACGGGTTTCTCGTAGACACCTCAACACTCTTATGATTCCCTTTTTCATAGACACACATCTTCAAATAATTAAACATTCTTTGATCTCCTTTATCGTGTACTCGTGTATTTCGGAATCTGTTATATTCATACACAAAGAATCGATACCACTATGCAAAGCATATGCAATGGAGGTACAGTCCAACGTTTTTGGATCTATTTCCATTTCCTTTTGTAGATGGTTGTTACTTTGGTAAGGTACCCCCCACATTCTCAGGCAATTATTGGAAGGTTCGTTTCCTTTCCATAATTCCTATAGTATCTTGTCTGAAATCTTGTGGGGTTACTTTATTTAAAAAGTGATTGACTAACACACAGTTTCCCCCCACCTGTATCGTGATATCCATCATAGGTTAAATTAGACGTTTTTCTTTGTGACATAAGGAAAGAAGATCTCGTTGGTTTTTGACTTATCATAAATTCACACTTAGAACTTAGCAATTCTACGTTTGTTAACCTACACAACGCTACGCAGTTAACTTTTCCAAGTTTATATGTCATCCATAAATGACTTGTTGAAATAAAAATAAGGGTAAACTACACATAGCCATCCTCAATTATGCCCAAAAGACACATAGTTATCCTCAATTTTCAAACTGGACACTTAGCTACACTTAGAGATTGAAAATGGACACTTAGCACCTACCGTAAGATTTTTTGTTAAAATTTTAAATGAAAAGACGAAAATGCCTTTGGTCATACTTCAAATTTTCAAAACAGGCAATTTATGAGTTTTGTTGTGTTTTCCGATCAAGCTTCTCCAGAACCACCATGTTCCTCGCCGGTCTTGTCTCCGACCCTCCCACTGCGTTCGCCGGCACCGGATTCGACCTCTGACGGCTCCGCTAAGTCTCCGGTGAACAATTTTTTTACAATGGCATGGTTTTGAAAATTTGAAGTATGACCAAGGGCATTTTCGTCTTCTTACTTAAAATTTTAACAGAAAATCTAACAGTAGGTGCTAAGTGTCCATTTTTCAACCTCTGGGTGTAGCTAGGTGTCCAGTTTGAATCTCCGTGTATCAGTTAAAACATTTGATACTGTTCAATACGTCATTTCGTACTCTCTTCTATAGTTGGATCATAAGATTTCAATCTGCATTTTTCTCGTAGAAACCATTTTATTCAAAATTAACACTAGTCTTTCAATTTTTTCGTGCGTGTTCATCTATGAACCGAATCAAATTGACTTAACATCACGATATATAATAATTAAGACCATAATTCTATTGAATAATTTTCTTAAGTAGTATATAGTTGTTACATATAATTTTCAAATATCAACTGAGCACTTAAATTTAATGTCATACATCTCTTGTGTCATGACAACGTCAGCTTCAAGCTTATTTGCTTTTCTTCAGCATCATGCATTCGAAAGATATAAACACTTGCTTGTTGCAATTAAAGTACTTCCCATTAATTTTGGGTTTCATGGCAACGCCTCCTCAAGGTTTTTTGCCCTTTGTGGGGTCCCTCTAGACCTCCACCATGTTAGCCACATATTGGCTAGCAGCTTTATGTCTGAACATCTATCCCAATAACCTTTTCGGATTTATCAAGGTGGGACATAAGCACAAGTTTCATCTGGTGGTTCATCTCAAGTTGAGCACCAGAACCGTTTGAACCGGCTCGAATAGCAGATTCAGTTGTATCCGTAGATTCTTTGAAGATTCAGCAACTTTCGCACTTTCGTTACTCATATCTGAGACAATATAAATTCAAACATTACATTTAATTAATTAACGTGTTCGCATAGAACATTAATTCAAATCAACAAAGTGTGAATATTTAGATCTCGTGCTAGTGGAACGTATTTCAACAACATAGGGAATCTATCTCCACTACACAGAAAACCTATTTTTCCTTGTAAGAAACGCAATTCCCCCACACAAACGTGTTCCAGTACGTTGGAACCTGATTCGATTTGTTACGTGTTCTACAAATAGAACGGAATCAAACCAATTCAGAAGCTCACATCAATGCTTTATGTTAATCGTCTTTACGTGTTTCACTTGGAAACAGATCGATTACATAACAACATTGATTGAATCGTTCTTATGTGTTCCATAAAAGGAAACATAATTGATTAATCATGCATCCAACAACGGTAGACCATTATATTCATCAATAGAATAAATTAGGCCATCATCTTGTTTGACCAATTATGTCAAATCTGATAGGCTCAATTCATGTGAAAATGCATGCATCAAATTTACAACATCACATACATATAATCATTCAGTAAATTTGGGATATACACATACATATAGTTATATTTCACTTAACATGTATATTCATCTATAATATAATAATACGCATGCTTGTGTTATACGCCCTTAGCATATATATAAATGTATACACACACATCTGTAGATCTATAAGTATGCATACTCATTCTTAGCACACATACATATGCACATCTACATATCTCGTTATAAAATCATGTTAATGTTTATATTAAACATGCATACATCTTATATATAACTCACTGAGACATGTTTATACTATTCAAGCCATATACATATCTCATAAACAAATAATATATGCATGCATACTAGAACGTTGATGATCAAACTCTTTATATATGCACATCATATGTATAAACTATCAATCAACATATATATTAGTATATTATGCTCGCAAATATAATAACGAACATATACATATTACAAAGAAGCATACTAATCTTAGCATATAACCATATAAAGATTAACATCTCATGTTTGTAATCATATAAGTGTGTGAGTATATATATTACATATATACAAAAACCATCTCATGCTTGATTATCTAAACACACAAATCAAGTACATGTTTATTTTCTCTTCAAGAGATCACTCTCATCCTCTTGTCTCTTTATTTGCGTGCATTCTCATATGATTCGTTGAATTCTTATCAAGATGATTCCAAATATGTATTTAATCTGTTCATCGTGTATGAATTGCTACACAAACATATAGATATAATCTCATTAGACAACCCCTTAATTCATAAATAATAATCAAACTTATAATGAAGAATTATTCGATAAATTTCAGCCTGTCACTTTCAGTAACGTTATTGTACAGAGGGTATAGCGGAGGCTACAGATTTCCAAAAAATCTAAAATTATATTATTTATATTCTTCGTTTTGTCCTCTACAACTTTGTGGTTTTGGTTAAAACTTGATTCTGACCAGAAGTGATTCGTTCGGAGCCAAACATAAACGTCGACAACACATAAATTTCCTAGACAGCTATTCGATTCTTGTCGAATGCTCTGAAAAATAAAACTTAAAGATAAAAAACAAATATCATGTTCATTGTGTTAATCTTTCATGTAAGTTTCACTTAGAAACAAAATCGATAAACCAAAAATTATCAGAAGGAGATATTAAGAAAATTTCGAGTAAACCGTTTCATCGAATCTGTTTGATCAATATCAAATCAGATTTTCCCCATCAAGCCACCTGTTCGTCGGGTTAGAAACGTCTATGGAAATACTACAAAATATTTGTCCTAAGATTGTTAGATAATATGTTAGTCCATAAACGTAAATCGAATAATGAAATAATTAAATCGAACAATCATGCAAGATGGAAACAAGTAAATAACATTATACAAACATAATTAAAATAATACCTCACTTTTATTAATAATACTCATACAATAAGAATAATAGTATAAATATAATAGAACCTAGAACCGGTACAAGACCGGTTGATAGAGACGGAATTGAATATGATTGAGTCACGGTAATCCGCTTTGCTTGAGACAATTATTGCCCCGTATGGGCAACTTGCTCCCAGGATAAAACGACGATCGAAGTCGAACTCTAACCATGTTATAGAGAGTAATCGAGGAGGAATGAATTTGACAGAGGTTCGACAACTAAGGTTTGTGGTGTGTTTTAGCTCTAGCGATTTTTCTCTACTTATAGAAGAAAAATAATCCTTCATTCTTGGAAAATATATTTGTAAGGAAAATATAATTATACTAAGAAAATATCTCTTTTAGGAAAAAATACTCTTAGGGAAAGAACTTAAAACTTGGAAGACAATGAATGAAATAACTTACCAAATCATTCTTTTGGGAAAGTAGGATTTTCAATAATTTATTTCTCAATGGAAATTAACTATTAAAGGCTTTTCCATGTTTTATATTTTTCTTGAATTTAAAATTAAATTCAAATTCTTATTGTTGGGTCATAATTATGAGCCCAACTAAACGTGGCGGGCTTCATGTTCAATTTCTCATTCACCCATTTACCCATCTTGAGCTTTTGATATATCGTTGGAAATATCTCGTTTCATATAATATGTAAAGATATTTCACATTATGTTATGACGAGTCTTGGTATTCCGAATCAAGGCTCACGTTGACGTAGTCACACGTTAATACACTTATTAACTTAGCCATTTTGTACTTAATTGTACAATTTTTCCAACAGTAAGTACGTAAAAACTAAATGATAAATGAACTTATGAACGTAGCATTGCAGATTCATAAGTCTTACCAAAAACAATAATATGATTTTAAAAAATAATAATAAGTAGACGAGCTAGGAGGTTTAAACAAATAACGACTACATTCCAGAAGGTGACGCATCCGACAGATGAAGGAGGGATGTAAGAATGTAACATCCAATGATATCGGGCAATAAAAAACAACAATATGATTTAGAAAAGGTAATAATAATCAAATAGCAGGTTTAAGTAAATAAACGCTACAAAATACATAAGGCGACGCATTGGAAATTCTTCTAAATGCCTTCAAAAAAAACAAACAAAGTTTTGATCCTCAACCATCATTTTTACATCAAGAAATGGCTCATCACATTTCTCAAGCACAAATAAACATTTACTACTCCTATTTTTTCTGTAAGAGAAAACAACTTTGGGGCAAGTTGTACCATGACGGTTGTGAAACAAAGCAAGACAGAAAAAACCTCATAACAAAAATCTTCATTATTTAATCGATACACATGGTGTGAAATTGAACCAAATTAAAAGTGCCTACGATGTGAGAGAGAATTAGCCAAGGAAACATAAGAAAAAATTAAACAATGCTCACAAATTTGGGAACAGGTCGACATAAGCATGTAGATGCTTTTGCACAAACCCGAGGGTTCTTGTGTTTGAGATATGGAAACAGCTTTGGTAGCAATAATATAGGGGAAACTAGGGCTATTCATCGGATCGGGCCGGGTAGACCCGATCGGTTTTGGACCCGACTCTGTCCATGTCGGGTCCAATGAGTCTGATCCGAGACTTGACTCGTCTTGACTATCGAGTAGTCGGGTTTGACTCGGTCGGGTGCCGAGTCGAGTCAGGTAGAACCCGATAGACCCAATGGGTCATATTAAAAGCCCAATAAGTGAGCCCAAAGTTCATTTTATGACTTCAGCCCAGTTCACATTAACAAAATAAAGGCCCATTCACCTAAAATTAGGCGGATTCTACATAATAATGATGAGAAATTTGCCTAAGCACACAAATACAATTTTTCATGGGCAAAAATGATAGAGAAGAACACAATCTTCCCAAAACCAAATACAATATGCCTCTCTGCCCAAATACATTCTCCTAAGGCAAAAAACAAGGAATATATTGATAAACTTCATGTGAAAAATATGAAATACTTGTATAAACAAAACAAATAGAATTTGGTCAATACTTGCTTAAACTTTTCATTGCATAATAGCTGGTAAAACAAACAAAGACGAACTGCCCATTACTTGCTAGTTGCTACACAAGCTACAATTTTTTAGCATACAAAAATGAACTAATTGTTCATCACCATTCACCAATAGTACCAAAATAAGGTGATCAAAAATGAACAACACGTTCAAACATCACCATAAACCTTTTGTAGGCCAATTCAAAAGATATAGCAAACTAAAACTAAACCATTAATGAGGGAGCCTCATTCCTTCGCTTGGGCAGCAACATGACAACCAATTAAATCTGTAAGTAAATATAAACAATTAGGGTTGTTCATAATTGATAAAATAAAAAAAAACTTTTTCATTAAATTGAATTAAAAATTTATTACCGTGCTTGACCTCTTCATTCTCTTTTAAGATCTCCTCAAAGCCACTAACAACTATTGTACCTCGGATCCAATTTTGAGTGCACACCAATGCCTCAACTGTAAGCGGTAGTAAGGCGCTTCAGAAGTCATTGAGAATCCTACCACCTGTTGAGAAATTTGACTCGGATGATACAGATGTGATAGGTATTGCCAATACATCTTTGGCAAGTTTGGACAGAATTGGAAATCTCGAGAAAGTGCACTTCCACCATGTCAAGATGTCAAACTTAGCGTCATTACCCTAGACCTCTTCCTTCAAATATTTGTCGACTTCGCTCTTTGGGCCACATTCTTTCAGTAACCCTAGATTTATCGAACGGACCACGATTTGTTCTCCTTGTAGGTTCCTTTTGAACTGCGGGAACAATTTCAGCAGGGGTGTTGCCAGTAACTCCACGAGGTGTGCTACTACTTGAAACTGCATTTGAAATATATTCATCAAACAATTAATGCAAAGCTTTCTTTATATTAACTTGTAAGGTAGCGGCAATATCAATAGGGTACATGACATCAACAGCATATTCAACAACAATTAACTTGTTCCTTGGATCACAATAGAAACAATAAAAATCAGCAAGTTCATGTTGTTCACATCAACTCAATACTTGTTAAATTTTGACCTCATGCTCTCTGATATGGCTATGATATTAAAGTCATGATGTGCCACTTGTCCCTCTTTGATGATATCCAATATGTTAGTAACTTCATCCAACAAAGTATGAGAGGGGACATATTTGCAACCCGATACCCTCTTAGGGACATATTTCAACATTAAGTAGGTGAGTTCCACCTAGTAGACACATCAAGTATAAGTGAATTCTTGCAGTCAAGCCCGGCAGCCGCCACACACTCCTTGAATATGTTCATCCTAGCAGGTGATTGTTTAACAAACCTAACCGAAACCCTAATCTTTTCCACCGGGTTCCCTAGCAAGGTCAAACCTTCCTTGACGATGATATTGATGATGTAAGCACAACACCTCATTTGCAAGAACTTCCCACCTAAGATGCTCTTCCCCAACAGATTCATTTTTCTCCTCAGGAACTGAATGGCCACATCATTGCTCTTAGCATTATCTAAGGTAATGCTCATGATTTTTTCAATGCCCCACTCTTGAAGACATTTCTCAAGACACTTCCCGATGTCTTCTTCCTTGTGACTATTGATCTGACAGAATGCAATTATCTTAGAATGAAGCTTCCAATCATTATCAATGTAATGTGTGGTAATGCACATATAATTAATGACCTGGTTGCTTGTCCGCGTGTCTGTGGTGAGGGACACTCTAGGGGAGGTCACTCTCAAGAATTCCTTAAACTTGTGCTTCTCACTTTTATGTCTCTCGTAGAGGTCTCTCGTCATGGTGCTTCTGTTGGGAATGTGGCAAAAAGGCTGTATTTTTTTTACAAACCGTTGGAAACCCTCATGTTGTACAAAACTAAGAGGCAACTAATCCGTAATGAGCATCCTAACTAACTCGTTCCTACTTCTTGCTTGATCAAATACCCATGACCCAAGTGATTGTGTACCATCAGATTTGCCCGTAAGTAGAAGTAAGGACTGATTTGTTATCTTTCTATCCGGATGACCGAGACAAATTCAAATGTGCTTATTCAAATTTGTAGTCCCACATTCTTTACTATCAGACTGATACCGTTTAGGACAATACTTACAATTACCATACAATATGCCGTTCTCATCCGGGGCAGGTAAATGAAAATCATTTCAGGCAGTACTAAACTTTTTTGTTTTTTAAAGGGGATTAGACATTGTACCTGAGAGTGCTGCCCCTTACTGAGCAGCGGAAGAAGCAGATGCCGAAACAACTCCAGAAGCACCTCCAGCAGCAGCCACAACAGCTCAAGTTTAGCCTCTAAAAGAAGCCACATCAGCTTCAGTCTCGCCTCCAGCTCCAGCAGTAACCTAGTTATAAAGTAAAAACTGTTTGTTACTACAACAGTTTATTACTAAGCACTAACCGCTTACAAATATTAACAATTAATATTTTAGACTAAACTAAAATTACACCAAATTTACTAAACTAAGAGTTCATTTTAGACTAACATTTTATTTTAACATGCAAATTTAAAAAAATTTACAAACATTCAAACAATTATATTGACTAACTGAATCAGTGGACAAGCAAATTTTAAATTAACAGTTTATTTTAAATAATTAACAAATAGAAACACTAAAATAAATAACAGTTTCTACCATTAACAGTTTACTACAAAAATGAAGAACAGTTTACAAATTAAGAATTAAATTTACTAAAACTAAATTTTATAACGGATAACAGAAACATATACATACAAACACATAATTAGACAACACAATTATGACATAAAATAAAATTCTAAATCCCCAATTTGAATCCTCATTACAAAATAAAACCATAAATCCCCAAAATTAAAATCAATAACCCTAAATCCCCAAATTACCCCCAATTTTAAATAAAAACCCTAAATCCCCAATTTGAAATCCCCAATTTTAAAATAAAACCCTGAATCCCCAATTTGAAGTCGAACCCTAATTCCTTAATTAAAATCCCCAATTTGAAATCCGACCCTAATTCACCAATTAAAATAACGAATTTGTAATCCAAACCCTAAATCCCCAATTAGAATCCCAAATTTCAAATCCGAACCCTAAATCCCCAATTAGAATCCCAAATTTCAAAACCAAATTTCAAATCCCCAAATAGAATCCCAAATTTCAAATCCGAATCCCCAAATTTCAAATATGAACCCTAAATTCCCAATTTGAATCCCCAATTTCATATCAGAACCCTAAATCCCCAATTTGAATCCCAAATTTCAAAATAAAAACCTAAATACCTAATTTTAAAATAAAACCCTAAATCCCCAATTTAAAAGTCGAACCCTGATTCCCAAATTAGAATCCCCAATTTGAAATCTGAACCTTAAATCCCCAATTAGAATTCCCAATTTCAAATCCGAACCCAAAATCCCCAATTAGAATCCCCAATTTCAAATCCTAACCCAAAATCCCCAATTAGAATCCCCCAATTTCAAATCTGAACCCTAAATCCTCAATTTGAATCCCCAATTTCAAAATAAAACCCTAAATCCCCACTGAAATTAAAAACCCAAATTACAATTGATAATTTTTACAAATAAATTTATGATCGGGAAACCCTAAATCGAACCCGAACCCTAACCCCTAAAAGAATTACCCAATTTCTAATTTAGAATTGAAATCAAAATTAAAATAGAAAACACGAAGAAGAAAGAAGAATCGAAACCCTAAACTGATACTCACCGGATTTGAAGACATATTAGACATGTCGTTCGTCGATGTCCACCTCTTCCGGCATTGGATATGAAGGTTTCTAGTCTACACTGGAGAATCTAGCCGTTGGAGATTCTCCTCTCTACCATCGCTTGATTTGTAGTGTGGACTAGTCATGGAGAAGAAGCTCCTCTCAGATGGATGGAAAGGAGGAGTGACAAAGGCTAGGGACGACAAGGAGAGGGAGAGAGACAGAGGGTAGAGAGCTCTGCTAGGGTTTTTTCATAGCTTGAAAGAGGAAAAGTAATTAATGTGAGGAGAGAGGCAGAGGATAACACTCACCAACTCGGTAAGGTCGTGTTTGGAGGAGAACAGACCACATCAACATCAACAGATAGCTCAGATGATTTCGTAAGTTTGTGATGGACGACGCAGGAGGCGCCACGTCTACAGATGAGAGCTCATACCTCTCTTTCACTCTTCTACACCCCACATCGAAAGCGTATATAAACGTATTCAAACGTTCATAAGCTTCCGTGTGAGTTTGAGTTGCAAAAACCACGAATTGGACTGAGCTGCGCTCGTTAATCGTGTGAGTTGAGCTGGCTAGAAATGTGGGTTGTTACCTGTATGAAGGGGGGACGGGTGAGTTGGGTTACTCTGTGGTTTTTTAAATCACACCCGATGCCAACTCACATTATAGTTAGGTTGATTCGACCCAACCTGATTTTCAGTCGGTTCAGTCGGGTGTCGGGTCAATCGGGTATGAGTCGGGTCGGGTCGTCGGGTTCCGGGTATCAATGGACAGCCCAAAGGGAAACCCAAGAGGTTAATGCAACCAAAGATTTCCCAGCCGCTCGGAAGCTAAAATAAGATACTGGATCAATGTGCAAAAATAAGCTCACATTTAATGGAAACTACCTACGGGTTCAAAAACAAGAAACACATATTTAGAAGAAAACTAAGGAAAACTAAATTACCAGAGTGTCCAAGGAATCGATTAGGCCAAGAGGTAAATGAAACCTAAGCTTTCTCAGCTACCTCACAAACAAAACGTTTGTCTTGAGAAGAAGCTGCAATTATGATATTGGATCAATGTGCAAACAGAAACTCACATTCAACGGAAAATACCTTCAACTTCAAAGACAGGAAAAGTATATTTGGAGGGAAACCAAGGAAAACTACATACCAGAGGGTCCGAAGAACCGATTATATGGTCATTATAAGCATAGAAAATGTCTGAGATGTCATGATTGCAGTTTTACAAACATCACTTCTTGGATTCTTCAGAGATTTCACTTTGAGTAAAATCACATCAAACGTATAATAACATTATGAATGAGATATAAATTTTCCATACAAATAGATCATGTAAAATAGGTATATATAAGACTTCAAATGAGAAATAAATTGTCCATAGCAGTAGTTCTTATTCAATAAATAAAACATTGATTTGACATTTAGTCTAGCACAAGAATGCAAACATTTCTCGTAAGATTGGATCATGCATTGTCACAGAGAACAAGTAGCTAAGAACCTCTAACCCACATAAAGTACCAGCAGTCATCATCGTATGATCAAAAGCAAGACTAGCATGGCACTTGAACTTTAGCACAAACGTCATTTTCATGCAAATAGAATTTCACACTACACCATATTGCCTTAACGCCTGTGCACATAGAGCACAAGCGCATGCGTAAGCTAGGGTAAGAACAGCGCACACTATGTGTGCGCAGTCATAAGGTAAGGAAAGAACAACGCACTTAAAAATGCGCAATCACAATCTAAGGACTGCGCATGTACATGTGCGTGCGCAGTTCGAAGGATTTGACTAAAATTGACCAACCGTTGGCAACGGTCGGATGTATGTAGCCGTTATATGAGACTGTTGCTAAGGACAGCGCACACGGTGAATGTGCGATGTCTGTATCTTGTGCCTGCGTACTTTGATTGGTGCGCAGTCATCAACTTTTTGCATATAAATTGCAGAAAGTTGATGTTGTGTTCTGGGAGTTTGGATAGTTGATATTTCTTCCAAACTTGAGGGTTCAAATATACGCGGGAGAGATAAATTAAAGAGGCAAATAAACGCATCAAGAATCCAGAGACATTGTATGTGCACATCATTCGTCCATTCTAAGGTATGTACATATATATCGTTTTATTTTGAAATAGAGTTTAGATATAGTAGTGTGATTTAGTAATTAGTGATTGTTTAAAACGTAGATAAAAAATGGATCGATCGTGGATGGGAATGGATAGGTCAAAAAATGCTTTAAAGAGAGGTGTTAGCAGTTTCGTAATTTTGCGAGACAAAATGCTATACAATACGGCCCAGATCGATTCAAGTGCCCGTGTTTGACATGTTGTAATTTTCTTTTCCATGAGATGCCAACCATTTGTACACATTTACTTAAGAAAGGGTTCATGAGATATTACACAATATGGACCGAACATGGCGAAGTGGGAGAAGTCGGGGAGAGCAGTAACCAGGGTCTTCGTTATTCCCCTGTTCATAGTCCCGTGGTTGATCATGTTCATCAGTTCGTGCATGATGTAGACCCAGGTCGAGATGTTAGAGTTGAATAACTTGGAGAAGCAACTGATATGGCTATTCAAGTAGATGCTTGTTAGGATTATGCCCTAGTCCAATGTAATTCCTTAATCTATATGTAACGGACATCATTCTTCTACATAATAAAAGACATAATATTACTAATGTGTTGTAGTAATATATCTAATGTGATTTGATCTATGTCATAATGTGTGTAACAACTTATAGTAGAACTATAGATCAGAAAGAATTGCATTCGATAAAGTCCCTGATCCGCTAAGTTTCTTCTGAAGCGATCAGTATGAGATTAACTCCTTGTGATCATGCTCTACTGATCATGGCAAAGTGCGTGCCGAAGTTATATCATAGATACCATCAGGTCGATGATATCGGACAACCCGATTGTGAGTATGCTGCATAGATCCAGTCATGAGATACTCACAGATCGTAACTTGTCATTATATCCTAAGACCAAGGAGTCTTTGTGTACATTATGTAACGAATACCTAAGTTTGACCAAGTCTAACGTTATTTGTAAAAGGGTAGCTATAACGGCTTCGATTGGCTTGGATATTTATTGCATTAGTGAACTCGAAAGGCGTCTGAGGGATTTATCACTCATACTTTGGTATGAGAAAGATATCCGTTTAGGCCACTTGATGAGTATGACTGAAGGAATAGCACGGCCGTGCAGGTGATACCTTAGTATCAGTTTTCAGTCATCTCAGATATCAAGAAACAGTGATTGATAAATTAGGATGACGATTCTATGCCTATTGATCAATATGGATATCGGTTTAATAAAAGGACAGTGACATGTACGATAACATGTTAAGTCGAATAATCGATAATCACGAACGTTGGGTAATCATAATGTCTTGCTAGAGACCACTTATGATGGAAATGGTAAAATAGTAATTTTACCAGTTTGCCAACTGTTCGTGAGCCTAGAGGGTCACACGCATTAAGCACGATGCATGACAAATAAGCATGGATGGAAATTGGGAGAATTAGGTTTTCAATTTAGTCAAATTGAAAACGATTCGGTTGGTTTCTGGCTTAGGGCTTTAACTAGACGTTTGAAGAAATCAAGTTGAGGAAATTAAACCGATTTATCTAAACCAAAATCAAAACTCATTTTAATGGGTTTAATTTGGTTTTAGTTAAACGGGCTTAAAGCCCATTTAGGGGTTTAATTGATGAATGGGGAAAAGTGCAATTATGAGTTTAAGAGGGTAAGATATGTAATTATTTATTTGAAATTTAAATAAGATTTTTTGGTTTAATTTCAACTTAACTACAAAATATTTTTTCCCTTATTTTATCTCTTATTTCGGCAACTCTCCCCCATTCCCTCTCCTCTTTGGCCGACCCTCTCATCACCATTCCACCATAGTTTTTGTCAAAAATTCTCAAAACATTCATTACCAAGTGTGTGAGAGAAAACCATTCGTGGTTGTTGTGCTTGTGTAGACTCGATAGAGAAACACTGCGTTGTGTTTTAATCGATTGACAAAAGTAAATTTTCAGATTGAAAAGCTTTAGAACATGCTGAATTTTCATTAAGATCCTTCATTATTCTTCGATCACCATGGTTACATAAAGCTCCGCTGCATGAAATTATTGATTGGAACCCATGGTGTTCCCTTTCAGTGGTATCAGAGCATGGTTGTTATGAATTTTATTCAACATGTTTAATTCTGGAATTTTATTTTTGTTTATGTGTTCATCACTTGAGTATGCATGTAATTGAAAAAAATTCAGATATAATTAATTTTGAAAAAATTGGAAAAATAATTTTTTGGGCTGTTTCGGGTTAGCCATGGCTGAGCCATAGCTAACCAGGGTCGAGATCCTTAGTGGACCATGGAATGCCCTAGGGCAGATCATGATCGGCACCAAGGGCCGACCAGGTCGCCTACGGGCGACCATGGCAGCTCTCGCGGGCCACCATGGTTGCCTCGCGGGCGACCAGGGTCTGCCCTATGGGCGACCATGGCAGCCCTCGCGGGCCACCATGGTCGCTCTCGTGGGCGACCACGGTCAGTCCCGCGGGCAACCATGGCAGCCCTCGCGGTCCACCGACCGAGAACCGGTTCAAAATTCAATTAATAAATTAAACCGTCCGGTTTGGATAAACCGGAATTTTTCCCACACTTAAGAAAGATAAAATTTGGAAAATTTTGTTTTTTTGATAAGCATGTTGAGTGTTCACATGATCTTTTATAACATTATGATTTTCACATGATGCATAGCTAAGCCCTCTAGACTTGTATTTTAATTTCAGTTTTGCAACCTGCCTGTTGCTTAATTTTGGGTTGTAGTAAATACGGCCTGCGTGTCGTGATTTGTGTTTCATTTTATTTTATTTATATTTGTAATCATGAAGACCGACACAAGAAGCAAGTCAAGAGGAAGACTCGGATTGGAGGAGGCTCGAAGCCAGTGGGAGTTCACAAGAATGGAGCAAGTCTGGATCTTGAAGACCAAGTCTTTAGGATCAGTATTGCTAGATTCTTAGGAAGTTAAGATGGGGTTAGTTATACATAAATTTACCGTTACGTTTGTATGTTTGAATGTATGAATGTATGATAGTTTAAATATACAAGTTCATGTATGATTTTCTATCACCCACATGCAAAGATTAAAAACCGGTATTTAATCAGACTCGCATGTAACCTGCTAAGGGATCATCCTTGCATGAATTTACAATTGATGATTCTAGATTAAGATTGTATCGATATGCAATCGGACTTTTATAATTCACTTAAACGCAAATAGTTACAAGTCAAGCGTGATACCATCAAAGTTTGGGCACTCAAAAGGGCTTTGACCCTATGGATGTCGGTACGCCTCCACGTAACATTCAGAGAGAAAAAGTCTGGATGAGATGGGTAGTTCTGTGTGGGTGCGTGCGCCTCCGCGTAGTAGCCACATTAGTTCTATCCATAGTTCAAGCTTGGTAGACTTGTCTACAATTGTCAACTAGGGCTGACCTAGAGTATCATTATAGGATATGCCACGTACTTACAAGTATAGACCCTAGCCAGGAACTACATGGTCTTGTAGATGGATTTATTCCTACCTTGATGCTCTCAATTGGAGCAGTGACCCTCCATTCACTTCAATTGAGAGTATGATAGGATCCTGGTTTAGATTCTAAAGTTAGAATAAGAAAGTGTTTTATAACTAAATCTTCAACTTCAATTTTAATTAATACTGATTAAAATTTGTTCAATGTGTAGATATAAAATGGCAAACACGAATCATTCTGGTAACAGCGCGCTTAGGTCACTAATCGAGTATGATAAGCTTAACGGCGTAAACTTCCTTGATTGGGACCGGAATTTGAGACTCGTTCTCAAGAATGAACGTAAGGATTATATCCTTACGCAGGAAAAACCTACTGAGCCAGCACTGAACGCCGCAAGGGCGCTAAGGGATACCTACTAGAAATTCCTTAGGGACCGAATCGACGTGCAGTGCATCATGATGGGCAGTATGGTGCCTGACTTGCAAAAGCAGTTCTTGGACATTTCCGATGATCCCGAAGCCTGTACGGCAGATCGAGAAAATGTTCAAAGAGAAAGCGCGTGTCGAAAGATACGACACTTTCAGTGAACTGATGTCTTGCAAGCTGAAGGCTGGAGCTCATGTTAGTCCACATGTCCTTAAGATGAAACGTCTTTTGGAACACTTGACCAGACTCGGTCATCCTGTGGATAAGGAAATATCTGCAGACTTTGTGTTGCATTCACTTCTAGAGACATATTATGATTTCTTTGGAAATTACAATATGCATGGCATGGATAAGACTGTGACAGAGCTTCATGGTATGCTCGTGTCTGCTGAAAAGAATCTCAAGGGCAAGTCCAAGGAAGTTCTTATGGTCAACAAGCAAGTGAGCTTCAAGAAAGCCAGCCTGGGCAAGGATAAGGCCCCTATGCTCCTAGCGGGAAGATTCGACAACCTAAGGGTTCAGCAGCTTTAAAGGCTGTTGAGAATCCTAAGAAGGATGTCGTCTGCTTCTATTGCCAAAGACAGGGGCACTGGAAGAAGGATTGTAAGAAACACAAGCTGTTTCTTAGGAAGAGTGGAGCTTCCACATCTTCAGGATCGTGTATTTTTGTTACTAAGCTCAATCTCAGATTATCTACTTCAGATTCTTGGGTACTTGATACCGGTGCAGAATCTCACATTTGTGTTAATGTGCAGGCTCTGGGAAGTAGAAGAGAAGTGGGCAGGGCCGAGGCGGACCTACGAGTTGGTGACGACAATCAACTCTTGACAACTGCAGTAGGAAATATTAGTCTCAGTTTTCCTAGTGGGCTAGTTTTATTATTGAACGATGTTCATTGTGTACTTGCGTTTCGTAGGAATATTATTTCTATTTCCTTGCTAGACAAGGAAGGATATTGTTTATCTATTGACAATGGAATTTTCAATATTTTCAAGAATAATATATTTTATTGCAATGCTTCATTGGTTGGTGGTTTATATATTCTTAATATTCAAAACACTAACACTAGCTCAATTTATAATATAAGTAACAAAAGGGTTAAATCCGATGATTTAAACCAGACTCTGATATGGTACTGCCGCTTAGGCCATATAGGCCAGAAACGCATCTCAACACTTCACAAGTGTGGATTTCTAAATCCGTTTGAATTCACTTCAATTAAGAGATGCGAGTCATGCCTTATGGGCAAAATGAAAAAGACACCTTTTGCCGGTTTAGGTGAAAGGGCTAGTGACTTATTAGGTCTCATACATTCCAATGTGTGTGGGCCTATGAGCACTCAGGCCAGAAGAGGATTTCACTAGTTCGTTACGTTTACTGATGACTTCATTAGATACGGGTATGTTTATCTTATGAGACATAAATCGGAAACCTTTGACAAGTTCAAAGAGTTCCAGAACGAAGCACAAAACCAGCTTGGTAAAAGTATAAAGGCGCTTCGATCTGACCGAGGTGGTGAGTACTTGGACCATGAATTTCACAGTCATTTAAAGGAGTGTGGGATCCTCTTTGAATTGACTCTGCCTAGAACACGTCAAATGAATGGTGTATCCGAACGGAGAAATCGGACAATGCTTGACATGGTTCGATCAATGATGAGTCAGGCTGAACTCCCTATCTCCTTCTGGGCTATGCCCTAGAGACGGCCGCATTCATATTGAATCAGGTTCCTACAAAGGCAGTGGAAAGCACTTCATACGAAGTATGGAACGGGAAGAAACACTTATTAGCTTTCCTTAAGATTTGGGGATGTGAAGCTTACGTAAGCGTCTACTTAGCGATAAGCTCGAACCCAAATCAGATAAATGTGTCTTTGTGGGGTACCCCAAGGAAACAAGGGGGTACTATTTCTACAAACCCAGCGAGAACAAAGTTTTTGTTGCTCGAGGAGGGGTATTTTTGGAAAAGGAATTTATTTCCAAAAGTTCTAGTGGGAGTGTCGTGCATCTTGAAGAAATTCAAGAAGATACGGAACAACCCACTATGCCGGATGTAGAAATACAGGAGCCAGAAGAGGTCATTGATCAAGAACTAATCCCCACACCTATTCCAGATGGTCCAAGAAGGTATGAGAGATCTCGTCAAGCTCCTATCAGATATGGCTTTCTAGCCACTAAAGGAAATTATTTGATGTTGGTGGATCAGGATGATCTAGAAACCTACAGATAAGCTTTGGCCAGTCCAGACTCCGAAAAATGGCAGGACGCCATGAATGAGGAAATAAAATCCATGTCTGACAACCAAGTCGGGTGCTTGGTGGATCAAACCCCTGGGATAAAACCCATCGGTATCAAATGGGTCTATAAACTTAAGACCGACATGGATGGAAAACCTCAGACCTATAAAGCTAGACTGGTTGCGAAAGGTTATCGCTAGATCAAAGGTATCGATTATGACGAGACTTTTTCACCTGTGGCTATGGTCAAATCTATCCGGATCATTCTAGCCATAGCAGCGTACTACGACTACGAGATATGGCAGATGGATGTCAAAACCGCCTTCCTTAACGGGAACTTAAAAGAGGATGTGTATATGACACAGCCCGAGGGTTTTGGTTATCCAGAAAATCCCGGAAAGATTTGTAAGCTGCTTAGATCCATTTATGGATTAAAGCCAGCTTCACGGAGTTGGAACCTTCGTTTTGATGAAGTCGTAAGGGAATTCGGTTTTATCAAAAACGAAAGTGAACCTTGCATATATAAGAAAGTGAGTGGCAGTAATATTGTATTCCTAGTGCTATATGTCGATGATATATTGATCATCGGGAATGACATCCCAACCTTGCTTGAGGTTAAAGCTTGGTTAGGGAAATATTTCTCGATGAAGGACTTAGGTGATGCTGCGTTCATTCTGGGCATCAAGATCTACAGAGATCGACCCAAAAGAATATTAGGCCTAAGTCAAAGCACTTACATATATAAGGTGTTGAGAAGATTCTCAATGCTTGATTCTAGCGCAAGTGAAAAAACAAGATGAGAATTAATCAGCAAGCAATACAATTTATGACTAGTATATTTATATAAGATAGACAGGAAGAATGGTCATCAAAATTAACAACCAAATGACATTAGACAATAGAATCACAATGTCGTAGTAAGTACATTACATAAACACTACATGATAAATAAAGGTGGCAGCGCTAATTCATCTAGGAAAGTAAAAAAAGACAACAAGATTATGGTTCAGAAATAAAGTAAAAATAAGTAGAGAGAAGGCTAGATCTGGTTTTTCCATTGAGGCCGGCTGACACTCTTCTGTCGTCGGCGAGGAGGTGGGACCTCCTAGGTGACCGCGGGACTGCTGGTTGCCGGCGAGAAGCTCACCAAATTTTGCGTTGGTTTTATTATTTTTTCTTAATGATATATTATTTAATCATTATATAATAACATATAAATTTAATTATATATTTCAAAATTGAACCGATTCGATTTAATTTTTAATTTTTAAACCAATTTGAACTAGTTCAGATTTAGTTTCTTAAATCAAGAGTATTTTAGGTATTTTATGACTTTTAGAGGTAGTTTGTCACAAAAAAATTGTCATGGTACTAAAAGGAGAATTTATTAGTTAGAGTATGAAAATGTCATTTTGTTATACTAAGGTATGTTGGGGATTCCTGGGTTTTAGGCGCAGCGGAAAACGAAATATAACCGAAAATCTCTTGAAAGGATCTCTTGCAAACACTAGATGAATCAATAAGTTCTAGAAACGAGAAAGCCTACCTCTTGTATCGAGTCTCGAAACCAACCCAAGACATGTTCTCCGGACCCGTCTTCTACGAATACACACACACGTGAGCTCGACCCCAAAGCGTTGAATCCTCCCGGAGACTACTAGATCCCCGTAGAACCCTTCTCTCTCTCAGTTCTCTATCTCTCAATGGAAGAGATAGAGAGGCTTTTGGGTGGATTTAGCTAATGTTGCTCTCACCCAAAGACCTCTATTTATAAGTTTTGGGTGATGCCTAGGGTTTTGAACCCGTCAGACAGGGGTGTCGATCACCACTAAGGTAGCGATTGGTCGGGAAAGGGTATTAACTACCACCCTCTCCCGACCAACCTTTGGTCGGCATTCCAAATCCCGACCAATTTCGATATTTTTCCCTACTAATTTGGTTGGTCGGGAAAAAACTATTTTTTCATAGTGACGGTGCCAAAATGAATTTATATTGTGTCATTATTTTATATTACAACATTACCTTCAATAAATTAAATTGTCAACGATATATGATCAGAATATTTGTGATTGTGAATATGTATGATTTTAATTAATAAGGAAAATGTAAAAATGTGCAAATATTATCATACTTTTGAAATAACATGTTGTGTACTTTATTAATGATAAAAATGTGTTGTAAATTTTGATTTTTTGAGCAAAATGTGTATAAATGACAAAATAATTCTTGACATAGAAATATTTTTTAATTAAAAATAAAAGTGATATTTTAAAAGTTTTTCTGAAAATATATTTTAACTAAATTTTGTATAATCAAAACTTATAACTTAATTTTTTAGTTAAAAATTATTTATTTTTATAACTTCAAAAATATATAATTTTTAATATTTAAAAAATTTCGTCATATTTTTACAAATACATACATTTTATATATAAAAAAAATTGAAGTCCATTCACCTTTTCTCCAATTTTCTGCAGTGACAAATTAATATGACATGTTTTTTTCGTTCTCCCTACTTAATATTCAAAATGTGATAATATATTAAATGCTTTTTCCATCCTCCCTGATTAATATTCAACCCAATTCTTAGAATATATTTTTAATCATTAATGATTTTCTCATGGAAATCTTCACTTACCTATATTATCCGAAATCTAAAGGTCAAAGCTCGTCTTTGATAAATTAAAAGTCAGTGTCAGACAAATGCTGGCCCATATTAATTTAGTAATCTATTACTCTGCTAATTGATGTATATAAATACAAAATACAATAACTCAATTAAATCAAAATAGATTACAATTATGTACCATATTAAAAATGAAAATTACTTCAACTGATTGAGCCTAGCAGCAGCAGCCACAGAAGCTGCAACTCCAGCCGGATGCGTGGTGAGGAACGGATCATTCCTCATCTCCGCTCCCGTCACTCCTTCTGCATCTCTCCTCGTAGCTGGCTTATCTGCCGGTAATCTTGACGTTGCATCCTTAATTCAAATGCAACTTCTCTTAGATGTGAGTTTAAAGTCGAACACCGGATGATTACGAGGTATAACAACATTTATATACACACACATAATATGCTAGTATTGTGGGTTACAGATAAACCGCCCTAATGTATATGTAGGCGTCTTTGGGTATTTCTCCAATGTATAATCCAGTGCTCTCACCAATGGTGGTAATAGAGGTTTGGCTCGGCTTGATAAATTCTCCTGATAAAGTGGGTTGGGCACTCTTGACTCTTCTCATGGTGGGACTTAAATAGGATGAAAAGTATCATTGTGAAATTAAGTAGACAAAATAAAATGTTGAGCCTAAAGAAAGCCAAGGGTTTATATTCACATTATATCGCAAGGATGATACACTAGTAATTTGAGTCAAATGTTAACTCTAATGTCTATGTTGTCTTCGTTGAGTACTCCTCCTTATAAGTATAACCCGGTTCTCCCACCAACTATACTTCATTGATATCATAATCACAATTTTAAAGCATACAATATGATTCAGTAACACGAAAGTTAATGGTGTTAGTTTTTATCATTTTCATTTGTATATTTTAAATTTTGTAAAAATATTTTAGATGGGAATAATGATGAGAAAAACATGTATAACTGAGGATAGTGACGGCACTTGTTTCTCTAATAAATGTGCGACAACTGTATATGTTAACTAAAAATTAAGATGTTAAAAAATAGTACCGAGACAACGGCAGCGAGTTTGGTCTTGTCAGCATCGAGGGTGACACGGGCGTTGTGGGTGGCAGCAGATTGGGCGGCTGCGGCAACGCCTCCGGGGACAATGTTGGTGCGACCGGTCGCTCTAACTTCAGCCGCCTGAATAGCGGCAGCATCGCTCCACTCCACGGGCTTGTCTCCGGCGGTAATGCCCGAGGCTTCAAGGGCTTCACCGATGGTGATGGCTCCACCACCAGCTCTTCCAAGTTGTCCAAGACTACTTATTGGCACTTCCGTTCGTTTCGAAGCTGACCGTGGCTTACTATACTGCCCTATAACCTATATGTATTGCCAACACCTATTATTACAAGACGTACATATGCCTTTTTAAAAAATTAATTCGATGTTTATATATATTATGGTAAGTTAAAAAAGGGGGAAACCTGCCCTCCAAGAAGTTCGGTAATTTTCCGGCTTCCTTCGCCGGGAAGCTCAGTTTCGGTGATGGTGACGCCTTGGTCGTCCGATACAGCACTGGCATCATTGTGAGCCACCACGCCGGCCCTCTCGTTCTGGGCCGCGGCGGACTGCATGGCGGAGGCAATACCACCCTTCTGGGTCTGCCCAAGCATCACGTTCTCCGCCATTTGCATCAGCGACGCGTCTTTTGGAGCCACCGTCTTCTCCGCAAGCTCTCCCTTCACGTCGAACAGGTCACCATACTTTATCGCTTCTTGTTGCTCCGCCGGCCTTTCTGGCTGTCGCTGGCTCATCTTTCCGCCAAGATTAATTTACTCGGCTTCTGGCGTTTTATCCTTGTTATGTCTATTTGTTATCATACCTGCGTGCGTATGGCAGATTCTTGTTTTAGGAGTTAAATGAGAGGGAGAGTTTTTAGGATTAATTGTTGGACCTTGGGAAGCCTTAGTTTGTGGTTAAGTTTTGTTCACTAATTAGAATGACAATTTTTTATTAAAGACAAAATAGGATATCAAGTGTCAAATCTATTTTATATAGGAGTGTAATAAGTGGAAAACTAATATTTAAATTGTGAATTGTCAATCGTTGGATTTGTTCTTGAACGGATCAGAAGATACATGGAAAGCAATATTAATAAATGGGGTTGAGGTTGTTTCGTAATTGCCGTATCGAATACGTGGCCACGATGAAATAACTAACCAGATTATGAGGGTTAGTGGGACAAAACTGTAAATATGAGAATATCTCATTTAACTGTCATGTGTTGTGCACTTTAAATGTCAGATAAGTTAGAGTCGATTAAAATAGAGATAGCATTGCAACGTAATAATTGGGGTAGAAGGCGGCAAAGATGGAGTCAGAGGATGAGAAGTCACGGAGAGTAGGAGTCAGCAAAAAGAAGGAGGTCAAAGATTTTGTCCAACGGTGGTTTCTGCTTCATTATTGTTCTTTATAGAGTAGAGTACCTCACAGAGAGTTGTTAGTCTAGATTAATTTTTTTAAGGGTGATTAGTATCTAATTTGGGACCATTTTTGTATTTGCATAATGAGGTCATCCAAAAATTATTTTGGTTGATGATAATTCTTGTTGGTACGTTTAGATTGACTATATTTTTAATGGACAGAAAGATGTTTGTTTACATGTTTGTTGGTTATAGTTTTAGAGAACAGAAAGATGTATGTTCACATGTTTGTTGGCTACAGTTTTAGAGATCAGAAAAATATTTGTTTGCATGTTGCAACATCTTGGCAAGACATCTTCCGAGACGATAATTTTGGTAAATTTCCGGGTTTAAAATATATTCTATATTGAACGTGATTCTGTACGATTCAGACGTGTAGAAGCATATGAAAACTTCATATTCGTTGGGGATATAATCTAAAGATTTAAGGAAACCCTAGAGATCATGTAGGGATGAGGCAGCTGCTATAAAAGCCGGAGAGCGTTCCATTAGCAGGATGGTTCTCCCCCTTTTGATTGTAGTTCGTTCTTTGTGCAAAAGGTTCAGCGTGTTAGACTAGCGTGTTTGGAGGCTGAATGTTTTAACAAGAATGACATACTTGTAATCATTCACTATTTGAAAGAATGAGTGTTTGAGTAATCGGGTTGTGCTTGCGTGATTGAAGATTCACGAACCTTCTTGTTTGAAGAACAGATGATGCACCGAGCAGAGTAAATTGCTCGAAGAGTGGAATCGGGAGAGGATCTCAAATTCAGGGGGAGTCACTGGTCTTGGTGTTCACTTGTAGTAATAGCATAGGTCCTTGATTTCTATGATGATCATAAGGGCTTGTATGTACTATTGACTACTTCATAGTGAAACCATTCTACTGGCAGAGTGCTCCCAAACGTAGGTGAATTTGCACCAAACTGGGTAACCATATTGTGTGTCTTTTATTTAAGTTATGTGGTTGTTTAAATCCATAATCTGTGTACTAGCAAGTTGTCTGTCATAAAACTTCAACATTGTGTGAGACATCTTGCGGTTTAACTGATCATAATTTTTAATTGGTATCGGAGAGGGCATCTAAACGGTTAGGTGGGCTCCTGCGAAGTTTATTTTGATTACCAGATATGGATAGTTTTAGAGGAGGAGAGTCGATCTATCGTCCCCCAGTTCTTGATGGATCCAATTATGGCTACTAGGAGGCCTGGATGTGTGCTTTTATGAAGTTTCTCGACAATAAAACTTGGAAAGTTGTGATCCATGGCAGGGCCGGCTCTTAAGCATAGCAAAATAAGCTATTGTTTAAGACCTCACACCTGATTAAGGCCCCATCCTTTCATAGTTAGTTATTAATCTTGTTACCTTCCAAAATATAGATTATATATAATTGTTTAAACTTGGCTTTGTGTTCATTTTATTTTTTCTCAAAAAAACAGTAATATATAATTGAATTAAAATTTAGTTAGAGTAAATAAATATACATTCAAATAAAAAATAAAGAATTTACTCTAACAACAACAATATTTTTAAAAGGCATATTTTATGTATAAAAATATACACTTTTCATGAAACTCTTTTTGTGGCATTGATTACAACTATAACTAAGCTCCATTTTTAGATACTCTTATAATGGAAACTAACTGAATTGACAAGAGTATTGGAACACAGATGTACTTATTTTGTTCTCAACCAAGATTTCAACCGTAATTTTGAAAACTTTGTTAAACTCGAGTTTAGCTTAAACCATATAAATTATTACAAATTGAGCTATGATTAATATTTTAACACCCACACTTGATTTAAGAAATATATTTTAATTTTTAGTTTTAGTTTTTAATTTATTTTGTATAGTCTATTTTTAAAAAGGCCTAATTTTTTGGTTTCGCTTTAGGCCTCAGTATAGGTTGGGCCGGCCCTGATCCATGGTTGGGAAGCTCCAGAATCTGTTCATGCTCAAGAGAGTGTCATAGGTCTCAAATCCGAGAAGGATTGGAGTCTTATAGAAGATGAGGCGGCTCAGTATAACTCTCGTGCTCTCAATGCTATATTTAACGGTGTTGATAAAAATGTTTTCAGACTGATCAACACATGCACGAGTGCCAAGAAGTCCTGGGAAATACTTGTTGTTGCCTATGAAGGAACCACAAAAGTTTGTGAGCTAGAACTCCAGTACCTCACCACAAATTTTGAAGCTCTAACTATGAATGAAGACGAGACCATTGCAGACTTCAATGTTCGTATTAGAGACCTCGCCAATGAGTCCTATTCTCTAGACAAACACATGACCGATGAAGATCTAGTAAGAAAAAACCTGAAAGCGGTAAGTCCAAGATTCAAAATAAAGATCACGGCGATAGAAAAAGTTCATGATCTTAAAACCCTAAAGTTTGATGAGTTGATGGGATCCCTCAGGACATTCGAGCTTACTCTTCCAAATATGAAGAAGAAACACAAGGGAGTGATGTTCAAAAGCTCTACCCATAATCATAAAGAACATGTATTCTGAGACTCTGATGACGAAATTGATAATACTATTGCTTTGATGGTCAAGAACTATGACAGGGTCATGAGAAGATTTAAACAAATGTCCAGGAAGAATGTGCCACAAGATGTCAGAGACAACTTGTCCGGGAAGGATGTTGTAACGCCCCAAGATCCGGTTCTCCGAATCTTAGTCGTCACGCGATAAAATACAAGTATCGATAATACATATACGAAGATACATGTACGAAATAGTTATGAAACACCTCGAGCGTCCTCGAGTGTATCATAACTATACTCGCACAAAGTCAACACCTTTAGTTTAGGCGTCCCTAACTTAAAGGTGATTGCACAAGTAAGTAAACCAGTTCTAAAACAATTCCATCAAATAATATAATACCTGGCATAAATCATCGTCTGAAAAGCAAATAATATAATACCTGGCACAATCCCGTGCATACAGTCAGTTCAGAGTTATACTAAACTAATTCACCCAACATTATCATGCAAATCTCACTATTCGCATATAATCACACCAAGCATATTCACGCCACTACCATAGTGCCAAATCATGCTCACCCGTATATACACACACATATATAATCAAACAAAGGCATCAAGCCATATAGTCTAGGTAGCTATGTCCCCCTACCTCAAATTTCCAACGTAAGCTCCTAAGATTCTTGCGACGCCAAGCTATGCCTTTTCTTTCCCGCGGTCGTCAAAGGAATCTAAAAGTGATAAAATCACAAGTTTTAATAACTACCCGAAATCCGGATTTTCACGAAATTAAACCCAAGTGCTACCCCGACAAGTATCGCTCACTCCAACACTTCTTAATTAACCTAAGTTGTCAAAATGGGCCCGGAACGGCCCATTTTGCCCGCTAATTCGAATCTGCCCGGTTGTGTGAATTTGTCCCTCGGGACTCCGAAAATTCCCAAATTGGTGTCTAAATTCCTAATTATATTTGAGAGGACCAACGCAATTGACGGAATCGAATTCCGACACCCGAGCGATTTAATCGCACAAACGGCCCGAGAGGCCCAAACGGCCCGCGGTCGCCATAGGCTGCCACGGCCAGCCAAGGCAGGGGCTGGCCACTGCCGGACCACCTTCGGCGTGCCACCACACTGGCCGGAGCTCCGGTGATCGGCCGGAGCTCCGGCGAACCCTCTGGCCACCGAAAAATTCCAAAAACGTCCCAAAATGCTCCAAAACACCCCTACAACTCCACTCCATCATCATTTCACTCATTTCTCATCAACCCACAACTCAAACTCATCACGATGGAAAAAAAATGAGTTGCTCACCGTAGCCAATGATGTGAGGAACCCGAATACGCAAGAAAACGGTCGATCACGCGACCGGATCGTCGGGAAATCGCCCCAAGCTTTTCTCCTCTTCTTCCTTCTTCCTCTCTCTCGGCCAGCCCTCCTCTCTCTCTCTCCTTCTCTTTGATTCTGCCGAGAATGGCTCCCCCCCCCCCCCCCTTATCAATTAAACCAAATTATTTAAACACTAAACTAATTAAATATACCTATTTCCCATTTTCTTTTAAATCTAAATTAAAACAATTAATTTTTAACAACTCAAAAAGTCTCCCCCCCCCCTCTAGAATCATGCCAAGTGTAAAGTGGGGGGGTCCCACAAGCCACTTTTGTCATTTCGGACCCGAAATCGTCCGAAACGGACACGTTTTTCGAAACCATTGGAACCGTGATGTTTCGCTAAATTTTAGCTTCCATATGCACCTAATATCCATAATATTACAATTTCAACTTAAAATGGCTCAAATAGTAGTCCTCGTGACTCTCGGGTCAAAATTTGGTCAAATCGCGAATTTTTAAATTTTTATCCATTTTTCACAAAATTGACCCAAAATGACCGGGAGCGGTCTTTACAGATGTGCCATAAGATGTCAAAGACAATTTTCTGCCTAGATTCCAAAAGAATGAAAACACTCACAAAATTGGGAGAGGTAGTGAACGTTATGGAAATAGAAAAGGGATTCAATGTCATGAGTGTGAAGGCTTTGAGCATATTAAGAAGGAATGCCCCAACTTCCTGAAAAGGCATAAAAAGGGGTATAGCGCCACTCTGACCGATGAGGAAGAAGGAAACAACAACACTGAACAGATACGTAAATTCGTTGCCTTTCCAACCTCTTCTTCTCCTTTTGATCTTGAGTATGACAATGAGTCCACTGAGAAATCTGTCTCTGATCATGAGCTATCTAATAATACCATGAATGATGCTTATGACAAGTTATATAGTATGTGGATTGCAGAGTCCCAGATTATTGACAAGCAGAGTCCCGGATTATTGACAAGCAGAGTGCTCTAATTCTCTCCCTTACCGAAGACAAAACTAGACTCTTGGAGAATATTGTTGAGCTAAAACGCAAGCTCAGCCGGCTAAATGGAGAGCTTGATCAGATGACCAAATCTATTAAGCTGATGAACTCCAGCAATCAAACCTTAGACAAAATCTTGTCCATTGGAAAGCTAGCTAAAACCATGAAGGGACTAGGCTACACTCATGAGGCTTCCACATCTCATACCGTTTTTGTCCCCCAAAAAGAGGTGAGCCAGATGACTGGTAAGTTGTTACAGACATCTGGTGACAATCAAGACCAACGACATCATCAGAAACATCCTCCTGCTACTTCCAACAAACCTCGTTGAGTCTGTCATTATTGTGGACAAAAGGGTCACATACGACCATTCTGCTATCATCTCTACGGGAGAAACCGCACTCACCCTCAATTGCCATACACACGCGCCTCGTCCTGTCGAAAGACCCCAACTCGCAAGGAATGGAGAGTGAAAGAGACTCGACCTTGTCGCCAAACGTCCTCTAAAAGAGAATGGAGAGTGAAAAATGCGAATTATCGTGCCAATATTGCATATACCACAATGACAGCCTCCACCGGGATTGATTGGTATTTTGATAGTGGTTGCTCTCACCACATGACTTATGCTCTTCATCTATTGACCAACATAGATGTTGCAACATCTTTCCACCTCGCGAGCTCTAGAAGTTTTCCAAGTGAACCAAAGTAGGAGTATGAAAAGGAAGTATCAGACGCTTCAGGTCATGGGAAGAGTAATTATGTTAGCCAAAGACATTCCTCTCCATTATACCACTTGCCATATTCATATGAGAGCCATTATCTGTCAAAGTACTACTATTACTATTTATGAAATATGAAGGGGGAGAAAGTCAAGTGTTAAGAACTTTCATGTCTCTGACTTTATATGTTATATACTTGCTGTTAGGGATCCTCGACGTAAGTTTGATTCCAAAAGTATCAGTGATACTGATGACAATAACAGTTTCCCTAAGAACGCTAATGTCAGGAAAGATGTTGAAGACAAAGTAGAGGACATTATTCTATCTAAAGAGCTGATTACATCTTTAAGAGGAACTCACACTTATTCGAAAGCCCCTGTGAATTATCGAGAGATGAATGGTTGTGTCAGGGGAAAAGGTGATAAAACTCTGGGTATCCATAAGAAGGATGACAACCGTATGATTGTCGAGGAAATTATGTATGATGGAATGTCGAGCAAGATGTCAAAATAAGCTGTGCAGCCAACAGAGCCAGAACTCGACATTAGCCTGTTTATTGAACTTAATCTCGGTTTGAGAATTCAGATCCAGCAGAATAAGGATAACGGGACTTTTCAAAGGTATGGGAAAATTGAGTTGAGAGTCTTAGGTCATTCATTGGACTCTACATTAGTGATCGATGATGATCACTAAGTGTTGGAGGGGAGTTTTGTTGATTCATTTCCTCCCCTCTTGAACAAAGAAGGCCTCTAAGTCGAATCTGGGCCTAAGACAGAATAAGGCTCATTTGGGTATATAGCATCGTGGTGAAATTTCAGTATACCTTAAGAGAAGGATGTCGAAGAGAGGTTGTTGTGGAGGAAGCTGTTTATACATCTGTCAATGTTAATGACGCTTCTAATGTTGCTGCCGCCAAAGATAAAATCCCCCTCTCGACAGAGAAAGGTAATTCTGATTCTTACACTATTTATGATCCAATTAAAGAAACCCCTATTGTGTTTCAAGATCCCATACATGAGGATGAGAATGTTGTGGAAGAAGCTTCAACCTCCTTAGCAAAAACGGATTCAGATCACCCTCCTACTGATGTGCAAGAACCACTTTGTGTCGATGTGTCTAGTGAACCTCACAGGCCTGGTCAAGATGTTATGAAGGATGTCCCAACATCCTTGGTTCAGGAAAATATAGGTGAATCTGTTAATACGAAAGATGTTATAGAGGTTGTCTCGACTTTATCTGTTCTTGTGGAAGCTGGTTAAAGAGACGATATTAGGGAATGTGTTTTACCTTCAGTTAAAGATGTTGCAACAGATGTTGACATGGTGGTCACTGAAGATGTCGTAGCTGATGTTGCTCAAGATGTCTTAACATCGTTGAAAAAGAAAATACTCATCGATGAGCAAGTCAGCCTAGCCGCGATGATGGAAGAAGGTGTCTCTGAAGAAGAACAAGCTCAAGAACAATCCACTGTTAGCTCATGATGTTTGCTAGCTAGCGAATCAATATATGTTCAGTTTCTCCAAACTCGTCAGAAGAGAAAGAAGCGAGTGCTGCTAATGTTGTGGAAGAAGCCGATATAAGGGCATCTCTTTAAAAAGACATTCTCGAGACAAATCAAGATGTTATAGAAGATGTCTAGACTTCTTCTTATCAAGAGAATGTTGAGAAATGAGATTAGTAAGGAGACCAGCGTGCTCAAGAAGACCATCGAGACCCTCTTTCTCAAAAAATCCGTAAGTGTAGATCTTGTGTTGACTCAAGAAGAAGGTGTCGGTGATGAAGATGAAGTTACTCCCTATGTCACGGGTACTCCCGAAAATCCGGACGTTGTCCTGAATGTCATGGCAGATGTTAAGGATACAGGGCTAGACATTGTGAGTGACAATATTCCAGACACAGACAGTGTTCCTGACACAGAACTCCCAATCGTGTCAGAACAAAGAATTCCTTTGAGAAACATTCAGAAAGACCATCCACTGCATGAAGTAATTGAAAACATTGAAGATGAGATCTGTACTCGACCTAAAGCACCAATGAATTACAGAGAGATGATCGGTAATGTTTGTTTTATTTCTAACATCGAACCCAAGAATGTGCAGGAAGAAATCAAAGATGAATACTAGATAAATGCCATGCAAGAAGAGCTCGGACAGTTCAAAAGAAATAATGTTTGGGAACTAGTGCCTAAGCCTGACAACGTAAATGACATCGGGACAAAGTGGATCCTTAAAAACAAAACTGATGAGCATGGGAACATCTCTCGAAACAAGGCAAGGCTTGTAGCTCAAGGGTGCACTCAAGTTTAGGGAGTTGATTTTGAAGAAACATTTGCTCCGGTAGCAAGGCTGGAAGAAATAAGGTTACTTCCGGGCATTGCATGTCATCTCAAGTTCAAGCTTTTTCAAATGGATGTGAAGAGTGCATTCCTCGACGGATACCTAAATGAATAAGTAATGGCTATACCATGGGGAGTACTGGATCGAACATTATTTATAAAGAAGGAAGGTCGAAACATCATGATTGCACAGATCTATATAGATGATATCGTGTTTGGAGGAATGTCAAACAAGATGGTACAACATTTTGTGAGACAACTGCAGTCTGAGTTTGAGATATAGGATCGCCACGTCGCGATTTACAGATCTATAAATACATACCTCGGCCAGATCAGAAGATACATAACTTTTATGCAATACCTACTAGTCCAAACCTGTTCTAGGACGAATTTCAAGCCCCAAACTCCATCACCCATCACCAAGAACGCGAAGCTAGCAAAGGAGCATCAATTGAAGAGTATAGTTGAAGATTGCAAGCATTCGATCCAAGCCTTAATGCTTAGAGTTTGCTTGTTCATCTTCCCTTCTTGAGCTTTTACTCTTTTTATTCTTGCTTATTGTATTTTGCACCATGTTTATAGGCTAAAAACCCTAATCATGGGTGTTAGACTTATGACGATTGGTGTTTAATTCTAGATTGCTTTTTAATTGAAATTATGATAAACTTGTTATATCTGGCTTAGGCCTTATACATGTGTTAAATTAGCTACTTAATATTTGTTATTTGAGTTCGAGGTTGATTCCGAGAGGGACAATTGAGAATTTATTGTAAGTAAGATTGAGGAATCGGTCTCCTGGAGTCGATTCTTTGGTTCGAAAATCGTTGTTTGTATTGATGTGGCGGAATAGGTTTAATTCCTGAGAGGGATGCCTAATCGGAAATTAGGCACTATCCAATGTCGAGAGACGGATAGTGTATTTATAGCGTAGGCCTAATAAGATTGTATGATTGAGATTAACTGGTAAATCTTGGATTGACACTAAGCCGTCGGTCTAGAACCCGTGGTTGCTAGTTAACTGTTCACAAAACCTATCCCTATCACTATCCTATTAGTTACTTGTTACTTATTTCCTTAATTTTCACAAACACACACAATTACAAAATCAGTCTTTTAGACTTTCCTCATACAATTTGAATACAAGTTAATTGAGGATAAAACCCTATTTTGGTCCTTGTGAAAATCGACCCGGATTCTAGCCGGAAATACAAATTTACTTTATCGACTAAGGGCGCCTCACAGCGTCCTATCAAGTTGCTGATAAGAAGAATGAAGTAGACTCCGTTCTGGGTCAATATTTTTGTATTGATATTCCATCATCTCTTGATCATGATGATTGTTCTCAAGTAGAAATCATGGAAAAAGATTCTGGTTTGAACCAGGTTCCAGAAGTGGAGGTTGAAGAAGATATCGATGAAGCGGCCAAAGAGATTTTCGGCAAAGATGTCGATGAGGCGTCCAGGAGGATGTCGAAGAAGATGTTACAACATCATCTGTTCAGGTGCACGTTGGTGAAAGTGAAGGTGGTGGAGAAGATATTCACCAAACCGATGAAGTTCTTAGCAAACTTTCGGTCAGAAACGACGACCAGAAGAAAAGGAAGGAAAACCCATCTACTCATTAAGAAAAAGCGTAAGAAATTTGTAACAATGTCTAGACATCTGGTAGATAATGTATTATTTCACCAGGAGGATGAAATTCCTCCTTCGAACCATCATCAACACAGAGTTCAGAAAAATTTATGTAAGAGGTCATTGTTTTGAGTTCCCTGCTGAGATTATCATCAACTTCCTTTAGCAGGCTGGTTCTTCCCCTTTTTTATTGTAGTTCGTTCTTTGTACAAAAGGTTCAGAGTTTCTAAGCGTGTTGGACTATCGTGTTGGGAGATTGAATGTTTTGATAGGAACAACATACTTGTAATCATTCACTATTCGAAAGAATGAGTGCTCGAGTAATCGAGTTGTGCTTGCGTGATTGAAGATTCACGAACCTTCTTGTTTGAAGAACAGATGACGCACCGAGCAGAGGAGAATGCTCGAAGAGTAGAATCGGGAGAGGATCTCGAATTCAGGGGGAGTCCCTGGTCTTGGTGTTCACTTGTAGTAATAGCATAGGTAGTTGATTTGTATGATAATTATAAGGGATTGTATGTACTATTGACTACTTCATAGTGAAATCATTCCACTAGCAGAGTGCCCCCAGACGTAGGTGACGTAGCACCAAACTGGGTAACCATATTGCGTGTCTTTTATTTCTGTTATGTGCTTGTTTTAATCCATAATCTGTATACTAGCAAGTTGTCTGTCACAAAACTCTAACATTGTGTGAGATATCTTGCGGTTTAACTTATCAGAATTTTCAATTCTGATGTGGAGGATCACGAAACGATGGGCAGCAGGCTGAAGTGCAGAAAAAAGCCTCATGGGTTTGAGTAGTTTCGGAATGACGTGAAGATCGAGAAGAAATCTGGGAAGTCAGTTATGAAAAATGGTATCAGAAAATCAGTGAGGTGTATTTGTTGTTGGAGGGAGCATTCTGGTTAAGTTTGGCTGTGACATCTTGATAACGATTTATTAGATCTTTTTGTGTGCATGAAGGTGGTGGTCAACTTTTTCGAATAAGGTGTTTCAATTCTAAAATGGTGGGTGTAAATTAATTTTTTTGGAACCTCATTACGCGATTTATGTAATTGGATCGTGACATTGATGTAGAGTGTTGCTACGTTAGGAATGTGAAGCTGCTATAAAAAGCTTGAGCTTCCCATTAGCAGCTGGTCCGTTCTTTTTCTATAATTTGCTAAATTTCTCAGAGCTCTTAACCGTGCACCATTGGCGTGTTGAGATGCTGATTAGTTTGGTAGAACGGCTTTGATCCGATCAAACATCATGTCGCGAAGATTGAGTGTTTGATCAGTTAGGATTCTTGTGTTCGTGATTGAAGATTCACAAATCCGTCAAAGAAGACTACGACACCGAGCATAGGCATTTGCTCGAAGGGTGGAATTGAGAGGATCTCAAAGACAGGGGGAGAGGACCTTGGTCGAGGTTGTTCACGGTGAGATCTATAGTAGCTTAGGACAATAGCTTGTGTGATGGCTAGTTGGTGCTTGAAGTTGTACTATTGACTACCATATAGTGAAAACCTTTCCACTAGCGAAGTGTCTCCAGACGTAGGTGCGGAGTCACCGAACTGGGTAATCATTTATGGTGTCATTATTATTACCTGTTTATTGTTTAAACTACGAATTGCGTTTTAGGAAAGTTGTCGACACAAAAGTTACGACTTTGTGTTCCACTTCTAGACTTGGCTACGAATCAGAATTTCAATTGGTATCAGAGGAGGCACCTTATCATTTCGGTGATTTTCCTGCAAAAATTCTGAGTAGCTAATATGGACTCAAAGGAAGCAGGATCTGTCAATCGACCACCAGTGCTCGACGGAACAAACTATGGGTACTGGAAAGCTCGGATGTGTGCCTTTTTGAAGTCTCTCGACAGCAAAACTTGGAAGGCTATTATCAATGGATGGGAGGAACCTCACTATGCTGATGCTCAAGGAAATCAAACTAGCATCAAACCAGAAAAAGAGTGGAGCGCGGAAGAAGATGAAACCGCCCTAGGTAATTCTCGTGCACTCAATGCTATATTTAATGGAGTAGACAAGAATGTGTTTCGACTTATCAACACGTGCACAAGTGCCAAAGTTGCTTGGGACACTCTTGTTGTTGCGTATGAGGGTACTTCCAAAGTCAGAGAGCAAAAGTTACAATACCTCACAACCAACTTTGAGGCCCTTACCATGCTTGAAGACGAAACTATAGCTGAGTTTAATGTACGCATCAAGGATCTAGCCAATGTATCATATTCACTTGACTAGCCTATGACCGATGAAGATCTAGTCAGAAAAACGCTAAGAGCCCTAAGTCCCAGATTTAAGATGAAGATCACGGCCATAGAAGAAGTTCATGACTTAAAGACGCTGAAGTTCGATGAGCTCATTTGATCACTTATGACCTTCGAGCTCTCCCTACCTCTCATCGAGAAGAAGCATTAAGGTGTTGCCTTCAAAAGTTCTGCCCAAAAGCAAAAGAACTTGGTGGGCTCTGATTCGGATAGTGAAATTGACGAAACTATCGCTATGCTGGCCAGAAACTACAATAAAGTCATATGGAGATTTAACCAGAAGTCAGAGACAAGCCTCAGCACAAATTCCAGAAGCTCGAGAGCACTAATAACGATGGTAGACGACGTGGTGAACGATCAGGAAAAGAAAAGGGAGTCCCTTGCTTTGAATGCGAGGGGTACGGGCACATGCAGAAAGAATGTCCTAACTTCTTAAAGAAACAGAAGAAGGGATTCAATGCCTCTCTAACTGACGATGAAGATGAAGAAGACAGTGACTTTGAGCACACAAGTAACTATGTTGCTTTTACTTCCTCAGCAGTAAATCAACCATCCGAGATTTCAAAGAAGTATGACTCTGATGATGAGTTATCCGATGAGACCCTCAACAACGCATACAACCAATGGTATGTTAAGTGGCTTCAAGACTCTCAAGTAATCGAAAAACATAATGCTCTCATTCTTTCTCTTAACGAAGACAAGTCACGACTTCTCAAAACTACTGTTGATCTAAAAAAGGAAGTGGCTCGATTAAAAAGTGAGTTAGACCAAGTCTGTAAAGATGATGAATCCAAGCACCAACACTCTAGATCAAATTCTCTCGATCGGAAAACCAGCTAGAAATATGGAAGGTCTTGGATATTCGAAAGAAGCTTCATCATCACACACCGTCTTCGTTCCTCAGAAGGTCGTCACCCACAAGCCCTGACAGATGTCTACTAACTTCGCACATGACCAAGCGATCAAAAAGCCTCATACCTTGGTCGCTTCTGGGGCACAGAACAAAAGACATAACTGGGTATGTCATCACTATGGACGAAGAGGTCATATTCGACCTTTCTGCTATCATCTATATGGAAGGAGCTTCGTCAAGCAAAGGACCACCATCAAGAAAGCCCAACCACGTAAGGAATAGTGAGTCAAGGAGGTAAACTATCGAGCAAATATTGCTTACACCGCTCTAAAAGCTTCAACCAGCAATGATTGGTACTTTGATAGTGGATCCTCTCGACATATGACTGGTAATAGCTCATTCTTGGTCACTTTAATACCTTGCACTAATAGCTTTGTCACTTTTGGTGGCGGAGTAAAAGCTAGAGTACTAGGGAAGGGAAAACTCAACCTTCCTAACTCACCATGCCTGAAAGAGGCTCTACTAGTAGAAGGTCTTACAACCAACCTCATCAGCATCAGTCAAATATGCGATCTGAATCTGGATGTCAACTTCACTCGTGACAAGTGCACTGTCAAAGACGAACACCAGAAGGAAGTCATGACAGGTCACATGTCTCTTGATAACTGTCATCTATGGTCTCCAACAGACACAACCTTGCCAACCAAGTGTCTTTTATCCAAAGCACAAGAGACAAAGCTATGGCATCAAAAACTCGGTCACATCAATTTGAGGAGCATGCAGAAGATTCTCTCTGAAAAGGTGATCATTGGAGTTCCCAACCTCAAGATTGTTGAAGGAAAAATTTGTGGAGAATGCCAGATTGGCAAACAAGTTAAGACGTCACACAAGAAGGTACAACATCTTACCACTTCTCGTGTTCTAGAACTTCTACATGTTGACCTTATGAGACCTATGCAAGTAGAAAGTCTAGGAGGTAAGAAGTACATATTTGTTTGTGTCAACGACTTCTCAAGGTACACCTGGGTTGACTTTATTAGAGAAAAGTCAGACACTTTCTCAGTCTTTGAAGCCCTATGTCGGAGAGTCCAACGAGAAAAAGGAGAAGTCATTGGCAAAGTCGTCCGACTCAGAAGTGATCATGGAAAGGAGTTTGAAAACATCAATTTCGCAAACTTCTGTGATGCTGAAGGAATAGCTCCTGAATTCTCTGCCCCCATCACTCCTCAGCAGAACGGAATCGTTGAAAGGAAAAATCATACTGTTCAAGAAATGGCAAGAGTCATGATGCTAGCCAAAGACATCTCGCAGCACTTCTGGGCTGAAGCTCTGAATACGGCTTGTCATATTCATAATAGAGTGACCCTCCACCCTGGAACATCGCTCACTCTTTATGAAATATGGAGGGGGAGGAAGCCTAATGTCAAATATTTCCATGTCTTTGGATCAACCTGCTACATACTTGCAGATAGGGAACCTCGACGAAAACTTGATTCTAAAAGCGATGAAGGCATCTTCCTTGGCTATTCCAGAAACAGTCGAGCCTTTCGAGTTTTCAACAAACGCACCCGGTCTATAATGGAATCCATCAATGTCATAATTGATGAGGAAGAAGTCCTAAATCTCTCAGGAGAAGTCAGGCCAGAAGTCAGAGGCGAAGATCGCAACAAAGAATCTGAAGACGAAAGCCCAATCATCTCGGACAAAGAGGCATCTCCCATAGAACAGAAAGTTCCGTGAAGAAGAATTCAGAAGAATCACCCATCCCAGGATGTGATAGGAGACATCAATGAAGGAGTGGGGACTTGACAAAAGGTTTTTATAAATGTAATATTTAAACATGTGAGGTGAACATATAAATGTTTTTAATTACTTTTATTTGAGTCTAACAATGATAAAATTCATATACACCTAATAGCTAATTGATAATAACTAAATAAAAATTAAATTAAATTAAATTAGTTGTTCAATCATTGAAAAAGGGGATAATGATACTTTGATACACCTAACTACAGCGAAATGACACTTTCATACCCTAAAATTATATTTGAACCATTTCAAATATGATTTGATAAATCATATTGGGCTAGTTTTATTTTGATTTCTTAAATTAGGGGTATTTTAGTCATTTTAGCATAGTTTGTCACAAAAATTTTGTTAGGGTACTAAAAAAGAGAAAAATAATTAGGGTGTGAAAGTGTCATTTCGCTATAGTTAAGTGTAACAAATTGTCATTATCCCTTGAAAAAATTGATAAACAATCAGTTTAGTTTTTATGTTATCTATGACTAATCACACATGTATACTAATAACAATAATCGTACTGATAACAATTTTCTTCTAGTACTAAGTAAACAAGCACCAGTGGCTAGACTCGAAGCGATCAGACTTCTACTTAGGATCGGATGTGATTTACAATTCAAGTTGTTTCAAATGGACGTGAAGTGCTTTCTTAAATGGATATCTCAATGAGGAAGTTTATGTTGCACAACCTACGGGGTTTATAGACTATGAAAAGCTCTCTGCGGATTGAAACAAGCACTTAAAGCATGGTATGAGCACTTAACTAGCTTTCTAACACATAGTGCCTACATTAGAGCGGGAGTCGATAAAAATGTACTTGTGAAAAATGAGAATGGAAAGATGATGATAGCCCAAATATACGTCGATGATATGGTCTTTGAAGGAATGTCAAGAAAAATGGTGGAACATTTTGTTCAACAAATGCAATCAGAATTTGAAATAAGTATGGTCGGAGAAACTTGCTCCCTCCTGGGATTTCAAATCAAGTAAATGGACTACAACATCTTCATCTCCTAGAGCAAATACGCAAAGAATCGTGAGGAAGTTTTGTCTGGAAAATGCATCTCACAAGTGAACTCCTGCAGCTACACATGTCAAACTTACAAAGGATGACTCGCGGGAAGTGGTTGACTAGAGCCACTATAGAAGTATCATCATAAGTCTTCTTTACCTCACCGCAAGTCGACCAGATATAGCTTACTCTGTTGGAGTGTGTGCAAGATACCAAGCAAACCCCAAGGTAAGTCATTTAACTCAGGCCAAACGCATCATAAGATATATCTCAAGCACGGCTAATCTAAGTCTTTTATACACCTTCGATACTTACTCAAACCTAATTGGATACTGTGATGCGTACTGGGCTGGGAGCACCACAGACAGAAGAAGCACATCTGGAGGCTGTTTCTACCTAGGTAATAACCTCATTTCATGGTTTAGTGAAAAGCATAACTGTGTAGCTCTATCAACGGCGGAATCGGAATACATAGATGTTGGGAGCAGTTGCACACAACTACTGTGGATGAAGCAGATGTTGGTCAAGTATAATGTCAAGCAAGATGTTATGACATTATACTGTGACAATGTGAGTGCTATCAATATCTCCAAAAATCTGGTCCAACACAGTAAGACCAAACACATTGATATTAGACATCACCTCATTCGTGAGTTGGTTGGTTGAGAATAAGAAAATTTTGTTAGAGTATATTCACACATAGATGCAGCTTGCTGATATATTCACGAATGCATTGGATGTGAACCGGTTTGAGAGCCTAAGGTCATCACTTGGGCTATGTTCAATTGATCTATGACATTAGCAATCTTTTGAGGGGGAGTTATTAGTTGGTACCCCCTCTGAAACGACAGGACCATTCCCAATTATTTGCTATGGGCCTGAAAGACCAAGGCCTGCCTACAAGTTGCAACGTTTGATTTAGTTTATATTTTGTGCCGTCTCTGTGGCCGAAATCACGCTCTCTATGTGAAAATTGTTTTGTATCTCCTCTAAAAATTTAGGTTTTCCAAAGTCGCCTCAATCCCTCCGGTGAAGATGGTAAAGAGGAGAAGCACTGCCATCAAGAAATCGAGCGGCAAGAAATCGGTCGGCAAAGGGCCATCTCGAGCCAAGGGTGTCGAGAAAAATGTGTTAGAGTACAAAGGAGAAGTAAATCGACACGGGTACGATTTCTAGGGTTGATGCAGCCAAGAACGTCGATGGTCAAGCCGAAGGTGTTCCTGCTGAAGCTCCTCCTGCCCTGATGTTTCCAAGTTTCAAGCAAAAACTCAGGTCCGGAAGTGTACCATTCTCTATATCCGATCTGACGGGACCAGTGCGAGGGACTGAAGCAAATCAGAATGTTGAATTTCTATTTTGACAAAAGAAATCGTCGTGCATGCTAGCATGGAACCTCTTGGAGAATAAGTACATGTCCCTCGCTTGCCCCCAATTTCTCCCGCACCAGAAACTTCTATAAATCCAGCCGAGAAAAAAAGGTGCTCACCCATCCTCTGTGTCAAATACTGAAACTTATAGAAATAGCGACCTCTTAGAATCGCTCCTAAAAAATCTCGACCCTCCTCAAGAAGACGTAGTTGAGAAGTTGATGGGTAAGGAAAAGGAGACTGACGAGAGTCCTAAGAAAGATGTAGAAAAACAGATTGTAGAAGACGAAATGACCTCAGTTAGTCAGGGTCTTGAGAAAATTGTTGAAGAAGATGTTGTGATGTTTCAAATTGTTGAAAGATTGTTGAACAATTGTTGAAAATTGTTGAAGGGACATATTGTTAAAGAAAACGTTACTGAAACTAGTACTGGTTGTGATGTTGTTCAACCAACAAATGAGGTTGCGGTGGTTGCTGAGACCACTGAGAATGATGGTTCAAATAACGTCACAGGTGAAGATGAAAAGTATGGTGATATAGAAACCAGTGGAAAAACAATTGTTGAGAAAGATGTTGCAGCAACTGTTGCGTCTGATGTCGCTGAGGATGTTGTTGCAAAGTTGCATAGGTAGTTTTAACATCTTTGAAAAGTAAAATTAACGAGGAAGTAAGTCTTGCTAAAATGATGAAAGAGGAAAAGAAGAAAATGAAAAGAAGGTCTGAAAGAAAACAAAGAAAGTTGATGCTCCAAGTAAAAAGAAGAAAGTGATCGACAGAGGTCATGAGAAGATGAACAAGGGGATGAAGCCCATGTAACCCACACTGAAGCTCATAGATAAGGATAACGAGGAGGAAGAAAGTGAAACACTGCTTACAAAGGAAGTCAAGTCTGTCGCTGGTCAGAAACTTGCCAAGAATGTGCCCATCGTACCCATCGATAATGTTTTATTTCATACTGTTAAAGGGGAAAACCGATGAAAATTTATCTACCACCGAGCAATCTTTCTCGAAAAGGAATTGTCTACCGAAGCTCTAGGGCTGGAAGTGATTATGGACCTACTAGTTAAGACTGAGCTGACCAAGACAGTAAAAAACATAGGTAACCACTACCCCCTTCTGGTTAAAGAGTTTGTGATAAATCTTCCTATTGCCTTTGATTCTCCTGATCGTCCAGAATACGAGAAAAAATTTGCTAGAGGAAAATGCTTTAACATCTCCTCTGACATTATTAATGTCTACTTGGTGAGAAAAATTGTGCAACCCGATCCTATCCCATACCTAGATCAAGTTGCCAAGAAGATCACAAGAAATATAAGGAGGGTCTGGCCTTCCAAAGGTTCTATAGCTGCTTAAGACTTAACTACGAAATACTTTATGTTGTACCATATAGGGTTGGCACTGGGCACCCTCGTCGAATGGGTCTTTGGTCAAGGCTGAACTGGAAATCCTCATCTACCAAATAGTTACGGGTTCTACACTTGATTTTGGACAATTTGTTATTGATCATTTTGCACGTCATGCTAGATCATTTGTTGTCAAACGTACTATCGGTTTTGCTTCTCTTATCTTGGGCATCCTTCTCCATCAACGTCCATCTATCCTGAGGAGTACTAATAAAGTGGGGAAGAAATCTGGAGTCATAGTGATCATCCATAAGTTGTTTGAGGGAAAGCATGCCCTGAACCTTGTCAGGAAGAATGTTGAGGTTGTTGTCAAGGGAAATGTCGAGATCGCTGTTAAGAAGAATGTTATAGCAACAGGAGCAATTTCCAGTCATAATGTGGACATTGGTCCCATTTCTGCTGCTTTCCACAATGATATCACCATGGATCTGACAAGTGAGATCGTCGTGATCGACATGGACATCAGGAACCTACAGCAAGTGATCCGGACCATGGGTGCAAGGAAGAAGATTTATGAAGATATACTTGTAAAGATGTCTGATCCTACCGCATAGGAAGATGAAGAAAAATCCAGTTCTGAAGAAACCAGTGATGAAGAAGCTTCAAGCAGCGATGAGTCTGCTTGAATTAATCTCAAAAACTATCTTTTTATGTTATTTTGTGATGAATGTGACGCTCTATTCGACTTGCGTGTATAAGTTCTATGCTGACTTGGTTAGTTCCTATATCATGGTTTTTGATTTTATGTGTGTGCCTGCATTACCTCTCCCCTGGTATTTCGTTTGTGCCGAAAACCTTCTCTCTTTTTTAAGCAATCAGGGGGAGACATCTATGAGCTGAAGAAGAAAGATATCAAGTCTAGGTAAAGATGATAAAGATGAAGTGAAATGCATTGAAGTGCTTGCCTAAAAAAATAGCCAAAAGGAGAGATTGTGGTTACGATGTTGGTTGGCTTATTTTTTAGGCACCAGGAAAGATGTCGAGCGTCTGGTCAAACAAGAAGTCACAACATTTTGCTTGACATATTGTGTGTCGCATCATTAAAAAGTTTTCTTATTAAGAGGATCAACTGCGATTGTGAATCTGGAAAATCTCCAGATGTGTACAAGACTTTTGGGAAGTCTTGATTGTGTGATGATACTGGAAAGCTTCCTGCCATGATAGAGATTCTGCAAAAATATTTAGTGGCAAAGATTTGGAAAACCAAGATCTCTAGAATTAAGGAAACCCTAATGCATTCCGGTAGTCATTTTGTAAGCTGCTATAAAAGTCAAGGCTCCACCCTTAGCAGCGGTCGACTTCTTTGGTGAACATACATAGTTCTTAGGCGTGAAGGTTTGGCGGGATGAGAGGTTGTGTGTTCCAAAGAAGAACATTGTGTATCACTACAATAACAGAAAGATCTAAAGTGAGTGATTGAGGGTCTTTCTTTGTACGCGTGATTAATGCTTCACGCCCAAGTTTAAACAACAACTTGTAACATCCGAGCCAGGTGAGTGCTCGTCGAGTGGAATCAACACGGGGTACTGAATTCAGGGGGAGTCCTTGAGATAGATTGGTACTAGTAATTGTAGCATAAGGTAGTGATATGTGTGATAATCATCGATATTTGTATGTTTTGACTAATTACATTATAGTGAAACATTTCCACTACCAGAGTGCCCCCAGACTAAGTGAGATTGCACCGAACTGAGTAAACATATCGTGTGTCGTTGTTTACTGTTTTGTTGTTTAATTGTTTGTATCTGCTCATTGACAAGTTGTTACGAAAATTATCTTGACATTGTGCGTGACATCTTGTCCGAGGTAACTAATCAGAGTTTCAATACATAACAATGCTCATGCATACGAGGTTGTTGCAAAGTCATGGTGCCCATGCGCGTATAACAACCATGCTGATCACGTGATACCCTTGCCCGAGCTCCGTATGGACAAACGTTTCCTTTCAAGACACACTCTTATATAGCAAATTGGTAGGCAAGCGAAAGGTCGAAGAAACATTGCAAAATGACTGGACAAACGTTTCCTTCCAAGACACACTCTTATATAGAAAATTAACATGCAAGCGAAAAGTCAAAGAAACATTGCAAAATAACTATTCGCAACTCCTTGTAAGGGCAAAAGAGCAAGCTAACTCCCACCTTAGAATTTCGAACTTGAGAATTGGGAGTAGATAGGAGCTGCCACGTGGCACCCTTGAAATTTGATATTATAGATATAATAAATTTAAAACGAATGCCTAACATTTTATTATGAAATTAATAGGAGCAAAACAAACTATTTGATACAATTTTAAAACTCTACATGCAAGTTTCATTTAAATTAAGGCCTAGAGCACTTAAATGCTAAATATAGGCCTAAAATATTGTAAAGTTAAAAGGTTAATATTGTTACGTTTGTTATTGGCTTATTTTTTACGCGATACGTAAGATGTCGAGCATCTGGTCAGGAAAGATGTCAAGCGTTTAGTCTCAACATCCTTTGTGACATGTATGGATCGCAGCATTGAAAAGTTTCCTTAAATAGGAGACACATTGCGATTGGAAAGATTCAACTGTGTACAAGGCTTTTGGTAAGTCTTGATTGAGTCATGATTCTAGAAAACTTCTTGCCGTGATAGAGACTCTGAAAAGATATATGCGTTAAGGATTTGGGAAACCTAAATCGACTAGGATTTTGGTAACCCTAATGTGTTCCGGAATTAGTTTTGTAGCTGCTATTAAAGTTGAGGATCCACCCTTAGCAGCGAGCAACTCCTTGTAGTTTCTTTGGTGAAATACACAGAACTCTTAGACGTGAAGGACTGGTGTGCTGAGAGGCTATGTGTTCCACGAAGAACATTTGTGTATCACTACTAGAATCGGAAGATCAAATGTGAGTGATTGAGGGTTTCTTGTGAATGCGTGATTGATGGTTCACGTACAAGTGTATAACAACGACTTGTTGCATTCGGGCAGTGCGAGTGCTCGTAGAGTGGAATCAAGACTGAGTCTTGGATTCAAGGGAGTCCCTGAGATAGGTTTGCACCAGTAATAGTATCATAAGGTATTAATCTGTGTGATGATCACGTATACTTGTATGTTTTGACTCATTACCATATAGTGAAACTTTTCCACTAGCCGAGGGCCCCTAGACGTAGGTGAGATTGCACCGAACTGGGTAAACAATCTTGTGTGTCGTTGTTTTCCATTTACTACTTTATATTGTGATTGTCCAAATCTGTTTGCTGACAAGTTGTTAAGAACATTGTCTCAATATTGTTCCTGACATTGTTCTTAACATCTTGTCTAACTAAGTTAATCATAATTTCAAATGGTATCAGAGGAGGCACCTACAACTTCAGGTAAGATCTTGGGCGACGAACTCTGATTGAAAAACATGGACAACGCTAGAGAAGGAGGATCAGTTAACCGTCCACCGATTCTAGATGGGAGCAACTACGGATATTGGAAAGCTCGTATGTGTGCCTTCTTGAAATCCATCGACATCAAGACATGGAAGGCTATGATAGATGGATAGAGCGCCCCGTGCTTTCAAGATGCTGAGGGAAATTTCACAAATCCCAAACCTGAGTCATAATGGACCGACGCTGATGAAGAAGCAACTCTAGGAAATTTCAGAGCCCTCAATGCGATTTTTAATGGTCTGGACAGAAACGTGTTCAGATTGATCAACACCTGCACTACCGCCAAAGGAGCATAGGACATCCTGAATGTTGCATATGAGGGAACCACAGAGGTACGAGAACAAAAGCTTCAGTACTTAACAACAAAGTTTGAAGCACTTATCATGAAAGAAGATGAGACAGTGGCTAAATTCAATGTGCGAATTCGAGACCTTGCCAACGAATCTTACTCGCTGGGTGAACCAATGTCAGATGAGAAACTGGTAAGAAAGACCCTAAGAGCCTTGAGTTCAAGGTTTAAAATGAAGATAACGACCATTGAAGAATTCCACGATCTCAAGACTCTTCCATTTGATAAACTAATGGGATCTCTTATGACGTATGAGCTGTCCTTACCAAGCATTGTACAGAAAAATAAAGGAGTGGCTTTCAATAGCTCCATGCCCAAGCATGTTGAGCATGAACATTAAGACCAGGAAGATGAAATCGATGCGACCATAGCTTTGCTAGCAAAGAACTATAACCGGATTATGAAGTGATTCAACAAAATGTCGGGGAAAACTGTCGCAAAAAATGAATGGAAGAATGTCACAGCAGATAACAAGAACAATGCCCCACAGAAATCTCAACGAAGTAGAAACTTGGACAGAGACAATAAAGCTGGTGAAGGGAACAGTAACAACAGAAGGTTTCAATGCTATCAATGTGAAGGGTTCGGACACTACCAACAGAAATCTCCTAACTACCTAAGGAAACAGAAAAAGGGCTATAATGATACATTGTCCGATAAGAAGACTGATGACAGTGAAACAGAAGAGATAAGGAATTTTGTGGCATTCATTGCTTCTTCTTCATCCAGCAAACTTGATCATTCTTATAATGTTAGTAATGACATACATGACTTATAACTAGACGATGAATGGAACGATGATCAGCTCAACGAGCCTTACTGCATCCTCTACACAAAATGGATTGTGTTGCTACGTTTAATAGTTGGCATGATTTTTAGCGCAAAAGTAAGAAGTCGAGTAACATGTTACATGACATGTGGAGCAACTTGTTACAAGCCGCAGATTAGGAAAGTTTGAAGCTTTCCTATTTCGACGAAGCTTGGAGCGAAAGAAGAAAGGCGCCACGAAGACTTGGAGCGCAAGAGAGTGACGTCGACAAGGCAAAGACGACTTCCAGCTGGCAGTTACACGTCAGCAAAAGGCGGCAACTCGACTTGCCTGATTTCATCAAGAAGTCAGAACAGGCAAGACGACTTCCAGCTGTTCGTGGAAGGCGGCAACAACTTGCCTGACTTTCTTGTTCCTGATCCGAGAAGGATTAGGAATGTGAGCTGCTATAAAAAGCCCTTGGCTTCCCATTAGCAGTCATCCGTTCTTGTTCTAACACTTGCAAGATTTCTCAGAGCTCTTAACCGTGCACCATCGGCGTGTTGAGAGGCTGATGAATATTCGCTAGAACGGATCTTTGCTCCGATCAAACCTTGAGTCGCGAAGACTAAGTGTTTGGATCGGTTATGGTTTTTGTTTGTGATTGATCACAACTCCGTCCAAGAAGACAACGACACCGAGCATAGGAGCTTGCTCGAAGGGTGGAATTGAGGGAATCTCAAAGACAGGGGGAGAGGCTCCGGGTCGAGGTGATTCACGGTGAGATCTATAGTAGCTTAGGACAATAGCTTGTGTGATAGCTAGTAGGGCTTGAAGTTGTACTATTGAATACCTGATAGTGAAAAACCTTTCCACTGGCAAAGTGCCCCCAGACGTAGGTGCGGAGTCACCGAACTTGGTAATCATCTCTGGTATCGTGATTATTATCTGTCTATTACTTTGCTTACTGTTTCCACAAGAAGTCGATACACAAGTTAAAGACTTTGTATTCGACTTCCTAACTTGGCTACGATGCAGAATTTCATTTGGTATCAGAGGAGGCACCTTAATCTCTTAGGTGATTTTCCTGCAAATCTGAGTAGCTAATATGGATTCAAAGGAAGGAGGATCTGTCAATCGTCCGCCGGTACTCGACGGAACAAACTATGGATATTGGAAAGCACGAATGTGTGCCTTCTTGAAGTCCCTCGACAGCAAAACCTGGAAGTCTATCATCAATGGATGGGAGGAACCTTACTATGCTGATGCACATGGAAATCAAACGATCATCAAACCAGAAAAGGAGTGGAGCATGGAAGAAGATGAAGCTGCCCTAGGTAATTCTCGTGCACTCAATGCTATTTTTAATGGAGTAGATAAAAATGTGTTTCGACTCATCAACACATGCACAAGTGCCAAAATTGCCCCGGACACGCTTCCTGTTGCCTACGAGGGTACTTCAAAATTCAAAGAGCAGAAGTTACAGTACCTCACGACTAACTTTGAGGCTCTGGCCATGAATGACGACGAGACTATTGCGGAGTTTAATGTGCGCATCAAGGATCTGGCCAATGAATCATATTCACTTGGCAAGCCTATGACCGATGAGGACTTGGTCAGAAAAACACTAAGAGCCCTAAGTCTCAGATTCAAGATGAAGATCACCGCCATCGAAGAAGTCCATGACCTGAAGACACTGAAGTTTGATGAACTCATGGGCTCACTGATGACTTTCGAGCTCTCCCTACCTTCTATTGAGAAGAAACATAAAGGTGTGGCTTTCAAAAGTTCTAATCAGAAGAACTCAACACACTCTGAGTCGGATAGTGACATCGAGAAAACTATCGCCATGCTGGCCAAAAACTACAACAAAGTCATGAAAAGATTTGGCCATATGACAGGAAGAAAAGTCACCCGAGAAGTCAGAGACAAGCCACTACACAAGTTTCAGAAGCTCGAAAACACAGCCAACGATGGAGGGCGAGGAGAACGATCAGGTAAAGGAGCTCAGTGTTTTGAATGTGAGGGGTATGGACATATGCAGAGAGAATGTCCCAACTTCCTAAAGAAATAGAAGAAGGGATTCATTGCCTCTCTAACTGACGATGAAGATGAGGAAGACAGTGACCTTGAGCATCCAAGTAACTATGTGGCTTTCACTTCCTCCACAATAGATCTACCAGCTGAAAGCTCAAAGAAGTATGACTCTGATGATGAGCTATCCGATGAGACTCTCAACAACGCTTACAACGAATGGTATGTCAAGTGGCTTGAAGACTCTCAGGTAATCGAAAAACAGAATGCTCTCATTCTTACTCTTAATGAAGACAAGTCAAGACTTCTCGAGACAACTGTCGATCTCAAAAAGGAAGTTTCTCGACTAAAAGGCGAGTTAGAGCAGGTCACAAAGTCAGTAAAGATGATGAATCCAAGCACGGACACACTAGATCAAATCCTGTCGATCGGGAAACTAGCCAGGAATATGGAAGGTCTTGGATATTCGAAAGAAGCCTCATCATCGCACACCATCTTCGTTCCTCAGAAGTCTGTCCCCCAGAAGTCTCGTCAAAAGTCACCTAACTTCACGGCTGACCAGGCAACCAAAAAGCCTCTTACTCTGGCTGCTTCAAAAACCCAGACCAAAAGACACAACTGGGTTTGTCATCACTGTGGACGAAGAGGACATATTCGACCCTTCTGCTATCAAGTATATGGGAAGAGCTCGGTCAAGAAAAGGACCACCATCAAGAAAAGCCAACCTCAGAAGGAATGGCGAGTCAAAGAGGTCAACTATCAAGCTAACATCGCTTACACCGCTTTAAAGGCCTCAACCAGCAACGATTGGTACTTCGATAGTGGATCCTCTCGACATATGACGAGTAATAGCTCTTTCTTGGTCACTTTAATACCATGCACGAATAGCTTCGTTACTTTTGGAGATGGAGTAAAAGCTAGAGTGCTCGGGAAAGGAAAACTCAATCTTCCCAACTCTCCATGTCTGAAAGAAGCTCTGCTAGTAGAAGGCCTCACAGCAAACCTCATCAGCATAAGCCGGATATGTGATTTAGATCTGGATGTCCACTTCACTCGCGACAAGTGCTCGGTCAAAGACGAACAAAACAAGGAAGTCATGATAGGCCACAGGTCCCTTGACAACTGTTATCTATGGTCTCCAACAGTCAGTACCTTGCCAACCAAGTGCCTTTTATCCAAAGCTCAAGAGACAAAACTATGGCATCAAAAACTTGGTCACATCAATTTGAGGAGTATGCAAAAGATTCTCTCTGAAAAGGCTATCATCGGAGTTCCCAATCTCAAGATCATTGAAGGAAAAATCTGTGGAGAATGCCAAATTGGGAAACAAGTCAAGACGTCACACAAGAAGGTACAACATCTTACTACTTCTCGTGTTCTAGAACTTCTTCATGTTGACCTTATGGGACCCATGCAAGTAGAAAGTCTAGGAGGGAAGAAGTACATATTTGTATGTGTAGACGACTTCTCAAGGTACACATGGGTAGATTTCATTCGAGAGAAGTCAGATACCTTCTCAGTCTTTGAAGCCTTATGTCGAAGAGTTCAACGAGAAAAGGGAGAAGTTATTGGGAAAGTCATTCGACTTCGGAGCGGTCATGGAAAGGAGTTTGAAAACATCAGCTTAGCAAACTTTTGTGATGCTGAAGGAATTGCCCACGAATTTTCTGCTCCCATCACTCCTCAGCAAAACGGAATCGTTGAAAGAAAGAATCGCACTCTTCAAGAAATGGCAAGAGTCATGATGTTAGCCAAAGACATCCTGCAACACTTCTGGGCTGAAGCTTTGAATACGGCATGCCATATTCATAATAAATTGACTCTCCGCCCTGGAACTTCGTTCACTCTTTATGAAATATGGAGGGGGAGAAAGCCGAATGTCAAATACTTTCATGTGTTTGGATCAGTCTGCTACATACTCGCAGATAGGGAACCGCGACGCAAATTGGATCCTAAAAGCGAAGAAGGCATCTTCCTCGGATACTCCAGAAATAGTCGGGTTTTTCGTGTATTCAACAAACGCACCTGGACTATCATGGAATCCATCAATGTCGTGATCGATGACAGCAACGAGCAATCCAGTGACGAGGACGAAGAAGTCCTAAATCTCTCAGGAGAAGTCAGACCAGAAGTCAGAGGAGAAGTCAGACCGGAAGTCAAGGACGATGAGCGCAACAGAGGGTCTGAAGACGAAAGCCAAATCATCCCAGATGAAGAGGCAACTCCCACAAGACAAACAGCTCCGTCAAGAAGAATTCAGAAGTATCATCCACCCCAGGATGTAATTGGAGACATTAATGAGGGAGTTCGAACTCGTCAAAAAGCAGCCCTTGACTACCAAGAGTTGATAGGTAACATGTGCTTTATTTCCAAAATTGAGCCAAAGAATATACAAGAGGCCATCAATGATGAGTATTGGGTCTGGGCGATGCAAGAATAATTGGTTCAGTTTGCAAGGAATGAAGTCTGGGAACTTGTACCCAAGCCTGACAATGTCAATATCATCGGGACAAAATGGATATTCAAAAACAAGTCTGACGAGCAAGGAAACATCACTCGAAACAAAGCGAGACTAGTGGCTCAAGGGTACACACAAGTCGAAGGAGTCGACTTTGAAGAAACCTTTGCTCCAGTAGCCAGAGTGGAAGCCATACGACTTCTTCTCGGCATCGCATGTCATCTGCGTTTCAAACTTTATCAGATGGATGTAAAGAGTGCCTTTCTCAATGGAAATCTGAACGAAGAAGTCTATGTACCCCAACCAAAGGGATTCGAAGACCATAACTCTCTGCACCATGTCTACAAGCTAAAGAAAGCTCTCTACGGTCTCAAACAAGCTCCACGAGCATGGTATGAACGTCTTACCCAATTCCTTGTACATAATGGCTATATTTGAGGGGGAGTAGACAAAATTCTCTTTGTGAAGAAGGAAGGAAGGGACATCATGATAGCTCAAATATATGTCGACGACATTGTATTTGGAGGAAAGTCAGACAAGATGGTGGAACGCTTCGTTCAACACATGCAGTCTGAATTTGAGATGAGTATGGTCGGTGAGCTCACATATTTCCTAGGCTTCCAGATCAAGCAGATGTTAGATGGAATATTTATCTCCCAGAGCAAATACGCAAAGAACATTGTCAAGAAGTTCGGGTTAGAAAAGGCTTCGCACAAGAGGACTCCTATTGCCACACATGACAAGTGCACGAAGGACGAGATGGGAGAACCAGTTGATCAAAGTCTTTATCGAAGCATAATAGGAAGTCTCCTCTATTTGACAGCAAGTCGACCCGACATTGCTTATTCTGTAGGAGTCTGTGCTCGATATCAAGCCAATCCAAAAGTCAGTCACTTGGCTCATGCAAAGAGGATCATAAGGTACATCTCAGGAACCTCTGAATTGGGATTACTATATTCCTTTGATACCTCTCCTACTCTGGTTGGATATTGTGATGTTGACTGGGCGGGAAGCACACTAGATCGAAGAAGCACCTCTGGTGGTTGTTTCTACCTGGGGAACAACCTTGTATCATGGTTCAGCAAAAAGAAAAATTGTATTGCTTTGTCTACTGCTGAGTCCGAATATATCGCAGCTGGAAGTAGCTGTACTCAACTTCTTTGGATGAAACAAATGTTGGCAGAATATGGAGTCAAGCAAGAAGTCATGACTTTGTTCTGTGACAACATCAGTGCAATCAACATCTCGAAGAACCCAGTGCAACATAGCAAGACAAAGGATATTGACATCAGGCGCCACTTTATTCGAGAGCTTGTAGAAGAAAAGAAAATAAAGCTCGAATACCTACCCACCGAGAAACAAGTCGCAGATATATTTACAAAGGCGTTAGATGCCAAAAGGTTTGAAAGTCTGAGGTCGACCCTCGGACTTTGCTGTCTAGAATAGCCAGAAGTCAAGCAAAAAGAGGAAGAGTTTTTAGTTGATTTCACTCTTTCTCTCGATCAGGATAAAACAGGGTCCACAAAATCAAACCGGGTCCAAATCCATTCATCAGAAGCCCGTTAGTCTTTTAAATTTTGAGAATGATTACGATCTTACTATCCACCTATCAGAAATCATTCTGTTCAACTCCCACAGACTCTGTACCTTCTTCATCATTTGAAATCGCTAGGGTTTCTCAGATCAAAAAGCTCAGCAAAAAATTTGCTTTCCCCCACAAAGAACAAAATCCTAGCTAAATGGTTGGTACTCGCAGCGGTAGAATACCATCTGCTTCAAAAGTACTTCGAGCAAAGATAAGGGCAAAAGTCATTGCCAAGAAATTATCTGCCTCCAAATCGACTAGAACCAAGCATGGAGTAAGGATCCGAGGAGGAAGAGGCTTAGGGGAAACTTCGGCAGCACCGCAGGATGTAACAAGCTCGCCCCCATTTGTTACGCCGGAAGACACTATCCCCGTCGCTGAGAAGGGCGACACTCTAGCCGCTTCTGCAAACACTTAAGAAGACGCTTCTCTCTCTACTCTGACTCCAACACGAGGTAAATCTGCTATCCTCGCTGAAGAAAACTTTGAAGAAAGCCTGCCTGAAGAGGGTTTAGAAACCCTTGTTCCTGAAGTCCACGGCACTAGCACCGAGGACCAACCTAGCCTCTCTAAGTCGACACCAGCACCAGAGAAATCTCCTCTAAACGAGGACTTGCAAAAGGAAGGAGGTTCCAATGTCGCCCCGAACAGTGATTCAGGGCGTGATGATAATCCTGAAGTCATTCCAGAAGTCACTCAACTTTTAGAGGAACCTGTCAAAGAAAGTGTCGATATTGAAACCATGGAAAAGGAAGAAGTTGTGCCCAAGAGGGCTGTGAGAAGGAAACTACCAACACAAAGGTTGGTTGATGAAGAAGAAGAAACTCAAGCTTAGAGAAGATTGACCCCAAAAAGGAAAGCAACAGAAAAAGGAAAAGCTTCGGCGTCCAAACAGCCGAAGAAGTCAAGAAAGAAGTCAGTAACCACAGCAGCAACCTCTGTCCCTGAAGAAAAAGAATCCGAAGAAGAAGACACCCTGATTGTGCTACCACAGGTGAAGAAGACATTAGGAGGGCAGAAGCTCCCCAAGTATGTACCGAAGGCACCCACAGACAACGTCTCTTTCCACTCTGTAGACAATGCCGTTAAGTGGCAGTATGTCTATCAACGGAAGATTTATCCAGAAAGAGAACTCTCCACTGAAGCACAAGGGATAAATGCGATTGTAGAGCTTATTCGTAGAGCTGGCCTGACCAACACGGTCATAAATATTGGCCCATTCTACCCGACTTTGGTTAAGGAGTTTATCGTCAATCTATCAAACGAGTTCGATGACGCTAAAGATACTGAATATCGAAAGGTGTTTGTTCGGGGGGAATGCTTCGAAGTCTCTGCCTCAACCATCAACACGTACCTTGGCAGAGATGACCCAGAACTCACTTCGGAAGTCCCGCACTTGGACAAAGTAGCGGTCGAAATAACCGGAGGACGTAAGAAGGGATGGCCAGTCAAGGACACCATTGCGGCAACCGAGCTCACAGCAAAATATTCTATTCTCTACCGCATCGGTCTGGCTAACTGGGCACCCTCTACACATGGGTCAAGCATCAAAACAGAGCTGGCAAAACTCATATACCAAATAGGTACGCTGTCTCCTATTGATTTTGGCGCTTATATTATTGACCATCTAGTTAAGCACGCCAAATCATGTGCAATCAAACTTCCGATCGGGTTTCCTTCGCTAATCACCGGTATCCTTCTCCAACAATGTCCTAACATTGTTCGAGAATCGGATATTCCGGGTAAAAAGCCACTGCCTCTAGCCATCAATCTCAAGAACTTTGAAGGGCAACAGTTGAAGGACCTTGGACTTCCTATGGCCAAAACTCCAGGAGCTGGATCAAGCTCGCGTCCCTCAGGACCAATTGGCACTAGGATGCAGGAAGGATTCTCTCGTTTTAGTAATTCTCTGAAATTTGCTATGATACCTTTGTCCCACACACACTTTTAAATTCTCGGGGTTTGTCCGAGTTAGTTTTCGCACAATTTGACTGTTTATTTTTGGGATATTTGCTCTTGATTGAGCTGGATTTGAGCTCATGTTTGAGCCGTTTATTTGCTCATGGTGTGAGCTATTTCTCTTTTACCCTGGTGATTAGTCAAATTTAGGTTATGAGATTGCCTTTGGCAATATTATTAGACAAACAGGGGGAGATAAATGTGTGATACGACGCCAGAAGTCACGCCAGATGTCGCGCCGAAAGATGTACATAGAAGTCGCCGCTCTAGAAGCTGCTCCAGAAGACAAACTAGAAGCCGCACAAGAAGTCGCATCGGAAGTCACGAAACTTGTTGTGTGCGTAACTACCTCAAGGTGACGACGATGTGCCTGCTTGGAGTAAAGAAGTCACATCACTTGTTGTGCGTAACTGCCACAAGATAAGTCACTTGTTGTGCGTAACTGCCACAAGATGACGATGGGCTTACAAAAAGGTGTTTGCCTAAAAAATTGCCAAAGGGGGAGATTGTTGCTACGTTTAATAGTTGGCATGATTTTTTAGCCCAAAAGTAAGAAGTCGAGTAACATGTTACATGACATGTGGAGCAACTTGTTACGAGCCGCATATTAGGAAAGTCTGAAGCTTTCTTATTTCGACGAAGCTTGGAGCGAAAGAAGAAAGGCGCCACGAAGACTTGGAGCGCAAGAGAGTGACGTCGACAAGGAAAAGACGACTTCCAGCTGGCAGTTACACGTCAGCAAAAGGCGGCAACTTGACTTGCCTGATTTCATCAGAAAGTCAGAACAGGCAAGACGACTTCCAGCTGTTCGTGGAAGGCGGCAACAACTTGCCTGACTTTCCTGTTCCTGATCCGAGAAGGATTAGGAATGTGAGCTGCTATAAAAAGCCCTTGGCTTCCCATTAGCAGTCATCCGTTCTTGTTCTAACACTTGCAAGATTTCTCAGAGTTCTTAACCGTGCACCATCGGCGTGTTGAGAGGCTGATGAATATTCGCTAGAACGGATCTTTGCTCCGATCAAACCTTGAGTCGCGAAGACTAAGTGTTTGGATCGGTTAGAGTTTTTGTTTGTGATTGATCACAACTCCATCCAAGAAGACAACGACACCGAGCATAGGAGCTTGCTCGAAGGGTGGAATTGAGGGAATCTCAAAGACAGGGGGAGAGGCTCCGGGTCGAGGTGATTCACGGTGAGATCTATAGTAGCTTAGGGCAATAGCTTGTGTGATAGCTAGTTGGGCTTGAAGTTGTACTATTGACTACCTGATAGTGAAAAACCTTTCCACTGGCAAAGTGCCCCCAGACGTAGGTGCGGAGTCACCGAACTGGGTAATCATCTCTGGTATCGTGATTATTATCTGTCTATTACTTTGCTTACTGTTTCCACAAGAAGTCGATACACAAGTTAAAGACTTTATGTTCGACTTCCTAACTTGGCTACGATTCAGAATTTCAGATTGAAGAGTCCCAAATTCTAGACAAGCAAACTGCTCAGATTATCACCCTTACAAATGATATGATTAGAATGCTGGAGACTATCATCAAGCTAAAACAAGAAGTCACCCGACTCAATGGAGAAATCGAACAAATTACCAAGTCGGTTAAAATGATGAATCCAAACTCAGAAAGCCTAGAAAAAATATTGTCAATAGGAAAGCAGGCCAAAGACCAAAGGGACTTGGATATACCCATACTGGCTCATCATCTGAAACCAAGTTTGTTCCACAACAATCCCCAACAGAAGAGAAGGCGAAACATGTCACGACATCCTTCTTGATAAACGTCTGCCCAACACAAGCGAGGATCTCTCAGCTCAATCGACCACCATCCAAGCGATCTACTAATGAATCACGGTGGATCTGTAATTATTGTGGGAAGAAAGGTCATATCAAACCTTTATGCTATCATCTCAATGGTAAGAGAGCATCCCCTCATTCAAAATGGATAGCTCGCAGCCATTTGCAACATAACGGTCGAAGGCCTAAACGGATGGAATGGAGGGAGAAAGGCAAATCATACAAAGCCAATATTGCCTATACCTCTGTGTGTGCCTCGAACAACACAGATTGGTACTTCGATAGTGGATGCTATCGTCACATGACAGGTACTCGTGATTTTTTGACAAATATCAAACCATGTACTAACTGCCATATAAGTTTTGGTGATGGGGTAAAAGCTTGTATCATTGTTAAAAAAAACTCAAGTATCATGGAGCATCGTATTCAACAGAAGTTTTGCTAGTCGAGGGGCTCAAGGCAAATCTCATAAGTGTCAGCCAACTGTGCGATCTAGATCTTCAAGTTAAATTTACTCGTGAAGAGTGTATGGTGAAGAATGTCAAACAAGAAGCACTAATGCAAGGGATAAGATCACAAAATAATTGCTATCTTTAGTTATCAGATACAAGGTCAAGGCTCTTCTCATCCAAGGATGACAAAACTAGAAATATCACTCGACAAAAGACTCCCGATGTTGTTAAAAAAGATGTGAAGAAAGATGTTTCGACATTATCCCCCAATGATGACAGTGATATTCAATCTATGGAGAACCCTATAGGTGAACTAATAGAAAAAAAAGAAGGAAGGGTGGAAGAAGAATCACATCAAAAGGATATTCGCTAACTCTTTCTCGAAAACTCTATATTTAAACCAAGTTGAGAGCCTAAGATCGTCTCTCGGCTCATATTCGATTAATTTCTGACCGGTCAACGGTTAAGAGGGAGTTGTTGGTACCCTCTTGGAATCGTCACAACCAATTCCAATAAACAGTTTGGGGCCAAACAGTTATAGCCCAAATTGAAAGATCATATCGTTTGAACTTCCTTACTACTTACCGCCCTATCTAACAAAAGCTCACTTTCCTTTGTACAATTTGCTCTCTGCTCTCTTGTTATCTCTGAAAATCACTAGGGTTTCCCAATACCGCCTGCCGATCTTAAGCAACAATGGTGAAGACAAGAAGCACAACCGGAAAGAAGTCTAGTGGCAAGAAGACGGTCGGAAAAGGACCCCGGGCCAAGTTTATTAGGAGAGACGCTACAAAATACACCGAAGAAGTAAATCGCCATGGAGTGCGATTTCGGGGTCTAGCAACAGAGAAAACCCCCGATGGTCAGGCCGAAGGTGGTTCGGCTGAGGCTTCTCCCGTCCTTCTATTTCCTACCTTCAAGAGAAAGCCAGATCAGGAGGAGCATCTCTGACGATGTCTGACCTAGTCGGACCGGTGCAAGGTGCTGAAGGAATCTCGACCACAGTGAAGGAAGTCCCAATGCACGCATCTCCAGTGACTCACTCCTAAGAACAATGTACACAACCCTCTACTGTCTCTAATAATGAGCACTCGATAAATAGTGATCTTCTGGACTCACTCCTAGAGAATCATGAACCTCCTAAAGAAGGATTGGTTGAGGAGATCATGGGTCAAATAAATGGGGTAGAAAGCAAGGTCGGGGGTATGGTAGAGGAACAAACCGAGGTAGCTATTGAGAAAACTATTGCTGAAGAAGAAACGACCCAAATCAATCAGAGTCTCGAGTACATTGATGAGAAAGACGATAATCCCACTGAAGAACCCGGTGTAAAGGATCATGATGTTGATGTTGAAGAAGGTATTCCGAATAGGGAACTAAATGATGTTGTAAATACTGCTGATGGTGAGGGTAGCAAAACCTCTAATGATGTTGGAGTGGTCCTCAAAACCACTGGAAAAGATGTTGATGAGAATGTAGAAAAAATTGCTGAGAAAGAAGTGTCAAAGGATGACTCAAAGAATGTGTCTGTAGAAGTGGAAAAATCTGGTGTTGTGGAGACCAGTAATGCAAAATTTGTTGAAGAGGATGTCACGAAAGAAGTTGCCGATGCACATCTCTAGGCAACTCCGAGATGAGGACAGCGAAGAGGAAGAGATATGTGTTATGCCTTCTAAAGAATTCAAGTCCATTGGGGGACAAAAGTTGAGCCAAAATGTGCCCTATGTTGCTACTGACAACATCTCGTTTCACTCCATCGAGGCCGCCAACAGGTGGAAATTCATCTTTCAGAGAGTTATCTTTCCCGAGAAGGAGCTGTCCACTGAAGCACGCAGTCTGACTGAAATCATTGAACTATTGGAAAAAGCTTAACTTCTCAAAACTGTTACGAAAATAGCAACTTCTATCCTCGGTTGGTCAAGGAATTCATTGTCAATCTTCCCATTGCCTTTGACTGCCCTGAAGACAAGAAGTACCAAAAGGTTTATGTTCGAGGAAAGGAGTTCAACGTTTCCTCTGATATTGTTAATTTTTTTCTGGGAAGACACCCTGTGTAACCCGAGCCTATCCCTAGTCTTGACATAGTGGCTAAAGAAATCACCAGGAATAAGCACCAGGTCTGGCCAGCAAAAGGGTCAATTGTAACCTCTGACTTAACATTAAAGTATTATGTGCTTTACCACATAGGACTGGCTAATTGGGGCGCCTTCCTTCAACAGATCTTTAGTCAAGGCCGAACTTGCAATTCTTATCTACCAAATAGATATGGGCACACCTCTTGACTTTGGGAAATTTGTTATTGACCATTTTGCTCGCCATGCTAGATCCTTCGCAGTCGAACGACCTATTGGGTTTGCCTCTCTCATATCTGGTCTGCTCCTCCATCAATGTCCATCCATCTTGAAGAGCACCGATAAGATAGGAAAGAAACCAGGAGCAATTGTAATCAGCCACAAGCTCTTTGAGGGCAACCACACTCTGAATATAACCAAGAAGGCTACTGAGCAAAATATCGCGAAGGATGTCAAGAAAAATTTCAACTGATGTCCAGAAGAATGCTAAAGCACCTGGAGCGAGTTTTAGTCACATTGTGGACATTGGTCCCCTCTCCAATGATGTAAGCTTGGAACTGACAAGAGAAATTGCAGCAATCAACAAGGATATTGCCAATATGGAGCAGGTCCTCAAGAACCTTAGAGCGAGAAAGAAGAATTGTGAAGCAGTGCTCAACAACATGCTTGTTCCAATAGCTGAGGAAGAACAAGAAGATTTCAGTGCCCAAGACTCCAGTGATGAGGAAGCGTCAAGCAGTGATGAATCTGCTTGAATTATAAACTCAAAAACTCAATTTACTTTTTATGATGCAATTACTATGACTTTTTATTAACTCTCTTATACGAGTTATTGTTGGATGACTTTGTTCGGGGCATAAACTCATTTGGTTATTTCGCATTATTCAGGGTCTACGCCCTTCCCTCTTTGTTACTATGATTCTGTCTCTCTCTTCAGTGATTATTTTTGCTTTATGTGCCTGAAGTAGAGGTATCTATGGCTACTTTTTTTGGCAATCACAGGGAGATGTTGAATATAAATTTGTGAAGTGCTTGGAAGGAAGATCAAGATCATCAGTACTCACCGAAGAAGTGAAGTGCTTAAGAAGTGAAGTGCTTGCCAGAAGAAGTGAAGTGCTTGCCAGAAGAAGTGAAGTGATTGCCTAAAAATAGCCAAAGGGGGAGATTGTTGTTACGTTTGTTATTGGCTTATTTTTTAGGTGATACGTAAGATGTCGAGCATCTGGTCAAGAAAGATGTCAAGCGTTTAGTCTCAACATCCTTTGTGACATGTGTGGATCACAACATTGAAAAGTTTCCTTAAATAGAAGACATATTGCAATTGGAAAGATCCAGCTGTGTACAAGACTTTTGGTAACTCTTGATTGAGTCATGATTCTGCAAAACTTCTTGCCGTGATAAAGACTCGAAAAAGATATCGGCGTTAAGGATTTGGGAAACCTAAATCGACTAGGATTTTGGTAACCATAATGCGTTCCGAAATTAGTTTTGCATCTGCTAGAAAATTTGAGGCTCCACCCTTAGCAGCAAGCGACTCCTTGTAGTTTCTTCAGTGAAATACATAGAGCTCTTAAACGTGAAGGACTGGCGTGCTGAGAGGCTGTGTGTTCCACGAAGAACATTTGTGAATCACTACCAGAATCGAAAGATCAAGTGCGAGTGATTGAGGGTTTCTTGTGAATGTGTGATTGAAGGTTCACGTACAAGTGCATAACAGCGACTTGTTGCATCTAGGCAGTGCGAGTGCTCTTAGAGTGGAATCAAGACGGAGTCTTGGATTCAGGGGGAGTACTTGAGATAGGTTTGCACTAGTAATAGTAGCATAGGGTATTGATCTGTGTGATGATCATGTATACTTGTATGTTTTGACTCATTGCCATATAGTGAAACCTTTCCACTGGCCGAGTGCCCCCAGACGTAGATGAGATTGCACCGAACTAGATAAATAATCTTGTGTGTCGTTTTTTGTCATTTACTGCTTTATATTGTGATTTTCCAAATCTATTTACTGACAAGTTGTTAAGGAAATTGACTCAACATTGTTCTTGAAATTGTTCTTGACATCTTGTTAAATTTAGGCCTCGAGCACTTCAATACTAAATATAAGACTAAAATATTGTAAAGTTAAAAAGTTAATATATAAGTTTTATTTTAAACGTAAATTAGGTCTAATATGAATAACTTTATAATTTTTAATGGCCTAAATCAATTTTGGGACCTCTTTGACTTAGATGCCTAAAAAAATGTCGCTTTTGCCTACCCATTGAGCCGGGTCTGTTTAGTATATACGTAGATAATAATAAAAGAAATTGGACATCTTTTGATATTCAACTGAGAATTATTTTGGAGCTTCTCCATGTTTGGGGCCTAAAATAAAAGTATCTCTTGCCTTATGGACGGGCCGGTCATGTCTTAATTTCACACAACACAACCATGGTGTTAGCCCAACAAAAAACATGCAAATATCAATAATGAAAAGGAAGAAGAGTTTTGGACTTGAAGTTTCTTTAAGAGTTTAAGAGAAATTGACCGAGTCAATAACACGTAGACATCAATAACAAATCAGAGAAATTTGCAAACATTTATGACATCTGCAAATTTTATTATTAAAAATTTAAACGAAGTTTTTGGAAGGTCGCTTATTAAATTTGAAAGGATTGATGTACATCGATAATTTTATATTTAATTTTTTGATGAAAAAAAGAAACAATAAGTTGTATTCCATACCAGGCAAATTAGGGACTAAATCTTTTGGATATAAGCCTCAAATATATGGTGAATTGGTATTTTTACAAATATGTTTACATATTTATGACATAAGTATAAGGGAATTTTGAACAAATTTCTTAAAGGTTTTTGTATTTAATTATGAACATATTGCAATTATCGACATGCATGGAAGGAATCCACAATGTAATGAGATGCAATTAATTAGGAAATTAAAAGTCAGCAATAAACAAGTAAAATGGCAGTAAAATGTTGCTTGTTTCAGCGCAAGTTACATCTAATACATTAGTTGAAGATAATAACAAAAATCGGCCCACCCACCCATCTGAATTGGTTTGCGGGTTGTTGGACTTCATCCGCGGGTTCAGGGGCGGGTTGCGGATGAGAAAGACCTGACCTGCACGAGAATGGGCGGGTTGTAGGTTGAAACATCAAAACCAGGGTTAACTGGCCCGTCCGCACTACACATCTTTTAGTCCATTTAATTAAGTTAGCCTAATAAGTAAGATAGCCCATTTAATTTAAGAAGCTCATTTGAACAACTTTTCGAATCCACAAACTGAACTTGGTGACCAGTGACCTTCAATTCTTCTTTTTCAGAGAGTTCTTCTCTTTATTAAACTTATGTCTTCTTACTTTGAATACTTCACATACTAAAAGTACTTGCAATCAATATGTATTGTTTTAATGGGTTTCAAGCCTAACATGAACTTAAATTATCTTTTTTGAAGTTTTATATTATTGTGAAAATTTGGACGGGTGATGCGGGCCGTCAACCAATTCAACCGCGAATTCGTACGGGGTTTAGTATATCAGACCCGCTCTACTTTGAGCAGTTAACGGCCAAATTCCTGACCGCATCTCTATGATTGGGTCAATATATTTTTATTTGTGCGGTTAAACCGCCCATGAACACCCCTAGTTGTTAAACTAGGTTCTTAAGTGTAGAATACTTAAAAATTAGCATGAACTAGTTGGGATATGTGGAGTATGGTTGAGCAGAAGCTTAAACTGAGGTTCACATTCTCTCGTCTTGTATACGGACCCGAGGTACAACTATGCAAAAAGTTAGCATTGCAATGACCTTGCATGTTTGGTCGTGGTGGTCGTATTCTTTGCAGTAGCTGCATTTACGATAGGTAGATGGGTCATTGTGTGCAATGGCCTTCTCCCGTTTGCTTTGTATCCCGCGAGCACGACCCTTGTTCTTGCACATCTTTGGAATTTGAACCATAACTAAAGGTGGTTTTTGTATACCGATCAAGTTATCTGGTATTTTTGTGTATTTTATTAGTCACATTCTTTGGAACACAGGACATACTTGAGGACGATTAGGCTTTGCTGATTTTTGTGTGTATCCAATCGAGTTATGAATCCACATATGCATGGAGTAATCTATTCCTGCAGTTACAGTTGGAACCTTTGTCCAATGCAAGGAGCAGGGTTATTTTCACAATCTGTTGTGCAGAGACCAATGCCATAAGCCTCCTATGCATCGACCAAGTCATTTGCTTCAGAATCTTGTCCAGTCAATAAACCATGTACGAAAAACAATTATCATTTAAGAGGTGGCATTGATATTGCACTATATAATGAAGTGATATGTTAATTAATTGTAAAACAATTTACAATTAGATTGATGCAACTATACGTTTCTGAGAATTTATAATGGAGTGTGTTGTTCTTTAATCTTGATTATAAGTAGAATGAGGGGAGAGAGAAGCGGAAATGCATATCGATAGTGGTGGTTGACGTGAGAAGAGATTTTATTTAGGGATAATTTCATGTGGATACCCCTTAATATGTCACAATATCACATGACCACACCTAGAATATTTTGTATCAGGGTGACTAACCATCATTTTCAGTTTTGTCACTTTTGGTCTTTCCGTCTATTTCCGTTAGATTTTAACATTTTTAGTGTGTAAAAAGACTAAAGTACCCTTAAGAGATAAATACACTATTTTTAAAATTAAATGAAATGACATTAATACCCTTAACTATTCATTTAATTACCCTCTTATTTCCTAACTCTCTCTCACCTCTTTCCTAATTAAAAGAAAATTGAAAACACGTCCATCTTTTTGATTCATCTTCTACACATAATGTCGGTGAAGATGGCGATGAAGCTGAGGAATTGTCATATCTTTCTCTACTTTAATTCACGATTACTTCGACTAGATGTGTTTGGATCTGAATTTTGCCTTTTGATTCGAATTTCTAGGGTTTTATTTTGTTGCTAGTGTTCTTATTACGTGAATCTGATTGAGTTTTTTCCCTAATCACATTTAACAATTAAAATTCTAAATACACTTGTTTGATTTTTACTGGTTGGTTCTTATTCTTGAGGTTTGATTTTGTTGTGCTTGATCCTGTTGATTGCATCTGATCTAATTGAGTTTTTCTCATAATAATTAGCATGGCAAATGTTGGTTTTCCTCAATTTGATGATCAAGTAAATAATTTGTGGGATTTCAATTTTGTTGTGAATTGTCTTTATTAGGTGTTGTAAACCCTAAGTATATGTGGAAAGTACCAGTAATTCTCCATAATGTTTTCAATTTTCTTTTAATTAGAAGAGAGGTGAGAGAGAGGGTTAGGAAATGGGAGGGTAATATTTTGAAAATTAAATGAATGGTAAAAGGTATTAATATCATTTCATTCAATTTTAAAAATAGTGTTATATCTTTAAGGGTACTTTAGTTTTTTCACACGCTAAAATGTTTCAAATACCAAAAGTGACAAAACTGAAAATGATGGATAGTCACCTTGATACAAAATATTCTAGGTGTACTCATGAACATATTGAAGAGTATCCACTTAGAATTATTATTTTTTAGAAATAATGACACTTTGTTGCACCTAACTATAGTAAAATGACACTTTCATACCTTAATTATTGTAGTGTCTTTTTTCATACCCTGCCAATTTTTTTGTGATTGAAGGAATTATTTGAGGGTTCCAGACAATTAATTTCATGCCCATACAAGAAATTAACCTCAAAGTTCCATGTTTAAATACGGATCTTGCATGATCATGAATTGATCATGAGATCTAAACTAGATTAAAATTAAGTATTACCTTGAATCAAAATCTCCTTGTTACTAAATTGGATTTAGTAACCTCTAAAGATCGTCCACACAGGAAGAGTAATCCGGGGATACTCACAACGATCCTTACTAGAAGATCGAAACAAGCAAAACGGACGGAGCGGGGAGGAGAGAAGGGGGGCAGGCCGAAACTTGGCAGGGAGAGAGAGAGAGGACGGCTAGGGTTTGTAAAATTAATTGCTTAATTTTCAGATCTGAAAATTTCCCTTTTATAGACCTTAATTAGGCTTTTAATTAATTAAAGGCCTTAATGGGCTTAAAGCCCAAAGCTTTTAATTAATTGTGTAGAGAAGCCCATTCTGGCTTAGCCCATTCTGGCTAGTCCCAGTTTAGCTAATTTAATTAAATCTATTTAATTAGATTATAATTAATTAGTCTTGCTAAACCGTTCTTGATTCCGGTTTAATCCTAAACCAAAATCGGTCTAATCCGGTTTAATCAAAAGCCGGATTTTGTCTCTCTCATGATTCCTCCATATGATTCCATCCGTTTTACTCAACCTATAGTGTGTGACCCTCTAGGCTCACGACACGTCGGCAGACTGGTAAAATTACCATTTTACCCTTTCCATCATGAGTGGCCTCTAGCAAGACATCATGATTACCCAACGCTTGTGATTATCGAGATTTCGACTTAACCTTGTCGTTCATGAATCTATCCTTTTATCCTCTTGATATCTTTGACAACCACGAGGCATAGACAAGTTATCCTCGTTCTATTGTCCTGTTTTTTGATTCTGAGTTAACTGAATTATATCTGATACTAAGTATCGTCTTCATGGCCATGCTATCTTATTTCAATTGTACTCTTCAAGTGGCCTAAACTGATATCTGTTCACACGTCCGTATGAGGGATAAATCCTTCAGAGATCCATTGAGTCAACTTATGTAACTTGTGATCGAGCCAATCACAGCCGTTATTGTAACCCTTTTACAGGAGACGTTAGACTGAGTCAAACTCGTCACTCATTACATATTGACCTCAATGGTCATTCGGTCTGAGGATGTGATTTCATGATCCGACATATGAGTATGTTCATGAATGTGTCTATGTAACATACTCATGATTCGGGTCGTCCTATATCACCCCTGACTGGTGATACTATGACCCAACTCTGGCCCCCTACTGGCCATGATCAGTAGAGCGTGATCATTTAGAGTTAGCCTCATACCGATCGCTTCTTATGAAGCTGTTCTGATCGGGGACTGCTTAAGTAAGATTTTATCTGATCTGTAGATCTACTATTATGTGTTGACACATCAATGGTACAAATCAAATCATACTTGAGATATTACTACAACACTTAGTAATATGAATGCCGATTTTATTCAACTAATAATCTTTATTACAAGATTAGATTGAAAATATATTGTGCTAGGGCACAAATCCCAACAGTGATAACATATCTCTAAAATGTGTAAAATACTTAAACTACCCTGGGTTTAAGAAATCAAAAATTGAATTAATTCATTTTTGTTTATCTTTTGTTCAATTTGATTTATATTTAAGATGCAATTACAATTATGCTATCAAATCTAAAATTAAATTTGAACAATTTCAAATCCGGTTTGATAAATCAAATCGGACAAATTTTATTCTAATTTCTTAAATCAGGGGTATTTTAGTCATGTTAGCGTAGGTTGTCACAAAAAATATGTCAGGGTACCAAAAAAGAGAAAAAATAGTTAGAGAATGAAAGTGTCATTATCACTTTCTTTTATATACACAGAGTTATAACTGTCGAAGACGGTTATTTAGATTTGGTTGAAGTTTACTAATATGCCACTTTTGTTAATTATTGGTAATTAATATGGAAAAAGGAAATTTTTGAGTAAACCATCTATCACATTTAATCCAACGAGTGGAAATTGGTTCGCATATTCCTAAGTTAAGAGTGGTTTGTCACTAATTTCATCTCTTTTGTATATAAGGGAAAAGTACACCTAGCCACACTCATCTTGGGCCAAAAGACACATAACTACACTTATATTCAAAAGTAGACACCTAGCTACACCTAACGATCGATAATTGACAGTTAATACCTACCGTTAGATTTCATGTTAAAATTTGAAGTAAAAAAATGAAAATGTCATTGGTCAAACTTTAAATTTTCAAAACCATACCATTGTAAGGAGTTTGGTTTTTTCTCCGATGACCATGGCTCAAGTTTCGCCTGCCTCGTTTCTGACCGACTTCTCTGGTCGTTCTCGCCTCCTAACCACTGACCAGAGGCTCGCCGAAAACATCGCCGGAGCTCGCTCAAACTCGCCGGAATCGCGTCGGAGCCTTCCGAGACCCGTGTCAATCTCCTAATGTGTAGTGATGTCCAACTTAATGGGTTGGATCCGTTTATATATAATGCTCACCCTTTACAGCTGGTGCAGTTATTTAATGTTTTGGTATAAATGAGTTTCACAATCGCCTGCAAAAAGGACAAAAAGAGGAAAAAAAACAGAGCACATTTTTTTTTTAATTTTTGCCAGTGTAAGATAAGTATCAGATATCAAGAGAGATTCAAAAAAGTATACCAAAGCTATATATGTATGTGGTTGAGAGAGATTCTTATGATTTTTGAAAGATAGAATAAAGAAAGACTCAGAACTTGACTTCACAGTCACAAAAGGTTCACCCCAAATTCACATTACATACACAGACCACACTTCTGGGTTTTGCTTAAAACCCAAATCCAAGCAAAACAAAGTCTGATTGAAGTTTTGAGAAAAACACCAGTCAGGCAAATCACATCTTGATACCAGTTCATATGACTTTATTTATGGCTAAAACAAATCAATGAAAAAACCCAAACGAATTATAACGAAAAATCCGAATCCTAAACAGAAAGATTCCTAAAAACCAGCAAGATCTTGCGGCACAAGCAACCACGTCCTCAACCTTCAGTTGACCCATCCAGCTTACCAAAAACGCACCATTAGTACCTTCGAGATTAAAAAACCAATACAAACTTCGCGGTGGAGCTGATATCGAACAACGACAAAAAGGACAAGGACAGGGGCGCCGCCGCCAAGAACGAGGAGCTCCTGGCGTTCTGGGCACCGTTCCTCATCCTGGACACGGGAAGCCAACCGAAGCTCGACCCGAGTCTCTCGAGAGGCTCCGACACGATTCCGACAAGTTTGGGCGAGCTCTGATCGGAAATATCAGTGTCGATAACTTATGGGACGATGTTTCTGGCGAACCTCCGCTCAATGTCTAAGATGCGAGGACGATCGGAGAAGTCAATCAATGGTCAGAGATGAGGATGGCGAAACTTGAGCTATGATTATTGGAGAAACAACTAAAATCTCGTAATGACATGATTTTGAAAGTTTGAAATCTAATCAAGGACATTTTGTTTTTAATTTAAAATTTTAATAAAAAATTTAATGATAGGTAGTAACTATTAATTTTTTATTGCTGAATGTAGTTAGGCATCAACTTTTGAATATAAGTGTACTTTTGACCAAATATGAGTGTGGCTAAGTATATTTTTTTCCTCTAGAATATTTAATGTGTGAGGATGTGGCATCTGGCCTTAAAAAAGAGTTCCAATTTCTGTACCTCCTTCCCTCTGTATTCACGTGTTTCAGAATATTGTAGCAACCGACGTCAACTCGCCGCTCCATCGCCGGAGTTTGCTCACTCCGACCGTCTTCTTCTTCGACTCCACAGAATTTTTGCAAACCAAATACTCCGATGAACCCTAGCATGCGCCTATCCATCTCGAGAGTTACACCCGCCACCGAGAAATTTCCCCCGAAATATTTCTCTCGACGAGAAAGAGGAAGTTTCTGAGTTTGAAACCCTTCCAATTTCCGAGTTTGATTTTTTTTTGGCGATTGATTTGGAGACCATCCAAATATCTGATTCGTCCCCACCAGCCTGATTTTCAAATCATCTGAATCGCTGATTTGAGTTTCATCTATTGTATTCGTATTTTTGTTTAAAAATTTGGGTTGTGGGCATGAACAATTTATTTTTTTAGTTGTTGATTTGGGTTTCTTCCTTTTGTGCTTGGATTCTGTTTGGGTGCTGAGGAAAAAAAAATCGCGAATCGCAGAGGTCGTCGGCGGTGAAAGGAGAAAGGGTTATTGCCGACATGGTGCCGTTTTGTTGATGGGGGATTGGCCTCTTCTTTTCGTTTCTTTTTGATAATCTTGGAGGTCGTCGGTAGCTTAACTTATGGATATGGTGCTTTGTTTCAAACTGAAATAAGCACAATGTGTTATTATAACCCATTATGTTAGAAATACATTAGTTTATTGCTGTTAGTATCTTGCATCCAGGTGGCATGCTATTATTTTGTTGAATGGGATAAAACGTAAGGTGACTTCGAAACATAAACTTGGTCATTTTGGCTGCCTATTGGTGCAGATTCATATTTACAGTACATGGTTCGGAAAAGGTTACGAAGGTGAGATATATATTTTTATTGAGGTAAATTATTTTTCTTTCTTGTACGAGCAACTTACTCTGGATTGTGGTAGAAGGAGAAAGCAAAATTGGCCTAATATATGATAGGAGTAAGCAATGAGTATGGAATGCTTGATATGTTAACATCCGGCGCTCTCAATTGCTGTTTTGGTTAATATGTTAACATCCGGCGCCGTTTCAAGTTTATCAGACCATACTATGAATTTCCTGCGCCTGCCTGTACCGAGAAGAGGTCTCCTGTGCCGAGAGTGGTGCGAGTTTCTGACAGACGGAGTCCTCCGGCGACGAGTCTACGGCACAGCTGAGGAGGCCGCTCGGGTCTATGACGAGGCCACAATTCTCATAAACGATCTCGGCACATGAGACCTCTTCCTGATACAGGGGCACAAATCTGGCCATATCTAAATAGTAATATTCTAAGAGAATATTAAGGTATGTTTCGCAGCAGTTCTCTGAATAAATTGAGTCACAATCGCTTCTTTTTTGTGTTCGCTTCTCTGAATCCCTAGAATTGTAACAATGGTGTTCTGAAAGATTTGGTGGCTCAAAACTTCTGTAACCCTAACTTCTGTAATCCTCTAATTTTGTCAGAGAGTTCATTTTTTTTATCTCACTGCGATAAATCATGGTTCTCGTGTTAGTTCCTGCTCAAACCCTGATTGTTTTCTTACAAGTTTTGAATTTTGTGTCTTCCTTGTCCACATTACTGTTGCTGAAGCTGTCGTATATGTAGAAAAGTAAGCTTCTATGCCTAATTCTGTGGGTTTGAGCCTTATTGCTCTTAGTTGCTGGAGAATTCGTTTGGTACCATTGATGTGTGCTAAATTCCTTTATATGTGCCCTGAACAGAAAAAATTGCATGCTGCTGATTGAGGCATAAAGGCTTTTTATTGTTATTGTAGACCTTAACATATATTCATTATATCTTAACCCGCGATGATAGATATGTCTTCCACCTCCGTTCTCCGGGTACAAACAGACACGAGAGAGGGGTTTGAAGCATTTTTCAATAGCGGTAAAAGAATCTACACCTCGATATGGATTGAGTAAGTAGGGGTGAGGGAGAAAGGGGAGGGACGTAATCGGGACATTGATGCATTGATTTGTCAGCCGACATCCCTGTTCGTCTTCCTCACCGTCGATGTTCTTCATCTCCAAGTAGGCGATTCTCTAGCTTTCCATTTCGTGTCAATGTTAGAATTTGTGTTTCGCATCGTATGATCTGGATGGTGATTGGGAAAATTGGTTTTGCGTTTGATTTGCGATGATTGTTTTTGTGGTTTAGTTAAATTTTGATTCATAAGATCTGGGTTGTGATTATTTGATGTAGGTTTGTGGATTCTGACATTGAATTTGGAGTTTTCTGGATTATAAATCCACATCCTGGGTAATGTGTGATAAACGTTGAATTTTTTTAAAATGGTGATTTTGAAAGCTACTTGATTTTCTTTATGCGCGCTCCAGAGGATTTGGATTGAACTATTGTGTTTTGATTTCATGTATTGTGTTTTTCCCTCTTTTTGCTTATCTGTCCAGAACTTTGGTGGAGAATCAGATTCGGAGAAGTTCGGGTTTAGAACAAAACCTTGCCATGAAATTCCTGTAGGTATACAGTTATACTGACCAATTCTCTTGTAGGATTAGGGTACATATGCATGTTTTGGTATATACCCACAAGTATTTAAATGATAATATCATATTTAAGCCTTTTCGCGGATTAGAAACCATGGAAATTAATTGATGTGATCTTAATATCCTAATTCCACCCAAATCCTCCAATCCTATATCCCTTTGCCTCTGTCCTACGCGTGTAAAGAACAGTTTTGCGCACAACGAACCCTAGATTTTCTCTCTCGATCCCAATTGGAGATTTGCTCGGCGACGGTTCCGATCTGGAGGCTCCTCTATCTCTGGCTCTGTTGCTTTCGAACTCACCGGCGGTTCGTTTTCTCAATGTTTGAATTACTGGTCCTAGAATTTGGAAGTTTAAGGAAGCAAATCACAATTGCTCCAGATAATTGTGTTGAGGGGGACAGAAGGTATGTTATACAAATTACAGTATGCTTGTCTTCGCTAACAGTGAGATTTTTGTTACTTCTTTGGTCTTCGATTCTTGGAAATTTTTAGGGTTTTTGACTTTTGATTTCTTTTCAGCTCGATGAAAATGGTTAAAGATTATGGTTATGTTTTTGCTAATTTCGGTAAAAATTATAGGCATGATCTGGTTTTGCATGTTTTCTGTATTACTACTGTTGTACATGTGATTGTGCCTCAACAAGTCAAGGTAATGGAGATTTCCATTTCCGGTTCAGTATGTGAAGGTCGTTTCATGTGATTTTGAAACTCAATACCAAGTTCCAGGTTCGATTTGGTCACTTTATTGATCTTATGATCTGAGTTTTGATTAATAAATGGTATAATGTGGGTGTTGGTGTTTTCATAGTTGCATATCTTTTCTGGAATAAAGTTCTCTAAATGCGCTATTTCTAAGGTTTCTTTTGTTGATGTTGTCCGTAGAAAGTTTTGGCCTCCCTTTTAGAGTTTATGGAAAACATTTGTGGCTCAATTTAGGTTTCGTTGGAAGAGTAAGTTGCTGGAATTTTGGTAAGAGTTTTGACGCGTACATATAGATCTAGGGAGGGAAGATTGGTGAATGTCTTTTATTTTTATTATGGGAGATTTTTACTCAGACTGAGAGGATCTATTCATTTAGGAAAATTTAACGTAGCTAGGAAGACCAAAATTTATTTCAATGTTTTTTAGCTTTGGAGCATATCAGCAATAGAGCTTGTGGAGCACTGCCCACCTCGAAAATTGCTCTCTTGGTTTGCCTTGTCTAAATTTGACTACTCGATCAATGTGTGGGTTTGTGATGATTTGATTATTTTATAGTAGTTGTTCTGTTTTGTGTAAAGTGTGTTTCAATTAATTCTTTTTGCTGTCGGGTCTGGTGCATAGCCTGAAAATGGGTGTGTGTGTTTATGGAGTTTAATATACTTTCAATTTGTACTTGAACTTTGCTTCACAAATACACAAGTCTGCATGAGTGTTTATTTTGTGACACTTCATTTTTTTTTGATAAGCTGCGGAGTATTATTGCATTGGAAACAAATACAATAAAAACAAAACTGACATGAAGAAAAGAAATAAAACTACCCAGATTACAAAAAGGGTGCCAATCCATAACCAAAAAAGGGCAAAAGGGGGAGAGGGATGTCTCTAAGATTAGAACTGATGCTGAAACGTCTCAGGAGCAGAGACCAAAGTGGAGATCGGTACTAAGGAAAATCAAAACTCAATTCGGGTTCACCTTGGCGTATTATCTCGGCATCCGATTAGTTTTCGAATTAAGTCTGAATTGTTTGTTGTAGCCTACTGTTGTCCAAACATTTCATTACTTAAACAAATGCAGTTCAGGAATCAAGATTATATAATGTAGAAAATTCACAATGAGGTTTAAGTACCAAGCTTGAATTGTTTGTGACACTTCATTACTTCATTACGAAAAATCGTCTTCTACTCGATAGCAGATTATGATTCAATAGGAAATTGGTTTAGTCAAAAAATGTTGTGCGGAAGAAATTAGTGTTTTGAAGTTAAAGCTTCATTTTCAAATTCCTATTTTTTGGGTTAAAGCCTCATTTCTAAGTTGATTGCGTTTTGGGTTCTTGTGGGTTGGTTTGAAATAATTTTAGTTTAGTGACTGCGGTGTTCTGGGTTATTTTGTTTACTTCCAAAGTAGTTGCTAGATTTTGGGCTTTGAATTTCGAGTATGTATCCTGGCGATGGTAATGGTTCAACCTAGGAACAAAGGTGCTATTGTGCAAATCAAGGGAAAAAGCGAATGAAAGGTATGTCTAAAATCTTTTGATATAGGATCGATTAATATCTTAGGAATCTTCAGAGATGATTGTGAATGAACGAGATTTGAATATGTAAGCGAAAACCTGATATACAGATTATTGTTTTGATTTGTATTTTCTGTAAATGTTCTTATATTTGCAATGGTTCTGGGAGTTATGGAGGTGCAATTCGTTTTTTTGCTACCTACTGGCACGTCTTCGATTGTCTTGGCGTTAACCAAGGTGTGATTGCTCAAACCGAGGGAAAGAGCGAACAAAAGGTATGTCTAAACTCCTTTGACATATGATTGATTTTCTCAGGTTTCTGTGTAATATCTACTCTCTGCAAGCAAGTCACCTTCACATGAAAAATTGCATTTGATGCTTCATAAAAGATTATGAATTTGGTTTTCAATTATATATAGCTCAAGTATGAAAGTTTAGATTATGAAATTGGGTGCAAAAGGGTTGAACGAGCAGCTGTGTCAAGATTTTTATCTTTGGCTTTTATTGGCCAGGGGTATGTAATTTGGAGTTGCAACAATTCTTCATTATGTCTTAAAACTTTTTTAAGTTGAAAATAGAATAAAATTTTGAAGAATGACTCGTGTCACTCATTACTTGAAATGTTCATGATGTGGAGGGTTCCAAGAAGCATTCAAAAAAAAATTGTTGTTTTTTCCTGACACTTAGTCTTTTCTTAAGTGATTATTGATTTTAAGTTGTCAATTTGCATTGGATTGTTACTCGTGTTATGTTAAGATGGTAGATGAGTTATAGAAACACTTTGTTTGGAACTTCATGACGCAACAATCTTCTATTTTACTGCAGGAAGACTTGTATGGTGGTGAGCTATGTAGAATGCTTGCAGAAATGCCAGACGTGACAGAGTAGCATCCATTACTAGATGCTCATGTTCCGGCTCTGAAATTCAAATTTAATGGGGTTTCCATAGATCTTCGTTGCGCAAGATCATCGCTTTGGGTTATTCTTGAGGTAAAGGCAATTTTTTATTCCCCCCTACATTTTGAATTTCACCTTTTCCCATTATCATTTTCATGTTGATGGGTTTAGGCAACAAAATTTGGCTTCGTATAATTTTGAATGGCATCATGTAGAAAAGAAAACATAACCTACATGTCTGATCAAGTTTATATGGATGATATAATGTGGTTAATATTTGTTGGTTTGTTGGCTTTTGTGTCTTATTTTTTCTATTTCCTTGATAGTAGCATTTTTTTGTAAATATAACATAGACAAGGAAAACGTACCCATGATGCTTTATCTGGGTTTTTCGCTTCCTCACATTTCTCGGTGGTTCAGTTGCTTCTAGGAAGTTGAGGCTAAAAATAGCGATATGAGTGGCTCGTGACCTCGCCTTCTGTACACATCCGAGAAGCAAGTTATCTACCGAGATTTCAAGGCTTTGGCAGGGCTGGACAAGTTCCAAAATCTGGATGTCAATGTAAAGATGATTGTAATTCATGTTGCATTATAGGTAACTTCTTTCTTTGGTTACTATCGAGTGACAAATCATGAAACAAGAAAAAACGATGTAGGTGTTAACAATGTAAGGTAGCAAGTATGTAAGATTCACTGTGGATATTAAAATAGGCCCTCAGCAGATTACTGGCAATGAGGTTGGGTTCAAACCAGACATTTTGAATATGGATGTGATGGAGACGGAGTAAGCTGTCCAGGTAAGTATGATTGATATTTTATGACAACTTGGCAAAAAAGGTGTTTTGGAGAGATTGAGTTCAAATGTATGTGACATGGCATATCAGGTTAATAGGGAAGATACAATAAATATGGCAACGGAACTTGTACTCAAGGAGAGGCTTATAGGAAACTTCGTATCTGCTATACATATAGCAATTTTTGTGTGTCTAGTATGTTAATCTTGGTTTTACATTGTCTGTGTTGCGTGTATATGGAGAAGAGTTGTTATATAATGGGCCTGAGTAGTGTCTCTGTTATTGTATGTGGGTATAGCATCGGGAGGTAATACATTGGCCTTGCCTATTGTTTTTTTGTTTTCTTTCTCTTTCTCACACTATAAGGGCTCTTTGTGACCATTGTTAGATTTGAAATGACTAAATTGATAAGGGTCCCAATATGTTTTGTTAATCTTCACTATTAAGATTATGAATATCTAAAATGGGCCTGCAATTGATCAATGCAGGCGGTCCCATTTTGATAAATCAAGTCTATTTAATTTATTTACCCTTCCATTAACTTATTTCTCGAATAGAGAATGAATTCGGTACTGAACCTTTCTTGCTATTAGTTGGTTTGCATGTTTTGTTAAGTTATATGTTATGTAACGGATGGGGTATTTTAAGATGCTTGCTAAGAATGGTCGACCAAATATATATCCTAAATATCTATTGCTTCCTTGAACCAAGTCACCTTCATATAAAAAATTGCATTTGATGCTTCATAGGAGTGACTAATGTAGTAGTTTAGATCATGAATTTGGTTTCCATGAAAATTTGAGTTGACTCATCTGTTTCTATTCTTCTCAATACCATCGACGGAGTTTTTAATTATGTTACCATCTTTAAGTAGCTTATCCGTTGTAAGATTGATGATTTCAATATTTTGTGTTTCTCATTTCTGAAAAATCATTCATAATGCATTTGTTACATTTATATATTGTGAATCGTTACAATGTCATAGGAATTCTTGAATGTGATAATTTGGTCCTCCTAGATAAGAGCTAATAATGTCTAACACAAATTTGATTTTTTATGACTTAATTTCTTGTTAAGTTGGTTAAGTTTACACGATAAATCAAACATTTTTATGGAGTTTTTTCTCATCCTCTATCTACCTTTTAACATATATATCTGATGATTTTTTTCTATGGAATGTTGTTGACGAGTCTTAGTTTGATAGTCTTAGTTTTTATTATATAGGTGTAACAATTCGGCAATGCAATTAGGTTTAAAGAGGGCTGCATTGTTCTTCTTTACTCCTCATTTTCAGTGAAAAGATTATATCTGTCAATTATGTTTGGTTGCTGAGAATTTTATTAATTTCACTTCTACTTGTTCTTGTTCTCATTTTTTAAGAGCTCCGAATTTTTGGTTTGGCTTTTTTTTCGATCTACTTTCACTTACCATTTTTAGGTGCATATTTTCGCAGCAAACAAACATAAATCAGGGATGAAAATGTATGTTAGTTCATTTTCTTTGTCGTGGAATTGCAAAATAAATGTAGCTTTACAGTGAGTTTAGAAATCAGAGGACTCTTTTGTTTTTAGGTTAAAGCAACGGGATCTACTAAAAGACCCCTTTCAAATTCTTCATCACCTATTTCTCAAGATCATATTGACAAAAGAAAAAATAAAGTATGGAGAATAGTATTATCAAGGTTCTATATGGATTGATCTTCAGTTTATCATGTTTTGTGAGTTTTTTATATAAAAAATTATGGGGTTTGTTGACAAATTGTTGTCATTATTTGGTGTGTTTTAGGAAAATGGAAAGCAAATGGACATATTAGAGATATGACATCCATGACAATTCAACAAATAAGAACAATTTTGAGGTGAACATACTGTTATGGTTGCATTTGTATATTTTTTTTTGTGGCAATGAGAGAGAGTTCTTCATCTCCATCGCTGAACTTCTCCTCCTGTTGCCTCCAAAATGGGTGGGTTCATGTCGTTCTAGGTTGCGAGGGATCAATCACTCCATGCTTTCCTTTCTCATGTGCAAGGTTTAGTCGTCTCGCACTTTCGTCCAAGTATCTTTATATCATTCATGGAGGACTTTGGTGTTTTCTCTAATTAATTTGTGTTCATTTTTGAATTTTCGATATATGAAATTTGGGCGATTTTGGATTGATTGATGCGATTGTTGTTCTTTGGTTTTGTTGGCGATAGAATTTGAGTTATGAGTTTTCTCGCACAAGGCAATTTTTGGTTGTGCTCATTTTTGAATTTTTGTTATCTGAAATTTGGGCGATTTTGAATTGATTGATGCGATTGTTGTTCTTTGGTTTTGTTGGCGATATAATTTGAGTTATGAGTTTTCTCGCACAAGGCAATTTTGGTTTTTGGGACAAGGTATTGGGGATTGATCAGTTGTCTGGTTGCATAAGTTTTGGATATATTATTGGGTACTGAGTTTGGTTTATTAAATTCTTAATGGCTGGATTGTTGTGGTTTATGGAGTTGATCATGTAATGGTTTTTATTAACTGGTGGTAGAGTGTCATGGGTTTGATGAACTAGCAGTCATGTCTTCTGAATAGTTGCTTCAATTGCTTGCCAATGTTTCGTGTAGGTCCATCCATTATGAGAGCTTTCGATTCCCATATACTCCTCTAAACTGTGCTCAAATTTGGTATATTAGTCTTTTCACATAACAAATTAAAAAAATAAAGAATAAAAAACAACCTTCTGAAATGTCTAATATGCGCTCCATATCTTCAACCCCTATTCTTCTCCCTCTTGTATGCAGTCACCAACAAAAAATCTCTCTCCTCTCAACCATAACCTCTTCATTTCCTTCTTTATTTTCTAATTTACGCTAATACTAGTTTTATATCAGTTTAATAAAAATTCTAGATATCAAATTTGCAGAATACCATATATGAAATTCGAGGACGTGAGAGGGTTTCAGACAACGTCGTCGATTGGGTTTAAGACAACGCCGACGATTGACTCGCCTTGAATCCTACGCCATGTCCGTTGTCCTCCCTGCGCCGTCCTCCCCCAGAAGCTCCTCCTCCGTCGTCCTCCTCTACAAGCTCCACCCTCGTCTTCGTCTTCAACAAGGAGAAGTTGCAGAGTCTAATCTCCAGAAAGATCTTAGTAGCGGCGATGGAGAGTGCAGACGCTGAGGCTCTGGGCTTCGAGCCAGAGGATGCCAACCTCATGGACGAGGACGCCGGAGTCAACGTCGACGCTTCCCCGCGTGCCTCTTTCCCCAAGCTCAAATCTGCTATAACCTCCTCCGCCACTCCCAAGAAGACCAAGAGCTAATAATATTCCTCAGACTCGTCGCCCTCTTCTTCAGCTTCATCATGTTCATCAAAATCATGAAAATCACGCGTACGGTCATATTGCTTGAGAAGTTGGGCATTGGAGTGCGCAGAGAGCACAATGGAATTGGCGTTGTTGTTGAGTCCGTGGTTGAAATTGGTAGATAGAGGTAAGTGAGAGTGATCAGAGCCTGCAAGGGCCATGGGAGATTAGGGTTTCAAACTGGGACAGGTCGGGGCCGAGGAGGGCGGTGAGCTAGGCCTAATCTCCGGCGACCTAGATGTCGGCGATTAACCCAAATCTCCGGCGACTCATCGATTCTCCGGCAACCCAAATCTCGCACGACCAGGTTCCCAGAAACCCTCATGTAAAGCTCTATTTCCACAATCAAATGTTTGTTTTATTTGTTACTAATTAAATTTGTTCAATTTATTATCAAATGTTTATTGATTTTAATTGAAATTGATGAAACTAGAATGTTTTGATGAGCAAGAGAGAGGAAATGAAAGGTAGAAGAAAGGGGCTATAGTGTCATTTCACTTACATTTCTTTATTTGAAGATACTAATATGCCCTTAATCAAAAAGTTGGTTACTCATTCAATTAAGGCTAATGTGGTTATTTTATAGTTATTGTATTTAAATTTCTAATTATTTCATTTGAGTACTTGAAAAGACTAATTTATTCTCAATTCATAGTTCAATTAATTCTCAATTCATAGTTCAATTGGGTAATGAATCAGAGTGTTAGAAAGTCATTTCACAATTATCTAAATAATTATATAAAAACTTTAAAATTATACATCGACAGTATTTTGGTCATTAAAAAATATTACTTTTAAATTTGGGAGACCGAGAATTTTTTTTTTTTTGAAATAAAGTTTAGGCAAATATACATTGCCCTTTATTAAATTACAAATATGTACTGCTTATTGTTGCTCACCAATATGAAACAAAAGGAAAGGAGGAATACGACAGGATGCTCCCAAAACGCTGTCAAACGCGTTTTCTCCATCCAATTTTTCTCCTTTGACCACGCACGGGGTCTGTTTTATATTAGAAAAGGATAATATATAGAAATTATTTTAATATTTAGTATAATACTCTATTTCTAATATTGGTTTGCTTTCAACAGAGTTGTTCTCAAAAGATAGTTCGTTTTTTATGAACTAATCATGTATAGTAACATTTGATTACGCATTAATAATCAAGTCATCCTCTTTGACTACCTATACTTATCAAATGAATATTTTAGTATGCATAGTTTGTATACATTAATGAGTAAAATATGTTCATCATTTACTATATGTACTCTAAACTATAGATCTTGTTGCATTATTTCAAGCGCTAACACCCTTCTTACACTAAAAATGTACATAAACTGACAAAATTTCATTTAATAAGCATGAGATCATTAATTTAGTTTAATCATATTAAATGGCATAGATTTGGTTTCATTTTATCTATGAGATGAGTAATAAATTGAGAGGAAATAAGTTTCAAAAAAAAGAAAGGAAATTAATCATATGTGAAATTCTATTATATTTGACTTGGTGATCAAGGCCAAAGTCAACTGAACAAAATATGTTGATTCATCAACTAATATATATTTGTGTGTGGATGCACTCCACTACAAACTTCACTAGAAGGTCCAAACGTCAAATTGGGCTCGAGCCCAATTTTCGGGAGTTATAATCGAGCTCTAGCCGAATTCAAGCTCAAGATTGGGCTCGTTAAAAAAACGAGCCGAGCTCGAGCCTGTCCTTTTAAGACTCGATAGGCTTGTGAGGCGACTCGTTTAATATTTAATTGATTACATATTTTCAAAATTTTAGTGGATATCTATAACTAATTTAGACGAGCCGAATCGAGTTGAGTCGATCTCGAGCAGGCTCATTTAGTATTTAATGAATTATTATATATTTTTAAATTTTAACAAATTTTTGAATTGAATATTAAGAAAACCGAATCAAGCTGAGCCGAACTCGTTATCTAAGTTTTCTCGAGCTGAACTCGAGTTTTAGTTACACAAGCTCGTTCGAGCCCGAGCCAAGCTCGATATATGGTCATGATCTGGTGCGAATTAGGAGGTCTAGTAGAAACTTATGCGAACCGTGTTTCTATTATTATGTCATGTATTTTCATTATTAATCTATTTATTTCCATTATTATATCATCTATTTCCATAACCGTATTTACATTATTATGACATGTATTTCCATGACATTATTATGGCAGACAAATATATATATATATATATATATATTTCTCTTACAATCCCTCGTAACACCCCTCCCTTCGACGGGTAACATTTTTCCCTCTAGATTATAGAAAAATACACGTTCCCCTCGTTACATTTGGGTGGTTCTCACGGGTTCTCGCACAACCCTTAGTTCTCACTTGAATGCGCCCCAGGGATGCATTCAAGTGAGAACTCGTGAGAATCACTCAAAATTAACGAGGGGGCGTGTATTTTTCTATAATCTAGAAGGGAAAGTGTTACCCGTCGAGGGGAGGGGTGTTACGAGGGATTGGAAGAAATTTTTTTGGTCTGCAATAATAATGTTATGGAAATACATGTTGTAATAATGGAAACATGGTTATGAAAATATATGGCATAATAATGGAAATACATGATTTGATAATAAAAATACATGACTTAATAATGGAAATACATGACATAATAATGGAAACACGGTTCTCACATGTTCGGACAAGATCTCCTAATTCGCACGAGATCATGACCCTACATATGTATGTCAGTGTAAAGTGATAATAATTTCTATTGCTTATCTTATTCACTACAAAAAGAAACACAAATATGTACGTATGTAAGTGAATATATATGTCCTCTAGTCAACAGAGATTTTTTTAAGGTAAAACGAATTTAATTAACTAAATATCAACTAACCCAATATCAAGCCGGACAGTTGAAGCTACAGATGGTGGGACAAATCTCTCACCATAATCCAAGCAACTGTTACTTAAAGCAAAGTTGACTAGTTCGTGAGCCACTTGATTACAAGTAAAACAAATAAAGACACATGTTACGATAGTGGATAGTGCGCAACACCCTCGCTAATAATTCTTTCAAAGTTGTTCAGCTCGATCCGTTTAACATCATTAAATTGAATCTAAATAATTTAATAAATCTTTAAAATTAATATTAGATAATCAATTATGCGTACAATGACATTTTTAGGTAAAATTACCAAAAAGAACTCTTTCCATTGTTACAGTTCTGCATGGAGTTTCTTTAAACTCTTTTTATTGCAAAAACTCTCTGTTAGCTTGTAATTTTTTATACCATTAGTATAAATCCGTTATAAGAGACGGAAATTTAAAAATTCTACATTTACCTTCATCGTTTTTGCAACATCTCTCTTTATATTATTGCAATGTCGCACTACATTATGAGAAGAATTTTTCGAATTGTGTATGTACTAAGTGATGAGGGGTAATTTTGAAATTTTAAACGTATTTTTTTCCGTCTCTTTTAATAGATTTATACAAACTAACTAGAAGAGACTTTTGTGTTGAAAGTGACGTAAATAACGTAAGGAGACCATGTGCAAGAAAGTAATAATATGAGGAGAGTTTTTTAATTTTCTTTTATTTATAAATTAGTTGTTACTTTTAAAATAATGAAGATGTAATATTAAATAATGAAGAAAATGTATTATGGATAGCCAAACTTTAAATTTTAACCTTGCAAGTAACCGCATAAAACAGGTATAGATGGAAAAATTAGTATAAAACTTAACATACCATCTCTAGACAGACGGTATTTTAATAATGTTTTGTAAAAAAGATAACCTATAAACTTTAATCGATAAGTTTGACCGAACTGAAAATAAATTAAATCTTACGTTTTAAGCATAAAGTATCATATTAATCATGATTAACATAATTATTAAAACTCTCTAATTCAACAATATATTTGATGTATTAAATTTTAAATCAATGTTAGTGTTAATATTATTTCGTCCTATACTATATTTTCATGTCATACATAGCATTGTCCATACAAGAAAAATAAATATTTTATTATTATTATTTCATATCTAATAATTATTTTTACCACTTAATTAAGTATTATATTATATAATGTAGCATATAAGTTTGAATTCAAAATTATATTTAAATTTGTGTCAACATATCAAATGAGTGAAAAGAAGAGTGAAAGAGAATAATAATTCCCCCAAAATTAGAATTGGAGGGTGAATTCAGTAAGTGTCAAATATAAATCATAGCCGTTGTTGTTAACCGAGTAAATTGTTGAAAAAGCAGCCGTTTTTGCTGAGAAAAGTAAAATGTATGGTACAAAAATACCCTTTGTTTCTGCCTTATTTTCACAACAAAAGGTATTGATTCTGCCACTCTGTAAACGATCTCTGTTCCCATTCTCTCTCTCTCTCTCTCTCTCTCCTCTGCAAGGCCATGCTCGGAGACAATAATTCGCCCGACGGCGAGAACTCCGTCACCAAGCCGTCCCGCCGCTTCACCGATCGGGTTCACGAGGACCCAGAAGACAATATTGAAGCTTCTGGGAAGAGCATCGATTTCCTGCGGAGATCGAAAATGGGGTCTCAGGAGCTGACCCTAAGCTATCTCTGCGACAATTCCAAGCTGGGTTTTCCGAGCTACAAGGGAAAAGAAGTCGCTGTTTCTGAGAACTCGAGGCAGGACGACAAGTGGGTGGAGAGGGATTTCCTGAATCTGAAGGAGCCGAGAAAGCGAGAAATGGAGGAGGAGTTGGATCCAGAGAGAGAGAAGAAGCCGAAGCTGGAGACTCTGAACCTCTCTCTCGGCCTGCCCGATGTGTCCCTCTCTCTCACGGCGTCGAACGCGCTGCTGAATTCGGACCCTCCGGCGAGGCCGAAGCCGGCACGGAGCTCTCAGCCGAGCAGCTGGTCTAACGATTTCACGGCGGCGTCGAGGTCCTATTCTTATTCTCACCACTTCTCTCACAACCCCAGTTGCTCGCTCACCGACTATTCTGTCGGGAGGGACGATCAAGTTTGGAACTGTGGGGAGGGCACAAATGGGTCTGTGCACAGCCGCTTTAAGCCCGCCGGAGATGGCGGAGTAATTCTCTCCATGATCCAAACCAACCGTGCGAAGGATTCATGTAACAACAATAGTCTCCATGTAACTGCCAGTTCCGATAATGTTTCATTCTTCCCATCGGAGATTCCGGCGAGGACGCAGTCTGGAGGCAGAGGCAGGGCTCTTGTTGGGCCGGAGAGAATTCTCCTGGAGATCCTCTCGGAGTCTGTCCCGGCGGTGGCGCAGATGGTTCAGGAGCTGCCCGAGGAGGCCCTTCAATCCACCAAGGAGTTGTTGGGGAATTTGATATCTTCTCCCGAGAAGAGAGAGGAATTGTTGAGGCTGCAGAGGCAGCTTGCCCAGAGATCTGACCTTACCAAGGAGACCCTCTCCAAGTGCCACAAAGACCAATTGGGTATTTTCGTTGCGGTCAAGACAGGGCTTACCAGCTTCTTGCACGACAAGAACCGCTTTCCTCCGCCCGAGCTCGTGGAGATTTTCTTCAACCTCAGATGTAGGAATGTGCTGTGCAAGAGTTTATTGCCTGTTGACGACTGTGACTGCAAAATCTGTTCCTCAAATAAGGGATTCTGCAGCTCCTGTATGTGCCCCGTGTGTTTCAAGTTCGACTGTGCTAGCAATACTTGCAGTTGGGTTGGATGTGATGTGTGCTCTCACTGGTGCCATGCTGCTTGTGGCATTCAGAAGAATCTAATCAAACCGGGTCCTAGCTTGAAGGGGCCGTCCGGCACTGCTGAGATGCAATTCAATTGCATTGGCTGCGGCCATGCTTCCGAAATGTTTGGATTCGTTAAGGATGTTTTCATGTACTGTGCCAAGGACTGGGGTCTCGAAACCTTGATAAAAGAGCTTCACTGTGTAAAGAAGATTTTCAGGACGATTGAAGATTACAAGGGCAAGGAATTACTCATTAAGGCTGAGGGGATGCTCTCCAACCTCGAAAGTAAAGCCATTTCTCCTTCAGACGCCTGCAATGCTCTAACTCTTTTCTTCAACTGTAAGTCCAAAATTTTCAATGCCTTCATTTTCCACATAGTTTTTCTGGTTTTACAATTGTCATTTCATGAACAGATTATAAGGCTCAATATAGAACTTTCTTGTGCTACCATAATTTTTGGTGCGCTTTGAATGAGGTAGATGGAATCTTGGATCTTAGATGAATGACTAACCAAACATTTGATCTGCTCCCAATTTTTTAAGATCATATTCTTCTCCTATAAACAAACAGTTGGACTCGTGCAAGTTTTGGAGTTGTCTAATATACAAAGTCCCAAGGTAGTGAAGAAATATTGGTCTTTCATAGGAACCCAACTATAAGACCTTGATAACTTTGAAGAGGGAGACATCAGATATGTTCTCTAAGTTTGTAAGAAAACATAACCATAGAAGACAGAAACCTCCCGCTAAGATTCACATCAAAGTTTATTGCTGATAAAAAGAATATTCACAACAAAGTAGATTATTAGATCAGCAGTGTTTCAGCTGCCTTGTTTGCAACGGTTTATGGTACCATACTTCTCAGGTCTCCCCCACAAGATCAATTAAGAATCAGTAGAGCACCAGAAATGTAATGTTCCCTTGTCAATAATATGGGATGAGAAAGAATGAAGCATGTGAACTCTGATGAGAATGAAGTTGGCTTCCACCGGGAATTCATATTATTATCTTGACCATTATTTGTCTAAATTTTCAGCATCTTTTTATGGTGGAACTTTTTCTTGCTCTACTTAATGGATTATAATAATAGGACTTTGTTTTATCTTTTCTACCAAATGCACAAGCTTGCAGTGGATTAAAGGACGAGATAACTATAATCTGCTTTAATGCATGTTGAATTGCCTATGGCTATGATCCACATTTGACTCGGCTTTTGTTGTCTTTTTATGATTTATAGACACGGATACAATACCAGAATTTCCTGCTTCTGGAGTATCTTCAAAAGAAAAGTTGGAAACTCAAGCTAATCTTAGGAAAGATGCAGTTCCAGCGCAGCCGGCTTCTCTTCCTTTAAAATATTCAATGTACAACATGAACTCCTCTAGTACACAGCGTGATTTACTCTCAAATGACTTCTGCCAAGATGACCATAAAGCGAAAGAATTGAAAGCTGAAGATGCTTTTGAGTTTGGGAAATTATTAAAAAGGGATGAGTTTGACAGTTTGGAAAGCGTAGTGCGCATTAAGGAAGCTGAAGCGAGAATGTTCCAGAACAAGGCAGATGAGGCTCGCAGAGAGGCGGAGGGGTTCCGGAGGATGATACAGACGAAGAGCGCCAAACTGGAAGAAGAATATATGGAGAAGGTGTCCAAACTGTGCCTGCAAGAGAGCGAGGAGAGGCGAAGAAAGAAGGTGGAGGAAGTAAAGAAGCTGGAGAACTCACATTGTGATTACTACAACATGAAGCTGAGGATGCAAGGTGAGATAGCTGGATTGTTGGAGAGAATGGAAGCAACAAAGCAGCAATGGGTATGAACAACATACTCCATACCAATACCATATACATTTCCTATTTTCTGCCAACCTTTTTAGTTTACTTTGATGACTGCTAATGTGTAATTCTTTTTGGTGTCCTAATTCTTCTAATGCCATAATGAAGGGTTGTTTTAGTGTGACAAGAGAAATTGATAGGTCAAAGTATGGACAAAAAGGCAATGTAGCATGTCACCCAACTCAGTGTTAGCATTTGACTATGTCCGTATGCTACTGTTTATTTTTTCCGGGAAGGAGAGGAGACATGTGGTATGTAGAATGTGGAGGGATGGATTCACCATTTCCTTATTCAATGCTTGTTATAGTAAAATTTATTGTCATGTGATGATCATAGACATGGTAGCAGAGTTCTAAAGCCTGCTTAAGTTGACTGTGCGTGTCCGAGATGGGGAGGAGTCATAAAGCTGCCAATATTTATTCCAATTACTCAACTCTTGCCTCTGTTTCTATTTCTACTCTTCCTATACGAATATAATCAATTTGGCGAAGAAACATTATATGAAATGCTAGGTATAGTTTATTGGTTAGTGAGACGGACAAGTTGTAATTGAGATATTTAAAAGAAGAAGGAATAGATGATGCTCAACAAATAAATGCTCTTTGCCCAAACACATTATCCTTCCATCATTGCCCATTTATTCTTGTTGATGGCCCACAAACACTACTCTTAAGGGTTTAATAAGGTCAACTCACTGCTCAAAATATTGGAAAAATGTCTCTAACCAGTCTATTCTCATTTTCCTTCTTAACTAAAAACACTTTTATACACTATCTAAAATTTATGAGTTTCACTTTACCCCTCTCCGTTAATTTTATTAAAAAATTTGTTAACTTTTTGCGAAATGACGAAAATACACTTGGATTAAAAAATTAAAATAAACAAAAATTATTTCAAACTTCTATTTTTTATTTTTTTATAAAAAAAGAATTTAAAAATTTTATTTTAAAACAATTGAATACTAACACAACTTTTTTACAAAATAATTATTTAATTCACATTTTTAATAGAAAGGTATCTTCGTCATTCTGCAAAACGTTATCAGAATTTCATAAAAAAATGAACGGAAATTAGTAAAGTGAAACTCTTGAAGTTTTTAGTTAAGTGGAGTTAAGCAAGAATGAGATATACTTAGGGGGAGGTAAGTGACATTTTCTCTTAATATTTTATAAACAAGTTTGGCAATTTTGTTACATATTTTAGAAGTTGATCTTAATTTCACGAGGAAAATTGACAAATTGATCTATGGGTAATCATTGTCAATTAACACAATCACCCCAATATTTAGAAACGAATCTGCATCTGGTGCTTCTTGCATAATGGAAACAAGGGAAAATGACATTTTTGTGTATATAACTATACACAATTTACACTTTCATACCCTACATTTTTTGTTCTTTATTTCAGTACCCTAAATTTTATTTTGGGAAAACTTACCCCCAAAATACTTAAATTACCCCTGGAATTGAACCAGACCAAACCAGTTCAATTTCAATAGACTCTGTTTCAGCCCGGTCCAACAAAAAAACCAAATCATAATTTGATTAATATGAAATTACAGTTTTAACCTCCATTAAATAACAAAATTAACTCACAATCAAGGGTGTATATGTCTTTCCAAAATCAAAATTAACTTACAATCAAGGTTAATTAACTCACAATCCATTTAATATAATAATAATTAAACCTCAAAACCCTTCCCCAATCTCTCTCTCTCTCTCTCTCTCTCTCTCTCTCTCTCCGATCCAATCTATGGAAGACGATGACGAATTCGGAGATCTCTACACCGACATCTTGCTCCCCTTCTAATGAATAAAAAATGAGGGTTTGGACCTTTAGACATTTTGGTAGAGTTTGTAGTTT